>OZ017743.1:25480968-26680968 GCA_963969285.1 Odontomyia ornata
TTGTTGGCCAATATTTTTCCATACCGATCGCAGTCCTCTTCAGGCATTTCCTTGCTTTGCAGAACTTTATTGACAGTTGTCACGGATTCCTTCATCTACTTGCCAGCTTCTTGTAGCTCTATATGGCTCTTACGCCTCCTTTGTGTCTGCAGAATTGTGAATGCATGTGTTATCCCGTAGTAGAGATGGGCATAATTGAGTGACAATAATCGAATCATTCGATTATACCAGATCATTCGAGTGATCGATTATTACTCTTCGAGTGATGAATGATCACTCGGACTCAAAATAATCGAATGCACAACCAATCATTCAGTAGAAGAATCGCTCGAATGAAAAATATCCGAATGATTTCTCGCCTCAAATGTTGTTTATCTTATTTCCTTCCTTCGCACTCTCAACATAGCTTGGAGTTTTGGGCTTGGTCGAATGCTCGTCTCGGCAGTTCTATTGTGGGCATAATCGACAGGCAATAATCGAATCATTGGATTATACCCGATCATTCGAATGATCAACTTACTCTTGTGGTGATGAAATTAAATTTATATGTAAATGTAAATGGAAAAATATTCTAAATTGGACTTTAAAAACGAACATCAAAGTCTGAATTTTCAATCCTGAATCTCCTCCTTCTACGTAAATCTAGTAACGTGCAAACCTTTATGTTCATCGAAATCTAACCACCTCCGAGGAATTTTCCTTTCCGGCTGGTTGTGTCTACGGGTATTTTTTTTAGATCAGTTGTGTATATAGATAGCAAAATTGTAAGTTGTGGGGACTGTGAACTGGATTTTAAAATAAAAGTATGCTTAAAACTACCGTGTAAATATATTTTAAAGTAGCGGTGGGGATAAATTAATAGATTTATTCTTTATTTCTTTATGAAAGAGGAGAAGAAAGAACAGTGGAGAGCAAAGAAGACTCTCGAATTGAATGAAATGACTAAAATGAAATATTTTTATTTAAAAACATTATTTGATTGATATTTTTGCTGGTTAATCTGCTCCTTCGGTCGTTTGTCAACTCTCCCGCTTTTGAAAACACCCGTTCAGAAGGTACTGACGTTGCTGGCACACACAAAAATTTGTTGGAAAGTTCATGTAATTCTGGGAAAATTTCTTTTTTCGACTCCCAAAATTGTAAGGGATTCATTTTCCTTCTAGCAGTGGTAGCTCTAAATACTGTTTGACCTGAATTATCGCTGACGTAGAGGTGGTCGAAGCGTGTTGACTGCACCTTGCTTTAGCTTAAAAATGCTCCCATAGTAAACTGCATGATGTATCTTTATCATTTGAATCTGAAAATAGTAAAAAAAGAACATGGACAAATGCTCTACAAAATTTTCATTACATGCTTTTTAATAAGACGGATGTATTACCCGTAAATACTCCAAGATCTACATTCTGAGGAATCTGCGTCTGCCCATTTGCTTTTGTAGCCATCAGCCTCTCAACATCCTGAATGATCCACTGTTGTACTTGGTCGGCATTTGTTTCTTGGCCAAAGGCCAGTTTCTTAAACCTAGGGTCCAAAAATGTAGCTTTGGCGTTAATTTTGGATGTTTCCAACAAATCGAATCTCTTTGCGATGATATTTTTAAGGTCATTTTTTACTTGTTGTCCTATTGCTGTTATGGGGTTTATGTTGTTGAGGGCGTGATGGAGACCACGAATTAAAGGAATGATCATCGATATTGTTATGTACGCTTCACTGGATAACTCAGTCGTCAGTTCTTCCATAGGTTTGAGAATGGTTATGCATTCTTGAAGCACAGCCCAATCATCAGACGACAAGAGGGGTAGTGTAGCTGACAAATTAGTCATTGCTGCTGATAAAGGAAGCTTAATGTCTTGCAATCTTTCCATCATTATAAGGCAAGAATTCCATCTAGTCGGAACTTCTTGCTTAACTTTCAGCAACGGAAGGTTCATTTGCTGCTGCATTCTCGTCAATTCATCCGACGCTAGTGTGCTGCGTTTAAAGTGAGCCACGATAGTTTTACATTTTTCGACCAATTCTAGGATGTTAGGTTGGTTACTTCTTTCGCTGTCCTTCGCCTTATCGCCCTTTAGTAAGTCCATGACACTCAGATTAAGTGTATGTGCCACACATGGGTGATGATGCTTTTTAAGATGGTCGTTAACCGCATTTTTCGTATTCGAAGCGTTATCGGTGACGACAGTCACTACTCTGTCGAATATGCCCCGTTTTTCCAAAATTGCACGCAGTGCACTGGCAACATTTCCCCCTGAATGCCGATCAATTAGTTGTTTGGTTTCCAACAACGTGCTTTTCATTTCACATCCTTTTATATAATGGCCAGTGACAGCTTAAAAATGATTTAGTGCAACAAGATGTCCATATGTCTGTTGTTATCGCCAAGTCTGCAGGTTCACTTAATTCGACTTGAACTTTAGCCAATATGTTATTGTACATTGTTGGAATTAATGAATTCATAATTTTCCGCCGGCTTGGGGGTTCGTAAAGCGGGTTTAATTTTTTTGAATATTTTAAAAATCCTTTGTTCTCAACAATAGATATTGGCTGAAAATCACTTACAATCATTTCGATTAAAAGCTCATCAAGTTCAGCCTGTTCTGCTTCGGAAATACTGCTACCTTTCGTACTTCCATACAATATAAGCTGGCGTTTTCGTTTTATTGCCGGTGGTATTTCTGAAGGAGCACAAGCATTATTTCCGGTAGATGACGTAGATGTTGATGGCAATGATAAAGACACATGAATTGCTTCACGTGAAGGTGGAATGGTCTGCCTTTCGTGAAGCTCTACAGGCTTTGTCAACAACGAAGGATGCAGTCTTTTCAGATGTTCACTCAGATTGGTTGTATTGCCAAAAAATTTTAAAATTTTCGCACACTGGTTGCATATAACTGTGCCATCGTCTCTTTTTTGGAAAAAGTCCCAAACTAAAGACCGCTTTACACCTCGTTTCGACATCGAAAAATTGATCACAATTCGAAAGTTAACACTGGGAATAAACTACTACACACACACACAATACAATTATGCAACAGCTAACACTTGAACTGCGACTGAAACTAACACGTCAAATTTCAAAGAAAAAACGGTAATGATTGACTTCCAGAGAAAAAGCGACGACCATGCGTAGGGTAGTCTCGCCCAAGAATACGCATTTTACTTACCTTGTTCAAAAAATAGTAAAGATGGTCTTATTTTCAGATGTTTTATTAGTTTATACTTTAGTGCGGTAAAAAAATCAACTAATAAAACATTGCTCAATACAGTTTCTTTCAAGGCTCCCATAAAGAAATATACAGGTTGCGTACGTTATTTGAGGACGTGCATAAATCTGACTAACTTCGCGATTTTTTTTTATTTTTTTCCTTTTCAGATAAATAATGGTGGACTACAACCTCACTCAAGAAATGAAGAGACATGCTGCCATCGTCGCTATATGTGCGAATCATACAGACTTACTCTAGTTTTCTTAATTGCGCCCGTTCATTCGTGCATAAGGTTCGCCGTGAATTGGAAGCATCAGGAGGCGATACAGAATCGGTTGCAAAACACGAAAAGCACGTTCTGACACTGTCCAATCTGCAGAATTTTTAAAGCAAATGCAAGCGATCATAGACGAGGACCCTTCAAAATCAATGAGAGTCCTTGCGAGTGAGCTTCATGTTTCTGAGCGCCTTATTGGTAGAGTTGTCTATGAAGGCCTTCGGTATACGTGATACGTAGAGGACAGTTCATGTCCTAACGAACACGTCAAAACGTCTTTAAAAGGCGCCCAAATATTATGGTTTTTTCCGACGAATAAAATGTTGACCAAGATCAAAAGACCAGTCGCAGAAATGACCGATGGCTATGTTCAAATCCTACGGAGGTTCCTGTTGTTATGCACATAAAATTTCCAGCCACTGTTATGGTTTAAGGTGTTGTCAGCAACGAAGGACATGTTATGCCACCACATTTTTTTACTCAAGGACTTCGAGTGAACTCTGCTGCATACATCGAGGTTTAGGAGACAGTAGTGAAACCCTGGGTAGACAATGTAAGCGGAGGCAGACCATACATGTTTCAACAAGACTCTGGTCCTTCACATAAAGCGATGGCGACACAAGATTGGATGGCCGAAAATTTTCATGACCACATAACACCTAACCTATGGCGCCCAGCTCCGTATGGGGCGTAGTTGAGCGTGAGACCAATAAGTGTCCTCATAATACCACTTCTTCGCTGAAGACTGCTATTAATGCCGTTATGGTCAATATGAACAAGGAGCATTTGATTCGGGCATGTAATCGTTTCCGGACCCAGATCGAAGAGGTTATTGCTGCTAATGGCGATTTTATTGAATAACTTTATATCCATATATTAATTAAACGTTGCATCAAAAATTTCAGAAATTTCATTAAATTTTGTTAAATATACAAGCTCTCAAGTTGTCCTCAAATACCGTACGCACCCTGTATCTAAAAAAACAGAAATTATAAGCTGCAATATAAGAAGTAGAAGTAGAAAAATTGAAGCGTTTGAATGATCATTCGATTATGAAATCATTCGATTATTACAATCACTCGATTACTGATCATTCGATTATCCGAATCTCTCGATTATGCCCATCTCTACCCCGTAGCGCCTGCAGAAGCAGATGATTCAACACTTTCTTTGAAACTGCTATCGTTTCCCTCTAAATTTATACTTGCAGCTCGTCATTCTGTACTAAAAAACGAAGAAAACAAAGTTATTAAGATCTTTGCAATGCACCTACTTATAAACTCAAATTAAATTTTTCAAAATACACAGTACTCACAGTATCACCAGTGTCCAACGTTCCTTCACATTTGTAGAAATGCCCCAAAAAGGAGTTAATCAAATCAAAAGCAAACCAAACTGGTTTGAAATTCCTCAGCTTGCACCGGATTTTGAAGAGGCTTTAATCTCTCGTATGTTCCATCTGAACGTTGCCATAATCGAATAATTTTTTTTTCTTCTTCAACACTTCAATAGGTACAGTTGTGTGCAAAAAAAATAGCAGTAATAAGTTCTATAAAGTTCGATTGAGATAAAATAGAAAATAAAAAAAATATATTTGTATTTATTCAGTCTTCATGTAGATACAGTCAGGATATATGTAATGATTTGCCGTCTACGTCCGCTCGAACGAAATCGGAACCGACTTGTAGTGATAAGTAGGTATCAATGTCCGTAAAGGACTGCAGCGATGGTCTGCTGCCTCGGCCAAAGAAGATATTAATATCCGCCGAGAACGCCCTTGTCTGGGGACGCGTGAATACGCTGGCAGGCTAGCATTGCGATGACGTGGGGCGGATTCGTTCCCCCAGCACAAGGACCCACTACAAAAGAATTTCGCATACACGAATTCCTGGGATTAAATAAAATGTCAACTGAAGTCGAAATAATGTAGGCAACTACAAAGAGGAAAATTGCTTGTTCCAGAGAACAAGTCGAAACAAGCCAAAACAGACGGACTTAGGGGAACCTCGCCGCTACCCGACGATTCTCATGGCCCACAAATAAGAGTGGGGCAATCGTATGGTGGTGGTGCCCCCTCGCACCCACCCAACCGGATCAAGATCCAAAAACGTTGCAGCGGCCACATATTTCCCTTCTGAGTGGAAAACTCATACAATATACCCCGCATGAGCCTTCCCATCAAAAAAGCAATATAAAGGTGACCAATTTTTGTCATAGAGTTATGCAATCGCATCACATAACCCTATGCTATAAAAAGGCACCTTGACTACAGGCCACTCAACCCGCGAGAGTCCCTGAAACTAAAAAGCATTCCACAGTGCCGGGTCGGATACCCGGTCAGAAAGAGCCAAAATGAAAAGACCGGCGTTCTAATTTAATGAACCAACATTATTATTTCCATTCCAAAAAAAAGATATATACACTTTATATAAATATCAACAAAATTATTATAGTATTTTTTCACTGTGTATTTATATTGCTTCTGGTTTAATACTTTCAAATTTAATTTAACGGACCATATAAGCGAAAAAAAATGAATTCTTTTATAAATCAACATAATTTTCCTCTTAACGGTTTTATCACTCGCCGTCCTCACTAGACTCCCGCTACTTAATTTTGGCAATAAAACGTTCTTGGACGAGATTGGGATTGAATTTTCCTGCTTGCTTTCGAGCGCGGCTATCCGGGTAGTCAACCCTTGCATTAGCGCCATCAGGTCCTGCAGGACGGTCGCCTCTACAGCCACAGATGGTCTCTGCCCTCCAGCAGGCGGCACTGCTTCGACTCCGGCCACTGAGCCAAGCTCATCAGCCGCTGGTGAAACCTGATCCCGGCGGTCTTTCGGTTAGGGCACCGCCCCTTGAGCAGCTGTCAACTTTTGTTACAATGCAAATATAAAATGCACGAAGTATATATGCAGTAAGAAAAACTCAATACAAATTTGATACGTTTATAAGATACCTGTACACAGCTTCTTACTCCCTTTATGTAGTCTATGTATATCTAAACCTTTTGATTTTGGCTGCCGAGTTCTAGTATCTTCTTCTAAAAAAATCCATATAGGTCATTTAAAACGTTTACAATTAGTTGGCAATTACTGTTGCCATCCTAATGTTAGGAAGTTAGAACATATTGAATAGTCTGCTTCTAAACTTGTTTCAGAAATGGTTTTCATTAGAACTCGTAACTGTTTTCCTTCTAAACTTGTTTCAAAAATGGTTTTCATTAGAACTCGTAACTGTTTTCCTTCCTACGTACGCTCGAACGAAATCGGAACCGACTTGTAGTGATAAGTAGGTATCAATGTCCGTAAAGGACTGCAGCGATGGTCTGCTGCCTCGGCCAAAGAAGATGTTAATATCCGCCGAGAACGCCCTTGTCTGGGGACGCGTGAATACGCTGGCAGGCTAGCATTGCGGTGACGTGGGGCGGATTCGTTCCCCCAGCACAAGGACCCACTACAAAAGAATTTCGCATACACGAATTCCTGGGATTAAATAAAATGTCAACTGAAGTCGAAACCCCGCATGAGCCTTCCCATCAAAAAAGCAATATAAAGGTGACCAATTTTTGTCATAGAGTTATGCAATCGCATCACATAACCCTATGCTATAAAAAGGCACCTTGACTACAGGCCACTCAACCCGCGAGAGTCCCTGAAACTAAAAAGCATTCCACAGTGCCGGGTCGGATACCCGGTCAGAAAGAGCCAAAATGAAAAGACCGGCGTTCTAATTTAATGAACCAACATTATTATTTCCATTCCAAAAAAAGATATATACACTTTATATAAATATCAACAAAATTATTATAGTATTTTTTCACTGTGTATTTATATTGCTTCTGGTTTAATACTTTCAAATTTAATTTAACGGACCATATAAGCGAAAAAAAATGAATTCTTTTATAAATCAACATAATTTTCCTCTTAACGGTTTTATCACTCGCCGTCCTCACTAGACTCCCGCTACTTAATTTTGGCAATAAAACGTTCTTGGACGAGATTGGGATTGAATTTTCCCGCTTGCTTTCGAGCGCGGCTATCCGGGTAGTCAACCCTTGCATTAGCGCCATCAGGTCCTGCAGGACGGTCGCCTCTACAGCCACAGATGGTCTCTGCCCTCCAGCAGGCGGCACTGCTTCGACTCCGGCCACTGAGCCAAGCTCATCAGCCGCTGGTGAAACCTGATCCCGGCGGTCTTTCGGTTAGGGCACCGCCCCTTAAGCAGCTGTTAACTTTTGTTACAATGCAAATATAAAATGCACGAAGTATATATGCAGTAAGAAAAACTCAATACAAATTTGATACGTTTATAAGATACCTGTACACAGCTTCTTACTCCCTTTATGTAGTCTATGTATATCTAAACCTTTTGATTTTGGCTGCCGAGTTCTAGTATCTTCTTCTAAAAAAATCCATATAGGTCATTTAAAACGTTTACAATTAGTTGGCAATTACTGTTGCCATCCTAATGTTAGGAAGTTAGAACATATTGAATAGTCTGCTTCTAAACTTGTTTCAGAAATGGTTTTCATTAGAACTCGTAACTGTTTTCCTTCTAAACTTGTTTCAAAAATGGTTTTCATTAGAACTCGTAACTGTTTTCCTTCAATTATTATACACATCAATTTTCACTACACATATCAATATCTTTCAAAACTTCGCAAAATATGTGGTATTATCAAAAACAATCATTATACAACTTTTTAACCAACTTAGCACCACTGAGGCACTTTGAGAACTGCGCAGCCGATTGGTTCAAACACGACATCAGATAATATCTTTCTATCAGTGTGAACCGGTTTGGTGTGGAAAAAAAGAGATATATATATATATATATATATATATATATATATATATACGGCATTTTAAGAAAACGTAAAAATTACTCAAAAAAATTATACGTGATAGAAAAAAAGGAAAGCAGATTCAGATTCAGCATGCCAAATTCTTCATACGCATCATATTTTTATATAAAGGAGGATTTCAATGCAGACCAGTGTAATCAGTATTCAGTGACATTTGCATTTTCCTCAATGAGCGCCTTTTTGCGCGTGGGTATTCTTTCTATGTTAGTACTTTCATTTATTTTGGGGTTGTGATGCCAAACTTTTATAAACTTATCATTTCTGATCATTTCTTGGGCAGTTTCTGTCTCTCCTACAAGTTCTCAATGGGTTCATGTCTGGAGAATTGCCAGGCCAAGGTAAAACTGCAATGCTGTTACCTGCCAAGAAATTGGTAACTATTCTAGCTTTCTGACATGGTGCTGAATCATGCATAAAAATGAAATCTTTACCATCAGAGAAACAGGCAAGTTTGTAAAACTTGTTTGGAATGGGCTTGTTTCACGGTACTCTGGACTATGTAGAGGTGTCCAACCCCCTTAGCGCTTATGACAGACCACAACATTACTTGACGGAGTGTTTTACCCTCTTTACTAGAGATGTGCCATTTGATTTCTTCGGAGTACCGAATCGTTACTGATTACTTCGACATGAGTATTCGTTACACAGTACTCGTTACTCAGTATAAGTTTTCAATATGATTGAACTCATTACTGATTTTGAATAAATGCATGATGCATTAAACTGATGCAGGCTACGAGCTTAGGTACCTAACTGACTTTTTTCTTGAAATAATTCAGTTTTAAAGAGTTAAGAACAAAAAATAAGAACAAAATTTTTAACCTTTTGATAGTTCAGGATTTGACGGCAGGTGCGCACTCTCTTACGGAAGCTCCTCCAACGACGAGTGGACCATTTTATTTTGCGCAAGCGAGAGGTGACCACTTCCGATGCAACGAATCGCTCGCGAGCTGCACGGTATTCCTACAGCCTAATGTGAAATAGCTTTAGTGCACGAATCAAAGGTGGTCCGGCTTTAACTGTTGGTTGGTGTGGTGTTCGCTTCAAAATCGTTTTTAGAGAAGCCTCCGGGAGAGAAGGAACCCCCGCAGTCATCAGTGTCATGGCCGGTGTAGTGTTGTCATGTGTGGTATTCGCAGTAGGCTGGCAACCTACGGTTGAGCTTTTGGAGTACCGCTGAGGTGGTCGGGTATTCGCTTGTCCTTTTTTTTTAAATGGCGCAATCCGGACAATCTTGGAAGTAAGTATTTGGTTTACCGCATCCGTTGTAGAAAACCGTTCGCTCTGCTCCACATGCGGCAAACCGATGTCCGGTTTGCCCGCAGTTCCAACAGGTCGCGAGGTTCCCCACCGCGACTACCTCAAAGTCGTCTGACTTTCCGGTGGTGTCTTTCAGATCGGGAGTGATTGTTTCCTGCGCCACTTCCGATATTTCGCGCCGCGGCCCAGGTCTCATCAATAGGTATGGTCATTCCCGCAAGTTCTCTTCAACTCCTTCTTGTCTGCTAACAGCTTGCAAAAGCGACGCCATGTCCTCCGGGTCCGAGCTCGCAACGTGGCGGCGAAGCTCGGGCCGTAGATTGCGCCTTAACCCTTTCGGTACGGATTATTTTTTGTGTGATACGAAAAGGACAATTGAAGAATTGTGAAGTAGAACATTTAAAATGACTATAGTTTTATTTTTAAATTTTTCCGTTCCGCGGTTTTCGAGAAATAGTCGCGGGACATATATGTCCCACTAGTAGCTTTGTGCAGCAAAGTTTATCCCCACAGTGAAGAAAATAACTTCCATTTTTCATCAATTATCTTCAATTACGCTTAAAAATATTAAAAAAGTAAAATATCTAAGTATGGTCAATTATAAAGCATTCTTTGCACAATGCAGCATGACACGCTACACAAATTGTTTTGGTCCTTTTCTCGATTTTTCGTTTAGCACAATGACAGCAACTGCGTCGGACTTTGCCTTCTGTTGGCAAGTGGGCGCCAATGTTGTACATTCCTTATGTCTTGAGTGATGGTCTATCTAGAGATACAAATGTTTTGATCAGTAATGAATTATTTAGGAGTATACCTGAACTAATTTTTCGTTGGAATACTGCTCGGTCTTTGCCGAAACCAATTGGTTATTCCGCTGACCAATTCCTTCCTCTGAGACGCACTCAAAGAACGATTTTTGGATTTGCCCTCAAGGAGTAACATTTTTCCCCTAGCATACAACAGCAAAACTGCTTCTATGTCCCCCGAGAAAGTCTTGATCAATGAATATATGAAAAATGGATGCGTAGTGAAATATACCAAACTGTCGACCGTTTGAGGGCTTCGCAAGCACGTATTGCTCGATGACCTTGAAGCGAATGAAGAATGTCCATGCACTTTACCCAATCAACCAGTGATATCTTTACCGAAACTTGAATGATTAGACAATGTTTCAGCAACAGAAATAGTCGCGTAGCTTTGTTGATGGTCTGGCCCTTTTGGAGGTAATCAATGAATATTATACCTTGGGCATCCCAGAATACTGATTCCATAACCTTGCCAGCTGACTGTTGTGTTTTCCTCGCTTTGGATTCGGTTCAACGTGCGCAGTCCACTCAGCTGACTGTCGATTGGACTCCCGAGTAAAATGATGGAGCCATGTTTGATCAATTGTGACATATTGATGCAAAAATTCGGGTTTATTGCGCTTAAACACTGCTCTGAATCATTACCACGTTGTTGCTTTTGATCGATTATGAGCTCGCGCGGCACCCATTTTGCACACAGCTTTCTCATGAACAAATATTCGTGAATGATATGATGTACACGTTCAGATGATATCTTTACAATGCCTGCATTCTCGATCAACTTCACTTTACGATCATTTAAAATTATTTTGTGAACTTTTTTGATGTTTTCGTTGGTGACAGCCTCTTTTTGGCGGCCACTGCGTTGGCCGTCTTCGGTGCTCATTTCACCACGTTCAAACTTAGCTTACCAATCAATGATGGTTGTTTTCCCTTGTGCAGAACCCGGAAACTCTTCAAGCAAAGATTTTGCTTCAACTGTTTTTCGAATAACAAAACTAGCTACACTCACAACGCAATATCTCACAAACGAATGGTCGGACTGCTTTCAAATTTTGACACATATTGTCGAGGTTAGTACTAACTAAAAATCATATGAATTTAAATACTAGCACCGCCATGTGTGTATCACACCCGGGGACTTTTTGATCGGCTTGTTATATTCCTGCGGTTGTAAAATAAACACCATTTCTCCCACGTTTAGATGACTTGCGCCACCATTTTCACCAACTACGAAATCCATATTCACTTTCCCGATTGAAACACTTACACTTTTGATAGTTTCGATAAGTACTGAATCCGGTAAGAGGGAGCCAAGATGAAAAGACCGGCGTTCTAATTTAATGAACCAACATTATTATTTCCATTCCAAAAAAAAAGATATATACACTTCATATATATATCAACAAAATTTTGTATAGTTTTATTTCACTGTGTATTTATGTATTTTCTAATTTAATACTCTCAAATTTATTTTAATGGACCATATAAGCGAAAAAAAAGAGTTCTTATATAAATCAACATAACTTTTCCTCTTAACGGTTTTATCACTCCCCGTCCTCACCAGACTCCCGCTACTTAATTTTGGCAATAAAACGTTCTTGGATGATATGGGATTGAATTTTCCTGCTTGCTTTCGACGCGGCTATCCGGGTAGTCCTGCAGGACGGTCGCCTCTACAGCCACAGATGGTCTCTGCCCTTCAGCAGGCGGCACTGCTTCGACTCCGGCTACGGAGTCAAGCTCATCAGCCGCTGGTGAAACCTGATCCCGGCGGTCTTTCGGTTTGGGCACCGCCCCTTGAGCAGCTGGAAGTTCCAGGTGGTTGGTAGGTGGACCCGTCGACATTGCTGGTTGTCGGCACAAAGGGCAAGTCCGGCTGACCAGTAAGTGCTGAAGCACGCAGGCTTCGTGGAATTGATGTCCGCACGCCAACGTTTGTACGTCATTCCTGGCCTGCTGGCAGATGACGCACAATGCCGTGGGCCTTGCGTCCGAAAGCAACTGACGGTTATCTGGTGTGCGTTTGGTGGACATTTTCGGTAACTATATGTGGGTTCAGGTGTCAGACAGCTGAAACAGACAAAAAAAAAACATATGGAAAAAGAAAACCTTAAAACTACGAATATTAAAAGTAATGTATATGAGAAAAAATAAATAAAGTTAGGTGAGTGGCCGTCAGTGGCGAACTATATAACAATCCTATAAAAAAAATATTTATGTTATCAAAATTTACGTTATCATAAAAAAATTCGGTCTTTCCATTTCACTCCTTCTTCCCCAGCAAAAACACCAATGGCACACTCCTCCTGCGGCGTCACAGGAACTCCTCTCTTGCGGTACCATGAGGATCAGGATTCTGAAGTGCTCCCTCATCCGCAAGTTTTCACAAGTTATAACTTGTCAGCCCAGTGTTGAATTCTGACCCACAAGCAGCGCGTGTCTTGTCATGGATAGTTATGGACTAGCTAAGCAGCCAATCACATGAAGTCAAGATCCATGTAGTGTAAGACATTTAGGCAAGGGCGGAGGTACGATTTTCCTTTGGGGGGGATACATTTTTATTGGCATATATATACGAGTGTATATATATATATATATATATATATATATATATATATATATATATATATATATATATATATATCGATGTTTTGCAATATATGTATATATTATTTATGTTTCAACACTCTCGTACTTCCATAAAACTTGTTGAATAATAAAAATAAGAAGACATAATATAGGTACCAAAAAACGGTTAATCATGAATCAATGAATAGACTATTATCTCTTATACATATAACGTCAACCGTAATATATCTTCATAAAGAAGCAAGCGTTATCATAAATTGACTAGTTTCCGAAAACAGAAATTCGACAGTCGTTGAATTTGACAAATTCATGGACGATTTCGTTAATATTTAGATTATCTGTTTCTTCTTCGTAAGCATTTAAAATTAAGAGAAGATTTAGTCTTTCTGCTTTTAATGTTGTTTAAAGAAAAGTCTTAATTCGCCTTAGCATTGAAAAAGACCTTTCCGTAGTAGCTGATGACCCAGGTATCAGAAGCAACAAGTTTGCCAAGGTTTGGAGGGTTTGGAACAATGACTGCGTATCAGGGTGAATTTTTCCAGGACGCCTTTCATGTTGTAGATTGTTATAACAGTTCAGGGCAGAATCATTTCTGTAGACAGTCTGTCGGTGCCGATACGGCTTTTTCAGGTGCTGCCTTCTAGTGTTCAGTCCACTTTAGAGGTTCTTCCAAAATTAAATTTTCCAACGAATTATAAATTTCAAAATCTTTCTGACAGAAGCGTGATTTGATTTTTTGACAAACTGTATCCAGAGCTTCAAAATAACCAACTTTGATCATCTCACGAAGTGTCGACCATCTGGAAACAATTGTAAAATTCGAGGCTGTAAATAGTACTTATGTTAATTATCCACCCTCGTTAAAAAGAAATATAAGAACTATAGTTTTTGTTCCGTTTTCGGTACTCCTATACTCCGTATAGGAAAACTATGTAAACTATGATATCGAAAACATTACGAAAACTACAGTTTCCATAAATTTTTTTCCGTACAGTAATAATGAGTATCCAATTATTAAACTATAAACATACTTGTGGCTTTCAGTTGAATCCAAGAAGTGACTAATTCGTTGTGGAATTTTCGGGACCCAGGCAAAGCTGGCTCAGTTAAGTCATACTCATGAATTTTGACTTCTAATTGTTTCCAAAGATCATCAAAAGCTTGATCATTTCGTTTTTTTGCAAATAATCAAGCGTAATAGAAACAGATTCTCTGATTCCACTAATATTTGCAGTCGATTGCTGCAATATTTTGCTCAAAATTTCAGTTCGTTCGAATATCAATCCGCAAATCTCCATCTAAATATAAGTTGACCACTTGCTCATCATTTTGTGCAAACCCTGTGCTTTAGTTGCTGTTTCAGCACTTTCAGTTTTAGATGTAGCAAGTGTTTTCAAAAAATCAAGAAGCATACTATATCGACGTAGAATAGTTTTAATTGCTCCATCTCGCACAGTCCATCTTACCGCACATAGTGGTCGCGGCGCGGACAAATTGGAATCGTCACCTGATTCATTTTGAATTTGTTCAAAAAACGCTACTCGCTTCGCAGAGCCTTTTACAAAAACACCGATTTCATTAACGAAGTCAAGTCCTTTTCTTAATAGGTAAATTGCCTTGATCGTATCCTGAACGGAAAAATTCAAACTGTGTGCACCATCGTAGCATTGGCTCACTAAGTCTTAAATCGATATGTCACAGCGCACGAAACAATCTAGAACGGTATCTGCAAGTGCTTGGCCAGTTTTCATCGGGGTTTCGTACAACCCTAGCAAATATTCAACTGGTTCCAAGCATTCTACTGGACTAAGGCAAATTGATACCTGTTCATGAGTTGAAGAATCGGTAATCCCATCCACTATGATGCTGAACTTCCCAGCTTTTCGAATTGAACACAAAATTTGTCGCGGAACAGAATGTGCCATCAATTCTAGGTAATAAGTTGGAAAAAATTTTCTTCGAAAACCTGTAACAGTGAAAGTATTGTTATGAAATGTAAAAGTTATAGCGTTTTGATAATAAACAGAATAAAAACATGATGTTCTAATAGTTTGAAACAAAATGACCTTATTTATACGATGCTCAAGCATCAATCTGATTTATTTTTGTATATTAAGTACTTCACTTTTTTATTATTTGTTAAATTGTTTTTAAGTATTGTTGTAATTGAATTTTTAAATAAATAATAATGAATAAATCAATACATCAATAATTTTTTTTATGCTTATTGAAATCATTTTCATTATTTGTTAATAATTTTATTAAAACGTTGACCGGAAAAATCTATGTAAAGTGACATTTTTCATAAAATTAACCCAGTGAGAATCAACAATCATTCAAATAATTTTCTTCTTCTCATAATATAGTAATATAATCAACTATTTCATTTAACTGTTTCATTCGGAAACTTATAAAATAAATAATTTCATTTTATTCGAAAAGTTTACAAAAAGGTTGAATTAAAATACCATCATTACATTTGCTGTTAATGGTTATTAATAATAATTGTTATACTATTTTATCTATTAAAATGTGCATTAATCGATACAAAAATTTATTCGTATGTTCACAGTGTGCCTTCTTCCAATAATTATCTTCTTGAGTTAATTTAGAAATATGAAATACTTGAATTATATCTCTCAAAAACCATTAAATAGTAAAAAAGCTTCGTTCAATACCTTGTAATATTCTGAGTTTTTTGAAACAATCCCAGCTGCAAAAGCTTTCGAACACGTAAAGCACGAAAAGCCTTCAACTTCTTCACAGAAATGCAGCCATGTATATTTCTCGTAGAAGCGTTCTTGGAAATAATGCTTCCTTTCATTTGAAACAATATATGGAACTTTCTTAGCATCTGGTTGGTTTGGTGATGCAATAAGTTTGAAATAATTTTTTCGTACATTTTTTTTTCGGTATCACATTGAACTAGTGATTGAACTGTAAAACGAAATTTTTGTAATTAATTAGTAATAGATATTAATTATACAACATATAATACATATATAATGAATTACTAAATAATATTACTGAATGTAGTACTAATTAATATTATTAATTTTATTTCATCACACAATGTAGGTCTCTACAAAACAGTAATAAGAAATCATGTTTCGGAATATAAAACATGTATCGCATCAAGTTGTTAAAAACCGAGACAAAGAAGTGAGGTTTTGTTGGACAAAATTTGTAAGAGAGGTCAAGAGAAAGATTTACAAGCAAAAACTTATGATTCATACCTGACGATGCGGCTGGCTCATGTTTTATGGGGAAAGCCTGCCACCGTACCGGGTCCTATACCCGGTCAAAAGGAAACAAAATAGAAAGACCGAGTTTGTAAAAAAATTAGAACATCATTAGATTTAAATTAAATATTATATTAAAATAGATACACATTACCATTATAATATTCTCCGTTCAATGTAAACAAATGTAAACTATGCGCTACAATCAAATGAATTCAAAAGCTTACTAGATCATACTTTTTTCCTTGTTTGCTTCTTTCCCTTTTCTACTAAGCTATAATTTTACTTTACGGATAATGAAAGTTGTTGTGTAACTAACGAAACTTGAGACTGCAAACATGTCTCTAAATAGGAACTGAGAGAAATCAATCCTTATCACTTTCAGTGAAAACTCCAGTCATTTTAATGGTTGAAACTGATGTTTCCTTATTTGCCTTCATTTTACCTTTCATAATATGAGGCATTATATATCATAAACCACGAATCTTGTTTTTAAATTTAAAATGTATATGAAAAAAAAATTTAAAGGCAATAAAAAGGGTATTTACCCAAACCTCCTCCTACGAGCGCTCGTGTTCGGGGCGAGTAAGGACCTGCGACTGTATTTAGTGTTAGAAGAAACGTTATCTTCCTGAGATCATGATCATTTTCCTTTACGCTTTTATCTTTCTTGGCAAGGAATACCGTCATGCTGATCAACAATTCTGTGGGGAACCCACCCATTGTCAGAATTATGTTGATTGCCACCGTTCCCTCAATTTGGGGTGGGGTCAGCCAGGAATGAAAAGGCATTTTGGCTGCGGAGGGTACTAGAATGGACTGGGACAGATGGAGTAGATAAAACTGGAGCTCTTTCTCTATACGTTTTAACTTTCCTCAGAGGTCGCCTCAGTAAAGGAACATTCGGTGATGGAAATTCCGTTTTGAGCCATTGACAGCAGGATTCCGACACGTCTTCACCATCTAGTAGGCGATTGCCTATTTCAATATGTGATCTGGAATAGAAGCCATCCAATCCCTCGATTGACGAACAGCTGAGTGCTCCATCGCGTAAGGAGCAAGTGATCTGCTTTTTCCAGGCCCCAAAGAGAACCTTGATATTGCCCCAGGAGAAAGAATAGGTGACGGCGAGGCCGAGTCATACACCCAGAACTGGCGCTTGAATAATTTAGAACCGTGTTATAATGGCTCGCATCTAATGCTGCTGCTCGTGAATCTTCAACCACAGCAGCAACGAGCTCTTTGTAAGCGACGCGACGTTACGCGCATGCCTTTTATTGCTTCGAGATATCGCCCACATTCAGCACAGTTTTTTAGTAAGTGTTGATTCAAAAATTTAACGGCATTCATTGTAATGATTGCCTCTTTACCATTATTCTCTGCTTCTTAACTTTTGTCACGTTAACCTCAGCATTAACTTGCATCGGATGTTGCCTGCGACAATGAACGAGTGACTAGCCGAAGTTTTTTCATTCGTGGCCCACGGTCTACGAAACCCAGAAGACAAGCACTTAGTTAAGAACAGGGACAAGCACATGAAGCAAGATCCCATGTCCTAACTAATAATGAGAAGTCATTCAAAGTCATTGATTGCAACCTAAGTTTGTAGTTTATCCATATTAGACGATCAAAATTGGGTAAATGGAAACTTTACCGCATTTATTCATTTCAAAATGTATACACAATTCAATAAGGTTAAACTGTCCTAGCACTAAATTTTGAAATCTATGGGTACGATTCTAATCTCTTTTTCGCTTCTATGAAATGATCCGCATAATAAAAATAAGGCTTACACTTCCTACGGCATGTGTTATATCAACGGCGGTCGTTGAGTTATTTTATCACAACTTAAAAAAAATATTGCATGCTTACGTCAATAGTGGTGACAAATGCGAATTTCAACTACAACGTCTTTGCGATTGTTTTCATTTACCCAATGTGATTTTGTAACGTTTATTTAATTGGATCTACGTTTCCATTCAGTTACATATGATATGTATAAAAAAATTAATATAAGAGCAACCCTGATGAATAACAATCAATTAAGTTATATATTACATTCTATATAGCTTTTAATATTTCTGGAATGATAGATCGAATGAGGTCACCGATTAGGAAAACATTTAAGTTCACATGCATCAATAGAGCCCCTCTAAAACTTGAAAAATAAAAATTTTAGAAAAAATTCAACGTTTTCTATTAAAATTATCGAAAATTCCGTCAGCCACGAAGACGGCTAGCTCCCGCCAAAATTTCCACAGCAACCGTCAACTGACTTTTCGTCTTCAAGTTGACAGCTGCAAAATTGGCTGTCGTAGCCACAACCCACGTTGGATGAAAGCCTGAAGCTATGCTTTCCGAAAACTCTCCTTAGTAAAAACCTGTTTTTACAGACCTCGTGGTAGTGTGGGGATGCTCCGAACTCACCACGCACTCTTGAAACTTTTTTCATTGGCTGACTCCCTGGAACGCTACGATGCCAATAACTGCCCAAACACGAAATCTTCTCTCGCTCACCCACAACATGGCGGAGTTAAAAGTAAGTAATACTTTGAACTTTACACACCTGACAGGATGTTGTTTTATTTTTCACCTTGTGATTAAGAACACGCGGGGATGGTCTTTAATGCATGTTGCTTTAATGAACTACAGATTAAGAGTGAGGTACTTGTAAATACTAAATGCAAGTTTTTATGCAGTAAAAAAAAAACTCAATACAAATTTGATACGTCTATAACATACCTGTACACAGCATCTTAGTCCCATGCTAGTATACCGTTAAATGACTTATTTATTCAAATTACGTAGTCTATGTATATCTAAACCTTTTGATTTTGGCTGCCCAGTTCTAGTATCTTCTTCTTTTAAAAAAATCCATATAGGTCATTTAAAACATTTACAATTAGTTGGCAATTACTGTTGCCATCCTAATGTTTGGAAGTTAGAACATATTGAATAGTCTGCTTCTAAACTAGTTTCAAAAATGGTTTTCGTTAAAACTCGTAATTGTTTTCCTTCAATTATTATACACATCTATTTTCACTACACATATCAATATCTTTCAAAACTTAGCAAAATATGTGGTATTATCCAAAACAATCATTATACAACTTTTTAACCAACTTAGCCGCATGGTTCAAACACTACATCAGATAATATATTTCTATCAGTGTAAGCCGGTTTGGGGTGGAAAAATACGATATATACGGCATTTTAAGAAAACGTAAAAAGTACTCAAAAAAAATATGCGTGATAGAAAAAAAGGAAAGCAGATTCAGATTCAGCATGCCAAATTCTTTATATGCATCATATTTTTATGTAAAGGAGGATTTCAATGCAGACCAATGTAATCAGTATTCAGTGACATTTGCCTTTGTGCGCGTGGGTATTTTTTCTATGTATTGTTTAGTACTTTCATTTGTTTTGGGGTTGTGATGCCGAACTTTTATTAACTTATCATTTCTGATCATTTCTTTGGCAGTTTCTGTCTTGATAATTTCCTTCAAGTTCTCAATGGGTTCATGTCTGGAGAATTTCCAGGCCAAGGTAAAACTGCAATGCTGTTACCTGCCAAGAAATTGGAAACTATTCTAGCTCTATGACATGGTGCTGAATCATGCATAAAAATGAAATCGTTACCATCCGGGAAACATGCAAGTTTGTAAAACTTGTTTGGAATGATCTTGTGTCATGGTACCCTGGACTATGTAGAGGCGTCCAACCCCTTAGCGCTTGTGACAGACCACAACATTATTTGACGGGGTGTTTTACCCTCTTTAATAGGGATGTGGAATTTGATTACTTCTTAGTACCGAACCGTTACTGATTACTTCGACATGAGTATTCGTTACTCACTCGTTACTCAGTATTCATTACTTAGCAGAAGTTACCGAGTTTTCAATATGATTGAATTCATTACTGATTGTGAATATAATGCATGATGCATTAAACTGATGCAGGCGGCTACGAGCTTAGATACCTAACAAACTGTTTTCTTGAAAAAAATCAGTTTTAAAAGTGTTAAGAATAAAAAATAAGAAAACATTTTTTAAATTTTTGATAGTTCAGGATTTGACGGCAGGTGCGCACTCCCTTACGGAAGCTCCTCCAACGACGAGTGGACTATTTTATTTTGCGCAAGCGAATGATGACCACTTCCGATGCAAAGATTCGCTCGCGAGCTGCACGGTATTCCTACAGCCTAATGTGAAATAGCTTTAGTGCACGAATCAGAGGCGGTCTGTCTTTAACTGTTGGTTGGTGTGGTGTTCGCTTCAAAATCGTCTTTAGAGAAGTCTCCGGGAGAGAAGGAACTCCCACAATCATCAGTGTCATGGCCGGTGTAGTGTTGTCATGTTTGGTAATCGCAGTAGGCTGGCAACCTACGGTTGAGCTTTTGGAGTACCGCTGAGGTGGTCGAGTACTCGCTTGTCCTATTTTTAAAATGGCGCAATCCGGACAACCCTGGAAGTAAGTATTTGGTTTACCGTATCCGTTGTAGAAAACCGTTCGCTCTGTTCCACATGCAGCAAACCGTTGTCCGGAGGTTCCCCACCGCGGCTACCCCAAACTCGTCTGACTTCCCGGCGGTGTCTTCCAGATCGGTAGTGATTAGTTCCTGCGCCACTTCCGAAATTTCGCGCCGCGGACCAGGTCTCATGAATAGGTAGAGGAAGTGCAGCATATTTGGAATACCAATTTGTTTTTCAGGAATAAGTCGAAGTGGAAACGGGTCTGGCAATTGAAACGAGTGTTATAAGAATGAAAAAATAGTTTATTTATTGAATATGAATAGTCAAACAAATCAAAGGTTAGGAACTAACTCAAAATTGAAACTAAACTAAAAACTTCAGAAAACGTAAACTTACTTATGGTGCGGGTAATTTGGAATACAGTATTCCAAATTACCTTCACCTGTTATGCTGATATAAAAGATACACTTTAACTGAAAGATGACTTTTCTTTACCACAGTTAAACGAAATTTGTAGTAACAGGTTTATATTTATATAAAGTTCGAACATAAAATTTAACAAAATAGCCTTCATTTTCTTTTAATTAGTCACATAAATCATATATCTTTGTGCATTGAAAATTACAGCTCTTAGTTAATTCTTACAATAATCACAGATATATACACCGGTTTCATAGCCACCGCAAGCACCTTGAACCCACAGTTCACACATTAGACATTGTGTCCATTCTTCGCCTTCCTTGTCATTACTGTATTTTCCGTTGCAGAAAAAACACTCAGCATCTTCGTCAGTAGGCACTGCAGCTTCAGTCGTTATTGCTATATCGTCAGAGAAGTCAGTCTTATTTCCAGAGATAGCACCAAGACTCGAATCTGATGATTCACTTTCTGTTATGTTTCTCCTGAGTCTCTTTTTTGATATTGTTTTACCCCTTTTCTTAGTTCCTTTTTCATGTGGTTTGTTTTCTTTGCCAGATTTCATTAACTGCGCTCTTTCGAGGTCCTTCTTGTATGGAGAACTTGAAATTATTGCCGATCTTCCTGGTTTACGCCCTCTATTGCTGCATGTTTTTACGACTGATGGCACGGGAGAAATTTGAAAGGGAGTAATAAGAGGGTGGTGTTCAGTCGTAGTAGCAGACAGCCCTAGTTCAGGTTCATCGAAACTGTTCAGTCGCTGAGGACTATATTCAACTATTGTGGGAGGCGTCGTCGGAATGAATGGAGGGTTGTTACCTTGTTCTTCAAAATCCACAGCAGCAGCTATGTAATCAGCTGCAGTAAACATGTTTCGATTGAACGGATATATTCCACCAACTTTAAAACCATTTGCTGCAATCTCTCCAGTTTGACATTTTAAATAGGCTTTTCCAAACAGCTCAACAACGTCATATGGTGTTACAGATCTATTATTTTGTCTCAAGAAAATGCGAACTTCTTCGCTATAATACGCTTTCAAGGGACCCATAAACGTTCGATCCAGTGGTTGTACTTTGTGCGTACAAAGAGGTGGCAGTGACAGGATCGTTACATAATGTTGTTTGGCAAGATCAATAACCTCTATATTCTTCGTATGGCTGTAGTGTCCATCAAGAATTAAAAGCACCGGTGAAGCTTCCGTTGGTTGGACATATTCCACAAAGTGTTGAAACCATTGCGTAAAGAGGTTTGTTTGAATCCAACCAGAAGGGTGCGCTCTTCCTATAGAGCCAACTGGAGCACCTCTCATTAAAGCTTCCGACATATTTTTACGCGGAAAAATTATCATTGGTGGAACAAATATTCCTGCTGGACTCATGCAAATAACTATAGTTATTAAGGATCCCCTTTCAGCTGACGTCATTGCACCAATTTGTTTTTTTCCTTTCCGTCCTATAATTTTCGGTATTTTGCTCTGGACTATAGAGAGACCGCTCTCATCAACATTAAAGATACGTGCCGCAGGAAAAGATCTATTGGTCTGAATTTTTTCCAGATTATCGTAAAACTCATCCATCCTTTCTTTGGTGAATCCGTTGGCTCTTGCTTGAGAAGTACCAGTCGGTTGTCTTATGGATAAAACTTGCTGGTTACGTTTCAAAAATCCCTTTAACCAGTATCTCCCGGCAAAACCTCCTTTAAAAGAATTTTTAATATTGTTTTTTAGGGCTAATTGATAGGCCAAGCGTCGTAGATCCATTCTAGTGAGTCCGTAAAATTTGCTTTCCATTGCTAAAATGTACTCAACTAGCAGTTTTTCCATGTCTTCACTGAAAACTGGTCTTCGGCCAATAGGTTTATTTATTATCGACTCAATCGATGAGTCCTTTTCATTGACCATCCGAAAGAGTGTGGTTCGGGGTACATTGAAAAGTTTAGCTGCCTTTAAGTATCCCATTCTTTTTCCACGAACAGCAATAATTGCAGCAGACATTTTCTCACTGTCCCACTTCTTCCTCTTCGTGTATTTGTTACTTGTTGACATTTCTAGAACAGAAATAACAAAAGAATTACTTACCAACAAATAACTTGCACCAAATTTGGAATAATTCAAATTATGTTCACTTTCAGTATTCCAAATTAGCAACATGTGAACCTTACTGAAAACATGATGCCACTTTTTTCATACTTAAAATAATCACAAATTGAAGACTAAACCATAAACCAAATGCATCACTTAACAGTCTAAACTATATACTAACGAATTCACATACTATATTTACTAATTATCAAAGACTGCACCCTTACCGAAAATGTTTTCCAGGTAGTCGTTTGGCTCACATGCAGCTCTCAGCAGTCAAAGCCAGACTGGCACGTTTTCTTTTGTTTTCAAGCATTTCATTTATCATGTCATATCATGTTTATGCGACAGAACGCAGATGGCTTGTATATTTATAGATATATTTGACAATTCCAAATTAGCTGCAGTATTCCAAATATACTGCACTTCCTCTATGGTCATTCCCGCAAGTTCTCTTCAACTCCTTCTTGTCTGCTGACAGCTTGCAAAAGCGACGCCATGTCCTAAGGGCCCGAGCTCGCAACGAGGCGGCGAAGCTCGGGCCGTAGATTGCGCCTTAACCCTTTCGGTACGGATGTTATTTCGTGTGATGCGAAAAGGACAATTGAAGAATTGTGAAATAGAACATTTAAAAAGACTATAGTTTTATTTTTAACTTTATCCGTTCCGCGGTTTTCGAGAAATAGTCGCGGGACATATATGTCCCACTAGTAGCTTTGTGCAGCAAAGTTTGTCCCCACAGTGAAGAAAATAACTTCCAATTTTTTCATCGATTATATTCATTTACGCTTAAAAATATAAAAAAGTAAAATATCTAAGTATGGTCAATTGTAAAGCATTCTTTGCACAATGCACCATCACACGCTACACAAATTGTTTTGGTCCTTTTCTCGATTTTTCGTTTAACACAATTACAGCAACTGCGCCGGACTTTGCCTTCTGTTGGCAAGTGGGCGCCAATGTTGTACATTCCTTATGTCTTGAGTGATGGTCTATCTAGAGATACAAATGTTTTGATCAGTAATGAATTATTTAGGAGTATACCTGAACCTGATACCTGAACTAATTTTTCGTTGGTCTTTGCCGAAACCAATTAGTTGTTTCGCTGACCAATTCCTCTGAGACGCATTTAAAGGACGATTTTTGGATTTGCCCTCAGGGAGTAACATTTTTCCTCTAGCATACGAGTACGTACAACAGCAAACCTGCTTTTATGTCCTGAGAAAGAGTTTTTATCAATAAATATACGTAAAATGGATTTGTCGTGAAATATATCAAACTGTCGACCGTTTGAGGGCTTCGCAAGCACGTATTGCTCGATGACCTTGAAGCGAATGAAGAATGTTCATGCACTATCCCCAATTAAATAGTGGTATCTTTACCAAAAGTTGAATGATTAGACAATGATTTAGCAACAGAAATAGTCGCGTAGCCCTGAAAAAACTTCATCAAATCAAGTACATATATGAAAATGAAGAAGTTAACGCATGAATGCCATTGTGGCAATTTTGCTTTGAATTTAACTCTGGCATTTAAGAGTTGGATGGGAATGAGGGCGTCTATATCTGAGTTCGTTATATTCATATCCGTTTCAACATTGACTTTATACTCTATTAAATATAAGCCAGAAAATAGGAAGCAAGAGCTGTTAAAATAATTTCTGAAGGTACCTTGAAAAATGGGTTCTATCTCAGGAATCTGCCAATCACCCATAAGTTTTAATACCAGACTCTCAGTAACATATATTTCTGCGGTTGTAAAATAAACACCATTTCTCCCACGTTCAGATCACTTGCCCCACCATTTGCACCAACTAAGAAATCAATATTCACTTTCCCGAATGAAACACTTACACTTTTGATAGTTTCGATGAATACTAAATCCTAACGCGAGTTATGTTTTTACTGGTTATGTTTCTCAAAAAAAAATTATAAAAGTTCCTTCCACGGAACTTGAAATGAGAACACTTTATATCTTAGTTTCATACACAACACTTTATTGAATTTATCAACTTATTTCTAACACTGTTTATTTAATAATATCTTAATGCACTGAACTTTAAATTAGAATAGAGAACTTTCTTTCACTTGAATCGAGATTGAACTTTAAACTGGAACTGAGATGAAGATCAATTGTATTGTCCTCCAATATACGAGGGTCAATCAACACCCGCCTGATGGCGCTGCTATTACAAAAGAGTTTTACCATAGTGCAGTACATTCAACAAAACTAAAGAAGGGAATTGACGGAAACTTTGACATCGTGAGATATGCTGACTTGGACTTTTATCGACGATGAGATAAGGATTGCATACTTTGTTGCAATATATTAATTGAACATGTGCATGTATGTATGTTAGGAGGTAAGTAATTGTAAACATGGTAGAGCTAGGATGTTTAGTTTTGAATCTAGTAGTTATTAGGGAAGGTTCAGATAGTATGGGGCTTGTAACTTGCGCACTCAATCAAATGACTGTATCCAAAGAACTTAGCTTGACAATTAACGGCAGAGTATTCTAAAACTAACATTTAACTACAAATGTAATAAAATTCAATTGCAGAAGTTGTAACTTCTACTACGAAGTCAATGAATTTTAACATTTTAGACATAAACAGAAATTTCTGGGGAAACAGCATGTAATGAACTATTTCGTTAGATGGTAGTAAACATGATATTGCCAAATTTGTAATTAAAATACTAAGATTTCATTGAATGTACGGAACTATTTATCAATTTTGTAATGGATTTTCAAATCAATGAAAATTAATTTCATTAAATGCTTTAATAAAATTGATTGCAAATATTTTTCTTCGTGTAACTTGTTCTGATTCACAAGGATGATTTCCGTCATCAAGAACGATAATTGTGAAAGATTGATGTGCGCTTTTTAGTGCAACTCTATTGCTAAGGATTCCGGGATGAGACCTTTCTCCCATATGAAGCATCGGGTGCACAATTTTTTGTGTTTATATAAATTTGACGTTGAGCCGCCTTTGAAAGAAATGCTTTTTTTTTACACACATCGCATTCTCCAGATATTGAAAAATGCAGCCAACTACTACTCCGTTTCTTCATATATTGAACAGTCATTTTAACCTATTAAAAACATAATAATACTTTAAAAAGGTTTTACAAAATTTCACCTTTTCAATGGATTTAAAATTTTACTTTTGCGGCTTCTTATAAACTGAACTTTTTGAAACTTACACCACTAAAAACGCTATGAAAATCCACCAACCAGAAATAAATCTGCACTGTCTTTCATCGAAATAGCGGCGATATGAATCTATTCAAAACTCAACATTCGCTACAGTGATGAAACAATAGTTCTTGATCAGGAGTTCCGACAAAAACACTCAACTTTCCGGTTATGTGGGGTTTCAGTTTCAGAAATAGGTAAAGGAAAACTGAGAATGAGTGATTACATCTCCTGACATGATTCAGGAATACCACTCGATGAAGGTGTTGAAAATGATGAAGAATCATTGATTCCAATGATCCTTTGTGATAGCGCCGGCTCTGAATATGTTGAACACACTGAAGACGATCTGCGTAAAGGGCTCAGGACAGAAACGAATTCCTTGTTTGTAGTGCGTAAGGGCATCCTTTGAATGGATTTCAAGTATAATCCATCAATTTCCAACATTAATTTCACCCGATCTAGTGATTTTATTACAATATCTTTTGAATATAATTTAACAAATTGCGGTGTAACGCGGGATACAAATGCTAGAACGAAACGGTTAACCTTTTAAATTATATGAACGCTAAAATCATTGTATCATTTAAACCCCTTAAAATTTGTCTAATTCTTCCGATTTTTCCCACTTAATTACGCCTAATCATTATAAACGAAAATTGCTTTCAATTGATAACTTAAGCGAATCTACAAAAGACGACTTAGAATTTAAAAACAACCGAAACGAGTGTGCATTATCACCACCGCGGGTTCACCCATAGATGACACTTTTAAACGAAAATTTGCGCGATTTTCCATTGCTGTTTCGTTGCTCGATGGCTCGGCCCCGCCATTTAGTTCGCGAGTTGCACAAAATCCTCGTGAGAGTAAGGCTAGAGAACGTAGGAAAGTACGCGTGGTGGCCATTTTAGTGTCGTGAGTAAATCGTGATTGTAAGAGAATTCTCTTGATATAAAGTTGTGAATTTATAGTGAAAATAGTTTACATCAGCGAAGGAAACCTTTAAAACCAAAATAAAATCGTGGTGGATGGTTGTTGGCAGTTAGATAACTTCTACCATCCTGTTGATGCACAGCGAAAAAACTTCACAGATTGCTACTTTTTCTACAACAGTGCCTGTTAAAAAAGGTAGCAGTTGCCAACATCGCCATGAGCCATCAGCATTAGGTCACGAAGTGATGTGTAACAGGTGGTTGGAAGGCCGATGTGAAGATCTTCATTGTAAGGAGCGGCACATGTTGATTGGGAAACGGCGGGACCGTACTCCCTGTTTCTGGGAAAAACACACCGTTTGGATGCAAAAAGGCGCATTGTGTATTCAAACATAGTTCAACAAAGAGTGATAAATCAACTGAAAAGTTAGATCCAGAAGAATTAGTCAAATCACTCAATCCATATAGTGACCAACGGATTGCATATAAAGAAGCTGATAACTTATCTAGAGAGACTAACAATTCTTGGAATGAAACAATCAAAAGTTTAAACGCTGAGAAAGTCGATAAACTTGTGAATAAAATTGAGACTCAAGACACCCCTGAAAACGAAATATTAAACATTAAAAGCAGTAGAATAAGTAGCAGCGAGCATTACCACGTTCGAAGACCATACGGTTGTGATATTCAAAGAAGTCTACATGTATTTACACTTTGATAGCTGAATTTTTATATGATTTTATACACCCTTAGGATATATTTTATGCCTTAATACTCGTGTACTAATATTTGATATACGAACGCGAATCTTCCCTACCAAAAGAAAGAAGTCTTGACTCATAAGTTACAACCGGTACAATAATACGCTTAAAATAAATTCCAGGACTTGCTCACCCCACTTCGTCAACGAGCGCTCGTCGTCGAGGGAAAGGTATTGTAATTACCATTTTAATTAAATTTTTTATTATATATTTAATTATTTACCTATTTATTGCAAACTAAATATCTATTAATTATTTATAAAATTATATATATTAATATTTATATTTAAAAAAAAAAATTATTTTTTTATAAATGCAAATGGGAAAATTGCTTTAATTCGGCATATTCAGATTTTTGAATATCGCAACACGTCACGAATAATACATTAAAACACTATTGCATTGGTATATAGAGAAACAATAGAAATTTACTCAATTACATTTAAAGTTATCAGACTTTTCTTGAGTGTTTCATGTTACACAGATTCCTTTTGATTTTGAATCTACTGAAGAGTTTTTTATGGTTGATTGATTTTTATTCTTTGCCAACCATGAAGCCATCAAGGCAAGTCTGTTTTTTTTTGCTTCAACCATCTCTGCATATTTTTTTGTTGATTCTGTTTCACTTTTGAATCTACAGTAATTGACATGCTTAATATAATTGTCAAAAACACTTCACAACCTATAAGCTATTAACACTTTCGTCCTGTGTATGCAAAATATCGTTTGTATGTATTCAGCTTAGAATTCCACGCAATTCAACGTATTAGCATAATTAAATCCAAATCAAGTCGCGCATCATTCTGAGGCATTGGATTTTGATTGTATTTTTTTTTTATATTGAACTCAGACTGTTTATGTTTGTTGAAGTTATCAACAGAACATTAAATCCAAGGAAATAAAAATTCTTTAATAGAGCAGCTTGCCCACTTAATTCGGAAGAGTATTTTAAATTTGTGCGCTGTAAAACAATCCATAGGTACGATTAGGAAATGTTCCGCATTTGGCATTTTATTTAAAATATGCTTCGAACAATGTTTCGAATTCCACAATATATAAAAAAATTTAATTTTTTTTTGAAGAATTCCACAATATATAAAAAAATTTAATTTTTTTTGAAGAACTTTATTTTGATTAAAATAAATTTATTTTAAAATATAATTATTGAATTAATATAATTTATTTTCAAAAATTAAATTAAAATTTTAAAAATTGTTTTAAAAATAAATTATATAAAAAAATAAAAGATGATGAATTAAGCGGATAAAATCGGTCTTTCCCTTCCGGTTTTTTCTAATCGGGTATAGGACCCGGTACGGTGGCAGGCTTCCACCCCAAAATATGAGCCAGCCGCCGGGTACAAATTAATTCCTTCTTTTGTTTCAGGTGACTTTATGGGTTGAGTGGCCCAAGCAAAGTTCCTTTTTATGGCATAGAGTTATGCAATTCAATTGTATAATTCGATGACATAAATTGGTCACCGGGGTACTCCCCTTCTGATGGGAAAGTTCATATAATTCAAGTTGTATGAGTTTTCCACTCAGAAGAGGAATACCTGGCCACTTCAACAAGTTAACAATGGATTTATTCCGGTTGGGTGGGTATGAAGGGGCTCCACCACCACCCGGTTGCCCCTCTTTCATTTGTGGGCCCTGAATTTATTTGGGTAAAGACGAGGTCACCCCAAGTTCGCCTTTCTTGTCAGGTTGCACTTGTTCTCGTAACAAGTAATAATTCCCTCTGTGTAGTTATCCACAGTTTTTGCGACTTCGGTCGTTTTCTGTTGATCTCCGAAAGCAATTCGTGAATGCGAAATTGTTTTGTAGTGAGTCCTCGTGCCGGGGAAACGAACCCGCCCCACGACACCGCAATGCTAGCCTGCCAGCGCATTCACGCGTCTCCGGACGAGGGCATTCTCGGCAGGAACCAACACCTTCCTCTGCCGAGGCAGCAGAACATCGCTGCAGTCCTTCACGGACATTATGGAAACTTTAAATTCACTACAACTTTATTGACAGTTGTCATGGATTCCTTCATCTACTTGCCAGCTTCTTGTAGCTCTATATGGCTCTTACGCCTCCTTTGTGTCTGCAGAATTGTGAATGCATGTGTTACCCCGTAGCGCCTGCAGAAGCAGATGATTCAACACTTTCTTTGAAACTGCTATCGTTTCCCTCTAAATTTATACTTGCAACTCGTCATTCTGTACCAAAAAACGAAGAAAACAAAGTTATTAAGATCTTTGCAATGCACCTACTTATAAACTCAAATTAAATTTTTCAAAATACACAGTACTAACAGTATCTCCAGTGTCCAACGTTCCTTTACATTTATATAAATGCCCCAAAAAGGAGTTAATCAAATCCAAAGCAAACCAAACTGGTTTGAAATTCCTCAGCTTGCACCGGATTTCGAAGAGGCTTTAATCTCTCGTATGTGCCATCTGGATGTTGCCATAATCGAATTATATTTTTTTCTTCTTCAACACTTCGATAGGTACAGTTGTGTGCAATAATAAAATAGCAGTAATAAGTTCTATAAAGTTCGATTGAGATAAAATAGAAAATAAAAAAAATATATTTGTATTTATTCAGTCTTCATGTAGATACAGTCAGGATATATGTAATGATTTGCCGTCTACGCCCGCTCGAAAGAAATCGGAACCGACCTGTAGTGATAAGTAGGTATCAATGTCCGTAAAGGACTGGAGCGATGGTCTGCTGCCTCGGCGAAAGAAGATATTAATATCCGCCGACAATGCCCTTGTCTGGGGACGCGTGAATACGCTGGCAGGCTAGCATTGCGGTGACGTGGGCGGGTTCGTTCCCCCAGCACAAGGACCCACTACAAAAGAATTTCGCTACACGAATTTCTGAGGTCAAATAAAATGTCGACTGAAGTCGAAATAATGTAGGTAACTACAAAAAGGAAAATTGCTCGTTCCAGAGAACAAGTCGAAACTAGCCAAAGTAGATGGACTTAGGGGAATCCCGTCGTTACCCGACGATTCTCATGGCCCACAAATAAGAGTGGGGCAATCGGATGGTGGTGGTGCCCCCTCGCACCCACCCAACCGGATCAAGATCCAAAAACGTTGCAGCGGCCACATATTTCCCTTCTGAGTGGAAAACTCATACAACATACCCCGCATGAGCCTTCCCATCAAAAAAGCAATATAAAGGTGACCAATTTTTGTCATAGAGTTATGCAATCGGATCACATAACCTATGCTATAAAAAGGCACCTTGACTACAGGCCACTCAACCCGCGAGAGTCCCTGAAACTAAAAAGCATACCACAGTGCCGGGTCGGATACCCGGTCAGAAAGAGCCAAAATGAAAAGACCGGCGTTCTAATTTAATGAACCAACATTATTATTTCCATTCCAAAAAAAGATATATACACTTTATATAAATATCAACAAAATTATTATAGTATTTTTTCACTGTGTATTTATATTGCTTTTAATTTAATACTTTCAAATTTATTTTAACGGACCATATAAGCGAAAAAAAAAAGAATTCTTTTATAAATCAACATAACTTTCCTCTTAACAGTTTTATCACTCGCCGTCCTCACCAGACTCCCGCTACTTAATTTTGGCAATAAAACGTTCTTGGACGAGATTGGGATTGAATTTTCCTGCTTGCTTTCGAGCGCGGCTATCCGGGTAGTCAACCCTTGCATTAGCGCCATCAGGTTCTGCAGGACGGTCGCCTCTACAGCCACAGATGGTCTCTGCCCTCCAGCAGGCGGCACTGCTTCGACTCCGGCCACTGAGCCAAGCTCATCAGCCGCTCGTGAAACCTGATCCCGGCCGTCTTTCGGTTTGGGCACCGCCCCTTGAGCAGCTGTCAACTTTTGTTACAATGCAAATATAAAATGCACGAAGTATATATGCAGTAAGAAAAACTCAATACAAATTTGATACGTTTATAAGATACCTGTACACAGCTTCTTACTCCCATTATGTAGTCTATGTATATCTAACCTTTTGATTTTGGCTGCTGAGTTCTAGTATCTTCTTCTAAAAAAATCCATATAGGTCATTTAAAACGTTTACAATTAGTTGGCAATTACTGTTGCCATCCTAATGTTAGGAGGTTAGAACATATTGAATAGTCTGCTTCTAAACTTGTTTCAAAAACGGTTTTCATTAAAACTCGTAACTGTTTTCCTTCAATTATTATACACGTCAATTTACACTACACATATCAATAATGTGGTATTATCAAAAACAATCATTATACAACTTTTTAACCAACCAACTTAGCACCACTGCGTCACTTTGAGAACTGCGCAGCCGAATGGTTCAAACACGACATCAGATAATATCTTCTATCAGTGTAAGCCGGTTCGGTGTGGAAAAATACGATATATACGGAATTTTAAGAAAACGTAAAAAATACTCAAAAAAATTATACGTGATAGAAAAAAAGGAAAGCAGATTCAGATTCAGCATGCCAAATTCTTCATATGCATCATATTTTTATATAAAGGAGGATTTCAATGCAGACCAATGTGATCAGTATTCAGTGACATTTGCTTTTTTCTCAATGAGCGCTGAAAAAAAACTGGCGGGCTGGAAAGGAAAGTCTGATGATTATTTAGCAATTCATTATAAATTTTATTTCCATCGTTTCGAAGTAGCAAATGGTAATTACAATTACAAAATATATTCGTAAAAGTATGTAATGATAAGCAAAAGGATATAAGGTATTGAGTGTAAGAAAACTAAGTATTACATATAAATATAATAATGCCGGCTCACAATATTTGATTCTTTGTTGGGGTCTCATTCATTTCTTGTAGCTTCAATAAATTTTTCTGCCAGATGCAAAACGATCCTTCTTCATCGCGCGCCAATTCACCAGTTTCGCGGTTATAATTGCTGTTACTTCCACCTGCTGCGTCGGACTGCCACTTTGACAACCCCCGACAAAACATATGTGGAATGTGAAATCGTCGCAACTGACGCAAGATGGAAAACCACATGGCTGCGATGTGCATTAGTATTGGTCGCCAGTGGCTTAGGGCCGATTCATTACATATACACAAGAAAAATATTTCATCCTTATAATAATATCTATAGTGTTAATAAAATAAAGTCCTTTAAAGTAAAATAACTCAAATGTGCGAAAAAATTGTAGTATTTCGATATATTTAAAAAATGAATAATATATAAAATAATCTTGCAGAGGGGAAAAAGAAATTAATTCAAAACAAAGCAAAAACTGGTACTTGGTTGAATGTTCTTTGATTTTGAGAACAGCAGCACATCTCCGCGGCATGGAATCTACTAGCGCCCGACATCTTTCTTTCGATATTAAATCCCACGCTTGCTTTGCTGTGCGCTTATTTCATATTTTGAGGATTTTCTTTAGACACACCTTGTTTGACATCAGCCCAAAAGTTTTCAATAGGATTGAGATCAGGAGACTGTGCTGGCCAATTCATAACGTCAACTCCGTTAGCAGAAATCCAATTTCGTTATATTGCACTGGTATGTTTTAGGTCGTTGTCCTGCTGATAGACCCATTTTAATGGCATAATCCACCCAAAATAGGGCCACATGATTGTACTCATAATATGGCCGGGCTGCATCTAGCGCGGATTCGAACGACTTTAGTTGGAGGTTATCTCCAGACACCACGAGCCGTCCTGCCGTCTGGGCCGTTTGACATTACCGACTCCAACTGCCCCCAGCTTTGGGTGACATTCCTCGACTCAAACTGACGTAGGATGGGAATGTCAACCAAAGCTGACGTTCGCTAGAAAGCCATATGGTAGCGATGGCCATGTGTGCGAGTCGGCAGTGGCGTAGGGCCGATTCATTACATTAGCTAATTGCATTCATATTGCCTTTAATCCAATAAAGTGGACCTGTGCCATAATATGAGAAACAACCTCAAATGTTGATTTTTGCCCCACCATGCTCCACGATTTTCGTGGTGATTATAAAATATGTTAAGTGTACATCGGACTTTATTCAGTTCCATTTGGTCTTCCTACATACTGCGCGCATCCTTTGGATCCGAAAGGAACTATTTTGGACTCATCGCTCCATAATATGTTACGCCATTTGCTTGCTGGCCAATTCATGTGTTCTTTTGCAACCTAATTTCTCGCTTGAACATGCCGAGGCTGTAAAAGTGGCACCTTTCTTGGACTTCTGCCAAACAGGTCTGACTCGATCAACCTTCTTCTAATCGGCGATGTATGAACTTGAAGATTTAACTCCTGTTTTACTTTAGCAGAGCTCAAAAATGGGGATTGTTTAACCATTTTATTAATTTTTCTTACATAACGGTCCTCAAGCTTTTATTTGCGTCCTTTTTTTTTTTATTTTTTTGGTCCACTTTTATGCATTCGCTATCAATTTGGCAGAGCATCCAGCAATGTCTTGTATAATCTTATATGCTTTACCTTCTGATAACAGTTTTTTTATCAGTGTCCGTTGTTCATCAGATGAATGTCTTGTTCGCCCCTGATTTCAGAAAAATGTATGTCTGAAATGATGAAAATCGTGTATATATTATTTAATAACATTCAGTTCCTAAAAAAATTACCATATATTTCACTTGCCAAACTGCTTTTACTTCAAATTTAATTACGCTGCTATTATTTTGCACAGTTCATAATAACTCACAACAAGATCATTAGCAGTTTATATTTTTTACGTGCAAGGAAGTTCACGTGAAGCGTTTACTTTGCATACTCAAAGCTCTGACAAATAAATAAAATTTAAAACTTTGATCTTGCAATACTATTTAAGAGTTCTATATCGAGCTTTTTAGAACTACGACTTTCACTACTATTATTTTGCACACAACTATTGGGTGTACAACTTAATAACCGGAATTTTTTTACCGAAATTTGATGCTTTATTGTGGAATAATCTTAAAATATATTTAATTCAAAGTATTGTCCATCGGAAGCTTCAACATTTCCTCATCTTTCAGGCAATTAATGAACTCTATCCTAAAAGAATTGCGCCGGCTTGGCGGCCAAAAACGAATCTATCCAATTTCCGATGCCTTGCTCTAAAGTGAAGCATATTCCGGTGAGGGTGAAATAAATTAAAGTCAGACGGAGTAAGGTCCAGACTATAAGGCGGGTGGGCCAAAACTTCTCATCCATTTTTTTCCAAATCGGTTTTCACAGGTCTTGCAACATGCGGCCGAGCGTTGTCATGATGAAAAATTATAGCCTCGTGTCTGCTCGCATATTCCGGGCGTTTTTCGATGATGGCACGCTTCAAACGTATTAATTGTGTTCGGTACAGGTCATCTGTGATTGTCTGGCCCGATTTCAACAACTCATAATATAATGGCCCCTTCTGATCCCACCAAATACACAACATAACCTTAGCGCCATGGATATTTGGCTTCGCCGTTGATTTGGCTTGTTGGCGGGGCTTCACGTATGACTTTTTGCGCTTAGGATTGTCATAATGGATCCATTTTATGTCATAATGGATTTCATTTTTCATCAATATAAATCAGTTTTCTCAGAAATGTCTTTATGAAACTGATGAGTCGGTTTGCATAATATCGTGTTATTTACGATAGTTACAAGCGGGGTTACTTGCAAATATCACAAATAACATGTTTAGCCGTTTTTGGTAGTCCTATGCGTTCGGTGTGGCACCACTTAAGGCAAACTTGGCATTGTAGCCACCACTCCCTCGAGCGTGAATGACTCCAAGGCCCCATGCAATAAATGCAACATGGGTCTTCATCTTCCGAAACAACAGGTTCTTCCTCGTCACTAGAATCTGCCAATATGACTCTTTTTTAACTTTTCGAGCGGATTTCCTCAAATTTGCTGCTTCTTTTTCAGCAACAATAGCTTTCAATAGTGCTATATATGGAGATGCATTCAACATTCCAAATTTACCCTTTTTACGGATTATTCGCTTTGTGTGCGAAGATTTTGGCAGCGGAGAAATATCTGCTATGGTTGGACTTAGCTGGGTTTGGTCATTGACCTGAGAGATCACAGGCACTGAAGGTCCTGCCTCCAAAATATCGGTTGACTGGAAAAATACAGGTTCTGAAAGCGCCAGTTCAGCTTGCTCGTTTGACTGAGAGCTTAGATCTTGGTCGTTTGACGTGAAGTTCTGCGCATCACTATTGTCACCCGGTGTTAGAGTGACCGAGCTCACAGATTCTGTATGTTCGGAATCAGCTTGATAGCTTGACTGAGATTACTGTACATCACCACGGTCATCTGGTACTACAGGGACAGATGAATCTGCAAGGTCATTGTGCGTAACATCTGCATGGGCGTACATCCACTCAGGGAAAATGCTTTCATTTAACGGAAAAATACCACTCGCAGCAAATCCATTTTGACAATTGCTTACTGTGGCCGCTCGAAGATAAGCCAGCTTGAATAGCTCAGCCACTTGTAACTGTGTGACAGTTCTTCCTGGATGATTCCTTAACCACTTATGCAATTCTTGATTATAAAATATGTTAAGTGGGCCAAAGAAACTTACATCTAGTGGCTGCATTTTATGCGTGCAGTGAGGTGGAAAGCAAAACAGGATGATGTTATTTTCTTTGGCATAAGTAAATGCATCCAAATTTTTATGACTGGAGTGTCCATCAAGAAGCAACAGAACCTTAGATTCTTTTGACAGATTAGCGTATTTAACAAAATGGTGCATCCACTTAAGAAACACTTTCCGTTCATCCATCCTTTTTCTTGGGCAAAACCAACAGCGCCAGTTGAAGCATGATCCAGTAATTCTGCTTTCATATTTTTCCTTGGAAATATGAAGGCAGGAGGTATGAAACTTCCAAGAGCATTAATGCAGCAAACTGTTGTAAAGTGTTGTCCTCTTTCAGCACTCGTTAGAACACCTACTTGTTTTCTGCCTTATGTTGCAAAAACCTTTGGGTTTTGTGATGGTACTGTGCTGAATCCGGATTCGTCAACATTCCAAATTTGATGGGGTTCGATGTTATATTCCTTGACGACATCAACTAACAACTTAACCCTTTCAGGACCATAAGCTTTCTACGGCAAAATAGTGTTATGTATCTACTTATTTTAGTTTGTTTTGGTGTAAAACGAATAAAAGACACCAAAAACTTACATAGCTATACGTAGTTTTTTTTTGGAATTTCATGGGAAGTATTCTTCCCTCTGGGCATCAAAGAAAAAAAAATAATGGCTTTACATGTTACTCAGTAGGTTTTATTACTATGCTTATCTTAGCATTTTCTTTACAAAAATCTCAAAATTATGACAGGTAGATTAAAACTATTTCAGTTATTGATTCTTTATAGATGGTATTTGGCAAAGCAATTCCTTTTTGCTGTGAAGCACAGATGAACATTGCACATAACACAGACGTTGTTGGTCCTATTTTCCACACGGTGTTTAGCACAGTTTGCACATCTTTTCATTTTTTCTGATTTTTGCATATTGTGGGCTGGTAAAATGTGTTTTATAGCTAAACGCTGCTTATCACTACTGATTACTGTGGCCCTTGATCGCTGTCGACATGTGTAATTATTGATTAGGATTCGGGCAATATGCTGGCGATATTCAAGGCTATTAAGAAGTGGGCCTTCCACACGTTTAGCTTCATGCAACTTTGTATACACTATAAACGCATTGTTCAGTGCTATATCCATCAAATCGAAAAAAAGTCGAAGATAGTATTTAATTTTGGCTTTTCGATCAAGTTCGTAGCACACTTTGCGCTGATCCATAAGATCGACACCACCCATATGTTTATTGTAACACACGATCGTTTTTGGACAAGTGACATTTATTTTTTCAGCAGTGCCTGACTTCCTTCTTTTTACTGTACTGGTCAGTATTGGAGATATGAAATTGGTCAACATATGAACCGATTTAGTGTCCATCCATTTTACGAATGATATGCCATTTGCACTTTCATAGTATATATCTCCTCTGCGCATATTTTTGTCCAGCGGCAAGGACCTGGGTAGGTTTTTTCTAGAGGTGCGAACAGTGCCGCAGGCTTTTGTATTTTGCTTCATTAGTTTGTATTGCAAAGCAGGAGAATTGAAAAAGTTGTCGAAGTATACTTCACATCCCAGACCTTTAAGCTTTTCCGTTAGACTAAGTACAACAGATTCTCCTAGTCCAACTTCTGTGTGCATTCTTTTGCCTGTATACAGATCAAACTCAAAAAGATAGCCTGTGGCAGACTCAGCCCTGCACCATATTTTGAAGCCCCATTTAATAGGTTTGTTTTTTATATACTGCCTCACGGTGTTATGTCCTTTGAACTTGACCATGTGTTCATCGATTGACTGCCTCATAGAATTATTCATGGCCTCTTGAAAGCACAAATTAAAGTGCTGCATTACTGACCTAATTTTGAAGGCTCTATCACTCAATCTTGACTGGTCATCGTTATTGGCATAACGTTTGCAATAAAAGGAACAGACATATCTTCATCAGTCGACCAGTAATTTCTTAATGTTGGCAAAATATGGTAGCTCATAACATAGTTTATACCCAAAAACGCTTTCATTTCTTCTGAGTCAAATGTAAAAATTCTTCCATTTTGTTCGGCGTACCTAATGCTTTCCTTCACTACTATGTCAGCTACTAGTTTCTCAATTTGGGTAACTTCCGTGAAAATTTCCATCGGTGTCAGCATATCTTGCCGATTACTAAATAAATTCACACGACCAAATTCATACTCACTTGCTTGAAACGCATAAGGTACATAAACATTTTTCCTCCATCGAAAATTAGGAATACCTTCAGAAGTTTCGTGCAAAACGGCATTTGAAGTTACGCTTTCTTCGGCTTGAACTGAATCTTCGATTTCAACCGCCTCAGCTCCATTTTCGACATCTTGAGCTATAAACTGCTAATCTTCTTCGTCCATCTGAAGCTCATCTTCCCCATCACTATTATCTGCCAAGAGAATTTGCAAGATCTCATCATCTTGTAAATAGAATTCTCTTCGTCCTCTTGTAAGCATTTCTGTGTAAAATATTTAAATACATAAATAAAAAACAATTACTAGCAAAATAATAAGCATAACACTTGTTCTTGTAGTTACTATTACTTATGGACCACAGGGAAGTATACTTCCCTTAACATTAAATGCCGCTTTAAGACTTTATTTTTTATTTTTTCGAAAACTGTTTGTTATTGCACACAACAATACTTACCGAATAGTATAAAACAGATGAAAAACACTGTAATTCACTGAAACACAACACAGGAACTGTTAATTAAACGGAGTGGAGCACGCGCTTTTTTTTCCGTTGGCGCCAATTGATTTGACAGTTCTTTGTTTTGTCGTAAATACTCCCATTTACGTTATTCCATACGACTTATGTTCTAGTTTGATAATGCATACAAAAAAAAAACGAACAACGTTTGAAGAAAATGCCGTAATTACCAATTTAAAGTTGGGGAAAAATACTTCCCTTGGTCGTGAAAGGGTTAAATAAAGTTTCCACTTGGACTTTGTTGAAGCCCCGCGCTCTGGCTGCCGATGTAGCTTCAGGTATTCGAATTGATATAGAGGGATTCCGTGTCCTAAAACCTCTCAACCAGTCTAGACCTGCCATTTCATTCTCCTGAGAAAATCTATGAGGAATTTTTTTTAGCAACCGCTATTTGATATGCTAGCCTTCTCAAATCGGTTGTAGTCATTCCGAAAAATCGCACCTCCAGTTCTTGCAAATGTTGGATTATTTTTTGCTCAAGATCTTTTGTGAATGTCGCTTTGTGACCACCTAAATATCCTTTTGAGGAATTACCCGTCTCTGTTCGACGTCGCAGTGTAGCAGCTGGAACATTGTATGTTTTTGCCGCCATCTGCCATCCCATTCTTTTATCACGAACTGCTGCAATGGCATCTCTCATATTCGTTTCATCCCAAGCCTGCCTTCCGGATATTCTGATATATGGTGCCATTCTAAAATAAAAAAGGCACATTTTGGATTACTATCGTCGCTGATGTAGAAAACAAAATAGTATTAGTAACTTAATAATTGACAAAACAATTATTAAAAGTGTTGTTAACATTGGCTATTGGTGAGATGGCATACCCATGTGCCATCTTACCCGGTGGTTACAGAATCAAGAAGAAACATCGTACTTCTTTTATATTATTTTATTTTATTTTATTTTATTCATTAACCAAACAAGGTACAAAAAAAAATTGTAATTACATTTCATAATATTTATTTAATTTTATTAACAAACAAAAATTTGAGGGGGGGGGGGCATATTGGTTGAGGAATTACAGTTCAGGATATTTTAGGATTCAAGGCTTTAAGTAGGTTGGTTTTAAAAGTGGCTTTCGAAATGCCTGGTGTATAGCAATTCTTCATAGTATTAAATGTTCTGCAGCATCTATTAATAGGCTCATTATCTGCATAAAAAGTTCTATGCTGCGTCACTTTGAGTAAAGGAGTGTGCCTAGTTTGTCTCAACGCACAATTAAAATTAAATTTCGTGGAGAGTGATGCAATCTGAATGCCTTCTTCAATATACATAAAGGTGAAACAGCACGACGAGATTTGTCTTCTTAATGACAGAGAACTTAGATTTAATAGCTTAAGCCTTTGTGTGTATTCAGGTAAGGTAGAAAATTGTCTGGGATCGTATAAGTCCCTTAAAGCAAATAGTGCAAACTGCTTCTGGACGGACTCAATTCTATTTGAATGTACTTCGAAGATAGGGTCCCAGACAATACTTGCATATTTCAATATCGGGCGAACAAGGGCCGTGTATAAAGAATTTGTTACCCATATATTCATGAACTCCTTCGCACGTCTTTTAATAAAACCTAGTTGTTTATTAGCCCTTGCTAAAATTTTGTCGTAATGCAAATCATAACGAAGTTTCTGATCCAAGGTTATACCAAGATCATTAACATACTCAACTCTTACTAGCTCGACATTTTTAAGGACGTAGGTATTCTTGACCAAGTTTCTTTTACGGGAAAAACTTATAACTTGACATTTCCTTGCGTTGAGTTTGAGTTTATTTTTTTTCACACCATTGTTGAAGGCAAAAAAGTTTAGTCTGAAGGAACATTGCGTCAGCTTGTGAGCCAATAGCGTGGTAAATTTTTAGGTTATCAGCATAGAGTAGATGTGGAATGCCGGCAAGTTCTTTTGATAGATCAGATATGAATATATTAAATAGAAGAAGTCCGAGATGACTACCTTGTGGAACACCCGATGATGCTCTGATTTTCTTTGAATAGTACCCCTGAAATTTTACGGTTTGACTGCGATGAGAAAGGTACGATATAAGCCAATTTAGAAGAGACCCAGTGATTCCAAAGTTTTGCAATTTTTTATTAATAAAGAGTGATCTACTTGATCGAAAGCCTTACTAAAGTCAGTGTATACTGTATCAACTTGCTGCACTTTTTCCATGGCATTAAGGACATCAGAAACCAAGATTATAAGATAAGTAGCAGTTACATATTTCTTTTGACGCATTCTATTCACACATTTGGCCACATTTATGTGCATATAACTTACCGGAAATCGTCTCGTGAAACACTCACAATTTCGATTACTTTTTAACGAACTAAAAAATTTCCGCGAGGCCAATTTTATGGTAACAGCTGTGGTGTTCGCATTAATCACTCTGATGTACTGGCAACGAACTTGCTAGAACATGTATGCGTCTGGCATCTCCTCACTCTAGTGACTGCTCCACTGGACTGCAAATAGCGAACATATGACGACTGTGCCGTCTCAGATCACATTCCCCTAATCGTCCCACCCTATAGGCTGTGCGTGCTATATTGCATAAGTTTGACTCCGAATTTCCACTATTTGACGTTCCGGTGCCAAAAAGAGATCGTACCGCTTGAAGTGGCGAAAATATTACAACCGTAAGTGAATCGATACAAAATGAGCAAAATTAGTCGATTCCACGTCGTTCTTATTTCGCAAAAAGATTTGGGCTACAAGGTTACAAGATTAAATTGACTCAAGAATTCAAACCACATGATCATTCGATACGCCGAAACTTCGCCAATTGGGCTCTGGCGAAGCTTGAAGAAAATGAAGAATTTCATCGAAAAATCACTTTCAAGTGGACGGACACAAGGAATGTTGTTTTCAATTAATATAGTTCATTACAATTTTTATTGAAGTTATATTTTAAAAACTTGGTTAATGCCACTGTCTTGATTTACTTTAATATCGAATGCCTCCAGAAAATCGCGGTCTTGAATCAGCAGTAATGACATTTCGCCATTCGGTACAACGTGGAAAGTAACTGGTTTGACAATGTTTTGAAACTTAACCAAACAAATGAATTTTTCATAAATTTTGATGTTTTGGTTTCCAAATCTGTGATATTTCGTTTCCATCTGAATATTTGAACATTTTTTTGGCACTTGCGAACTACGGCTCCACGTTAAAGCGCTGCCAGTATCAAAAAGAGAGAAGCATTCCTTGAATTCATTGCACTCACTTAAAAATGAAGGAAAAGTAACTCACCATGTTCACGGCACCAAAAACCTCGATGACATTCGCTACAATCGTTTCTTCCAACCGCTGGATTCCTCTGGGCTCATGCCACCGACAGCACCGACATCAACTCGAATTCGCTTCGAGCAATCAGCATAACGATGTGTGGTGGACTGACATTTGAAACACACGTCAGCCGGTCTAACTGGCCCCGTACGGCTGCTTTCATAATGACCAAGTTTCTGGCAATGAAAGCATCGCACGGCTGAATTGACGGCGGCTGGCTTCGCTTCGGTTTTAGCTACGAACGGACCCTGTGGCTTCACACCGCTAGTTATGGGAACGGTGATGGCATGCACCTGTTCGTATTTATAGTTATGTAGATGACGACACAAATACAACCGAACGCAGCCAATTCAATACAAGGAAACATAAAATATGCATAAACTCTTATATTTAAAACAGCATCTAACATATTGTTACATGTACAAATAATTCTGCGAGCTACTGTCGCAATTGTTTTCACAACAATTAAAAACATCAACAAATGAATTTACTCGAAACCACGAGAACCCACCAAGCATTATCAACATCTGAAAGTGAGTCAGTGCCCATTCATTACGCTGCTCGAATGTTCCCGCTAATTCACCCATGTACGAGAACTGAGTTGAATGATTAGAGACCCTATATAAAGGTGAACTGAATGAATGGGGGGATCATTCATTGCAACCGCGATAGAAAACTGCGATATAGTGGAACGCGAAGTAAAGACGATTGATCGTTTGAGTGTGAAGTGATTTTAGTAGACGATTGCGATAGAAATTTAATTGACAAGTGAAAGTTAGATTCTAATTAAAATTGTGAAATTATTAAAATAGTGATTGTGCATTTTTTTAGTAAATAAATAAACTCTTTTAGTTGAATTGAAAAGACAGTGCGTTTTCACTTTCTCAGAACATTAAAATTATTGGCCGCGAACCAAAACACGCGACAATATCTTTCGAGTTAACTAAATGTTAAATAGTATCTGTTTGATTAACAACTTGGATCGTTCGCAATTCAATTTTCGTATAATCTAGTTTCTTGATTTTATATCTAGTTTCTTCTTTATGCCTAACATTTTTATAAGTCTTAATTGCCTTTTTTCTATATAATCTTCTCGCTCTTCATTTATCATTTATAGTGTAGGCTACTGCAAATTTAATTAATTTATCAATGATAGTTACAAATGCTCATTTTAGACAAATAAAAAATGTCTAGGTGTAGGATTTCATTTTTTTGTGTTGGGGTCTCAGTTAATTGAAACTTCGGCTTAATGGGCCTACGGTCGTATTTTATTTCCTGATACTTTGTACAATTATTGATTACGAATTGTATATGTTCCTGGATTTTTCAAAAATATATCTGCTAATCACGAGGGCTTTTCCTCGCGATTCGACCGGACACCTGAGCAAGTGAGTCGCTCTGGTTCTGCGCCAGAGCTGTTCGTTGGGAGAGTCCTAGTCCTACACTAGGCTCAAAGTCAGTATATCCGGCACGTCGTCGTCGGGTCCGGCAGCCTGTTGTTAACAATTACGCTGGCTCCCGAAGAACACGGTAGTTCAGACTCTGGTCCATCACCAGATTCTGGGCACTTCGTAGTCACTTTGCACAACGCCGCATCACACTCGCTAATCCCTGGAAGAAATTGCACAAAAAAACTACCACCTAAGACTTGACCAAACACTTCCTATACAAACGATGCCCACTACCGAGTAGTTCAACTAATTTAAACGACGATCTCCTTTTGACTGAACTGTAAATTAAAATTTATTCCTCTATCTTTTATACAAAAGGTGAAATATACTGAGCTGGCTTCCAGATTCAAGCACAAGCTCCACGCGCGCGTGAAAAGTGCTGCGTATGCACATTTGCATGTATGGAAGCGATATCACGGATCTGATAGTTTGTTTAATAAATTGCTGATCACGTGGAGTCTATGCTTGTATAGGGATTACATTTACAGCCGAATTGTGATGACTAAAATAAACAATAGAAACGACATATGAGTTGCATACAATTACAATAACTTTGTTGCAACTGAAAGGAAATACATTGTTGCACTTCAAAACTAATGAATGAAATAAGATGGATTTCAAAATTATTGATTAAGTTTAAATTAGAAAAGGGGTGAGATTCAACAATATCTTTGATTTCAATGAATAGTAGGTCTCATTTTGTCTGCTATGCATCGATTCCTTTCTATGATACATAGAAATTTGGTTATGTAATTCTTCTTCAGTATGAATCTCTGTAGCTCTGAACACCTTATAAAATTTACTTTTTCGTCATTTAAAAATATTTCTATTACTACTTGTTGCACTCGATCGTAATCTTCCACTTCTGGAAATATTCTAGTCTTTCCTTTCTTTATGAACCTAGTTAATGCCTCCTGTATTTTACTTGTTCCTTCCAGTGGGTTCAAATGTATAATTCTACGTCCGTGTAGAATTTATATCTACTTACATATACTATAGGGCAATATTAACTGTGTTTTGTATTTATGTGCTGTTTCCTTTTTGATTCCAATATAGTCGAAATGCTGCTCATCTACAGATTGCATTGTAGGTGTCCAGATTTGATTCAGTATCATTATTTTCTGCGATTGTTGCTGAATCTTTATGCCAACTTAGAAAATCTGCGACTTTATTTATTTTCTTTACTTTGAAAGTACTCTATTTCAAAGTTAAACTCTTGCAATTTTAAAATCCACCTTTGATCATGTTGTGAAAATTCTCTTCCTTTGTATTTGCTATTTAGATATTTCATCGGTGCGTGGTCAGTTATACGTTTGAACTTCCTTCCATATAGATAAGGATGAAAATACTTTACGCAGTAATCGATTGCCAAAAACTCTTTATCTGTAACGCTGTAATTCTTTTCATGTTTATTTAAGGTTCCTGATACAAAGCAAACTGGATGTCCATTTGGTGATAGCACGGCTCCAATTGCGAAATTACTGGAATCTGTAGTCAGGGTGAATGGTTTATCATACTTTGGGAATATTAATATGGTATGTGTCGAAATCTATGCTTTTAAATTCTCAAATGCTGAAATACGCTGCGGGTCATTTATGTTGTTTTTTCATCCTTTTTCAAATATTTTTGAATGGATACGCTATTTTAGCGTAATCTCTTATAAATATTTCTATAAAATCCCGTCATCCTCAAAAATCCTTTAAGCTGTCTTTCGGTTTTTGGTAGACTGAGATATTCAATATCCTTAATTTTGTTAGGATTTGGTTTGATGCCATCTCTTGTTGGTATATGACCTCAAAATTCGGTTTCTCCTTCCATAAAGCTACACTTTATCAGCTTGTATTTGAAAGTTGTGTTATTGCTAAGTACTACAAATTTTATCCAATGATGTAATATGCTCTTCTAAAGATGTTGAAAATCTATATATCCAGATATACTACGCATATTTTGTTGATATACTCCTGAAAGATATTATTCATTAGCCTTTGAAATGTCGCCGATGCGTTCTTTAACCCAAACGATATTCTAATATATTCGTACAGGCCTGATGGTGTCACAAAAGCAGTTTTTTCTATATTCTTTTCTGCTACAAGTATCTGGTGATATCCCTTTGCTAAATCCAATGTAATAAAATGTAATCCCAACTTATCCAAAATACCTTCAATATTAGGGAGAGAATATTTATCGTCTATATTTAGACAAAGAAACGTTTTTTTATTGTTTTCCTCTAACCTTGATTTATTTACTCTATTCTACAGACACGTGTTTCGTCCGTAACACTCAGACTTCTTCAGTGTACTACCTAGCTGATCCTACTCAACTATTTATATGTTACATCTAATTACATTCCTTTTTACTTAACTATTCATTAATTTGTAATGATTTTTCCGCGAAGTCACGAACGAGGAACCGACCTCTCATCGGTTCTAGACGTTAAGTCTGAGTCGTGCCAATGAATGGTACCAACCGGTCAACCAATCCGTGCACCGTGATCCATTTTCGCGGTGGCTGCTTGTCGGCCAGCTAGATCGGAGAGGATTTCGGTCGCGGGTCTTAAAATGGATTACACTCATTTACAATTTTCAGCCACCATTAAACGCCCGTTTCAAACGCGTCGAATACACAATCATACGGAGAAGAAACCTACTTTATGTTACTCCGTATTTCTTCATCAATCCAGTCAAAGAACAAAAATCTAATCTCCATTTCGCGTTCCCGAATTTTACCGACGCGGTACCGAAAAATATACTACGTTAACGTGAATTCGGAGAAAGCTACGCTAAAGAAAAAAAAAGCAAACCAACAAAGGTACCGCGTACCGCGCGCGACGTGAAACCGGCCTCAGCGGACTTTTTCAAACCCTACCCTCGCGACGGCATACTTACCATGCACTCTACTTCCCGCTGGAAAGAAACGAAGGACCACTGGAAAGGAAAGTCTGTAGTTCTTTTTAGCAATTCATATTATTTTTGTACAAATACCAAAAAGAAACTGCTGATAAGTCATGTGACATGCTTAACCTTATGAGTCAGCTAAAAATGATTCATGGGGTGTTCCATTAACGGGACAACTGGTTCTGCTATTTCAGCAACCAAACTTATGACTTCGGTGCTATTGTGGAATGGCACTCACTACTCCCACACTCTGCTACCATGTGGCTGTCAATTTACTTTGACATCCCACGACAAAACTGACGTGGGATGTGAAGCCGTCACAAAAATTTTTCGAACCTTTTTTACAACTTTTAAGTTCTCGATACCTATTTTGTGTTTACTGTCGATTATATGCTTCGCCACCGCTGACCTCACATTGCTTTTGACCTTATTTGCTAATTCTACCTCCTTGATATGCTCATTAAATTTCGTTACCGCTAACCTCTTCGTTTGTCCAATATACGCCTGCTGACACTCACCACACGAGATTTTGTAGATGCTGCTTTTTTTCTTGTTCCGCCAATTTGTCTTTTTCGCTTTTTAATCCTGTTTACATTTTTTGCTTCCGGTGTTAGCGCTGTATGTTGATTTAATTTCATTCGTCTACGTTTTTAATTTATGATTTGTTCAATCGCACGTTTTTCGTACCCATTTTTTCGCGCCGTGTCGATGTTGTAATCCAGCTCTTATTTGTAATCTTCTCTGTACATTGGTAGGGGAGAGTGGTGGCCAGTTTACTAAACGGAGCAAAGAAATATACTTATAATGAAAGAAATGATGATTTTCTTTGTCAAACAATTATTTATTTATTAAAGTAGGTAATTTCATACGAAAAAAACTCCAAACACATTCCAAAACTCAGTGAAATATTCATTTCTTAAAAAGTGTGTCTTTTGGCTGTTTCCTAACTTTTCGGTACTAGAAGAGCCACCAAAAGTTATGAATGAGCCAGTCTGTGAAAATTATGCAAAATAATATCTGTTGCCCTATAAAAAACGAAAAGACAATTCTAACGAATCCTTTTTATAAAGTAATGACTTTTTCAACAAATTTTTAATTCTATCAGTCATTTTGTCATTTTAACAAGCGCTTTAATCTTAACATATTATTCAGTCATACCTATCATAATATAATATACATAATGTTAATATATTTGATAAGGATAATTTTTTATCAATAACAATCTCAAAAATTTAACACGATAAAAAAAATCATATTTTCTATCAAAAACAACATCGTTAAATCTTTGAGAAATTCAAAACAAAATATTGCTCACTTTAAGCTTCAAAATCTTAACTATCAATTTGCTTAACTTTAAGATTCAGACTTTTTAATTTTTTTTTTTAAAATAGGTGGTGAAAAACCACCAGCAGCATTAATAAAGAACAAAGTTGTCACCAATGGTCTTCGTTCAGCTGAGGTAACTTGCCCAATTTGTATCGAACCTCTTTCAGTTATGACTTAGGGGGATTGGTGACGGTGCTGCAGCCTGTTCGTTGGCGGTAAAAATCATATGGGGAGGAAAATTGTATTTGCGTAAAACAGTGCTCAGTTTCTCAAAAAACGTGTTTACATTATTTCTATTAAAACTTGTTGCACGGGCTAGAGAAGTGCTTTCAGGTTTTCTCACAGCTAAATCGCTGTGTCTGCTCATAAATCCTTTGAGCCAATCATTACTTGCAATTTTAATTTCCTTCCGTGTATCCGGGCAAATATCGTTGGCTATGGCGTAATCAAATGCCAGCTTCTTAGTTTGATGTCTGGTTAGGCCATAGCACATTTTAGAAGCAGTCTTTAAATAATTCGCAAGCATATTTTCCTGGTCTGTTGTGAAAATACGCTTATTTCCTATATTAGGACATTGTTTATAAGATAATTCACCAGAAGCTTTTACTTTTTTAACTACTTTAGCGAAGTAAGCCCTCGATATATTTAAAGCAAGTGCAGTTTTGTTTATGGACTGACCTTTCTCCAAAACTTCATTGACTGCTTCTTCAATTACCGATTTTTCGGGTCTTTTTCGTTTTTTTAGACCAGGCTTTTCCATAATGCAATATCTGAACCAAATAATTTAATGATATTTGAAAAAAATGCATATTTATTATATATATTTTAAAATATACTAATATTTTAATTACAAAATTTAAAGCAGGGTTATGAACGAGCCGGTTATGAAAGAGCCAGCTTTTTTAAACCTTATTCTTTCAAAACTTATTCTTAAAAAAAATATAACCTTAAAAATAACAACAATATCAAAACTTTCGCGGCTCAGTTTTTATGCAGCTGCAAAGCCAAACATGCACAAACTCAGTCTACAATTCATGCACCTATATTTGTTTACAGTAAAATACCAAAAAACAACTTAAATGAAGTGAAATACTTACTTTTTAGTGCCAAAAACTTTAACCTGATACACCGGCGTCCGTTGATATCGGCGAGCTGTCAAATGTTTGTGGGTGACGATAAATCAGTGTTGCCACTTAAAAATAAAATCCCCAACCAAATCCGTTCTTAAACTACCGAAATAATAGAAGTGGCTCTGCCAAAACCTGGCTCCTTCATGCCACTTCTCCCCTACTGTTAATAGCTTATGAATCATGCAATGGTATGCGGCCATCTGTAGTAAGAGAGCAGTTACCCTATCAAACTGCTCTAAAACTTTCATATCTACATCACCCCTACAGCATGGTGATAAAGAAAATTGAAATTCCTACTAGAAAAAGTGAAGACAGTTCGATTGAACGCATATTGCTATAGGCGGCGACAAGTATACATTAATGGTTATTCAGTTTAGAAATTTTTTTCTAAATATCTAATGTTTTCTTTAAAATAATCAAGAACTAACAAACACCTTGCATACCAATTTTGTTTCAAATCAACGTGCTATCAAAGAAGAACTGCGATATATTATTACGAATTATTCCTTATTGTTTCTTTACGTTGAAAATGAATTCGAATTTATCAATAAAACCGTATGATAATAATATAAGTTAAAAACACAAACAACCACCAAGAAGCAATTCTGTTTGCATCCTCCATAACTTTCATTTATACTCATTAATTATACGCACCCACACATACAAAAGAATATCATATGCAAACTAAATCGAGGCTTGCATCGAAAAGATGGAAGTGAAGCAGAGTCCATCATCACCTGGACAATTATTGTATCACCCTTATGTCCAGAGAACTCCACGCACTCGCATGATTCCGCTGCTGCGGTCGCGAAGTCGGGACCTCTCCCCTAGGTCTGTCTTCTGGGGCCATGGGGTTCCTGGCTCCGCTGAGCCTAGGAGGTACTGCATCCCCCATTACTGCCACTGGTGGCTCGATATAGTCCGCTCTGGCCGTGGATGTGGAGGGCTGCACGGTTGGCTGTGGAACCGACAGATTCTGTAGCTGTTGCCTCATTTCTTCCATACTGGTGACCATAGCGTGCATGACCGCCAATAGCTGCAACATCTCAGGTAACGCTGCTGATGAGTGTTCGATACCGGGCCGACTGGTCGGTAAGGCTTCGGCTCCGCTGTCATCACCTCATGCACCTTTTGTAGTTGGTGGAGGGGGTCCGCCTTTGGGCATTGTTCCACTCGCACTGGAGGACGGAGGCCTTTCTGTCACTATCGGTTTTGGCTTCAGAGGCTGACGACATAGCGGGCACGTTGTAGAGGTTTGCCTTAGCTGCCTTAAGCACAGCTGGTGTAAACGGTGGCCGCACGAAGAGTGTGGCTTGCCGACTCGTCTAGGTCCTCGTGCCAGATTGCACACAGGAGCGTCTGTCCAGCATCAGACCTCAGCTTCCTCCTTTCTGGCGTTCGTTTGGTGGGCATTGCTGAAAAAAATTTATTTTTGCAAAGAAAACTTAGAATTATAAATATATAATGGTAAACAATATTGAGATGAATATATATATACATATATATATATATATATATATATATATATATATATATATATATATATATATATATATATATATATATACATATATATATATATATATATATATATATATATATATATCTATATATATATATATATATATATATATATATATATATATATATATATAGATATATATATATATATATATATATATATATATATATATATATATATATATATATATATATATATATATATATATATATATATAGATATATATATATATATATATATATATAAATATATATATATATATATATATATATATATATATATGTATACATATATATATATATAGATATATATATATATATATATATATATATATATATATATATATATATATAGATATATATATATATATATATATATATATATATATATATATATATATATATATAGATATATATATATATATATATATATATATATATATATATATATATAGATATATATATATATATATATATATATATATATATATATATATATATATAGATATAGATATATATATATATATATATATATAGATATATATATATATAGATATATATATATATATATATATATAGATATATATATATATATAGATATATATATATATATAGATATATATATATATATATATATATATATATATATATATATATATATATAGATATATATATATATATATATATATATATATATATATATATATATATATATTAGAAAAATTTAGAAAAGGATTTAATATATACAATTATTCAAGTGGCCGTCAGTTGCAAACCATAAATGAACCTATCAAAAAAAAATTTTGGATATCTATCACTGAAAATTCGGTCTTTCCATTCCGGTCCTTCTTCCCAAGCAAGGACACCAATGGCACACTCCTTCTGCTGTATAACAGGGACTACTCTCTTGCGGCACCATGAGAACCAGGGTTCGGAACTGCTCCCTCATCCGCAAGTTTTTACAAGTTACAACTTGTCAGCCCAGGGTTGAATTCTGACCCACAAGCAGCGCGTGTCTTGTCATGGATAGTCATGGATTAGCTACTCAGCCAATCACATGAAATCAATATCCATGTAGTGTAAGACACTCAGGCACCGGTTGGTTTGGGGAGCAGATCAGAATCCTCCGCATATTAGGTGTTGGAATAAAAACTTCCGAATACAAATAGGGACTCTAATATCATTTGGCCTTACTAGTCATACAATGGTAGTAAACCACCAAAGTATAAATCAGAAGCAGGACCAAACGATATTGATGTCCAAACACCACACACGTCCGAAAGTTATTTAGTTACTGGGGCACGATAAGTGCAAAAGCCCTCAGTAGTGTAATGATTCATGATTCTCATACTTACCATTATTACCTGAAATTAGTTCCCATACTTACCATAATTCAAATTGCAAAACTAGAACATTGTAATGATTTAAAAGTAGAATTTAAAAAATAGAACAAGAAACATTAATCAATGGAAACGTAAACCCAACGTAAAGAATTCTCAAAACAAATGTACATGTAATACGACACCCACTCATTCAATCGTTTTGCTTTCGATTTTACTTTTACCGCGATCTTGGAAGAAAATTAAAACAATTGCCATATGTTTGCATATGGTCAATAGCATACACTTGAGACTTGACCTAGAATAGTTACGTAATGAGTATATGCACTTGTAGTTCCATTGATTGTATCAATGGATCGTATAACAAGGAAAACAAATGTGTGAAGTAATTAATGGGTCATGAGACCACACATTTTGTTTTGTAGTTTATGACATAGATTTAAGGTTTTACAAAGTATAAAAAGAATGTAAAATGTTAATTCGGTATCAAAACTTTCTGACCTGTCGTAAAAGCAAAGACTCGGCCTTTGATAATTTTTAGGCTGGAAATTGACCTACCCGCCAATAATTTGGACACCTTGTAGGGACACGTAGAGACGATGGACTGTCTTGTGCTCACGACTGATGATACAGCCGGGCATTTCGGGCCCTATTTTGGGCGCCATTTTGTAGTGAAATGGGTAAGTATACAAGTCCGTAAAGGACTGCAGCGATGGTCTGCTGCCTCGGCGGAGGAAGATGTTGATATCCGCCGAGAATGCCCTTGTCTGGGAACGCGTGAATGCGCTGGCAGGCTAGCATTGCGGTGTCGTGGGGCGGGTTCATTCCCCCAGCACAAGGACCCACTACAAAAGAATTTCGCATTCACGAATTCTTGGGTCTCAAAAGAAAGGCGACCGAAGTCGAAAAATTGTTCAGAGAACAAGTGGAACAAGTAAAAAGGGACGGACTTAGGGAAACCTCGTCGTTACCCGACGATGCTCATGGCCCACAAATAAGAGTGGGACAACCGGTTGGTGATGGTGCCCCGTCGCACCCGCCCAACCGGATCAAGATTCATATATGTTGTAGTGACCAAGTATTTCCCTTCTGATGCTCATACAAGTTATGTTGTATGTGTTTTCAATTTTCCATAATACTTGCTGATCGTAGTCGCATTCGTCTATAATTACTATTTTATTACCTTTATCAGCCTTAAGGTAATAAACACAAAGTTCTTTAGTTATTTATCGCCTATTGCTACTTGATCTAGCCGTCGATAGTCCACAACAATTCTATATTTTTGCTTTCCTGAACGATCCATTTTTTTCGGGATTGCAATTACATATTTGTTACTTTTTCTAATAATACATTGTTTTCCCATTTCTTTAATTAGCCGACGAATCCCAGCCTCATGTTGAGGTCAGTATCTGTACAGTTTTGAATTTATCGACTGATCCGTCGTGGTTTTTATTTAATGGACTACTAAATCCGAATTCGTCAATGGATCTCCCTCTTTGAAAACTACTCGACTATAATTACTTAACAGTTTTATTATAGAAGCTCTCTCCATTTCGTTCAAATGCTCCATCTGAATGTCACCTACTTCACTTAAATCTAGCACTTTCACTTCTTCTAAGGATTTGGCTATGAACGGAAGATGTGCACTATTCGTTAATATTATTTCTTGATTTTGCGTCAATTAATTTAACCCTTAGATGGTATCGATATTTTAAATTACATGAAGGTAAGAGTTTGTATATATTCAAAGAACATATTTTTTCAAACATAAAAATCAACTTTTATTAATTCTATGATAAATCTTATCGCTTATAATGATACAGTCTTTGACTTAAGGTAACTATTTTCAGTCTGTACTTAAAACATAAAAAAAATGAAGTTATAAAAATAACGTAAACAAATTCTTTTTAATGCTCTATCTACTCTAAACTTAAGAAAAACAGAACTTCTTCTGAGATCAATAATAAATGAAAAAAATGACAGGCATTATGTAACTTAAAAATATTAGTGAAAAAATAATCATTTGCTTTGAAAAACTCACTGACTACTTATGTTTGGCATTTAGTAAATATTACAATGAAAATGAATGAATGACTTTGATAAATATATCTGCTACATTTAATACACTTTAGGGATTGTTTTTGGTTCTTTTTTCAGTCACATAAATAGCATCGTCCTCTTTTGCGCCCAGATATTTCAGCGTTGGATGTTGCTGCATTATCAATGTGCTCTAGAACATTTTTTATTCTTTTTTTTTAAGTCAATAGGAAATTTAGAATATTCATCCTTCCTTTCTTGATATAATCATTGCGTTTCCTTCGTTTTCCTAGATTCGAAACTTTCTACAAAACGAAACCATTATCCATGGAAATATTAATGCTGGTAGAAAATATAACGAATGGCCATCGCTGTGTTCTTCTTGAAACGGAATAATTAGCAAATTTTTGATCTAAGGAATGAATACCTCCTGTTTGCGTCAGAACTGTTTTGTCCTGGCCTCGTCCTTCCTGCTGGGCGAATCCTTTTTGTAGTTAGAAATCACTTGCTCTAACTCCCGCGCTAATCGGTGGAGACCGTACATAAGACGCTCTGTGGTGGGCATTAGGAAGGTGGATTCTCCGAAGGGACGGGTAACAAAACGGGGAACTCACGACTCGACTCGGCACTGACACAATCCGCACCTCGCTACCCTGTTTGCACACGCGAGTTGAATCTCGCCGGGGCCCCAAATGTTTGCGTCAGAACTGTTTTGTCCTGGCCTCGTTGTAGTAATCTAGGAGCTATGGCTCTAAAAGCAGCGCTGACACAGGCACACAGCACGAACGCAATTTAACAAGGATTCAGTCGATTCAGTCACCTTCCCCATCGCAACACTCGTTTTTTTTCTCTGCATGGCAAATAGGTCCAGAAAATGTCTTTTGTACTTAACTCCCGGGAAACAAAATTCTAAAACTGTTTAATACTTTAATGTGTAGTGATTTTATTACAATATCTTTTGAATATAATTTAACAAATTGCGGTGTAACGCGGGATACAAATGCTAGAACGAAACGGTGAACCTTTTAAATTACATGAACGCTAAAATCATTGTATCATTTAAACCCCTTAAAATTTGTCTAATTCTTCCGATTTTTCCCACTTAATTACGCCTAATCATTATAAACGAAAATTGCTTTCAATTGATAACAAGCGAATCTACAAAAGACGACTTAGAATTTAAAAACAACCGAAACGAGTGTGCATTATCACCACCGCAGGTTCACCCATAGATGGCACTATTAAACGAAACTTTGCGCGATTTTCCATTGCTGTTTCGTTGCTCGATGGCTCGGCCCCGCCATTTAGTTCGCGAGTTGCACAAAATCCTCGTGAGAGTAAGGCTAGGGAACGTAGGAAAGTACGCGTGGTGGCCATTTTAGTGTCGTGAGTAAATCGTGATTGTAAGAGAATTCTCTTGATATAAAGTTGTGAATTTATAGTGAAAATAGTTTACATCAGCGAAGGAAACCTTTAAAACCAAAATAAAATCGCGGTGGACGGTTGTTGGCAGTTAGATAACTCCTACCGTCCTGTTGATGCACAGCGAAAAAACTTCACAGATTGCTACTTTTTCTACTACAGTGCCTGTAAAAACGGTAGCAGTTGCCAATATCGCCATGAGCCATCAGCATTAAGTCACGAAGTGATGTGTAACAGGTGGTTGGAAGGCCGATGTGAAGATCTTCATTGTAAGGAGCGGCACATGTTGATTGGGAAACGGCGGGACCGTACTCACTGTTTCTGGGAAAAACACACCGTTTGGATGCAAAAAGGCGCATTGTGTATTCAAACATAGTTCAACAAAGAGTGATAAATCAACTGTCACTTATATTTCCCCTTTTTTGTTCAAAAGAGCGAAATCATTTAATTAGATTAAACATTTTTTTTTTAAACATCGAAAACTATAATACATGATATTAATGAATATAGTTTAAAGTCGTATTAAAATATGTAATAATAAATATAATTTGAAAAATGAACTGTTTTGTTCTCGCTGTCGCGACGATCTGTTGACGGCTGACTTGAAAGAACTCGCCAGACACCATACTCATGCTCATTCACGAGCGTCAGCAGATTTGCGCTAGCAAACGGATATGAAAACCATCTCAAATGCATGTGATACGGGGGTGGGGTTAAAAAACTGAATAATTTTAGGCTTGCCACTTTCCTGGTCTACATATTTGGCCTGATGCATGGATGATATCATGACTACGCTTTGATTTTTTTTGGTACATATGCAGTCAATGTTTTATCATTGGTGAATCGATAAAGAGTGACTTTTGAGTGGCAGAAACTGTGGTGGAATTTCACGCTTATTTTTCCGCATAGTCCCCACGAACGTCAATCCATTTTGTTTTAGTTTGTCGACTAACTCAATCGAAGAAAACCAATCATCTCCGGTAATATTTCTATTTATCGAAAACTGGTGAAACCAGTGATAACACAGTTTGGGTTTTGACAACGAGTTCGTTTTTTCGCTGGAAACGGATTTGCCACTGTATATGAGTGCATTGCAAAGATAATGTGTTTTTGAATCACAGAGGCACATAATCTTTATGGCATATTTTGCAGGCTTGGACTTCATGTAAACCCTGAACAAACATCTTCCCCTAAATAGGCAAAGCATCTCATCCAACGCGAGGGATTCAGAGCAAGAGTAATATTTCTGACCATTGTTTTATAAATATATTGAACACTTCAGAAATCTGAGCAGTTCTATCACTGCCTTTTTGCTCATCTCTTGTTTTAATATCATCAAATCGTAAAGATGACGAAAGGAACAAAAATCGTTTTAGAGACATAGTGATCCTAAAAATATCTCTTCCTGTGCTATCCGTTGCCCACAAACTTTCAACATCATCGTGTCCGGATTCGAAAACACGAGCTAATAACAGCAAGCCTAAAAAAGCCTTAATTTCCGATACATTCACATGATTAGTATGTGCTCCTTGGCTGGTGCACTTTTCAGAAAACTCTGTAATTTTCTCGTTAGTGTGCTTGTATATTATATCAATCATCTGTTATCAATAACTGCCACGAATCAAATGGTGACATATTTACTTTGTCGCGAGCTTCTCCAATCAATCCGGGAAGATGAGTTATAGTATTAAAAAATCGTGTGCGTGAAAAACTGGGAGGTGTTCTTGACCATTTGTATCGATTCTTACGTCTAAAGAAGCCGGAGTTTGCGGTATCTTCCTCTTCATCAGAGCTACTTGTGTCGGAGGAGTCACTCTCATGCACAATTACACTGTCATCCGAGCAACTAACAATCTCCGCATCTTCTCTGTCACTAATTATTTCATCGTCACACACTTCACATGGCAGATGCTCATAATCGGTTTCAAAGTTTGATTCAACCTCCAGAATTTGCGTATCTCATCGTCACTTAAAAATCGCGCCATTTTTGCTGCGATACTGAAAAACTAAAAAAAAAATTGTGTATAAACCCAACACTGTAGTGAATGGTAGATCTCGAAATGTCCGTAAAGGACCGCAGCGATGGTCTGCTGCCTCGGCGAAGGAAGATGTTGAAATTCGCCAAGAATACCTTTGTCTGGGGACGCGTGAATGCGCTGGCAGGCTAGCATTGTGGTGTCGTGAAGCGGGTTCATTCCCCCAGCACAAGAACCCACTGCAAAAGAATTTCGCATTCACGAATTCTTGGGTCTCATAGAACGGGCGACCGAAGTCGAAAAAATTGTACATAACTACCAAAAGGGAAAATGACTTGTTCAGAGAACAATTTGAACGAGTGAAAACAGACGGACTTAGGGTAACTTCGTCGCTACCTGACGATTCTCATGGCCCACAAATAAGAGAGGGACAACCGGATGGTGGTAGTGCCCCCTCGCACCCGCCCAACCAGATCAAGATCTATAAATGTTGCAGTGGCCATATAACTCATAATACATAACTTGTATGAGCCTTCGCATCAGAAAAGAAATATACCGATGACCAATTTACATCATAGATTTATGTGAGCAATCACATAACCCTATGCCATAAAAAGGCATCTTGCTCGAGGCCACTCAACCCGCGAGAGTCCCTGAAACAAAAAGGTTGTTATGCGCCCGATGGCTGGCTTATGTCTGGTGGTGGGAACGTTCCATCGTACCGGATCCCATACCCGGCCAGATCCGACGTAATGGAAAGACCGACGGTTCAATTTAGCAATCCATTTTATTTATCAGAACAAACATGTCACTCTCTGCCTTAGCGAAATTTACTATTCCAAGTACTGTATTAAGTGTATATTAAAAAAATCAAAAAAAATATATACATATATTAAAAAATTTTAAAAAAGAAATGTATACATAAATCATTAAAAAAAAAGGATATAAAACAAATTTAGTATGGATATAAAAAATACAGTGTAAACTCTTTATAACGAAACTCAAGGGATTGAGCATTTTTTGTCGTTATGGAGAGTTATCGTTATATGGAGTGAACAAAAAAACAACCAAATTAACAAGAATTTTTAACATGTATGTCTTAGATAATCAAGGCTTATAAATTATTGTTTACACATATAGTCTGATAACTTTGTCTGACGTTTTTTGCTATGCCAGTACTTGTTTTCTATTATTTTATGTATTCTATTCATATCTAGATATGTGGTGGAATCGTCTTGATTAAACAAGAAAAATTTTTCTACCAACTTAGCGGCATCTAGGGCTTGTTGAATTGTTGTTGGTGATTCGGCTTTGTCCACTTGATCATCTTCTTCATCTTGATTATCTTATCACTTACAGATGAACAATTTGTTCATCTGTAAGTGTACCAGTTGTGGCTACATCCTCATCTATATTTTCGTACGATTGTAGATCTTCGTTAAAACTTTCCAACGCTTCTTTGCATTTCTCCCTTTTCAATCGCACGTATCACACAAACTTTTTCGTCAACACTAATCGCTTTTCGTTTACTGGCCATGTTAACAGTTTCAAAGTAGGTTTACGACTGATAATACGATAGGTACCCAGTATGCTTGTTCGAAGACCATCAGTTCCGTGAAAATAATGCGTCATACTGCACGTGTTCAAGGCAATTAAGGATAGCAAAAGCTAGACCGACCTCGGATGTTTCCGAGCTTCAAAGTCTTTTGTTACCTGATAACATAACATAAACAATAATACCGATAATAAATATTTACTATCTAAAAATATGAACACATTTATTCGTAATAGAGAATGGCGCATCGCTATAAAGAGTGTTCCAATATGTGGGTTTTCACGCAAACCAACCAAGTTGGGCTCACTTTAACGTTACAGGGAGTTTATTGTTATAAAGGATAACGTTATAAAGAGTTTACACTGTATAAGAAAATCGAAGAAAAATCGACATCAACCCAAAAGGGTACTTACCCTCCTCGACGAGTGCTCGTGATGGGGTGAGTAAGTCCTGGCAGCTAATGCAAATTGAAAATAGGTATTGATTTTTAAATTATCAGGCGAATTCCTTCGAACACATACTTGATATCGAGGGTCCATTTGGACCCCAAGCCAGTTCATACCTTCACTTCTAATTAAGATAAATCAATAAACGTCCGGCACCCACTACAACAAGTGACATAATAAGATTTTATCGATGTGCGTGTTCTTAAGTGAAAAACTAGCAATACTGCAACAGTAAATATTTGCAGTGGGGTCCATTTGGACCCCAAGATATCAGTTAAGGGTTAACATTCTCCAAAATCTTATCCATTCCGATTAGGAAATCGTGCTGCTTATTTAAAGTTGTCTTTGTCCGTCTAATTCTGGCATTAATTGGTTGATTAAACCCCTCAGATACTCAGTTTTCACTTGTTCAGTTCGATCCGTGACTACCGTGGTATTAATTTTGATGGGGGTTTCCTAGTTAATGACTTTATATAATTCTATGCGGACTCTACTCGAATTTAGGAGACTAATTGAATCAATCATTGCTATATAGTTTTTGCACTGGAATGTTAGTGATATAAAAATTTTCTTGTCCTCCAAAGCTAGTTTGTAAAAAACTCGTGAGTATCTACTTAGTCGTGCCATAAGTTCTGTCACACGTATATGGGCAATTTTTGTAAAAATGAAAAAGAGTTTTTGACAAAGGAAAATATATTTTATTTTGGCATACTAATGGAAGTAAAATAAGCCACAAATTATTCAAAGTGGTCGCCTCTAGCCTTTACACAGCTCTTTAATCTGTTGGGCCAGTCATCGATAGCAGTACGCACTGCTTCTAGCGGAAAATTAGCTACTGCTTCTGTCAAAGATCGCTTAAGGCTCTCAATATTTGGGTGTCGTCTCGTGCACACCATAGACTCTAACTCCGCCCACAGTTTGTAGTCCAGGGGATTCAAATCTGGGCTCCCAGAAGGCCATTCCGTTGCCCTTATAAACTCTGGAATATTGGTTTCCAACCACGCTTGTGTGGTTCGAGCTTTGTGGGCTGGCGCAGAATCTTGCTGGAAAACCCAATGTCGGTTATTGAATAGCGTAGAGTTCAGCGGCTTCACACATCCCTCCAGGATGTCAGTGTGATAATTTTTCGCTGCAGTTTTTACGCCTTTTTCGCAAAAATGAAGCTCGGTGACCCCTTCGTAGCTGACACCCCACCATACCATGACTGATGCTGGATGATGTCCTCGCTGTACCCTAGTGGCAACTTCTCGGGCTTCTCTGAAGCTGTGGGCATATACCTTATCATTTTGGCGGTTGAAATGTTCCTCCACCGTAAAAATTTTTTCATCGGTAAATAAAATTTCTCGATGTTTGTTGTTGCCGTTCCGCCGAAGGAGCTCTTTCGATCTGGTGCTCCTAATTTGCTTCAACTGCTCAGTCAGCAAATGTCCCGTTGATCGTCGGAAGGCACTCATCCCAAGGTCCGATTTTATGATGCGAGACATACTTCGGGTGGAGATGTTCATCTCTCGAGCCATGATTCGTTGTTTACGAAGCGAATTTCAACGAATAAGACTCTCGACCGCTTTGATGGCAGCAGAAGAACGTACATCACGCGGACGTCCAGAACGAGGTCGATCTTCAATAGTCTGGATCTCGTTATATCTCTGGATCGCACCATACACAAATCTTTGCGTTATTTTTAACGGGCACAACAACTTGAAAATTTCACTCGCGGATTTTCCACACTTATGTAGTGCAATCACTGCAATTCGGTTTTCAATTACACCCCATTCCATCTTCACACGTTAACGAACAAACTTTAAATGACCATCAACTGTCAACAACATTATGACGTTTATAAAACTGGCCGATATTGAAATGTCACTCATAAAATAAAGGTGTTGCCAATGTGAGAAATTTGGTGACAGAACTTATGGTAGGACTATGTATATGATCTACATTTTCCGTACTAATACTATCAACTTCCATTGGTTCCTGTCTTTGTTGGTTGGACTTGCTTTGTCCTGAGTTTCTACAACTGTAATTATTCCTAGCCTGGTTCCTACGACCAGAATTATTTTGCCTAAATTGGGTGGAATTTTTGGTTTTAACACAATCTTATTCTTGAGAGTTGATTTAATATTTCTTTACATAGTTTAAGACACTTTTATCAGCATTATCACTTGGAAGTGATTGTTGTTGATTTTTATTAAATTTTCTTTAATGGAAGCTTCCATCAAATCTCCCTACATTTATATTATATGTATCTTGACCAATATATTTACATAAAATTGTCGTAATATTGACTCATAAAAACTTATTATACAACTCAGCTGGCACTGCACCTCCCATAACCTCTTCAATCTTTAAAATTAATGCACTCGTTAAATAACTATTTGGTTTTTGTTTTCACAAAACGCACCTCCCATAACCTCTTCAATCTTTAAAATTAATGCACTCGTTAAATAACTATTTGGTTCTTGTTTTTACAAAACGCCTTTAGCGGACGATAGTGTATTTTCAACTTCTCTGCGTCCACGTTTCCGGTACGTCCACTGCTAAATAGTTTTTCGCATCCCCGGTGATTTTTTCATTGTAGATGATTTCGTAAACCTGTGGTGCTCGTTCACCATATTCCTCAAATATCTGCTCAACTGTTTACAAAAATGATGGTAATGTCCCTCGTGCTCCTTTGAAGGGCTGGATGTATTTGATCCGTTTCTCCACTGATGTTCTACAATTATTTGCCCGGTTTTGTCTAGCTAAGATCTCAGTCAGAACTACCAGACGTTTTTTGAGTTGCTGATTCTGAGCCATTTCCTGATTGGATAGCTGGTCGTTGTCTGGTATTGAAATTGTATCTATGTATCGTGCTAAATTTCACATCACGTTACTACATTTACTATTCTTCCACAAGTTTCTTCTTTGATCCCAATATCCCTTTTCAGGAATACTGACTGTGCCACTAATATATGTCGTGGTTCTTAATAAAAAAAAAAAATATAACGCCAACTTCTTTTATGATGGTACTTTTATTTACGACTCCTATCACTTAGGCTAATAAAACAACAGCTGATGATGGGTCAGTCAATTGCTCTTTTATTGACTCGGCATTGTTTATGGTGCCAGCAATATTGCCTGACCTAGTTGAATTGCAATTAACATTACGAAAGAGCATTTGACTGCTAACAGCACTTTCAACAAATGGCGCAATGTTTGATTATGACCTAGTTCTATTGTTGAGTGAATGAACATTGCCATTCCTAATTGCAATATAAGGCAAATGAACTTTAATATATGTTACTCGCGCGAGCTCCGATTCGCATTCGTCGTTGCCGCGGATATTAACGGCCCACAAAAAGAGAGGGGTATCCGGGTGAATAATTTTTTGCAAACACTATAAACAAAAAGTTCTGAATTGGTGTGCCATAGTAAATGTTCCTAAAGATTCAGCGCATTGTTCACACCTCATATGATTTGAGTCGGTATGATTTTTGAGGCTTTGCTTTTTCACATTCAAACACTGGGTTTTGAATGCCATAGAATGTGATCACTCAACTGGTCAGGGTCTACAATTTTCAACAAAAACGTAGCTATTTAAAATGCTTTATATCTGCTTACCAAAACTTCGCGTGCACGCATTCAGCTTTCTCCGGCCAATATCGCCATAGAAACGTCAACTCGATCTTTCTCTGAGTTGACAGCTGCAAGAGTGGCTGTCGTTTCCACAACCTACGTTAGACAAAAGCCTGTTACTACATAATGTATGTGTATTTTTCTGTGTCTTTGCAAAAAAAAAATTCTTCATTAGATACGTATGTGCTTTTACTTGCATGTATAGAATTTATCTTATTTTTCTGACTTCTAAAGGCCACAATCCATGTTTTATTCAACCATGTAATGATTTTCGTTTTACATCGTTCAAACTAAATCGGAACCGACCTCTCATCAAGACGTGAAGTGCTGAGAAAAGAAGGGCATGCTGGAAAGGAAAGTCGAGTTATAAGTTAACAAGTCATTTCTTTAATAAAACAACGCACTTCAGTCGATGAGAAAATTCATCAAGACGCGTAACATTTAAACTTAGAACTTATCGCAATTATTTCAAAAGGTATGTCCGCTTTCGCCTAAACTACCCAATTATTATATCCCTTTCTCAAATTACGATATGAAGGATCAAGAAAATAGTATAAAGTTTCCCGTTAACATTTATCTTAAAAAGTTGATTCAAGTTATTCTTCAGTTAAAATCAAAAAAAAAGGAAATAATCCGGATTGATTGAGTACTATTGTAAATCAATCTATACTATTGTAAAAATTAATTTGACAAACCACTATCTTGCACGTAAAAATAAACCAAGAAAGTATGACGTTTGCATCTAGGTCATTAAAATTACAACTTGAATTGTTTACCAAAATTTTAGAATATGAACAAATGAATTGTTTGTCATACTAATTTTGCTTAAAGTATTGACTGATTTTTTTTTCTGCAGAAAAGAAAATATCCTGATATTTTTTTTTTTGTGAAAAAGTTATAAGTCCATCGGGAAGAATTTACTTTTCAAGCTCCTAGCCCCTAAGAATTTACTTTCGATTTTCCTTTTTAATGCGCTACATTTAATTACATTAATGGCTTTTTCCCATTCACATCTCGTGACAGCTTAATTTAGAATGTAAAAAAATATTTTCAAAACAGATCTACCAATTTTTTTCAAATAAGCAATTCCTCGGGTTCTAAGGTTCATGTACAATATTTTGATTCAACATTTTGGAAGAATAATAATTAAAAGTATAGTTGCTCCTCATCTTACGTTAATCTATTTATATAATCTTTTGAAGCGCTTCATCTGCATCAACCTTCGAATCATGAACAATAATTTCGATTCCAAACTTATCATTCATGCTAGTTGCTAGAGTGCCGGCATTTATACTAATTTAAATGTCTTAATACAATATAAAGCATTCGTTTTCCCCCAAATTGCTTGTTTGATCATTAAACTTGAATTGAAACGTAGGAAAATTGTTAACAATCGTAGCAAGCAGGTTATGGATTTTTTTTAATACTAGTTACTTCATAATCATGCCACCCCATTGTCATTTTCTCATTTCCTTAATAAATGTCTATTCTATAAACTCGATTATTGGGTACATATATATGTAGGTCATGTGTATAGGTTTGAAGAATATATATAATAACCTCCTACGATTACTTGCATAGTCATTTACTTAAATCGAATGAAAAAGTATCATTATTGCCTTTTTCTTACTATCACTCCTCATATTGGCCATTTTTTATAGCCATACAACTGGTCGAATGGTTCGTAGGCGCCTTGCTTGCGTTTCCTCAGTTGTTCCTGTGTCTCTTTCCGTGCGGCCGTCGGAGTTGTTACACAGCTGGAGGGTTGGCTGAACCGGATGTCCTGGAAGCCTCTCTCCAGGCGTCCGATCCTTGCGTTAAGGACAAAATCGTGTCGTCGACCGTGCTGTTTGATTGCGCTGTTGGGGCATCGGCCGGTACTCCTGCAACTGGAGCTTCTCCACCCACGGCTCCTTGGATGTCCGACAGCGGTTGAGGCGGTTCAGCACTCCGAGGGTCTTTCGCTACTGCTCCGCACGTCGGAACGTGCGCTCTGAGGGGGGGCGTCTATGGCAGTTCGGTCGAGCGGGCGTCTGCATAATGGACAGAGGTCTGACGTGAGTAAGAGCTGCTGGACACAGGCGCGGTGGAACAAGTGTCCTCACTCCAGTCGCACACTTGATGCGCCCTCTACCACATCATCAAAACAGATCCCGCAGTTCGCTGGTTGTACTGTTTTGGAGTGGGTCCAACGCTTGTCCGTTGTCCGTTTCGTTGCCATTTCTTATTTTGTTTTGATTTTGTCGATGTTGTCTTAAATGTAGGTATATCTAACTCCTAACTACTGAAAAACTATTTTAAAAAACTTCTAGTGGCTGATAGTGGCCAGCTAACGTACCTATATGTAAAAAAAAATCGTTTAATAAACTCTTTCCTTTCCAGAAGCGCCGACTCCTCCATAGGGAAATGAGAGCGAACGGTAGTCTGCCGAAAAAAGGGTGCTTCCGGCCGATTTATGAGAATTTATCCCCAAACCCACATACATTACAAAACCGTCTCTAAGCTACGTTAATTGACCCGACGTGACAAGGGGTAGCGTTACCGTAACAAGCTTTGTACCCGGTCAAAAATCCCCGAAAGTCGAACCGAAACCACTCATCTATCATGCATAAAAAGATAGGAAGAATCATTCTTCTATTTTCTTGCGAGTCCAGGCCGATAGGAGGAACCCATCTGGCTGACAGTTCCATCAAGAAAATATAAGGTCCTTACAGGTTTTAACCTTGGACAACACATCGGAAAGATTTTGTCGCGAAAAAAAATCAAACAAAGGAGAGCGGAAGCTACAACTCACGTGAAGTGACTGCAAGTGTGTGTAACACAACTCCACTACTCCTGTCTGTGGGGCTCGAGTACCAAGGTACCTTACATCCTCCGTTAAGGACCAACTCGTCAGAAGACGCGAACCTTTTACCCCCCTTAGGACGTTTTTGGCCCCACGTTGGGCGCCATTTGTAATGATTTTCGGTTTAAATTGTTCGAACGAAATCGGAACCGACCTCTCATCGGCTCTAGATGTGAAGTCTGAGTCGTGCCAACGAATGGTACCAACCGGTCAACCAGTCTGTGCACCCGTAACCCTCCAAACTAGCTGGCCGACAACCAGCCACCGCTAAATGAATTACGGGTGCACGGACTGGTTGACCGGTTGGTATCATTCGTTAGCATGACTCAGACTTCACTTCTAGAACCGATAAGCGATCGGTTCCGATTTCGTTCGAACGATTTAAAACGAAAATCATCCCAACCAATTGCGATCTACTGTTATGGTGAAAGCATCATAACATACTATTGCATTTTCTATCATGCCTAATGGCTACAGGCCTTTATTGGAATCAGTTTCATTTATTAACCCTCCGAGTACACACCTTGTTTTTCGATCATCGACTACATATGGGGTCAATACGACCCCAACCCCCACTGCAAATATTAGTTTGAAAAAATTTTCAGAAATAGTTTGAAAGCTCTTTTAGCAATTCTCATACATTAGAGAGGCCTTAAATAACTTTTTCAATTTATAATATTTTTGGCTAAAAATTTACGTGGAAACATAACAGAATAAAGGAAAAATTAGGCCTATAGTGTGCCTTAAAAAGAAAGTATTTATTTTGCATATTTATATATTCCAACCTGATAATCTTTCACGAGCTCCCACTTTCCACTTTGTCTTATTTTTACTGATCAATGTTGATGTTGGTCTCCCTCGTGCGGCTGAATTTTCACGCTGTTGTAAAAGGCGTACACTGAGAATTGTATTCTCCACATCATTGCTCAGAGACGTGGTCGTCTTCTAGAGCGCAGATTATATTCCATATTGCTTTAAAAAAAAAATAAAAATACTTTCAAACTTTTTTTTATCTTTTGAATTAATCCATTTATTTATTAAGTTAAAAAAAAAATCAATTTTTACCTCAAAATTGACGTTGAGTACACAATGGGGTCCAATTGACCCCAGGCTGATTTTAAAGGTTTCTCAACAATAACTGAAGTCTTCGAAAGGTAAACAAACTATGTAAACTTATAGTCAAGACACTAAAATATACTCGAAGCCCCCACTCTCCCGCAGGCCTAGGCGCTGCAATCGGTCAAAGTAGCGTCTGGGGTCAAATTGACCCCATGTGTTCTCGGAGGGTTAATGAAACTGCAGACCCTCCATCGACTTCCATATCTAAGTATTTACCATTAATATGTTATATCTAAATATTGAGGCTTTATAGATTTTGTGTTATTGCATTTAGTTGTTTTTTCATGCTTATCAAAAATAAGTCAGAAAACTTTTCATCCGCATAAGAAAAGGAAATACCGTCGTCTTCTGGGTCTGCGTTTTCGCAAATGCTTTTACCATTTTTTTCTGTTCGAATATGCGTTACATACAATTTCTAAATGCCTTCTTTTTCCGCACTTACCTAATCGTTTCTGTTTGTGTCAACAACGTTCCTTTTCAGGATTCGGCTTACCGTAGCATTTATATTATACAGCTTCTCTGCTCGAACTCTGCCTTTGTTGATATTTTGGATAGGGCGATGTAGAGTTCCGTCCACCTCTCGATGTTGAAAATTTCACTTTGCTCTGTAATGACCGTCGCGTTGAATTTTTGCGTGCTCTGTTGTGATTCGTCGTCATCCTTATAGCTTCCAGATGGGCTTGAATCCAGCTTCTCGACGGCGTCGCACGCACTCTCTGTGGTTGTTGCTATCTTTGTCGATGTCTCCAGCACACTCCACTTGTCTTTTTAAAATTTCTTCTTTTTTTAGTGTGTTCATCCAAGTCGTACCTATTCTATCGGACAATGAGCTTTAGTCCATGTTTCAGCCTACGTGCGTTGAAACCTCGTTGCCAATTTAATGTATTAGGGAAGATAGAAATAAGAACAGATGCTTACCCGTGAAAGACCTTTATTCGACTGCCTGTATACTAGTGTACATCGTATAGTCTGATAATATAAATAAGCAATCTTACACATCTAAATACTAAATCATACCAAATATACTTCAAATGAGAAAGTATAAAGTAAGGCTTAATGCACATAGAACAGCCCATTTTGCCAAAATTGTCAATCATTTTCTCTATTATGGCTTTATAGTTTGCGCTTTTATGCTTTCCCAGAAAGTTTTCTACAACTTATACTACGTTTCTATCTACATGTGCTGACAAGATTTCGTTGCTGAGATTTCAAAGTGTTTCCATCTACATAGGGGATTTGTGAGTTTGACAGTTTGATTATTTTGAACGGATTGACAGCGCGATAAATTTGAATTAAAATGGAAATGTTGAATGAACGTGAAGTTCTAGTCAAAAAAATGTTATTTGTCCATCTCACCACTAAGGTGACGATTCTTGGTCAACTGATGCGGAACCAGGCTCTACATCGTAATCTGAAAAGATATATTTACAATACTTAATATAGATCCATATAACTTAGTAAAATGTTGTTTAAGAAAATAAATAATTACCAATTGAAAAGCCCTCCTCTACCAAATGCGAGTGTTCGGTAATTTTGAACCCTCCAATTATTTCATGGATTTCGTTGTAATGTTCCCATTTTGAGGGCGATCTACCTGTTACACCAACTTTCTTTTTTTCTAATCTGAAAGAGACAATTTATATTATATATGATATATTATAATTAAATTTGTATACCTGTAGCGGTTGGTCATATTGTGTATTTTGACGCGAATCTCTTCCGCCGAAAATACATAACCATTAGTTTGAATTTGCTTGGCCATTTCGGCAAAAACATGGCCATTCCTTTTCCGGCCGCGTAGTAGACATTCTGCACCTGGTGTCCACTTCGTTTTGATTTTTCAAGTTGACATCACAGAATAAATAGTCAAAAGTTAAACCTAAGATGTAAACAAAAACTATGTGCACAGCTGATATCTGCCAATGATTTCCAGTTTCAGGTTTCAGCTTCACTTTTCACACAAACAAATTGATAGATGCTGTCATTGCTGTCATTTTCGTGACATTAGTCAGCTTGCTGAATAAAATTATATGCAGTAGTGCCACACAACACAACTAGATTTTAGAAAGATTTTGTTTAAATCTAGATTTGCATCAAATCTAGATTTGGGGGTTTTTATATGGTAAATCTACAAGATTTTGAAGTAGATTTTGAAATATCAAAATCCGGAGATTTCGTGTAGGTGGAAACGTGGTATTACTCTTAAAGGTTTTACACCTGTCGAGTTCAATTTCACTTAATTTTTCATCGAAATTTGTGTCTCTCATTAATTTTCTTATGTCCAGGACCTACGAAAATTCCTTCTTTCAGCTTAGCTTCGGGCACAGCTGAGAAGACTGTTTGCAGGTTTTTGAAACCTTCACTTCGTTATTCAGTGCCTTAGTAAGTAAATTGCTTCATCATCCCCAGTTTGATATGAGGAGGAGGCAGCAGCACCTTCCGAGGAACGAAGTTTTCTCGTGTGATATTTTTTGCTCCAGAAGCTAGTTCGATTCTAGGCGGCCACTCTTTTTGTGTCCAATGCTGGGCTCTGTTTCGGTTATCCCATTCACAGCAGAAGCAGTGGTATTTTGTGTAGCCACCATGTTGACCAAGTAGCATACTTATTATTTTGAGGTCTCCACAGACTTTTTGTAGTTGATTTTGATTAACACATTTTTTTCAAATTGTTGTAGCACTCTTTTAAATGCACGGGATGCGCAATGGAAAGTGAAGCGTAATCAATGCCATTATGCAAAAGGAATCCTTTCCAACTTCATGCTTTCATAAGTCGATTTCCAGTGTATTTGATCGGACAGTTAGGGGATGCATCCAACCCGTACACTATGAGAACACCACGACCGGATACGTCCAATTGACGTAAACGTCATTCCACCTGCTGAATTCCATTCAGCTCGCCAATCTAGTACACAGTGGAGTGTACTAGCTCAGCTTTCCTACACTGTAAATTTTATGTGGCGGATTTGAATTTTTATTTATTTTTTTATTCTTTTTTATATTTTTTAGAAACCAAAATGAAGGGGATTTGAAATAGTTATAAAAGTTAAATCTCATACCGAATATAATTAAAGGGAAACAATTAAACTTAATATGAAGGGAAATTGATATAAAATTCCATTTAATAAGAAGGAAAAATTATTTTACAAATTACGATTACGAATAGAAATAATTACATATTTTTTCTAAATCTGCCACATAAAATTTTGATTAGGGTATAGGAAGTTTTTCGAGAAGTTTGCTTGTGTGACTGCTCGATTAATAAAAACCTACACTCACTAGCTGGTTGCGGTCCATTTTCCCTGTTCCTACTAAATTTGTAAAATGTTCAGGACAGGTGGTCGAAATTGAGACTGGTCGTTTTCTATCCATTTTATAACGTTGGATTTTCGATTTTAGACTCCCCAAACTTCACCTCTCTTCAATTTTGTTGTTTGGAGCTCTTTAGGATAACATCACCTATTCTGTCTTTATATTCCGCATATTTTAGTGTACTTTCTTACAAGATTTGCGGCGACTTCAATTTAAAAGTTGTCGCCAAAGAGTGCTTTTCCACAATCGTAGTATGGCCGTTGTAATGAATTAATGATTGCTTCAACATGACCGGGCTGCTAGCGTCTTTTCCCGATAGCCCAGACGACCCCTACAATGCACCATTGACTCGTCGATTATAACATTTTTTCCTGGGTTTATATTTGTGAAAAGCTATTACTATTGGCTCTTATGATGGTCTGAATTTAAATAATTTCTCTTTCTCAGTAACATTTAAATTATCTGCAAAATGGCAGCACCTCAGTAGTTTTAGAAATGTGTCACGGGACATAGTCATTGAAATAAATTCATTGTGAAATTAGAAATCCTTGGACTAGCACAAATTTATTTTTGGCACATGAAAAATACCCATTGCTAGCAAAACTCAAAAAAAACATTCATATCGGTTATATTAATGGGCTCCATTTAATATATTTTTATTACTAGGGCTCTCTTTCTGTTGTTGGGCATATCGGTTTGTCTGATCAACCAAAATAATAATAGTGTCGGTCAAAATCAATTGATATTAAGAATTTTAAGACTTGTTGCCGTTCCTCTGCCACTTCATCTGTTCGACTTCACCTTCGTCGTGGCTAAACTTTTCCTCATCGTGGCTTAACATTGCCTTGAAACATTTGATTTAATTGTCCAGCCTTCCTTTTAGACGTCCCAAGTTTGCCTATATTTCAGCCGTCTGCCGATCCAGTTTCGCCGAATGTTACTCCAGCCTCAGATCAAGTTTTTTCAACTGTTCTTCGGTCTTCTGGTTTAAATCCGCTTGTAATTTCGCTGCTTGTTCATCCAGCCAGTCGTTGATGGTTTTCTAAGTTTGCCGCTTCTTTGTTCAGTCTTTGTAGTATTCCATTCGTTTCCTCTTTTAACTGGGGCAAAATTTGCTCTCGATTTTGCATGGTAATTTCCCACGCTAGTCTTATATTTTTGAAGTTTGCTTTAATTTTTTTGTGTATTGTTACGTTTTATCGTTTACGATCATCCTGGGAATTTAAATAAGTAAGAGGGTTTTCGCTTACCAGGCATGTGTCGTTATTGCCAGTCCGCATGGGTGATGTTCTGGCGGTCTGAAATTGCTGGACCAGAGCTCGGTAGGCGGGTTGTCGGCGTTTTCCTTTAACCGCTTCTAACGTCCGGTTGACGACCGATGTAAGGTACCTATTGAGATCTTTTTCGACGTATGTAGCCTCAGCCTCCGCCATCGCTCTGGTCTCGAAGTCGCTCCATGTTGTCCGGCGTCCATCGAGCCCTCTTACCTCACTTTCCAGAGACGCGTTGTACTCCTTCGGGTGCGCCTTTCTCAGGTGGAGTCTTAGACCCGCAAACTTCTCGAAACTTCTTTGACACAAGGCACAATCACTGTCCTCCGCGTTAGCAATCCCGCGACAATATCGCCTTTTATGTTGATTTAAGCTGGCTCTACTTTTGTAAGCTTTACCGCACTCGCACACAAATCTCTCCGTGTCCGGGGAAGACATTCTCGTAAGAAACAAAACTTCTGAGTATCTTCAAACTATCAATATAACGTAACCCGGACCTTTCTACCGGCTTGAACCCGCGTCGCGATGATGAACGCCGAAAAACACGAGTATCATTTTTCCTAAGCTCGCACCAAGATACGACGATAATTATATTCTTGTCATGCGATTTCTTCTGTAGGACTTCACTGCGATACTCAGCAATTCACGTCACAAATGACCGCCCTCATACAAAGGCGATTTTTCACTTCAACTTCTAGATTATTTTCTTCGAAAATTTTATTTTCTGCTTCTACCTGGCGTTCCTGTTTGGCGGCACTCAAATCGCGACCCACCAGCTTTCAATGTCGACACCCTGTGTAACTAAGACACTACTTTCTTCTTACGCAGGAGTCGCATGTACTTTTCTATCCCTAGCCACCACGTTCCACTTCTCTGTAGGCATGGCCTTGAGAGGACGTGGCACCACGCGGGGCAACTCCTTCTCAGCACTAGCCCTCGCATTACTTGACCTAGGCTACGTTACTACAGCCGTGGCTTGCACAACCGGCACTCTCCGATTCTCCTCCAGCCCTACTTCAAGTGCCACTTTCTTTATTTTTGGGCGATCGACGATCAGGTATATATCGTTCACCTCGTAGATCCTAGTCATAATTTCTTCGGATACTCTCGAGCAACGGAATATCTCGCATGTATGATCGCACGCTTTATTCTCATCTTCTTCTGGAATATCGCAAATTTCCTCCATCGGGACCTCACGCACCGGTTTCATGACTTTTTGGGCTGACCTCACCGATCTCGCTGAGGTCAGTTTCCCAGACACTCTTTCCCTTCACCGGCTCTTCCGTGGAGGGGTGTCCCCCCTTTGAAATAATGCACAAAAAGTATAAAATTCTAACCTGTATGTATAGCGGGTGTACACGGTTTTAAACTTGATCGGTACTTGCGACAGTCACTGCCCTATATCACAGGCACTAATGGCTTTTATTATCACTATACGATGTATGATCTCACTTTTAGCGCCTTACTTTTGTACAGAAGGTAATTATACCAAATACCACCTGCACTTTCGGATGAGGTCACTGTCCTTTCACAATAATGTCACTTTCCTATCTATAACGGTCACTGTCCTAATAGTGTTCATTCATGTTTAGTAAACAAGCTAATTAACTTGTTTACTACCTGTCACGTCCAACCGTAATGACTTAAGTCAAAAACAACACCTTTTGTTTTCCATTTTCGCGCACGCTTGTTGTTATTTGCCACTTTTAACCAACAGTCGTTGTTTTCAATTTTTGTTTTCCATTAAATAACACCTACTACTATATACTACCTACTACAAGCGCTTGTTTTTTTCACTCCAAACCCGTAATAGCTCTTTTCGATTAAGAGCGCTCCAAAACCACACATGATCTCCACGACGGATCGTATAGAACTGGATAGATATGGAAGTCTTTAGCATGTGTACCTGCCACGAATAGACCTAACCTCACGGTCTCCATAGACGGAGGTGAATTGAGCGTCAAACAACGTTCCTCACTCAGGTGGTAAGGTGCCAGATACCACTGTTTGGAATCGCCACACACTGGGTGGTGCGTAAAACCTTCTTTTAACCCTTGGAAGGCAAGGCTTTTTTACAATCGTAAATAACAATAGGGGTGTGCGGTCACCCCATCACTTTTGAAATCAAATAAAACAATCACCTAATCAAAAATTATTAATATTCAGTCTAAAATACATTAGGTTGACTCAATTAAAAAACAAAAACATTTTTCCTATTGCAGTGATTAAAATTTCAATTCGTTATTCTTGTAATTGAACACAATTCAAGCAGACATCTTTACGGTGTTCGGGGCATGGTGGCTGGTGGCACCTTACGCAAAAAGTTTTAACTTTTTTGTCTCGTTTTCTTGGGCAGAGCGCACATCTTGACTGCTTCTGTAGCTTCACTGGTAGTTCACCTTCAGAAACATCCTGCGTCATACCAAGAATATCACGTAAAGTGCTCGCTAATTCTCGTGGCAAATTTGTGGTGCAACGACGTTGCATATGAGGCTTTGCCAATTGTAATGCCAGTTCCTTCAAATAGGTACTTCGAAATTTGCGAGTAGGGATACCAGGGTCCTTACTGTCAACGTAAAGCACCATAGAATTTATGCCGGCCTGGTCCATCATTCCATAAAAATATCGAAGTGGCCATCGTCTAGTGCTTCTTGCTGAAGTAAATGAATGCATCATTTGATCCAAAGTATCGACTCCTCCTTTTGTTGCGTTATAATCGTGTATTATTTCCGGTTTCTGTGTTTGTCGATTTACTTCAGCCTTACAATGCATTGTGGACAAAAGTATCACAGATTTGTTTTTCCTAGGTGTAAAAGAAACCAGTATTTTCTCTCGGTCGAAAGCAAATTGAGAAGTAAGTGGGGGCTTACTTCTATGTGGCAAAAATGATGGAGGTATTTCCCGTTTATTTTTGCGAAGCGTACTCAAAGTTGTTAGCTGATAATCTTTTAACATTTCATCCGCTAGTGGAATAGACGCAAACCAATTGTCATAGGTGACATTACGCCAGGACCCTTTGATGCTTTCGGATAGTTTTTTAACATACTCCGCAGGTGTTTTTACTTCCGTTTCCTTGCCAATATACGGAATTGCATCTAACATGTAAAATGTTTTGGCATCACAAATAGCTACTATTTTTAAGCCATATTTGTCTGGCTTTGATGCTATGTACACGCGAAATGGACATTTGCCCCGAAAACTCAAAAGCTGTTCATCGATCGTAACAAAAAAACGTGGTTCATATGAATCTTTGCAATTTTTAATAAATAAGGACCATATTTATCGGATTGGGGCAAATTTGTTTTCCACGTTTCTGTTATTCTTGTCGTCGAAACGCAGACAAATTAGCAAAAATCGGAAACGATTAGCGTTCATTATGCATTTATAAATAGTAGCACTAAACGGTGACCACATATCTTTTACACTTTTGCGGTTGTCTCGATTTATAGCCGAAAAGTAAAGCAAACCTATTAACGCTTCCATTTCTATGCTATCCGTTTTACTAACATAGTGCTGGTCTGCGTAGTTACTTGCACGCCGCTCGATTTCTTGATTCGTATGCAAAACAGTCGAATCAATGATCGACTGGGAAAATAAAGTTTTGAACGCATCTTTTTCCGTTTGAATATTTTGGGCGGCTCCTCGTGTAAGTCGGCGGAGAGTCACAATATTTCGCCGTGCAGTTCGACTTGGTGGCGGAACTGAGGACCAAACATGGCGATTCTTACCTCTGAGCACTTCGGCTTGGGCTTGTGGGAGATTCTCGTCATCACTATCATCACTGCAGGACAAAACGTCATCTTCTTCTGAATGCACAATCACACAATCATGTGTTTCAGAGATTTCCCCGTCTTGTGAATAGCGCTCATTGTCTGAACTTTCGTCTTCAGAATTTTCTGGTAATTTCCTGATCTCATCTTCTGTGAGCGAAGTCATTTTCACCTTAAAACTAAAAATTTATTCTTAATACTATAAAAATTAAAACATACGTTAATACCAAGAGGGGTGTTGAGTCACCCCAGCAATGCCAATATAAACTAAATCACAACTTGCCGCGATGCGCTCACTTATTTGACTGATAGTAGTCCCTTTAATTATAGAATAGACAGAATGATAGAAAGAGATAATTATTGCAACATCATAAAAAAATACTTTTCTCACGTCGTGGGGTGACGTATCACCCCGGTTGCCTTCCTAGGGTTAACCACAGTCTGAAAGACACGACCACCACGTTTCAGTCAGGATAGGCTCCTCGCTGTGTAAGGAGTCGATAGTAACCTGCCATGGCCTCCCCATAACCCGTGGTACCGATCAAACCTCTGCTAAGGTTTCCGTGACTCAGCTCGAGTGCCACTACCAATTTTCGCTCCCACCAACGAAAGGGGCGGCACTCCCCAAAGGTTGCCAGAGTCAGAAACCCAGCTCTGGACTAGCAGAGTCCTTCAATACAGGAAAATGGCTCCCACCACACCAACGACTTAAATAACATAGGCTCTACGGCGGCGGCAATTAGGTTTGGCCAAAACGAATCGCCAAATACCTTGTCTCCGGATTGGTGACGTACATAAAGTGGTTCAGCAGATTTTTACTGTCCCTCCCTTTCACAGAAGGTCGGAAGCCGGGGGCGACAGCTCTGGCCGAAGAAAAAAAAAGCCAGTTCGAGAGGTACCAATGGAGACAACTGATCAGAGCGAGTCCGATTTTGTGGCGCCGGCACCAGCGTCTAAAAAGAAGGTGGTGGAGCGGGTGAGGGCAGCTGATGAGCTCGAGAGGGTGAGGGTTATGGGCAGGGACATAGCGGTATGTTTAGTCTGTGCTGGTTGTTCGGAGGACCTTAGGCGGCAAGTGAACGATCGCGTAGGGGACATGAGCCGCATGATAGAGGAGCTCAAGCTCAAAAACGTTGCGCTAGAAGCGCAACTGCAAGAAGTGCGACGGGCGAAGGTGACTCATCAGCAGCCGAGCGCGCCGACGAGTGCACCATCGTATGCGCAGGTACTGGGGGAAGCTGCGCCTCCGTGCCTTGTTCCGCGTCCGCCGAAGGCAAAGCCAACGGAGACGTGGAGCGTGGTCGCACGGAGTAAGAAGGGTAGTGCGACACCTGAGGAAGTCGCAGAGGAGGTAGTTAGGAGGGAGGTGGTGCCGAAGCTAGGAGTTAGAGTCCATGGTTTCTCCAAGCTGAAGGCTGGTGGGGTCGCGATCAGGTTGCCATCGAAGCAAGAGCGACAGGTGGCAGCGCAGAACGCGATTTTCACGGAGAAATAGCTGGAGGTTGAGGTAAAGGACCGCCTGGGAATGCAGGCGGTAATTTACGACGTGGACTGCTATCTGAGCAACGATGAGCTGATGGGTGCCATCTACGAGACAAACCTGAGCGATCGGATGACCAAGGAGAATTTTGAGAAGGGGATCCGCATCCTCTCGCGGCCGATTCGTGAGGGACCGATGGCTAAGTCCACTGTCATTGTGGAGGGCACCCAGCAGGTCGTCGAGGCTCTGCTAAGTAGTGAAAGGGTGTATGTGAAGTGGATGGCGTATAGAGGGCGACATCAGGACCCTGTTGGCGCCTGCTTCCGATGTCTGGGATTCGACCATCGGGTGGCTAATTGTCGGGCCACGGATATGATTTGCACAGGGCCACGGATATGATTTGCACAGCGTATCGCGTTGTGGCAACTCGCCGCACTGCAGGAATTGTGCCGCTCGCGGCCTGCCTGCAGGGCACACGATTAGGGCACCCACCTGCCCAGTGTACGCTGAGCAGGTTGCACGGGCGAATGCTAGACACTAGTATGGCTGCCCACAAAATCTTGCAGTTGAACTGTGCGAGGAGTTCGGCAGTTATGTATGAGCTAGGCGCATATCTCCGTGAAAACCGTATCCCCATCGCAATCTTGCAGGAACCATGGGTTTTATGTGGTGCTGTGAAGGGTCTTCCCTCTGGTATGCGTGTATATGCGTCCCGGGGGGTAGGCAGATCAGCTATTGTCGTGAATGATATGAGTGTTGAATGCCTGCCCATGCATGAGCTGACGGATGAATGCGGAGTGTGCGTGTGGCTGAAAGGTAGTTTTGGGGAGTTGTACGTAGTTAGTGTTTATTGTGAGGTTGGTAGTCCCATTGAGCCATTCCTTGTGTATCTGGATCGGGTCCTGCCACTGATTGGTGGCAAGCCCTGCATCCTGGGATTGGATGCCAATGCTGACTCGCCGGTGTGGCACAGCAAGTCCTCCTCGCGGAGGACTCACTCTGTTGCTATACGCCGGGGGGGAAAAGCTGGCGGAGCTGATCCTTGTCCATTGTCTGCAAGTGTTAAATGTCCCGTGTGAACTGTCTACATTTGATGGCCCAATGGGGTGTAGTGATATCGATGTTACTTGTGTGAATGATTCTGCTGCACGTTCCCTGGAATTCCGATGGAGGCTGGTGCCTGGTTGGGGGACGAGTGACCATGGCCTCATTGAGGTTGTGATGACCTCTAATGAGATGATGGATGCTCGTCAACCTACTAGGATGACCTGGAGTCTGGTTCCAGAGTGTGAGAAGGTGAGATACGAGGCAATGATGCAAGAACGGGTCGAAGGCCTGCCTCTTGTGGTTTTCAGTGACCTGAGCATCGGCGGGATGGTATCTTACCTTCAGGAGTGCTTTGTCCATGTCAACGATGCCATGCTCAGAAGAAGCCGCCCGGCTACTCCTGGGCATGTCGTGTGGTGGACAAATGAGCTATCTGCCAAGCGCAAGGATGTCCGGCGTGCAAGGAGGAAGTTCCAAAGAGCGCGATTCCGGAAGCTGGAGACTGCCAGGCAACTGAGATGGGTGTACCAGAAACTTGTGAAGGAGTATCATAGACTGCTCACGAAGTCTAAGGAAGAACATTGGCAACGCTTTGTTAGTGATAACGCTAATGACCCGTGGGGGCAGGCGTATAAAATCGGTCGGGGAAGAAGCAACAGACACGGGGTGTCGGGACTTCGCATTCGTGAGAATGCGACACCAACCTGGAGTGAGTGTGTTGAGTACTTGTTGGGAAAATTATTTCCTAGAGTGGAATATGAGACAGAGCATCTTGAAAGTGCTACAGAGCAGGAGAACGCTCCCCCTCGGCAGCGCTGGGAGATAGAAGCTAGTGTCAACAGATTGTGCTGTAGGAAGTCACCTGGATGGGATGGTATGACTGGCGAGATGTGTAAAAGCATCTGGCGAGCCGTTCCGGACTATACTCAGTGCCTTTTCTCAAAGTTCTTCAAACAGGGCTGCTTCCCCGTTGATTTTAAGCGTGCAAAGGTAGTTGTGCTGCTTAAGTCGCCAGACAAGGATCCCAGCTTGCCAGGCTCGTATAGGGGCATCTCCCTACTCCCATCACTTGCGAAAGTGATGGAGAGGGTTATGGTCCAGAGACTGGAGGAGCTGGTTTCCGAAACTCTGTCGCATAGGCAGTACGGCTTCCGTACGGGGCGTGGAACTAATGATGCGTGGCTGCATGTAACGTCTGCGGTACGAGCAAGTGAAGAAAAGTATGTCTTGGGAACCTTTATTGATTTCAAGGGTGCTTTTGACCATCTGAGATGGCCGGCAGTCCTTGCTAAACTAACCTCGGTTGGTTGCAAGGAACTAGGGCTTTGGAGGAGCTACTTCTCGGGCAGAAGTGCATTTGTCCAGGGGTTGTGGGACAAGGAGGAGATGTCAGTGCAGAGGGGATGCCCCCAGGGATCCATAGCTGGTCCATTTATATGGAACCTTGTTATGGATGACTTGCTGGCTGACCTTTCTGCTGCTTGCAATCTGTGTGCATATGCTGATGACTTGCTGTTGTTGGTTGAAGGTCGAAGTAGACTTGAGCTGGAAGATAAAGCCACGCGGTATATGCACATAGTGCAGCAATGGAGTAACCAAGTAGGGCTGACGGTCTCGGTGGAGAAAACATCGATGATGCTTCTGAAAGGTGTGCTCAGTCCAAGTCGGCCCCCGTCGGTGCGGCATGAGGGACGACCTCTTAAGTATGTGACAACTGTCACATACTTGGGAATTCGTGTGGGTGAGAGATTGTCCTTCTGGCCCCATTTTAGGGGCATGAAAGGACGTCTCAGACTCCTAGCCTCAATGCTGCGACGAGTGTGTAAGAAGGACTGGGGGCTTCGTCGGAGTGCTCTCAAGAGAATATATGTTGGCCTATTTTTCGCCTGTGCGGCTTACGGGGCACCTGTATTCATTGAGAGCGCAATGAGTGCAACTGGCAGAAGACTTATCCTGATGTGTCAGAGAGTAGCTCTGCTGGCATGCCTTCCTGTATGTCGCACAGTCTCGACTGACGCCATGCAGGTACTAATGGGAGTTCCACCGCTCGATGTGGAGATAATCCGAAGAGGATTATCATTCATGTTGCGGAGGGGATTGCCTGTTATTGAGCATGAGTGGTTACAAAGTGCTGACCCTGAACGCCAGAGTCTAATCAGCATTCTGACCATGCTGGAGGATTGTATGATTTCTGCCTGGCAAAACAGGTGGAATGAGTGCACTAGGGAACGTGTGACATATATGTTTATGCCTGACGCCCTGTCTGCTAGGCGGCTTCCACACCTTGACTTCTGTCTTGGTTTTGGGTTCCTGCTTACAGGACATGGAAGTCTGAACGAATGGTTGTGTAGTCGTGGTCTAGTGGATGATGCATGTTGTAAAATCTGCGGGGCTGAGAGGGAGTCTTGGCGGCATGTACTATTTGAGTGTCCGGCATATGCCAACCTCCGTAGTGCATGTGGCATAGACTCGCTTAGATCCCCCGCAGAAGTCCAGGAGGTTCTAATGGATGAGGGAGAATTCGCGGAAATAAACTCCTATGCCCGACAAGCTTTTCAAAAGCGGCTGCAGCTCTGCTCAGCGGGGGAGACTGGTGATTTCGCAAGGTCCTCGGTGTCCCAATATGTTTGTGATCGTCTTGTTGTGATCGTCCTGTTGTGATTATGGTGGTGGTAGGTGGGGGTCCTGTTGCTGGGTAGTCTAAGTAAGGTGTTGGGTAGTGTTGTAGGCAACCGCAGGGGGATGGACCAGAACTGGGAAACCAGATCTGTAAATCCTTGGGAAGTGCCGCTCCCACGGACTCGAGGCTGGGATACCAACCCATCGCTGTTGAGAGCGGAAATCTGGAAGCGATACTCGAATGGAGTGCCGCGACAACCCGAGCAGAGGTTTGATCTGTACCACGGGTTAGGGAGAGCCCATGACAGGTTACTGTCCTCCCCCTACAAGGTGAGGAGCCTATCCTGGCTGAAACGTGGTGGTTTGTGGTTTTTATTTTGTGGCTAGAAAGGAGATTAGCGTACCAACCAGTGTGCGGCGGGTTCTCAACTGGGGCTACTGGAACCTTGTCCTTGGATAAGGGGCGTTGGTCGACGCTTGATTCGACCCTGTCTGTGGAGACCGTGAGGTTAGGCCTATTCATGGCAGGTACTCACGTTAAACTTTCGACTTTATGTCCCTCCCTTTCACTGGCATTGAACATTCGCCGGGTGAAGACGTGTTCCTCTTGGAATTATATTGCGCGAACGTGATTATCGGAAAGTGAATACGATAGTGTAGTGACAAAAATCGTGACGATGGAGCATAAGTGTGGCGATGTTAAGTATTAACAAGTTGTTTACAAGTTTTGGAGTGGAAATTTCCATAGTGGAAATTTCCATTGTTATTGTGGAAAGTGACCAAGTGGATAGTGACCATATTGTGAAGGGAGCCCGAAATCGGGAAGTCGGTTAGAAAATTAAAAGTGGGGGAGACAAAAAAAAGAGCCCGATCGGGGAATCAAAGTGGTTTTTCCCCAAACTAGGTTTTTGGGGAAAGGGACCTGAAATCGAGAAGTGGCAAAAAAAAAAATTTTGTGAAAGGGACACAAAATCGGGGGAATTTTTTTTTTTTGAAAATTTGCAAAAATGGTTGGAAAAAATTTTTCCAAGTGTGGTAAGAGGTACGCGAAGCGCCAAAATACATTAGAAAAACGGAAGGGATTCGAGGAGCGTGTACAACCGCTGGAACACCAGGTAAAAATTTTATATTTGTCGATTATCTAAATATGGGAAAAAACGCGTGAGCGGGGGTCCCCCTCCAAGAAAAAAAACGTCCAAAGGGAAAGGCGCGTCGGACACTGATGTCAGGGAGACCGAGGGCGAAAGTGCGGTTGAAGACAGAAGGTCGGAAGCCGCAAGTGACAGAGTGAGTCCGATTTTGTGGCGCCGGCACCAGCGTCCAAGAAGAAGGTAGTGGAGCGGGTGAGGGCACCTGATGAACTGGAGAGAGTATGAGTAATGTGCAGAGACATAGCGGTATGTCTGGTGTGTGCTGGTTGCTTAGAGGACCTTAGGCGACAGGTAAATGACCGCGTAGGTGACATGAGCTGCTAGAAGTTCGACGGGCGAAGGTGATTCCTCAGCAGCCGAGCGCGCCGGCGAGTGCACCATCATAAGCGCAGGTTCTGGGAGAAGCTGCGCCTCCGTGCCTTGTTCCGCGTCCGCCAAAGGCAAAGCCAACGGAGACGTGGAGCAAGAAGGGTAGCGCGACACCTGAGGAAGTCGTAGAGGTAGTTAGGAGGGAGGTGGTGTCGAAGCTAGGAGTGAGAGTGCATGGTGTCTCCAAGCTAAAGGCTGGTGGTGTCGCGATCAGGTTGCCATCGAAGCAAGAGCGACAGGTGGCAGCGCAGAACGTGATTTTCGCCGAGAAACAGCTGGAGGTTGAGGTAAGGGACCGCCTGGGGATGAAGGCGGTAATTTACGACGTGGACTGCTATCTGAGCAACGATGAGCTGATGGGTGCCATCTACGAGACAAACATGAGCGATCGGATGACCAAGGAGAGCTTTGAGAAGGGGATCCTCATCCTCTCTGGGCCGATTCGTGAGGGAGCGATGGCCAAGTCAAATGTAATTGTGGAAGGCACCCAGCAGGTCGTCGAGGCTCTGCTAAGTAGTGAAAGAGTGTACTTAAAGTGGATGGCGTACAGAGTACGACATCAGGACCCTGTTGGCGCCTGCTTCCAATATCTGGAATTCTACCATCGGGTGGCTAATTGTCGGGCCACGGATATGGTTTGCTCTCGCTGCTCGCAGCCGGGGCACAGCGTTACGCGTTGCGGCAACTCGCCGCACTTCAGGAACTGTGCTGCTCGCGGCCTGCCTGCAGGGCATACGATTAGGGCACCCACCTGCCCAGTGTACGCTGAGCAGTTTGCACGGGTGAATGCTAGACATTAGTATGGCTGCCCACAAAATCTTGCAGTTGAACTGTGCGAGGAGATGCTGGGTAGGTAGGTAGATAGCCGGGGGGTGGATGCACCAGAACTAGGGATTGCCGATCTGCAAATCTTTGGGAAGTGCCGACCCTACGGACTCGAGGCTGGGTCACCCACACATCGCTGTTGGGAGCGAGAATGGGTAGCGATACTTGGATGGAGTGCCGCGACGACCTGAAGAGAGTATGTACCCTTACACCTAGCTTAGGGTAATCTACTTCCTAGCCATCTCGACTACTTCCTACTCCTCGCCACCACGCTCGTTCACCGGCGTGCTCGGCTGCAAAAGAGCTACCTTAATCTGAAGAGCTTTTTCCAACTGCGTCTCTAGCACCACGTTCCTTATTTGTCGCTCCTCAATCATGCGGCTTAGGTCCCCTGAACAGCCAGCACACGCCACTAGCACCGCAATGTCCCGCGTCATGATGCGTACCCGTTCCAGCTCATCCTGGATCCTCGATTTCTTTTTGTTTGCGGGTGTCGGTGCAACGAAATCGGCCTTACTAAGGTCCGTCGTGTTTATCGGCACCACTCTTACCGGCTTCTTACTCCTACCCGATATGTCGCTTACTTCGTGGGTTCTCCTCTTCTCTGCCACGCCTTCACCTTCTGTCTCCCTGACATGTGTCCGAGGCACCTTATTTCCTCGCGGTGTTCTTCCGTGGGGGGAGGTCCCCTCCCAGCAATTTTTCCTCTGACATATTCAAAAGTCAAAAAAAAAAAATACCAGAAAAAATTTACACGCCTGAATTTTCCGTGGTTATTTTATTTAATATTATCGTCCGAATCTTTTTACGCCCTAAAATACCTGTATAAAAGTTTTTGCATTATTGGTCCCACTCACCAAAAGTTTTGTTGTTTTTTTCACAGCAACATATGTTAAAGTCTCTCTCCCCATAAAGCTAGTTCAGGTCACTAATGAGATGACGAGTCATTTGGCCATAAAATATTTTACTCACATATTAAGAGTAAATCTACACGTGATGATGTCTGGTCAGTAGTAGCACTATTCGAATATATTCCGTATGAACCAATTGCCAAGTTGTACTCGTCTGCCTCAAGCTCCACACGGTTCACATAAATGTATTGTGGCAAATCAGACCTACCTTCATAGTGGACAATATTATCTCATGGATGCCTTTAGATGTCAGTTGTATCGCTTGCTCGAGGTAGTTCCCTTAGCACCAACAATAAAAGGCAGTACCCTTAGCACCAACAATAAAAGGCAGTACCCTTACACTGTTACCAGATACTTTGCTTTAACCCCATCAAAGAAATTGGGCCGAGAGTATTAGGCAAGCTTTTCCCCATGAGCTGATGAAAGTGGAACGGGACCTTCTCATGAGATGCCGATATCATTAATTATCAGGCCCCTTCTTTTTGCATGATAAGGTCAGGTTTCAGCGTCGGTTCATCTATTGTCCTAAAATAGGTTTCGATGTTGACGTTTCATTTACTCTTTTGTGCCGCTTACGCAATGTATGCCATAACTTGATTACGACGATTAATACGGGGTTAGTGGTTGAGAGGGCAGTTATGCAGTATATGACGCAGTTAACTAGTTTTTGCAGCAACCAGCGCGACAGTAACTCTGGTTGTTGGACGTCGTTGGGGTTGACGTACACGGCAGCAAGTTAAGGCGCAGGTGGAATCCGAGGCCGACCAAATGGTTGGTGGCCGATTATTGTATTCTGGGTCGTTTAAAACATGATATATGCCATTCCCAGAGAATGAAAACGCTAGGCGGGCAATCTGCTCTTTAACTGCCGCTTCTTTTCTGACTGCTTGGCTGAACTCCACGCGCAAATTAAATACGGTGGTCTGGGGATAATGGAGCTCCCTTCGTCTGTCGCCATAACCATGCAAAACAAATTCCAACGTCTTCAAACTTCGGGCTTGGGCCCGCTTAATCAGCAAGTGAATTTGGACATTAAGTGAGGTGAAAAGCTCAGCCAAGCATTCGGAAAAGAAGCGACAGTTAAAGCGCAGATTGTCCGCCTAGAGTCTTCATTTTCTGGGAATAGCATATATCTTTCTGCAAACCACCCAGAACGCAGTAGCCAGCCACCACACTTTTGGTTGGCCTCGGACTATGTACGCACGATCCACCTGCATCTTAACCTGTTGCCGTGTATGTCAAGGCTAACGACGCATAGCAACCTGAGGAAGTGTCGTGTTTGTTGCTGCAAAGACGAGTCAACAACGTCAATTGCATCAAAACTGAATTAATCGAAATAATGAAGTTATGGCTTACATTGCGAAAGCGGCTCAAAAGAACGGATGGAACGTCAACAGCGAAACCCATTTTAGAGCAATAGATGGAACGAGGCTGAAAGGTAAGAAAATTTTTAAGTTTTTTTTAATGGTAATAAATAAATGGTGAAATCGGCAGTGGAGGGGGTATCCCCGGCGTGGAAAAAGACGGCGATGGGAAAGGGGATCTGGGAGGCTGATCTCACCGAGGTTTTAGGGAGGTATCTAGGTCTAGGAGGAGTAGCGATGCCGGAAGCGAAGGATCGGTGAGGTCAGCCCGAAAGCATGCAAAACCAGTGCAACCAAAGTAAGGCTTCAAGAGAACCGGCGAGCCTAAGTTGTACAAGCTCTGCTGTAGGTCCGCGCCGCGACAAAGCAGCCTAGGCCGAGTTATGCGAGTGCTGTTGCACTGGAAAACATTTCTTGCCTTGTGTCGCGCCCTCCGAAGTTCATGCCGATGGAGACGTGGAGCGTATAACGAGGAGCCGAAAGGCAGATACCACCCTGGAGGCAGTGGTAGAAATGGTGAGGAAAGAAATGGTCCCGGGCCTTGGTATGAGGGTGCAGGCGGTATCGAAGTTAAAGGTAGGTGGCGTGGCCATCAGAATATCGTCAATGCACGAAAGGCAAGCGGTGGCGAAAGTTAGAATGTTCGCAGAGGAGAACTTGGAGGTGGTCGTTAAGGATAGGCTCGGAATGAAGGCTATGAGGAGGAGCAGCAATGACGAACTGATGATTGCTGTATATTTTATACCTAAACTCGGCCGGGGGAAGACATCTCGAATTTCATCAATTTTCTAAGACACTCAACAAAAATGTTATTATTTAATACCCTGCTACTTCCACAGCCTTATACACGCATCGCGGAGATGTTTACAACTGCGCGTAGCCTTTACTGTGGCAGTCCTATTTTTGATGTGTTTGTTATTCGTGGAGCGACGAAGAAACACTTCCGCTCAATTGTCAATTACTTTTCATTCTATTACTTCATACGCGATTATATTTAAAATAATTTTGACCAGTTTGCGCGAAGTTCTTTTCAGCTAATTCTTCACTTTTGGATTATTTACGCGTTATTCCACTTCTACTCAAATACATCCTGTTCACCATGTATCATATAAAAAAAGACTTTTCAGGTACTTAATATCGGGTTCTGCATTAGGGGCATAACAATTTCGTATCTTTATATGGACGCACCCTTAAACTTTTCTAATGAACTATCAATGTCAAAACGTTAAAGTTCAGGAGCCAGCGATGTTTGGAAGTTACTAATATTTTAATTACTATTATCGAAAAATCATCTTCAGCGATGAAGCTCATTTCTGGCTCAATGGCTTTGCCAACAAGGAAAATATACGTTATTGGTCAGCGACAAACCCACATGTACTTCTTGAGACACCGTTACATCCGCAAATAGTTACTTTTTGGTGCGATTTTCATGCCGGAGGTGTGATTGAACCGTATTTTTTCATGGATGAAAACGATCGTCATGTTACCGTAAATGGAGAGCGCCATCGTGTTCTGTTGGAAGATTATTTGTGGCCAGAATTGGATGAACTTGATATGAACGATTTGTGGTTTCAACAGGACGGCGCCAGTAGCGCAATCACAATCGATTTATTGAAATTTATTCATGTATTGTTATCTCCTTAATGGAAAACCCTTTATAACTTCATTACATTACCACGAGTGTGCTGTGTACACATCAATATCTGGATGCTAACCGCTCGCTCAAGCTATTTTTTTTGTGCAAGTAGTTGCCTAAAGGCTCACCTATGTGAATAGAACTGAATACGACGTACACAACATTAGTTTTTTTTCTTGTGAGGGAAACTGAGGAAATTAGAGAGTAACTCCGGTACCGATTCTGTACAGATTGAAAATAATAATCAACATTTTATTTAAAGACGCCCCAATTTTTAAGATACATTTCCATCTAGCTATACTGGATCCACTGTTTTTTATTTTTCATGCCTAAACTCGGTCCGGGGACGGCATCTTAAATACCCGGCACCTTCCACAGACTTAAACACGCAACATAGAAATGTTTTACAACTGCATAGCCTGAGCTGCGACTGAATTGGTCTCCAGTTGTCTGCGGATTTTAAGTTAGAGTCTGTTTTGGGAATGAGAGTTGTTCTGCATTGATTGAGGCATCTGGGGATGTGTCCCAACATCAGCATTGTATTCGTTAATAGGCACAACGTGGCTGGAGAAATTTTTTTCAGGTCCTTTAGAGTAAGTCCGTCAGGTCCAGCAGCAGATGGTTTCATTCGATCATGGTGGAACTTCACGTCCTCCACAAAGATTGGTTGATAGAAGTCGTACCGTTGAATATAGAGATTATGCTCTGACTCGTGCTGTAGTTGTGTAACTTTGAATAGGTTTTCATATGTATTTTTAATTTCCAGGTCAGGAGGAGTGTCAGGTGTTTCGAAGAAAGAAGCTCCGTCTAAAATTTTTCGAATGCAGTTCTTGGGCGATTTCTTGTAAAGTTTCTGAATTTTTTTGTACAAAATAACCCTTGATTTTCGGTTTGATATTAAATTTTGGTTACTGTTACGGTGTTTTTGCTGTTATTTATTCTGTGGTTCTGTTTCAGTTGTGGTTTTATTAAATTATTTATTCGCTGCTCTAATTTGTCAATTTTGTCTAAGTTATTGGCATCACTAAGCAGGGTTTTCAAATCTTCAATATCTTCGGAATTACTTAAATTAATGTTCTTGATATAGTTGAAAAATTTAACACACTGAAAGTCTATTTGAGTCAATTGGTTTGTATTTATTGTTACATTGTTTATTGAGATTGTATTAAAATCGTGAAGTAAATCTGCATTTATTATTCTTGGTGAATTTTCAAAATTCGCCGGCAACTGGTCGCATTCACTTAAATTCAATTGGTCGGATTTACTTAAGTCCGACATCTGGGGTGGTTCCCTTAAACTGGTGTGATGGTCTTCTTCATGGATTTGTTCTATGATCGATGATGACAAGGCTTGGGACGAGTGGCTGCTTCGTGCGAATGTCTTATGCGATGATGCTTGGTTGTTAATTTTATCTGATGTTTGAGGTTGACGACCAGCAGCTTGTCTGTCTGTCCGTGTCTGTCTGCCAGAGTCTGTCCGAGAGGGTAGGCATGCTTCAAGCGGAGAAATACAGTTCGAGTTAAGATTCGCAAAGTCCGGGGAATCCCGGGACGGAATGATAGTTTCAAGCGGAAATTTATGATTTGAATTGGAATTCATAAAGTCCGGGGAATCCCCGGACTTTATCGGAATGGCATTTGACGAGTCAAATGAATATGAGGGATGTGTGGGATAGGTGCTTGGTATGCTGTGGATTGTTAAGGAAACTGGGGGAGCTCGGGAATGTGTTACTGTTGGTATGTCCGTGTTTATCACTTCGAAGCAAATTTATTTCGAACTCTCTTCTTCATCGTTGCACTAGAGCTCCCTCGGGCCTTCGTTTCCTGCAACAAGCGCCTCTAAATGTCTCGGTTCATGGACCGCATCCTCCAATTTCGAAACCCGATCACCGATGAACTGTCTTCGTCCAGCGAGTCAGACCAGCGTTTCCTCGGTTACCTCGCTGGTCTCCGCCCTGTAATCTCCCAACGAATGCCTTTTAGGGTATCCATTTTTCGTCCATACGATTCATGTGTCCAGCCCATTGCAGCTTCCGCAGTCTTATAAACCTTTAGACCTCCGGCATGCCAAAAATGTTCATGTTTTTAACATAAGTTTAATAGATCCCACGAGTTTGTAGTATACACGCCCCAATATCTGGGTGCTGACTGCTCGCTGAATTTATTTCGCTGTGTTCTTAGGTGAATCCCTTCGTCTTGTTTTCGTGGTTGGATGGTGAATGCCATTTACGCACGGAGTGTGTGATTCCCATGCTCGTGAGCGACTGCGCTACCCGCTTAACTCCTTTCCTGTCAACCTGAGAACCTAGCCTGGACTCGTCTAACACATTACTAATGGCCTGGTCGCGCTTTGTTACCCCGAGAGGCGTCTCTGAGCTGTGGAATCCCTCCTCCAGCGGGAGGGGTGGTAGGAAGAGGAAATTCCAGGCAAGCGATCTTCCAACCCCGATGTCACTGGGTGAGTACTTTGTATCTTTTAGGACTGCCCGAACATAATGTGCAATATGATTCCATTTGTCAACTAACATATGCTATACTGTCCGGGGTGAGCTTTTTCGTTCCCCTGTAGGGTCCGTCGCAGCCTATCCCATATTTTGCACGCAAAAAATGTATAGCAGGTATCATCTTCTTCTCATAGGCAATATCTACTGTCGGGGGACCGTGACTTACCAATTTTGTGCAGGTAAGACTGAAGAAACTCATTCCCGCTCAAACGCTGGATCAAATAGAAGTCAGTCTCACCATGGCTACGATGTATTCACGATCTCAGATCCGGGTTGAGCTGTGCAGTCCTCCTTGCCTCTGTGCGATTCATCCAAGACTGTTGCCAATCGTTGAGTTGGCGTTGTCTCTCGTCGTGGACAATTGTGTCCCTCTTTTCGGTGCATGTAAATAGCATGGCGCCCTCTTGTAAGAAGGGCAAAAGCTATCACACCTGCAATAGCTCTCACCAACGAATCAGAAACTGTCAGATATGGAGTTGCAATCCTCAATGCTCCCCTTCTCCGCACCGGTGCCAAGCGTTTTCGGTAGACCTCCTTACTGCGAGCGTCGCCGCATATTTCTGCTGCGTACAGTGGAACTGACCCTACAGCCCTCATAAAGAGGCGTCTTCTTGATGGGTTTGGCCTTACCTTACAGCTCACTTCTGTGAATGCAAGCAAACGCTCCATATGAAACTTTGCCTTCGAGCGCCGTTCTGTTAGAACCACGGAAGAAACCGCAGTTTGAGACATTAGGAGGATATGGCGGTGAGTTATTTAACCCGGCATGGCATACTGAGACCGTCTGGCGCCTTGAAAGAAAAATTAATGTTGTTTTTTCTTTATTTTTGTATTGTTAACACAACCGATTAATCTCAAGAGAAACTGAAATATACTGTATTCACTTTTATTAGTTTTTTTGCACCTATTAGTGTTTTAAGAAACCCGCCTCTTGCTTCCTTGAATAGTGTGTCAATGCCATCAATTTCGAAAAGCAAACAGTCCATGTGTCTTCTCCGAGGAAGCTTTCAGAGAGTTACCCCGATATGGATTTTATACCGATAGAAAATATAATTGAAATTTTGTTTAAAGTTGCGCCAATTTTCAGCGATGTTTGCATCTAGCTTTAATGGATCCACATTCCTGAGAAAATCTATCGTTCTATAATTTGCACCACTCCTGTACATAGGGGTCGGCCTCTTGATTTTTTCTCGGGATAGATTTTGCCTTATTTCGCTATTCCCATTCGTTTTTGAAAAATCATTAATTTGTATTAAATTTCATGCACTTACAGGACACTTGTTATCCAATGGCGTTTCACCTTCACGACGATATCTTCAACGCAGTTGACTAAGACTAGACTGAAGAAATTTTCGACGAAACCCGACACTGTCCTGTGGTGTGAACACGTTTGCACTAGTGTCACAATCATAGCCAAAATTCGACTCCCCCTTTCTTGAACAATGCGTGCCTTATGTTTGGGATCATTGTCTTCGTAATTAATTCACGGAGCGATACAAAAACGCGTCTGATCGCTGCGGCCGTCAATAAGATGCTACCCTCACTATTTCGCGGTGCTCCTTGAAAACCTCCGACTAGGGCCCTTGGACACAGTAAGCCCACCAAAGAGGGGTCCTGCGCCACTCGCCTTGCCTGTGGGCCCCAAATGAGGTGGCTAAGCGAGAATGCGACAGAGTCGGAAGGTTCGCACCGGCCTAACCTTTAATTTAATTTTGCGGAGAACCAAACCCTACCTAACCCCTAACTTTGTCCCGTACTGTAGCGTCAATATGTAAATTTTTAAAAACCTCGCGAGCCAGACCTCACAATGTTCACTAAACACACTTCTTTTTTTTCCACTTATTCTAACAATTTTATTTCATAGAGTGAATATGTAAATTTTCAATTATTACAAAATTCCAACAAATTGATTACCTACAACCTATCGATTTCCACTTGGTCGGGGGCTCCCAATTTCCCTCGATGGTTGGTTTGTTCGCTGTTGATTTAATTGGCTGTTTGATAGTCGTGGCAACAACTGTTGATTCGATTGGCGGGTTGATATTCGTGGCAACAAATGTTGATTTGATTGGCGAGTTGATATTCGTGGCATCAACTGCTCGTCCTCCCTCCAAAATTCGCCTCGTCCAATTCTTCTTCAGTCTGGCTGGCGTGATAAATATTAGCTTTAGCTTGCGGGGGTCTTGCTTGTAGGAACGCGTTGAAAGTGTCCCGTGACAAAGAGAGTCCACTTCTATTGGATTGTATCCTCGTCGCCATGTATTATATAAAAAAACATTTCATGTACTTAACATTATTAGATCACCACGAGTGTGTTCTGTACACGCCAATATCTAGATGCTGACTGCTCGTTCAAGTTATTTCGCTATGTGAGTAGTTATCTACCCGCATACTTCTGTGAAAAGAACGAAATACTACGTAGGGGAAAGTTGGACGAAACGGGATACCATTCTTGTTTTTTCGGTTTATTCTGGGTTAAAATATGTTAGTTAAATTAACTTTTTTCTTGAGTAAATTCTTATGTAAACTTTACAAAAACAATATTTTTTACCAGATGAAGCCTTTTTAACATAGTTAAGAACAAAAATTTCCAAGGGTCAACAGTTCCCGTTTTATCCGACCTAGGTTGGACGGAACGGGATTGGGATTTTGTAGCTTTAAAATAATTCAAAACCGTACTTTGTTGGACAAAATTTTATTTCAACACACTTCATACATAGGTAACACACTCCAAACATAAGCAAATATTCATTTAAATGGTGAAAAACAATTTTTATCATTTTTTTAATACAAAAATCTGTTTTTGGATTGGACCTTTCATATCACAGAACAAAAGTCACACAAAAAGGTTTCGTCGTCTTCTTCCGCTATAGAACATGCTTTGTGGGCCCAGTCCTTGCATCCTAAACATTGAATCCAAGCTTCACCGGCCCTCGACTCAATGTAGAGAGCGTTGCAAAAAATACAGGTTTCTTCATTGGCATCTTCATCTTCAGACGAGGACACCTGACATGCCCCGTTAGCAGGTAAAAGCAATTTAGGAACTGACATATTTTGGCCTTGGGACTTACCGGCTTTCTTATTTGGAGCTTTGAATAAGGATTTCCTTTCCTTCGGTCTGATGCTACTGATTCTTCTGTTTTCCTTATCCTCTCGGTCCTTTTCTTCTTTTTGTAGCTCATTCTTATACGGAGATGATGTTATCACAACAGTTTTCCCCGTTCTCTTATCAACTTTTTTTCAGGTCGAGGCCCTTGAACTTGCGGAACAGGGAGAACAAACATCGGAGAGATCGAAAATGGCAGCTTAGGCTGACTTTGAGTGAATTCTAAGCCTGTGTTCCCTGAGGAGGCAGTTGGTTGGTCTAGCTTGAATGTTGTGGCATTGTTGTTCCGGAGCTCAGTGTGAAGAGGTTCTTGGAGCAAGCCTGGTGTTTCTTTTGATGGATGCTGTGATATTTCTGTTTCAGTCAATGTAGAACTTTCTGAAGTGGCTTGATTTTGTTGAATAGTGCTAGTATTCGGAACTTCCGGCATTGGGTGATCTGTTGTTAGAGAGGGTGCATACAAGTGGTCTGGGAAAATATCAGGATTGAAAGGACTTATACCAGTTTTACGGAACCCTTTTACAGCAGTTTCTGCAAGAGCTGCACGCGAAAAGGCTGCGTTAAATAGCTTTCCAACCTCGAATATTGTAACACACCTACCTGGATGATTGAACAACCATTTTCTGACTTCCTGCTCATAATATGAACTAAGTGGAGCCATGAAGGCGACATCGAGAGGCTGAAGACGATGGACGGCATGTGGAGGAAAGGGAAGAATAATGACATTCTTTTCTCTTGCCAAGTTAACAAGTTCCAAACTTTTAGTGTTACTGCAGTGTCCATCGAGTAGCAACAATACAGGCTTCTCTGTGGTAGGATTTGAAAATTTGACAAATTTCTTAAATCATACTATAAAGGTGTCCTTGTTGATCCAGCAAGACTTCTGGTATACTGCAAATGACCCTGGGAAAGCATCATCCATAAGCCTTGGGTTTTCTTCTACTCTAGGAAATACAAACCGGAGGAATAAAAATCAAGACTCCGCGTTCAGCAGAAGATAGACTGCCAACTTGTTTTTTGCCTCGCAGTGCTAGCACCTTTGAAGGCTTGTTGGATACTGTGAGTATCCCCGTCTCATCTACGTTATATATATCGTTTGGAGCAAATCCGTCCTTTTCAATAAGGGAATGTAAGAGCTCATAAAATTTTTGAACCGAAGTTCGGTTGAAACCCTTTGCTTGAGCCATACTTGTAGGTTCGGGATTTCTGAGGCTAAGCATCTTATTTCTGGCAAGGAAGGAATAGAGCCAACACTTTTCAGCCATCATTTTCTCTTTGTTGAAACTGTGGGAAATATTGTTCCTCTCAGCTAACTCAAATGCTAGCATGCGCAGATCTGTTAAGGTTATACCAAATAACCTCTCTTCCAAAGCCAAAGCATGACCAACAAGCTGTTACTCTTGTTCTGCACTAAACTGTTTCATACCTGTCCAATTTTTTTACTGCTGCAGCTTATGGTGTTAAGCTATTGGTACGAGCTTTTTTCACCTTCCTCTCAAGGGTACTTTATAGTTCCGTCTAAAACTGCTCGGACAGCCTGAGCCATATTTGTCTCACTCCAACTGTTTCTTGTAGATTTTCTTTGATATTTTTGAGACATTATGTTATCTGTAACAAACAATCAGGAAATCAATATTATCATAATTAATTTGTAGGCTAAGCGAGAACAAATTGAAAGGCTTAGACCTGTATCAAAACTATTTGGTACACAAAAAATATTAGCTTGAACGATTGAAGAGAGTACCTGAGAAAGATATTTCCCATGCATGTCTTGCCTTATTAATAGTTGAATTCATAAATGTGATCAAATTTTTATTAATACCATGGGCAGCTCTAGATTCAAGAATGGAATAGTTATACAATGTTTTGTTTTATAGACGGGCTATAGGTCTAACGATATTATGCCCAAAATGCAGGACAGGTTAAGTATTTCAAGTAAAATGAGAGTAAAGTTTAGTTTAAAGAAAACAGCCGATTAAAAATAAATATTACAGTAGGGCTTTTATTCAAAATGGGCTAAAAAGCAATGCACAAAATAGTTGGATAAAACGGGATACAAAAAAATTCGTATCACGTTTTATCCATCTCCAAAGTGTCCCGTTTTCCCAACTATAACAATTATTCAAATAAACATGGCTACTGCCCGAACAGTAAAGCAAAAGTAGAACTGACTCAGTGAAAATATTCGCAAAGAAACTCAAAAGAAATTGTAGTACTTACCAGCAAAATATTACCATAAATAAATGCAGTAGCACAGGAGAACAGCACCACAAAAATAAAGAAAAACACACGAAAATTCTTCGAAACACTTCTTCGCAACACAACTTCACATAAACAAGCGTGTGGTTGGGCTGGTCAACTGCAAATGCTCGTATGGCACCTGAGAGCGAGTTTCTTTTGTTTCTTGCATTATAGCAGCACTAGTCTGGTCACAAAGCAACGTAACCCGTTTTATCTAACTATCCCGTTTTATCTAACTCTCCCCTACGCAACTACTTAATTTTTAGAGAAACTCAGGAAAATAACGAGTAGGTTAAGATGGGGGAATGGCGATCACTAAAGCAATAATCGGAATATTTTCCTAATTCAAGGGCTGTAGATAAAAGTAGCAGACTTTTCACATAACCTTATTTAGTATACTTTAGATAAATATGATACACATTGTCAATCTCCATTTAGAATCTTTCTCCCGCTTGTTTTATAGTCAGAATTAATTAATAACGCAGAAGTAAAAACTTAGTTTCCTTTTTAGACTATAATTTTATTTCCTTTTAAATATATATACGTATTTCGACCGTTACATACGGTCTTCTTCAGTATATTAACTAAACTACTTGAACAATATTTCCTTATATACTATTAACATTTAAGTACTTTTCCTACGTAGAAAACACCTTTATATTATTACCGCATTAATTATCCTATTATTAATTACCTGTTTATACCCTTCCTAACTTGTGGTCATTAACAGATCAATCAGCTTTGAATTATTGTTACCTACATCTTCATTTAGCCTAAACCCCTCAGGTACTTTTTTGATTTCGATGCTTTCCTTAATATCCAATTTTTGCCATTTTCTTACTTCTTTAATGATTTGTACATTATCTATCGTTACTGCATGACCTTCTTTTACGATGTGTTCCGCAACCGATGACTTGATGACGCCTTTGTTTATTTTTTTCGCTGCTTCGGCTTCCCGTACATGTTCTTCAAACCAAGTTGTCACTAATCTCTTAGTTTGACCTATATACATTTTCCCACATTTTACACAAGTTAGTTTATATACTCCGCTTTTTTCTTCCATGCTTTTCTTGTCCTTTTCGCTGGTCAAAACCGATTTTAGCTTGTATTGCTTACTTGTGTTGATAACTTCGAAGTTGTACTTTTTCAAGACTCGGGACAGCTTTTGCGATATAGCAGAGTATGGAATACTCATTTTCGTTTTTCGGATGGTTTGATTTCGGGCGTTCGGGCTCCTTTAGAAAAGGGTTCAAATGAAAAACGAATCAGTTTACTTGTATAAATTGTATAGATTTTTGAAATACGAGAGTACACAAATGTGCACCACAAGTTTATCTGTGTGAAAAATTTTCAATATTTCTCATTTTATACATACCAAAACAATTATTTTTTTAACTGCATAAGTATACGTTGCACTTGATGCAAATTGTTCGGCAACGCGACGAACATGTTGGATGCCTGCATTTTGAAGCGTACTTGTCTTCCATGAATCGCGGCAGGTGTTTGATTCCATCACCGTGCACTTCGGTTTCGGCTATTGTACGACGGTCCGATGTTTTTTTTTTTTGTGGTTCCTAGTTTGCGTTCGATTTTGTCTGTTTTTCGATAGCTTCTCTGCCCGCGCCTGGTTGCAGAAAAAGTGGTTCAACAGTTCCACCCTCATATTTGATCATATAACCTGTTCTTGGCAGGTGCTTCTTCTTCGTCGCAACACCGTATGTACATTCAGCAGTTCACGATGCATAAATTTATATAATGGCTAAAAGTGTGAACTGTCCACCTCCTGGTTCGCATGGCAGTGCGATAATATGCGATCAGCCTATCATTTAGATCAATTCCGCCCATACATTTGTTGTTATTTCTAACCACGGCTGGCTGTGTCACATCTATTTGATGCTTTGTCTGCTTACACTATCGCTTACAGGTCCCGGCTGGTGCACTTCCTGCGCATGAGGATAGCATAATAACGGCTTTAGTGTCTTTCCACTTCAAAACACAGACCTTCCCATCGCTTCTCACCTTCTCATCCCATTCGCCTCTATTGAGCTGCTTCTCATTTTTCAATTTTTTGGAAACCACCAAACCAGTTACTCATAACTGTCCCTGTGACGAACACATTCTGTTTGTTTGCGTTCAAATAGTCTGCAAGTCTCAGACTTTTGAAAAATCTATCCGTGTACAAAAGAGAATCTTGATCAATCGTCGGGCAAAGCAGTTTGACGATGTTTCCATCTGTCAGAGCCAACGTAAATGATAAATTCCAATGAAAGACCGTCCCTCGCAACCAAAATAAAATTTTTCAACCCTAAAGGATTAGGTTTCGACGGCACATATTGATGAAAGCCACATTTTCCTGAAAATGGTATCATCTGCTCGTCGATGGACATGTGTGTTGACCGAGGCAGACTGTGGCACTTTCGAAGGATTTTAGATAATAACGGCAAGATTTCGCAGTTTGTCTCCATCTCGATTTTCTGCAATGTTGTCAGCGAAATGAATGTGATCGCGCGTCATAGTTTCGCCTATGACGGGCACAGCAAGGTCCCTTTTCCAATACAATCTCGCTTGGGGGAAATTTAGCGTGCCCATCATGATTTGTACACCAGTGAAGTTGATCATTTCTACTTGACTTGTTTTCACCGATCGAAGGTCTTTTTGCTGCGCCGAATATATATTTATTTGATCTGCCACCAACTTCCAAAATTTGAGGTCTAAATACTCAAAAAAAAGGAGTATATACAGCTAATCTCTGTCTTTGTCATTAGAAATATCACGACCACAAGGAGTCATTTGCTTTGACAGCCAGAACATTCTTGAATTGCTACCCTTAGGTTGTTGCATTACCTCGTCCTCCTCCTCTACTGATTCCAAGATGGTGGTTTCTGTAGCATCCTCGATCGGCACTAAATCTCTATCATCGTTATCGGAGACATCATCATCACTACAATTCAAGAGCTCCACTATCTCTTTATCCGTTAAGAAACGCGTCACGATTTCTCCTGAAAAATTGAAAATCTGTCATATTAACAAAAACTGTAGTTCAATCCTGAGGTGCACAAGTGTGTACCTTACAAAAAGCACGCGAAATACTAACGAAAAACTGACCGAAACTAAACTTTTCTACCGGTTTTGTAAAAGTTTGTCCGATTTCTCTTCAAAACACCAAAAATATTAGAACTTTACCGCTTTCTTGTCTTTTTCGCTTAAAATAAACGTCCACTCCTCACCTACGCTCGAAAACGACTGAACATTCAATTCGAATGCTATCCTAACGATATTCTTGTTACATGCAGTAGCCATCTTCTGCAATTTTTATGAATTAAAAAAGATCGCAGATGGGTGAGGGCAGTTTGAAGTTGTCTATTTTCTGAAAATTACAGTGTGCACGTACTGTTGACAAAAAATTTCTGGGAAATCTCGCCCACTCACTTCCCCATATGGCTGCGTCAGACTGCCACTTTGACATTCCCCGACAAAACTGACGTGGGATGTGAAGTCGTCACAACTGACTTGATATAGGAAGCCATATGGTAGCAAATTTGCATCTGTATTAGTTGCCAGTGGCGTAGGGCCGATTCATTACACACTTAATTTTTCTTTTTCAAGACAGTAAAGGCAGGTACACATGTGTACCTAGGGTCTGAAGAGGGTAACGGATTTTTGGTGCGACGAGAAATCTACCGCTTAGTGCAAGGTGAGATTCTAGCCTACAAAGATTCCGTTACATTTTTTTATGTGAAATTTGTTGTAATGAATTAGTTTTTGAGACTTTTAATGTACACAAATTTATCATGCCGGGATCAAGTAAATTGAGAGGACAGTAAAGACAATTTATTGCTGCAACAGGACCACCTGGATGTCATCAGATGAACAATCGCTGGATGCGATTTAGGGAAATCTCTTGCAATACGACACCATCGCGGTGTGTCAGCCGTCCATTTGCAAGTACGGACGCATTGGTTATGTTCAAACGTCGATTAAGGTTACAAATGAAAGTGAGGCCTAGAGTGAATTTATCGGATAATTCTAGGCAAATAGAACGACGCAACTTCTGCCCATTCGACATCATAGGGAGTATGAATGAAAGGATCCTAAAAGTGGAAATGCTTATTTCGTATGACGTTTTGAGCGAAAAAAACGAGAATTATGTCGAACATGATATAGAATGCCTGACTCTTGCGTTGGAGATAACCTTCTAAAGCAGCAAAAAAAAATATTCAATAAGGTTGCAACTGATAATCAGATAGTTAACAAAAAAATTCCTTATCCACAGCAGCTTCCCTCCTGCTATGCTCAACAAACTCCAAAAAGGCGTTTAGTAGGGTCTGACGGAACTGGTCACAACTCACTCTCATATGTTGATTACGAATCTTCTACAGCTTTTTCTGAATCAGAAATTGAAATATTCGATTCAAATGATCCAACTACCTGCTCACTTCGAGCACCACTCATGATTAAAACTCCGCAACAATATGATTGATCAAAGAACTTACGAAAAGCGATTTGAAGTTTTCACGGAGAGAAAATAAATGACACAGAGATTCTGTTATATTCGTGATTGTGTTATGCTTGAATATATTACTTAAGCTTCGGATTATTCTTTTCGGTTGCATCGAATTGTCGTTTAGGTGTAAGTTAGCCAATAGCCTAGAAAATCGGTTACGTATTATTACCAAACTTACGAATTTATCCCTCATGTCATCTCTGGAGGGCCAGTAGTCTTTATAACTCAACATCCTTTTCGGCTCATAATAATGTTCAGGCCCAAACATTTTTTATTTCAATGGCCAAGTTGGGAGAAGATTATTTCTACCGCCAGCTTTTTGTTAAGCGTATAGGTTCATTTAAAAAACAATGTCCGATATAAGATCTTCCGTAAACAGCTGCAAAAATATATCCGCCGGAGTAGTAATTATAGTTGGTATATTTGGACCAGTAGCTCGGATTAATGGATTCACACCACTCATTTACGAAGTATCCTTCGTCTATACAATTTGCAAAAGCCGTTCAACATCAGCCGAACTCATGTTTTCCAGTTCTTGTACACTCCATTTGTTTTTTAATACTGAAAATCCACAATTAGACAGCTATTTAGAAAACATGAAAAAATAAAACTGAAATTTCTGTATGCGAGTAAGTTCCTTGTGGTTGCTAGGGGAAACTCAATTATTTGATGCCGCATAGAAACTTTTTAATGAAATTTTTGGTATCCTTACTTATATACTCGTATTACTTTACTTAACGGGATAATGATACTATTTCCGCAAGTTTCAAGTTCAGGGGTTGTTAGTGTTACTCTTATTTTGTCTGTTTGTTTTATCTGTTTTAACTTATTTAATCCGATAACATTGCACGCCTGTATCCGGAATACTATTAATGTTTATGTAAGAATTGTCACTCCATTTAAAGTCTATTTCAGCTGTTACCAGATATTATTATTGTTTTTGCTGTTAATATCGACTGGCGTTACGGTGGCGATTGATGTTCATTACTGTTGTTGTGGATTCCCTTGACATGTTTGGATTTAGATATTCGGATGTTGCTAGTATTCGTTATATATGCTGACTTACAAACTGAAGCATAGTGACCTTCTTTGTTGCATTTTCTACACATTGATGATCTTGCTGGACATTCATCTAAAGCTTTAAATTTCCTTTTTCTTTGACCTTTTCGGTCGTGTTACACTTGTACTTCGCACGTTCCAGCTGGGGACCTTGAGTTCCCGGCTAATTCGTGGAGACGGGGTAAGTCGCGCCACTCGCCAATCCGTGAATTGCTCCCAGGAGCCAATTGGCGAGCTTGAGGCTTCGCGGAACGGCTAATGGACTGCGGGGGTTGATTTGGTGCCACACGCTACGAGTGCACCTACGTCTGCATTTTCCCTTCTCCATTATAATGGAGAAAGCTAAGTTTATCTTCAAATGCTTAAACCTCAACTTGTCCCCACAAGTGCCATTTGTTAGGGTATCACAAAAGAATCAATACAATGCTAGGAACGCAGACCAATTTGAACTCATGTTTTCCAGTTCTTGTACACTCCATTTGTTTTTTAATACTGAAAATCCAAAATTAGACAGCTATTTAGAAAACATGAAAAAATGAAACTGAAATTTCTGTATGCGAGTAAGTTCCTTGTGGTTGCTAGGGGAAACTCAATTATTTGATGCCGCATAGAAACTTTTTAATGAAATTTTTGGTATCCTTACTTATATACTCGTATTACTTTACTTAACGGGATAATGATACTATTTCCGCAAGTTTCAAGTTCAGGGGTTGTTAGTGTTACTCTTATTTTGTCTGTTTGTTTTATCTGTTTTAACTTATTTAATCCGATAACATTGCACGCCTGTATCCGGAATACTATTAATGTTTATGTAAGAATTGTCACTCCATTTAAAGTCTATTTCAGCTGTTACCAGATATTATTATTGTTTTTGCTGTTAATATCGACTGGCGTTACGGTGGCGATTGATGTTCATTACTGTTGTTGTGGATTCCCTTGACATGTTTGGATTTAGATATTCGGATGTTGCTAGTATTCGTTATATATGCTGACTTACAAACTGAAGCATAGTGACCTTCTTTGTTGCATTTTCTACACATTGATGATCTTGCTGGACATTCATCTAAAGCTTTAAATTTCCTTTTTCTTTGACCTTTTCGGTCGTGTTACACTTGTACTTCGCACGTTCCAGCTGGGGACCTTGAGTTCCCGGCTAATTCGTGGAGACGGGGTAAGTCGCGCCACTCGCCAATCCGTGAATTGCTCCCAGGAGCCAATTGGCGAGCTTGAGGCTTCGCGGAACGGCTAATGGACTGCGGGGGTTGATTTGGTGCCACACGCTACGAGTGCACCTACGTCTGCATTTTCCCTTCTCCATTATAATGGAGAAAGCTAAGTTTATCTTCAAATGCTTAAACCTCAACTTGTCCCCACAAGTGCCATTTGTTAGGGTATCACAAAAGAATCAATACAATGCTAGGAACGCAGACCAATTTGAACTCATGTTTTCCAGTTCTTGTACACTCCATTTGTTTTTTAATACTGAAAATCCAAAATTAGACAGCTATTTAGAAAACATGAAAAAATGAAACTGAAATTTCTGTATGCGAGTAAGTTCCTTGTGGTTGCTAGGGGAAACTCAATTATTTGATGCCGCATAGAAACTTTTTAATGAAATTTTTGGTATCCTTACTTATATACTCGTATTACTTTACTTAACGGGATAATGATACTATTTCCGCAAGTTTCAAGTTCAGGGGTTGTTAGTGTTACTCTTATTTTGTCTGTTTGTTTTATCTGTTTTAACTTATTTAATCCGATAACATTGCACGCCTGTATCCGGAATACTATTAATGTTTATGTAAGAATTGTCACTCCATTTAAAGTCTATTTCAGCTGTTACCAGATATTATTATTGTTTTTGCTGTTAATATCGACTGGCGTTACGGTGGCGATTGATGTTCATTACTGTTGTTGTGGATTCCCTTGACATGTTTGGATTTAGATATTCGGATGTTGCTAGTATTCGTTATATATGCTGACTTACAAACTGAAGCATAGTGACCTTCTTTGTTGCATTTTCTACACATTGATGATCTTGCTGGACATTCATCTAAAGCTTTAAATTTCCTTTTTCTTTGACCTTTTCGGTCGTGTTACACTTGTACTTCGCACGTTCCAGCTGGGGACCTTGAGTTCCCGGCTAATTCGTGGAGACGGGGTAAGTCGCGCCACTCGCCAATCCGTGAATTGCTCCCAGGAGCCAATTGGCGAGCTTGAGGCTTCGCGGAACGGCTAATGGACTGCGGGGGTTGATTTGGTGCCACACGCTACGAGTGCACCTACGTCTGCATTTTCCCTTCTCCATTATAATGGAGAAAGCTAAGTTTATCTTCAAATGCTTAAACCTCAACTTGTCCCCACAAGTGCCATTTGTTAGGGTATCACAAAAGAATCAATACAATGCTAGGAACGCAGACCAATTTGAACTCATGTTTTCCAGTTCTTGTACACTCCATTTGTTTTTTAATACTGAAAATCCAAAATTAGACAGCTATTTAGAAAACATGAAAAAATGAAACTGAAATTTCTGTATGCGAGTAAGTTCCTTGTGGTTGCTAGGGGAAACTCAATTATTTGATGCCGCATAGAAACTTTTTAATGAAATTTTTGGTATCCTTACTTATATACTCGTATTACTTTACTTAACGGGATAATGATACTATTTCCGCAAGTTTCAAGTTCAGGGGTTGTTAGTGTTACTCTTATTTTGTCTGTTTGTTTTATCTGTTTTAACTTATTTAATCCGATAACATTGCACGCCTGTATCCGGAATACTATTAATGTTTATGTAAGAATTGTCACTCCATTTAAAGTCTATTTCAGCTGTTACCAGATATTATTATTGTTTTTGCTGTTAATATCGACTGGCGTTACGGTGGCGATTGATGTTCATTACTGTTGTTGTGGATTCCCTTGACATGTTTGGATTTAGATATTCGGATGTTGCTAGTATTCGTTATATATGCTGACTTACAAACTGAAGCATAGTGACCTTCTTTGTTGCATTTTCTACACATTGATGATCTTGCTGGACATTCATCTAAAGCTTTAAATTTCCTTTTTCTTTGACCTTTTCGGTCGTGTTACACTTGTACTTCGCACGTTCCAGCTGGGGACCTTGAGTTCCCGGCTAATTCGTGGAGACGGGGTAAGTCGCGCCACTCGCCAATCCGTGAATTGCTCCCAGGAGCCAGTTGGCGAGCTTGAGGCTTCGCGGAACGGCTAATGGACTGCGGGGGTTGATTTGGTGCCACACGCTACGAGTGCACCTACGTCTGCATTTTCCCTTCTCCATTATAATGGAGAAAGCTAAGTTTATCTTCAAATGCTTAAACCTCAACTTGTCCCCACAAGTGCCATTTGTTAGGGTATCACAAAAGAATCAATACAATGCTAGGAACGCAGACCAATTTGAACTCATGTTTTCCAGTTCTTGTACACTCCATTTGTTTTTTAATACTGAAAATCCAAAATTAGACAGCTATTTAGAAAACATGAAAAAATGAAACTGAAATTTCTGTATGCGAGTAAGTTCCTTGTGGTTGCTAGGGGAAACTCAATTATTTGATGCCGCATAGAAACTTTTTAATGAAATTTTTGGTATCCTTACTTATATACTCGTATTACTTTACTTAACGGGATAATGATACTATTTCCGCAAGTTTCAAGTTCAGGGGTTGTTAGTGTTACTCTTATTTTGTCTGTTTGTTTTATCTGTTTTAACTTATTTAATCCGATAACATTGCACGCCTGTATCCGGAATACTATTAATGTTTATGTAAGAATTGTCACTCCATTTAAAGTCTATTTCAGCTGTTACCAGATATTATTATTGTTTTTGCTGTTAATATCGACTGGCGTTACGGTGGCGATTGATGTTCATTACTGTTGTTGTGGATTCCCTTGACATGTTTGGATTTAGATATTCGGATGTTGCTAGTATTCGTTATATATGCTGACTTACAAACTGAAGCATAGTGACCTTCTTTGTTGCATTTTCTACACATTGATGATCTTGCTGGACATTCATCTAAAGCTTTAAATTTCCTTTTTCTTTGACCTTTTCGGTCGTGTTACACTTGTACTTCGCACGTTCCAGCTGGGGACCTTGAGTTCCCGGCTAATTCGTGGAGACGGGGTAAGTCGCGCCACTCGCCAATCCGTGAATTGCTCCCAGGAGCCAATTGGCGAGCTTGAGGCTTCGCGGAACGGCTAATGGACTGCGGGGGTTGATTTGGTGCCACACGCTACGAGTGCACCTACGTCTGCATTTTCCCTTCTCCATTATAATGGAGAAAGCTAAGTTTATCTTCAAATGCTTAAACCTCAACTTGTCCCCACAAGTGCCATTTGTTAGGGTATCACAAAAGAATCAATACAATGCTAGGAACGCAGACCAATTTGAACTCATGTTTTCCAGTTCTTGTACACTCCATTTGTTTTTTAATACTGAAAATCCAAAATTAGACAGCTATTTAGAAAACATGAAAAAATGAAACTGAAATTTCTGTATGCGAGTAAGTTCCTTGTGGTTGCTAGGGGAAACTCAATTATTTGATGCCGCATAGAAACTTTTTAATGAAATTTTTGGTATCCTTACTTATATACTCGTATTACTTTACTTAACGGGATAATGATACTATTTCCGCAAGTTTCAAGTTCAGGGGTTGTTAGTGTTACTCTTATTTTGTCTGTTTGTTTTATCTGTTTTAACTTATTTAATCCGATAACATTGCACGCCTGTATCCGGAATACTATTAATGTTTATGTAAGAATTGTCACTCCATTTAAAGTCTATTTCAGCTGTTACCAGATATTATTATTGTTTTTGCTGTTAATATCGACTGGCGTTACGGTGGCGATTGATGTTCATTACTGTTGTTGTGGATTCCCTTGACATGTTTGGATTTAGATATTCGGATGTTGCTAGTATTCGTTATATATGCTGACTTACAAACTGAAGCATAGTGACCTTCTTTGTTGCATTTTCTACACATTGATGATCTTGCTGGACATTCATCTAAAGCTTTAAATTTCCTTTTTCTTTGACCTTTTCGGTCGTGTTACACTTGTACTTCGCACGTTCCAGCTGGGGACCTTGAGTTCCCGGCTAATTCGTGGAGACGGGGTAAGTCGCGCCACTCGCCAATCCGTGAATTGCTCCCAGGAGCCAATTGGCGAGCTTGAGGCTTCGCGGAACGGCTAATGGACTGCGGGGGTTGATTTGGTGCCACACGCTACGAGTGCACCTACGTCTGCATTTTCCCTTCTCCATTATAATGGAGAAAGCTAAGTTTATCTTCAAATGCTTAAACCTCAACTTGTCCCCACAAGTGCCATTTGTTAGGGTATCACAAAAGAATCAATACAATGCTAGGAACGCAGACCAATTTGAACTCATGTTTTCCAGTTCTTGTACACTCCATTTGTTTTTTAATACTGAAAATCCAAAATTAGACAGCTATTTAGAAAACATGAAAAAATGAAACTGAAATTTCTGTATGCGAGTAAGTTCCTTGTGGTTGCTAGGGGAAACTCAATTATTTGATGCCGCATAGAAACTTTTTAATGAAATTTTTGGTATCCTTACTTATATACTCGTATTACTTTACTTAACGGGATAATGATACTATTTCCGCAAGTTTCAAGTTCAGGGGTTGTTAGTGTTACTCTTATTTTGTCTGTTTGTTTTATCTGTTTTAACTTATTTAATCCGATAACATTGCACGCCTGTATCCGGAATACTATTAATGTTTATGTAAGAATTGTCACTCCATTTAAAGTCTATTTCAGCTGTTACCAGATATTATTATTGTTTTTGCTGTTAATATCGACTGGCGTTACGGTGGCGATTGATGTTCATTACTGTTGTTGTGGATTCCCTTGACATGTTTGGATTTAGATATTCGGATGTTGCTAGTATTCGTTATATATGCTGACTTACAAACTGAAGCATAGTGACCTTCTTTGTTGCATTTTCTACACATTGATGATCTTGCTGGACATTCATCTAAAGCTTTAAATTTCCTTTTTCTTTGACCTTTTCGGTCGTGTTACACTTGTACTTCGCACGTTCCAGCTGGGGACCTTGAGTTCCCGGCTAATTCGTGGAGACGGGGTAAGTCGCGCCACTCGCCAATCCGTGAATTGCTCCCAGGAGCCAATTGGCGAGCTTGAGGCTTCGCGGAACGGCTAATGGACTGCGGGGGTTGATTTGGTGCCACACGCTACGAGTGCACCTACGTCTGCATTTTCCCTTCTCCATTATAATGGAGAAAGCTAAGTTTATCTTCAAATGCTTAAACCTCAACTTGTCCCCACAAGTGCCATTTGTTAGGGTATCACAAAAGAATCAATACAATGCTAGGAACGCAGACCAATTTGAACTCATGTTTTCCAGTTCTTGTACACTCCATTTGTTTTTTAATACTGAAAATCCAAAATTAGACAGCTATTTAGAAAACATGAAAAAATGAAACTGAAATTTCTGTATGCGAGTAAGTTCCTTGTGGTTGCTAGGGGAAACTCAATTATTTGATGCCGCATAGAAACTTTTTAATGAAATTTTTGGTATCCTTACTTATATACTCGTATTACTTTACTTAACGGGATAATGATACTATTTCCGCAAGTTTCAAGTTCAGGGGTTGTTAGTGTTACTCTTATTTTGTCTGTTTGTTTTATCTGTTTTAACTTATTTAATCCGATAACATTGCACGCCTGTATCCGGAATACTATTAATGTTTATGTAAGAATTGTCACTCCATTTAAAGTCTATTTCAGCTGTTACCAGATATTATTATTGTTTTTGCTGTTAATATCGACTGGCGTTACGGTGGCGATTGATGTTCATTACTGTTGTTGTGGATTCCCTTGACATGTTTGGATTTAGATATTCGGATGTTGCTAGTATTCGTTATATATGCTGACTTACAAACTGAAGCATAGTGACCTTCTTTGTTGCATTTTCTACACATTGATGATCTTGCTGGACATTCATCTAAAGCTTTAAATTTCCTTTTTCTTTGACCTTTTCGGTCGTGTTACACTTGTACTTCGCACGTTCCAGCTGGGGACCTTGAGTTCCCGGCTAATTCGTGGAGACGGGGTAAGTCGCGCCACTCGCCAATCCGTGAATTGCTCCCAGGAGCCAATTGGCGAGCTTGAGGCTTCGCGGAACGGCTAATGGACTGCGGGGGTTGATTTGGTGCCACACGCTACGAGTGCACCTACGTCTGCATTTTCCCTTCTCCATTATAATGGAGAAAGCTAAGTTTATCTTCAAATGCTTAAACCTCAACTTGTCCCCACAAGTGCCATTTGTTAGGGTATCACAAAAGAATCAATACAATGCTAGGAACGCAGACCAATTTGAACTCATGTTTTCCAGTTCTTGTACACTCCATTTGTTTTTTAATACTGAAAATCCAAAATTAGACAGCTATTTAGAAAACATGAAAAAATGAAACTGAAATTTCTGTATGCGAGTAAGTTCCTTGTGGTTGCTAGGGGAAACTCAATTATTTGATGCCGCATAGAAACTTTTTAATGAAATTTTTGGTATCCTTACTTATATACTCGTATTACTTTACTTAACGGGATAATGATACTATTTCCGCAAGTTTCAAGTTCAGGGGTTGTTAGTGTTACTCTTATTTTGTCTGTTTGTTTTATCTGTTTTAACTTATTTAATCCGATAACATTGCACGCCTGTATCCGGAATACTATTAATGTTTATGTAAGAATTGTCACTCCATTTAAAGTCTATTTCAGCTGTTACCAGATATTATTATTGTTTTTGCTGTTAATATCGACTGGCGTTACGGTGGCGATTGATGTTCATTACTGTTGTTGTGGATTCCCTTGACATGTTTGGATTTAGATATTCGGATGTTGCTAGTATTCGTTATATATGCTGACTTACAAACTGAAGCATAGTGACCTTCTTTGTTGCATTTTCTACACATTGATGATCTTGCTGGACATTCATCTAAAGCTTTAAATTTCCTTTTTCTTTGACCTTTTCGGTCGTGTTACACTTGTACTTCGCACGTTCCAGCTGGGGACCTTGAGTTCCCGGCTAATTCGTGGAGACGGGGTAAGTCGCGCCACTCGCCAATCCGTGAATTGCTCCCAGGAGCCAATTGGCGAGCTTGAGGCTTCGCGGAACGGCTAATGGACTGCGGGGGTTGATTTGGTGCCACACGCTACGAGTGCACCTACGTCTGCATTTTCCCTTCTCCATTATAATGGAGAAAGCTAAGTTTATCTTCAAATGCTTAAACCTCAACTTGTCCCCACAAGTGCCATTTGTTAGGGTATCACAAAAGAATCAATACAATGCTAGGAACGCAGACCAATTTGAACTCATGTTTTCCAGTTCTTGTACACTCCATTTGTTTTTTAATACTGAAAATCCAAAATTAGACAGCTATTTAGAAAACATGAAAAAATGAAACTGAAATTTCTGTATGCGAGTAAGTTCCTTGTGGTTGCTAGGGGAAACTCAATTATTTGATGCCGCATAGAAACTTTTTAATGAAATTTTTGGTATCCTTACTTATATACTCGTATTACTTTACTTAACGGGATAATGATACTATTTCCGCAAGTTTCAAGTTCAGGGGTTGTTAGTGTTACTCTTATTTTGTCTGTTTGTTTTATCTGTTTTAACTTATTTAATCCGATAACATTGCACGCCTGTATCCGGAATACTATTAATGTTTATGTAAGAATTGTCACTCCATTTAAAGTCTATTTCAGCTGTTACCAGATATTATTATTGTTTTTGCTGTTAATATCGACTGGCGTTACGGTGGCGATTGATGTTCATTACTGTTGTTGTGGATTCCCTTGACATGTTTGGATTTAGATATTCGGATGTTGCTAGTATTCGTTATATATGCTGACTTACAAACTGAAGCATAGTGACCTTCTTTGTTGCATTTTCTACACATTGATGATCTTGCTGGACATTCATCTAAAGCTTTAAATTTCCTTTTTCTTTGACCTTTTCGGTCGTGTTACACTTGTACTTCGCACGTTCCAGCTGGGGACCTTGAGTTCCCGGCTAATTCGTGGAGACGGGGTAAGTCGCGCCACTCGCCAATCCGTGAATTGCTCCCAGGAGCCAATTGGCGAGCTTGAGGCTTCGCGGAACGGCTAATGGACTGCGGGGGTTGATTTGGTGCCACACGCTACGAGTGCACCTACGTCTGCATTTTCCCTTCTCCATTATAATGGAGAAAGCTAAGTTTATCTTCAAATGCTTAAACCTCAACTTGTCCCCACAAGTGCCATTTGTTAGGGTATCACAAAAGAATCAATACAATGCTAGGAACGCAGACCAATTTGAACTCATGTTTTCCAGTTCTTGTACACTCCATTTGTTTTTTAATACTGAAAATCCAAAATTAGACAGCTATTTAGAAAACATGAAAAAATGAAACTGAAATTTCTGTATGCGAGTAAGTTCCTTGTGGTTGCTAGGGGAAACTCAATTATTTGATGCCGCATAGAAACTTTTTAATGAAATTTTTGGTATCCTTACTTATATACTCGTATTACTTTACTTAACGGGATAATGATACTATTTCCGCAAGTTTCAAGTTCAGGGGTTGTTAGTGTTACTCTTATTTTGTCTGTTTGTTTTATCTGTTTTAACTTATTTAATCCGATAACATTGCACGCCTGTATCCGGAATACTATTAATGTTTATGTAAGAATTGTCACTCCATTTAAAGTCTATTTCAGCTGTTACCAGATATTATTATTGTTTTTGCTGTTAATATCGACTGGCGTTACGGTGGCGATTGATGCTCATTACTGTTGTTGTGGATTCCCTTGACATGTTTGGATTTAGATATTCGGATGTTGCTAGTATTCGTTATATATGCTGACTTACAAACTGAAGCATAGTGACCTTCTTTGTTGCATTTTCTACACATTGATGATCTTGCTGGACATTCATCTAAAGCTTTAAATTTCCTTTTTCTTTGACCTTTTCGGTCGTGTTACACTTGTACTTCGCACGTTCCAGCTGGGGACCTTGAGTTCCCGGCTAATTCGTGGAGACGGGGTAAGTCGCGCCACTCGCCAATCCGTGAATTGCTCCCAGGAGCCAATTGGCGAGCTTGAGGCTTCGCGGAACGGCTAATGGACTGCGGGGGTTGATTTGGTGCCACACGCTACGAGTGCACCTACGTCTGCATTTTCCCTTCTCCATTATAATGGAGAAAGCTAAGTTTATCTTCAAATGCTTAAACCTCAACTTGTCCCCACAAGTGCCATTTGTTAGGGTATCACAAAAGAATCAATACAATGCTAGGAACGCAGACCAATTTGAACTCATGTTTTCCAGTTCTTGTACACTCCATTTGTTTTTTAATACTGAAAATCCAAAATTAGACAGCTATTTAGAAAACATGAAAAAATGAAACTGAAATTTCTGTATGCGAGTAAGTTCCTTGTGGTTGCTAGGGGAAACTCAATTATTTGATGCCGCATAGAAACTTTTTAATGAAATTTTTGGTATCCTTACTTATATACTCGTATTACTTTACTTAACGGGATAATGATACTATTTCCGCAAGTTTCAAGTTCAGGGGTTGTTAGTGTTACTCTTATTTTGTCTGTTTGTTTTATCTGTTTTAACTTATTTAATCCGATAACATTGCACGCCTGTATCCGGAATACTATTAATGTTTATGTAAGAATTGTCACTCCATTTAAAGTCTATTTCAGCTGTTACCAGATATTATTATTGTTTTTGCTGTTAATATCGACTGGCGTTACGGTGGCGATTGATGTTCATTACTGTTGTTGTGGATTCCCTTGACATGTTTGGATTTAGATATTCGGATGTTGCTAGTATTCGTTATATATGCTGACTTACAAACTGAAGCATAGTGACCTTCTTTGTTGCATTTTCTACACATTGATGATCTTGCTGGACATTCATCTAAAGCTTTAAATTTCCTTTTTCTTTGACCTTTTCGGTCGTGTTACACTTGTACTTCGCACGTTCCAGCTGGGGACCTTGAGTTCCCGGCTAATTCGTGGAGACGGGGTAAGTCGCGCCACTCGCCAATCCGTGAATTGCTCCCAGGAGCCAATTGGCGAGCTTGAGGCTTCGCGGAACGGCTAATGGACTGCGGGGGTTGATTTGGTGCCACACGCTACGAGTGCACCTACGTCTGCATTTTCCCTTCTCCATTATAATGGAGAAAGCTAAGTTTATCTTCAAATGCTTAAACCTCAACTTGTCCCCACAAGTGCCATTTGTTAGGGTATCACAAAAGAATCAATACAATGCTAGGAACGCAGACCAATTTGTTATACCATTTGCAAGAACAGATCGTCTAAAGAACGATCCTACAAATGATGCCCTTCGTATATACAATGATCTCCCGGAATCAGTAAAAGAAGCGAATTCACTTATGATCTTCAAGAAAAGACTCAGGATCTATTTAATGAATAGCGATTGAATCTCAGCGCAGAATCTTTCAACATAGCATCTTAGGGCAAGACACAGCTTGCCTTATGATTTATTATTATCTGTCCAGTAACTTCAAAATAGCATCTTAGGGCATTGTTGACCCTATCGTCGAGATACTTGAAGAAACAGCCATTCTTTTAACTCAGAGTTTTTTTTTACTGCGTCGAATTAATATTTTTTTTACCTCTGAGAGCTGTTAACGAATCGGACATGAAAAGATTAACAGGATGACTTCACATATTTTTTGTGTGCCCCCTTATACCGATGTTTTACACATTGTCTGGGTGGCACACCTGAAGAAACGACGAAATGTGAAGTGCAGATCGCACGAGCGTTGTGCGACGAAGAAAGTGTGATGGAGAGAGTGGAAGGGAAGGAGGTATTAAAAAAAAAAAAAAAAAAAAAAAAACACGAACGGGTTCTTGCCGCACCTGGTTAAACCTACATATCTACACGCCAACTGCACTACAGGCTCCCCGCGCCCTCTAAAACATGCACTTCCTACTTTCACTTCACCTTTTCCACTTTCTAACCAACTCTCCGCGCAGGTTCGAACTACACCTTGCGAAATACAATAAACTCCGTCGAGAAGGATTCGTGTGGTAAACTGGAATTCACCTACCGAATATCCACTCCACACTTGACGACTGGCTAATCTCTCCATAAACTCTCCAAAAAAATATCCACCGCGTTCACTCGTCCCAATGTCGAAACGCCTTCACACCGCAAGAATCACAAGAATCTTTTATCATCTTGACGGCATCGGATCTTACTTGGGGTGAAGAACCCAAGTTCAAGGCCAGATCATTTAACAATTTTGCTCAACCTTACAGCTGTTGATGGCTTGGCGGCTTGCCACAGACAGAGATAATTACAAGATGCATAAGGTGTCTTCTAAGCGACGGTGGCGCCAGTAGTAACTCGGTGGTGAACTCCGGAGGTTGCTACAATACTCGCTCCTGAATGGGGCTGTCGTCGGGAAACTGTTGATGACGTTCAACCATTATTTATGATTGGTTGACTTAAGCGTTTCGATGAATGCGGCAAATAAGTTTTTCGTATATGCGATGGACGTGGATTGATCGGTGTATTAATTGGGCTCGATGCTGCTTGTCGTTGTACATTTGATGACGATGCTAGAGACGTTTGAGGCGTTGGTACTCGTTCTAATGGCTGTGACCAGGAAACTGATTTCTTTGTCTTATTGTGTTCTGGACTTAATTTGTTCGAAACGTTTGGCTGACTGGTAGGTGCGGGTAATGTCGGTTGTGAAACTGGTATTGTCGTCGATCGTGCACTTAATGATGTCGATGTTACTGGATTCTCTGTGTCAGTCGTGAGATATGCTGGTTTCAGTCTCTCAATGGAAATATTGACTTTCCTGCCATTTAGGTCTATTGAATAAACGGATGCTGATAGTCGTTCGATGATTCGATGCGGTCCTGTGTATGGTTGTGTTAGTGATTTCTTTACAGAATCTACCCTAACAAACACATGAGAGCAGGAGTGAAGGTCTTTATGTATAAATGTGGTCCTGTTTGTGCGATGCTCTATAGGCCTTGGTTGTAGCTCCTTCATATGTTGTCGGATTTTTCTAACAAATATGTGCGGCTCACATTTTTCAGTGTTGAAATCGGCAAACCACTCTCCTGGTGTAATGATTGAACAATTTACGTCCGAACGCGGAACCGACCTCTCATCGGTTCTAGACGTTAAGTCTGAGTAGTGCCAACGGATGGTCAATCAATCCGTGCACCGTAACCCATTCACGCGGTGGCTGCTTGTCGGCCAGCTAGATCGGAGAGGATTTCGGTCGCGGGTCTCCGAATGGGTTACGCTCATTTACATAATTCAGCCACCTATACACGCCCGTTTTCAAACTCGTTACAAACAAAACCATACGGAGAGGAAACCTATTCTACGTTACTCCGTATTTCTTCTCATAACCAGTCAAAAAGAACAAAATCTAATTTTTATTTCGCGTTCCCGAATTCCCGACGCGGTACCGAAAAGTATACTACGTTAACTCAACCCGACGAATGCTACGTTAAGGAAAAACCAAAAACAACTAAGGTACCGCGTACCGCGCACGACGCTAAACCGACCTCAGCGGATTTTTTCCAAACCCTACCCTCGCTCTAATTCATTTGAAGAATCACAATACTTGAATAAACTCGACCAATGAATTTCTTCCTAAGATCTAAATGCTTATTTCAATACTTGGAGCAATGATTTTATTTTACTCACACATTAAATAACGGTTTTCTGCTCTATGTTGCATTCCTTTTCCCCTCAATGCACGACACTGACCACTTCTAATTCTTAAAAACTTCAAATAAATGCGGCTTGCAGGTTGTGAAGTCAAATTATCACTTAAAATTTATAACTGATGCTCATAGAAAAACCCATGTGCTTTTTGACACTTTAAACCAGTTTCCACTTTCCTACCTTTTTGACGTTTGGATGGCAACTGTGGGAGGCATTGCCAGATAGATATGCTTCGAAATGTATCAGTGTTTAATTACAGCGGATCACATTGACAGAAAATATTTCTCCACAAATATAAATATTTGAAGAAAAATATTTTCGGCGCAAGGATATCTGCACGAAAGATAAAGTCTGCTTGCTCTTCGAAGTCATACATATCTGGCCGGGTGCCAGGGTTCGGGATCGGAATCACTTCGATTCCCGGGCGTAGGCGTCACATTACACTGGTAATCGTAGGGTCGTACCGTAGACCAATTCGGCTGAGGAAGAATTGAGGTCTTCCTTAAAACTGTTGCGTAATCCTATTAAGGCGGTGGGAAGGACGTCGGTCCACTGAGGATTGTCTTCGTGGCACATAATTGCTGCCTTTAGTGAGCGGTGCCACCGTTCGATTGCACCGTTTGATGCTGGATGGTACGGAGTAGTGCGAGTTCGCTGGCACCCAAGAAGTTTTCCAAGAGCGTTGAATAAAGATGATTCGAATTGAGTTCCTTGGTCAGTGGTAATTACCAGAGGTGTTCCGTAGCGTGAGATCCATTTGAATAAAATGTGTTTGCGATCGTCTCTGCTGTTTGGTCCGAGATGGGTACTGCTTCGAGCCAGCGCAAGAAGCGATCCAACATGGTCAAACAGTATCTGTAACCTTTTGACAGCGCTAAAGGTCCTACGATGTCTAGGTGGACATGTTTGAAGCGTTCGTCCGGTACCCTGAATGGTTGAAATTCGTTTTTCACGTGTCTACCGACTTTTGACCTTTGGCAATTAATGCAGGTGCGTGACCATTGTCGAATGTCTCGGTTCATGTTGGGCCAAATTAGTTTCCTTTTAATAGCTTTGAGAGTTGCTCGGCTGCTGGAGTGGACACAGCGATGATAAGTGTCGAAGATCGTCTTCCTCAATGGTTCAGGAATGAATGGTCTGGCTACTTTCGTAGAAGTGTCGCAGTATATCGAATGGTTGTCCAGTAATACTGGAACGAATTGCAATGATGTCTGGTTTGGTGAAATCCATTGTCGTAGCTCGCTATCTTTAGCTTGCTCTTCCGCTAAGAGTCTTATGTCAATCCTTGATGGCATCGAGATCGCCTCCAATCTAGATAGAGCGTCTGCCACTATATTAGCTTCGCCAGTGATATGCTCAATTCTGGTTGTGAATTGTGAGATGAATGATAACTGTCTGCTTTGTGTCGGTGACGCTTTGTCGGTTCTCTGATGAAAGGCATAAACTAATGGTTTATGATCGGTTTTCACCACAAAATCCGAACCTTCAAGGATGTGTCGGAAATGTCGAATACTGGCGTAGACAGCTAACAGTTCCCGGTCGTATGTGCTGTATCGTTTTTCTGCGTTTGAAAGTTTTCGCTGAAAGTATGCTATGGGTACCCAGTTGTCACCGTGTTTTTCGTTCTAGCACTTCACCGACTGCTACGCTGGATGCGTCTGTTACCAGTGCTATGGGTGCGTTTGTTCGAATGTGAACGAGCAATGTTGCGCTCGCGATAGAATCCCTGCATTTGTTAAATGCTTCGTCGGCTTCTTTTGACCAGTTAATGTCTTTGGTTTTTACGTTTGATAGTAAGTCGTTTAACGGTGCTTGTAAGTCCGCTGCTTTTGGGATAAAACGACGGTAAAGTAGTTTAGCGTTCCCAAAAATCTTCGTAGCTCTTTCACGGTGTCGGGTCGTCTATAGTTTTTAATGGCTTCCACCCGTGAAACTGGTGGCGTTATTCCGAATTGATTTATGTTATAACCCAGATACTCTATTTCGCTGGTTTCAAATACGCATTTGGCCACGTTGACCACCAAGCCGAATTTGTCGAGACGCTCAAATAATAATCGGAGGTGCTGTAAATGTTGCTCCTTATTTTCCGATGCCACCAAAATGTCGTCAATATAGCAAGTGCAACAGTCCAGTCCTCGGAGTACCTCCTTCATAAACCTTTGAAAGGATTGGGCAGCGTTTCGTAATCCGAATGTCATTACTGTGAATTCAAATAACCCGAAAGGCGTAATCACCGCCGTTTTTGGGATGTCTTGTTCAGCTACCCGGATTTGGGGATACGCTCTTAACAGGCCGTTTTTGGGATGTCTTGTTCAGCTACCCGGATTTGGGGATACGCTCTTAACAGGTCGATTTTCGAAAAGATTTTTTTTCCTTCCGATCCGGCGGTAATATCTTGTATGTGGGGCATCGGATAGCGGTCGGGCTTCGTAATTGCATTCAATCGTCTGTAATCTCCGCATGGTTTCCATGAACCATCTTGTTTCGGAACGAGGTGCAAGGGACTTGCCCAAGAACTTTTTGAAGGGCGACAGAACCCTATTTCCATCATAAATGCAAATTCTGTTTTCGCGATAGCTAATTTTTCTGGCGTGAGGCGTCGAGGTTTTTCCGCTACAGGCGGGCCAGTCGTTTCGATGTTGTGGCAAACTTCGTTTTTTATAGCTGTTTGCTGCACTGGATTGAGAATGTTAGGGAATTCTTTTAATAGACTCTCATAACACGATGTGTTTGCAATTAATGCAATTCCCGAGTACCTATATTCACTGATAGTTCCTTTCGACGTTCTTTCAGTCTCGGGGTCTCGTATACAGCGGTTTTTAATATCCACCAATAATGCGTGGTGTCTCAAAAAATCAGCACCAATGATCGGTCGTGTGGTATCAGCAATCCAAAACTTCCAGGTAAACGCTCGTTGCAGGTTCAGGTTTAATGTCAGCGTTTTAAGGCCATATGTATTGATGGTCAATCCATTCGCGGCGTAAAGCTTGAATGGCGTCGGTTTGCACTTGTGTTGGTTGTTTTGTCGAGGGACAACAGAGACATCTGCGCCTGTGTCGATGAGGAAATTTAATCCCGTGGCATTGTCGAAAACGTGTAGTCGGCTTAGTGGTGCGCTTCTACTGTCAACCGCCGTATTTGACTGTAGCGCACTCAGTTTTTTGCTTGTCGATCTGCGTGCCAAGTGCATGGGTCGCGGCATCGTCGCGCCTTTTCGCCGTAGGTGTTGTGGTAATAATACCAAGACGGATTCTCCGTTTTCTGCTAAGGGGAACGGGTTCGGAGTGGTGCAGAGTTTCGAGTCTGCGATCGACTTCGTTGAATTTTTTTCAACGATTTTCTTATAAAAGCTAGCTCCTTTCCCACGCCAATTTGCGTGGATGGCAAAGAAACGGCTGCGATGTTTCGTGGCTCGTGCATCATTAGAATTTTGTCTGCCATTTCGGAAAGTTTGGTCAGGTCAGACGTTTCAGTTATGCTCACAATCTGTTGCACATTTACGGGCAGTCGTTGGAGCCACATTGTTTTCAGAAAACTGTCGGGAAATCGGTCGGCTGCCCTGATGCGCATCACCCGAAGGAGTTGGGACGGCGTCCGGTCACCCAGTTCGAGGCCAGCCAGTAGTTCCCTATTTTGCGCCTCTTCGGACATTGCGAACGTGCTAAGTATTCTTTGTTTAAACGTTTCGTATTTGTTTTCCGCCGGGGGTTTCTCAACAATGTCGGCGACTTGCTCTAAAATCTCCGAATCCAGCTCTTCTATGACTTTGTCGAATTTCTGGTCGTCCTTCGTAATGCGGTGATTACGAAATTGGGCCTCGAGTCTGGCAAACCAGGCCATTGGTCGATTCCTCCAAAAAACGGGAATTTTAAAAGATAAAACGGAACTTACTTGCGCATGCGTGCTATCGACGGCGTCGGCAAAGTTTTCTTCTTCCGCCATTTTCCAAGCGTTGATTTTGTTTCTGCGTAATTAACTTGCTGCTTGCTTGTCCGTTTGATTTAAGGGTCACCAGTTGTTGATGGCTTTGCGGCTTGTCACAGACAGAGATCGAGAATGACAAGATGCATAAGGTGTCTTCTAAGCGACGGTGGCGCCAGTAGTAACTCGGTGGTGAACTCCGGAGGTCGCTACACAGCCTTATGCAGGACGTCCTAGACTCGAACCAGGTTTTAGTGGTCATATTTCTCTCCTACAGCTACGCTGCATTATCTTTGACACAAAGTAAGAATGGCCGCATTGCTGTTGGATTGCGTTTCTGTTGTCGATTTATTTTGGTATTTTTCATCGTCGCGTTAAACGTTTGTTCATCAGTTTGTGCTGTTGTTACCAGTTCAGAATAACTGCGTTCTCGCATTCCTAGGAGCTAAACGTTTGTTCATCAAGTTTGTGTTGTTAGTGTTGTTTCCAGTTCAGAATATTTGCGTTTAGGTAAGAGAATTTCTTTTATTTAATCGAATCTGGAGTCGCTTTGCTTTCACTTTCCCTTCAGTTTCATGTGCCTTAATCCGGCGAGTATGCCCATCGTATGGATGCGAGAGTCGGTGGTGTTAAACACTTGTATCGGCTTAATTGGCTTCGGTGGCGATAAAGTTGTATCAGCTACCTCAAACTTCTCCAATACGACCTCCTAACCTTATCCTTACTTAATATTAAACATTACTTTACTTATACTAGATCATCTAATCAATTAATTGACAAAATTTATAAAAAAATATTCAATTTAACAGTCCTTCAGCACGGGGAGCGGTCCTTTGTTATCGTTCACGCTAAAATGTTGGAGTGTGGGGAACCTTCCCTTGCACAAGCGATTCCGGGGTATTCAAATTTTTTTTTTTGCTTTTTAAATTTCGGTGTCATGATACAAGTCAATGATGGCCATGCGTTGTCCCCTATGTTTTTCTGGGGTCAGCCTCGCTTTGATCCTGCACATGCCACGGTAAATGTTGCTGTTGCTAGGAAGACATATTCGTTCACATGATTTTCCTCGCTTCTTTAGTCGCACTGGGCTTCTAGTACCACATCTTCTCAATATTTTCTATTGGTTGGTTGTCAATCATCTTCTGGAAAATGTCGTGAAATTGTGGCCATTTGAAATAATCTTGATTGAATTGTGGAATCGTTATCGTGGGAAGTTTAATTGTCGCTTTATTTTTTTGGATTTCCGGCACACCTTGTATTGATTTGGTAGTTGAAGATAATGCTTGCTTTAGTTTTATGACTATCTCCTGGATTCTTTCATCTAGTTCGAAATATCCATGTTTTCCTGGATCTACTGATAGTGCGTGCATTTCTTTGTTGTCTCTTTGGAATCTTTACCAATCTGTCCTTTAATCTTGAATTTTCTTTTCGTAATGCTCTAAAGATAGTTCTTCTATGATCATTTTTCTTAGAGTAAGTAATTCCAACTTTCTACTTGCAACGGAATCCACCGTTACCGCAATGGCGAGAAATCCAGCTGGATGAGGAAGATAACTCGTCGAGTGGAACGGAATATTGGATGGGGGGACTTGATCTCTACCGGCGGTGTGAATATCTTGCGGACAAAACGAAGAAAGTAAATAGACAGTACGGAGACGATTTTCAAGTGTTTTCTCGTTTGAATGAAAAAAGTGCAATCCTGATAAATGAAGTATTGCGCGGAAACTTTTCACTCAAAGGATACAAGTGAAGTAGTATTGTTTTCTGAAACTTGTAGTTATTCAAAATTTATATAGTAAAAACACTGTATCTACTCCAAAACTATAACTTTATTTAAAAGATGGATAGTGCCATTTCGAGAGTAACTTGCTCTCATCTTCGGTCATTTGATACTAAAATCATTGGCAATACAATTTGATCTTAAATGCTGCGAGATTTTAAGGTACTCAAAGGTTTAATTTAAGAAAGAAAAAAAATTTAAAGAGATAATAATGACCGAAAATTAAATGAGACATTGAATGAAAGTACAATTAAAGGTACAAGAATAACAGAATATATAAGTAATTAACTAATTAGGGTGATCTCCAGTTCCTTATAGCTAGTCGCTTATTTAACGTCGATGGACAGATTCCTTCGTCTGTGTTCATACGTGTTTGGGGATATTGCTGCCATATGTAGAGGCTCTCCCAAGCGTCCAATGTATAAGGTCGGTTGACATATTTCAGGAGTTTCTTATACTGTGTCCATTTTCAATTATATGTACGGGTACTGCCGATCCGACTATATTGAGACCCTGCCTTTCCCCGCATTTTGCTTCTTTCATGTGTGCTTGGAATCGTGTAGTGATGAGCCGCTCGGACTGACCGATATAGCTTTTTCACAATCATTACACTGAATTTGGTAGATGCTACTCATTTCGTTGATCTTCAGGGGGTCTTTTCCGTTGCCCAGTAGAAGTTGTGATGTTGATGTCAAATCGTTTGAAGAGAGACTTAATGCTGTAGAACAAATCCGCCATCGGAATGCTTATCCATTTGGTGTTTTCAGCGTTTTCTTGTTTACAGAGAGTCGTCTGCTTATTTCTGACGGCATCCTGTTGTTTTTTGGCTATTAATTTTTCGATGGTATTAGGGCAATATCCGTTTTTGATGGCAGTATCCATAATATATGCTTTTTCCTTATCGTATCCATTTTCCGTTAAGGGATAGGTAACAAGCCGGTCTATCCAACTATTGTAGGCTGCCATTTGTGGATTGCTGGATGTGTTGATGTTTCTGAAAAAGTCCTTTGAGTAGAAGTACTCTTCCTGTAAAGTTCAAATTTGATTGTCCCGTTGTTGTTAATGATGACGAGGTCCAGGATCGGTAATCTTCCATTTGTCTCCTTTTCTATGGCGAACTGAATCTTTGAATGAATTTTATTGATTGCATCGAGAATGTCACCAGCTTGATCCTTTGGAACTTTCGCTAGTACGTCGTCCAAATACCTAAACCATGTTTTCGGCATGATGCCTGATTCTTCCATGATTGATTCGATGTACTCCATGAAGACATCCGCTAATAGTGGAGAAAGGGGATTACCCATTGCAACTTCTGCCGTTGTCTTAAGATTTTTTTCGGAACGTGAAATAGTTTTCGCTCATGCAGAGCAAGGCTAGGTTTTTATATATTTTCACTTTCTTATTCCAATCCCCTTTTTCCCGAATTTCTGGAGCCAAACCTCTAGTTGGTATATTGCGTGCTTCACCGGTGTATTTTTATCAATTTTTTCTATAGTCAGTAGCTTGATTATGAGGTCAGGTGAGTTTTTACAGCGAATTTGCTACATGGGTCGCCTAGATCCGCAAACTGTTTTACAAGCCACTTGGCTATGCTGTAGGTTATTGAGTTTTAATCCGTGATGATCTCCCTCATTTCATTACCATCCTTGTGCAGTTTAGGTTGACATTTGAATCTCGGTAGAGACGGATTAGGCATTTTCAATTTGGTAATATCACCAAATACTTTACGGGTTTCCCTAGGTGCTGGGTCGACACGTTTGACGGATTCTAGTAGCGGATCGTTTTTCAGCTCGATGAAATTACCGTTTGCCAGTTTGCTGGGCCCAGTGTTATCATAGTCGACTTTATCCATGATGACTAGATTATTGCTCTTGTCGGCTTTCAGAACGTATACGGGTTGTTCCTTCAGTTGTCGTACGGTCGATAACTCTTGTCGGTTCACTGCGGGTTTGATATGATCCTCCTTCTTCATTATTTTAGATAGGCCACAACGGATTTCTTCCTTGATATCATTATTGAAGTGGTGAAAATTTAGATATGCTACTTTCTTTTTCAAAAATATCCTCGATCGCATGCCCTGCTGTTCTTTGATGAAAATCGTCCATTCATTTGTCGAAACGGATTCGTTTGCACTTAAAAATTTCCAAATTTTCTGCCAAACCGGACTCACACCAGTGTTCTCATTGTTTGTTCAGTATTTACATTTAAACTTCACTGGCTCTAATGCCAAAATCTTGAAACCTGCCTGCAAAAGTTCGCACGCAAAATCGCAACCAAGTGAACGTTGTCGCAGTGTGCACAGTAGTCGTCTCAGGGCCACGCGAGTCTGACCGTCATTTTGGCATAGTTTTCTTTGTGAGAAGAAGCACATGCGTGTCGTTTTATTGCACGAACGTAAAAAGAATTCCCGTAACCAGTGCCCGCCGTGCTCTACGTTGTTTCATGGTTCTTGATAGTTCGCTGAAACGAGTCTTGTTTATATATTCTGTAAGTTTGAAATTCGCACAAAAAGCCACAAGTGCAGTACGTGCAAAAAGTGTCAGTCGCACAGTCAGTGAGACCAATCAAAAACTTTACACGCTACAGCGATTGCAATTTGGACGCTTGAATCAATTGTTCGGATCATTTTTGAATGAATTTTAAGCAGTGGCGTCGTAAATTTGATCAAAAAGAAAATAATTGAGTAAATACGCAAAGGAGCGAGGGATTCCGTGGAAATGTTTTCGTTCCTAGTGAAAATCCTATTTGTTGTAGAAAAAAGAAACAAAAACATTTTTAAAGTTTGTAGGCCCCCTACCCCCCCCCCTTGCAACGAGCGCTCGTTGACGGAGTGGGCAAGTACTCTTTTTAGTGTTGTTTCTTATTATAAAGAAAGTCATACAATTGGAAATAATGTTTAAACTTAGAATCGATTATTATAAGATAATGTATGTAAAGAATTAGATGTTTTCAAGTTTTATCATTTTAAAATTACTTATTTTTTTTAAATAAAAACTATCAAATGTTAATAAAGGGAAAGAAAGCGAAAAAATGAAAAGAAAAACTTGGTCTTCCAATTTCGTTTGAACCCTGACCGGGTATGGGACCCACCACGTTGGCTGGCCTCTCCAGTCATGAGCTAGCCATTGAGTGAGCTCTCCTCTTTTCTTTTGTTGTTGCCGGTGCTCTTAATGGGTAGAGTGGCCTTCAACTTGGTTTTCCTAAGTCTTATATGATCAACAATAATTTTGTCACTTCTCGATGGTTTTCACCTTACTTTAAGGATCTGAAATCAATATCACAATTTTTTTTCTTTTAGGTGAATACTTTTTATATTTTCCATAACACGTGTTTCGGAAGTACTTCCTTCCTTCTTCAGAGGTGTATTTGTTTTTAAGCTACAACAATTTACATTTGTTTTATTTATACTTTGAACTTTTTTAAAAGAATTAACAAAAGGTTGTAATGATTTTCTGTCTAAAATCGTACGAACGAACTCGGAACCGACCTCTCATCGGTTCTAGACGTGAAATCTGAGTCGTGCCAACGAATGGTACCAACCGGTGAACCAGTCCGTGCACACGTAATCCATTTCGCGGTCAATTACATATTTTAGCCACCATTAAATGCCCGTTTCAAACGCGTCGAAAACACAAACATACGGAAAAGAAACCTACTTTACTTTATTCCGTATCTCTTCTTCATTCCAGTCAATTCCAAAAACCTAAATTCAATTTCGCGTTCCCGAGATTCACCGAAGCGGTACCGAAAAATATACTACGTTAATTCAATCCCGAAGAACTCTACGCTAAGAAAACTGAGGTACCGCGTACCGCACGCGACGCGAAACCGGCCATCCGCGGATTTTTCAAAATCCTACCCTCTTACCGGCATAATTACCATGCACTCCCACTGCCTTTGAAAAAGAAGGGCTGCTGGAAAGGAAAAGTCGTAGGTTATCTAGCACTCCATATTATTTTATTCAAAATTTTAATTTTTGGTGTTGTAGAAAGATTGCCTTACCTTGTTCCGATTTGTGCACTTTAACTTGCAACGACTGGCCGGCTGCCTCTAGCGCAGATTCGGACGACTTTTTTTTGAGGTTATCTATCAGACACCACGAGCCGTCCTGCCGTCTGGCCCGTTTGACATTTATCGACTCCAACTGCCAACATCCACAGGGCAGCTCGACCGCATGGTCCCAAGGTGAACATTAGACCCTTTACTCGTATATGCATGTGGGAACACGCCCAACATGCAACTTATCCATTTGGAATCTTTTTCCCGCTTGTTTTATAGTCGGAATTAATTGATACACAGAAGTATAAAACGTAGTTTCCTTTATCGACTATAATTTTATTTCCTTATTATTCTATACGTATTTCGACCGTTACATACGGTCTTCTTCAGTACATTTACTAAACTACTTGAACAATCTTTCCTTATATACTATTAACATTTAAGTATATTAAGCTGCAGGTTTCCACACTAGATTGTGGTTATCAACTCACCATTGTACCAAACACTTTTGATTTTATCAACAAAAGTTATTAAGGAACTATATCATTTACTCTATTTATCAAAGGATAAGTAATTATCTAACAGGATGTTAAAAGGACTATGAATGTAATTAAGAAGTAAGTCTACTCTAATTGATAATGAAAATAACGATGAGTAATTGTTTCCTAAATCTACGTTGATCCTTATTTCGTTGTTTTCTCTGCTAATGTAAACGCTTTCCAGGGTATCTAGCTTCCTTTGATTGGTGACTTCTCGTAGTACTTCGATGTTTGATTCGTTGATTTCATGTTTTTCTTGTATTGCATGGCGTGCTACTAATGACCTAACATCTGCTGCTCTTTTGTTTCCTCTTTTGATGCTTTCTATCTCCCTAATGTGTTCTTGCACTCTGACTCTTACTAGTCGTTTTGTTTGGCCGATGTATGTTTGATCGCAATCATTGCAGGTAATTCAATAAATCCCGCTTTTCTTTTGCATATTTTTCGGATCTGTGGCGCTACCAAGTATGGTCTTCAGCTGTGCTGCTCTGCTCGTTCCTATTATTTCGATTTCATACTTCTTCATAATTCCGCTTTAATCTGTTGAACGCTGTTGAGTAGGTTATCGCTGCTCTCGTCACTTTATCATTATTTCTGTTCTGCATAAACAGTGTGGTTTCGCTATTTCTTGCATCTCGATTCTTCTTTTTGTTGATTATTGTGTCCATGAGGTCTGTTTCATACCCGTTGATTTCCGCTGTTATTTTGATATACTGTAATTCTATGTTGTGCCATCGTTGACTGGTATCATCATTAATCGGTTGGTCGTATGGTGGAAAGCTGCAAATTTGTGCTGTGCTGCGTGCTTTGACGATGCTGGTATCGTTTGTTAAGGTGCCGTCAGTTTCCTATAGATGTGAAATTGTATTTCCTCATTTTTGCGGATTATCCATAAATCTAGGAAAGGGATCCTGCAATTGGCCTCCATTTCTATTGTGAATTGAATGTTTGGGTACATTTGGTTGATGTTGCATAATGTACTCTGTAGATCATCTGTTTTCACTACCGCAATAGCGTCGCCAACGTATCTATACTACACTCTTGGCATTATTCTTCTTTCCTCCATTTCGTTTTCTAACGCTGCCATAAAGATCTCTGCTACTACCGGGGGACTTTTGCAATTCAAATTAATTCATCTTATTCATGTACAAAATATACAATGTTAATGCTTATCTATAAGCAAATAAAAAACAAAAAGAAAACTAATTCATATTCTGAATTTTCGTCTGGTTCGGGTAAGCAGTCCCTAGTTATGGGCGTTGCTGGGTATTGAGCTACGAAAATGGTGGTAAGCTTTCAAGTTGTGAGATGCTCGCAGATTTTCATCAGATCTATCTTCTTTGCACTTGCGATGGCAAGGCATTTGTTGTTGTAAGCGTTTTGAAGGTTGGCGACCGTACGTATTTTTTCATACTAATTTTCGTGACAGTAAAGTTGGTTTTGTAGAATAAAAAGTCTAGTGTATTTTTTTGGTATCGGAGCCAGCGAACCCTGCGCCACGGAATGTTTAAGTTAGTCGTAGATGCAAGTAATTTAAAATCCATGAAGTCATCATACGTCACACTTTCACTTCAAAAGGAAAAGGATCAGCCCTAGCTCAACGTATTACTTGTGCCCAAACTTTTGGAGTAGGAACTGGAACAAATATTGTTTTTTTTTCTATTCACATTCCATTTCTGTCTTCCACTTTCAAAAAACGTGTGATCAAAAGTTTGCAACTTTGGATGGTTTTGTACAAGATTTAAACACATTGCGGCAAATATCGAATTTTTTCGTTGGCCTCCGCATCCATCCGACATCATTCTAACACTGGCGGCATTTTTATGGCCAAGAATGTAGACAAAAATGCAGGTGGAAATTTAATTCGCCCAATTTTTCCTTGTGTTTCGCCCGAAAGATAGCACGAGACTTTTTACAGTCTGTTTACTTAACAGCATAATTTTGAAATAGTTTATTTAACAACAGTTTTTTACTTATACATATATTAAATACATTCTGAGGTAACGCGCTTTCAGTTAAATAGTGAGGTTCAATCACCACCAGCATCAATTATTGCTTGGCATCTCCGAGGCATACTTTCCTCTAAATTTTCGGCGTATTCGAGGGGAAACGCCTTCAAAACGAGTCGAATGTTGTAATGGTTTTTTTGTTCAAATCGTGCGCACGAAGTGGGAACCGACGTCTCATCGGTTCTAGACGTGAAGTCTGTGTCGTGCCAACGAATGGTACCAATCAGTCAACCAGTGGTTTAGGCGGTTCAATATTTTGCGTTTCTTTCGCCACTGCTCCGCATGTCGGGACGTGCGTTCCCGATCTATAGGGCGTCGGCATATTGGTCAGAGCTCGGACGTTAGTACGAGCTGTTGGGCACAAGCGCGATGAAACAAATGTCAACATTCCAACCGCACACTTGATGCTCCCTCGACCACGTCTTCGAAACAAATCCTGCAGTTAGCGGGTTAGACCGTTTTAGAACGGGTCCGACGTCTGTTCGGCGCTCATTTCGTTGCCATGGTTGCGCTTGGTTTAGGGTGGTAGGTGTCGATTATAAACGAGACTGCTACTAACTAAAAAGAAAAAAAAACGATATGTATATAAGGGACTTATTTCTAAATTTAGTAGCCGATAGTGGCGAGCTAGTTGCTATATATAAGAAAAAAAAAGTAAATTTATTTGTTCAACACTTTCCTTTCCAGCAGCGCAGACTCCTCCAAAGGGAAATGAGAGTAAATGGTAGTCTGTCGAGAAAAGGGTGCTTCCGGCCGATTTAATGAATTTATCGCCAAACCCACATACATTACAAAAACCGTATCTAAACTACGTTAATTGACTCGACGAGACAAGTGGTAGAGCTACCGTAACGGTTTTGTACGCGGTCAAAATTCGCGACAGGTGGAAGCATTCCGGGCTCTGCAACTACAGCATACGCCACCGCACGTTGAACCGAAACCACTCGTCTTTCACGCATAAAAAGATGAGTAGAATCCTCCCGCGACATAAAGGCAAGGTAACGGTCTTTTTTCTTGAGAGTCCAGGCTGATAGGAGAAACCCATCTGGCTGACAATTCCATCAAGAAAATAGAAGGTCCTTACAGGTGTCAACCTGGAACAACACATCGGAAGGATTCTGTCGCGAAAAAAAAAAATCAAACAAAGGAGAGCGGAAGCTACAACTCACGTGAAGCGACTGCAAGTGTGAATAACACAACTCCCCTGCTCCTGTCTGTGGGGCTCGAGTACCAAGGTACCTTACATCCTCCGTAAAGGACCAACTCGTCAGAAGACACGAATCTTTTATCCCCTTAGGATGTTTTGGCCCCACGTTGGGCGCCATTTGTACCCTTTTGGTCGTGGTTCACTCGCTCGCCTACTTCCTCATGCGAAAGTGGTTGTGTGGATAGGTCCGCATCTTCTCTCGAAGAAATCCTCTTTATTTTGTTGTACGAGGTGAGTATCTTACTCCAAATTCCGCTGCTCGGCAATACGCATAAACTCCAATTGTGGTTATGTCCATTTGCCGGTCGAGGGATTTTCCAGTTGGTTCCCTGGTTTCGAATGCTTGTTGCGCGTCGTGCACATAACTTGCGACGACCTTTTTTCCTTTTTGGTTATCTTCGGCTACCAGAAGACGACACTGCCTTGGCCCGTTTGTCAGTTACCGACTCCAACTGCCGTCAGCTTTGGTTGACATTCCTCGATTCAAACTGACGTAGGATGGGAATGTCATCCAAAGCTGACGTTCGCTCGAAAGCCATATGGCAGCGATGATGTGTGCGAGTAGGCAGTGGCGTAGGGTCGACTCATTACAATTTGTCGGCAGAGCTGCTTCAAAGTGTAAACACGTTGTCCACGGAGCTACTGCTTGATGTAGGCCCAGACGTTTCCGATAGGGTTTGCATCAGGCGATTGTGAAGGCCAATCAAGTGCCACAATGCATTTTTCCTGTTTCCATTCAGTACACAGCCGGCTCCGGTGTTTGGGATCATTATCTTCTTCCAATATCCAAGTCTCGTGTTTTGTGATAAAATGTTGTTCGGCAGTCGGTAATTGAGCTTTCTTATACATTTCAACCATCTTGGGAGCAGGACAAGCCAGGATTGCGAGAAAACAAAGCAGCGATTTGCTTTTCGTCCTTTTTGGTCACTTTTCCTACCGAACCGCGATTTGGAAGGTCATCGACGGCTTCTGACTCTTTAAATACTTGAACCCAGTTCTTGACAAATGATACAGACTTTTTAATGTATTTGGCTGCCACTACACAGTTCATTTTTGGTCCTTTAGGGTGTGTTCTTTGCGTAAGTGGCACTCATCGCGATTTTAGTGTTTTCCCGACGGAAGATTGACTTTGACTGAAATTTTTTTCCAAAGCGCCAAAGACAGAGGTTCCTTCTTCCGATCAAAAAAAAATTTGAAGTCGATATCACTAACCGATCGCAAGCTATGCTGGACACGCTCTTACTTAACAGACTGTACGTATAACGTTTTCGACCACTATTTGAGGTCCTTTTCAGCACACTCTTCAAGATACATCTTATACATGACCTTAACATTGAGGGATGATGCGTTCAAATATTTCCTCACTGTCGATTTACGACAATAGTGTGACTCGACCCCTGGGAAGGAAGTTATTTGCTTTTCTAAAAACATTGCCTGGTTTTCAGATAACAGTCAACGAGCTTTGCTGTGTTTCTTTTTGCTGTGCCATAAAATCGCCTAATTTCTACGTTTCTTTGATTAATTCACCGCTGAACTTTTTTCGGTTAGTGACTTGGTGTGATCTTGTTCTCTACCGCGTTAAGATATTGTGTTTTGGCTAACTGAGACAGTGTGGTGTCTGCAATTTAAATTACTTTTCTCAATCCCAAACAAATTTTCCTTTGTTCGCTTTCGAAGCAAAAAGCTTCAGTGTCTTATCTATTCGCGATCTATCGTCAAATAGCGTTTTGCTAATTGTGAACTCATGAAATCTACTCGCTCCTCGTGTCTTGGTTAAACTTTTTGTCGTGGCTTAAACCTATTCACAAATTCCCTCCTGGATTCCCCCTTGTGCAGTGTATGTGGATCAGAATTCTAAGTTCGTGTTTAAGCTAAGCAAGAACTTGTTATACACTTTGACTTTGCATATCTTTAGGCGTTAGCTTATTTTTTGAGCTAATTTATCAAAGAGTCACCTCTACATATTTATGTAAATTTTTTGAACGATCGTTGTAGTGCGTGAGTTTGTGCCTATGATAATTTCCAAGTTCCTCCCTGCATAATGTCTATCTGTATGGCTACTCCTTGCTTAGATAGGCCGGACAAAACCAAAATCGTGACATGTTTTGGTCTTTGTGGTTTAACATTTCACGCTAAATGCGTGCATTTAACTGGCCCAGTGGCCGCCAACATCATGAGAAGCGGTTCTGGGGTATACTGGTGAAATGATTTAACATTATATCGAGTCTCGCTTGCAAGCGTAGAATTGCTCCGCAGAGAACATGGCGAGGACATTGTCCACTACGCCGCAATTTCTATATCCGGTAAAATTTCTTCGCGGAGGGAAGACTTGTAATGAGAACGCCTTGACGATTCAATCACAAATCTTAATTTTATTCAATCACACTTCTGTATTTATACACTTTTCTTTTACTTAACCTATGTCTTACACAGCTATTTTTTTTCTTGTTCTTTTTTTACAAGGGTGTGGGTTATTTGACACAATTCTACCTATGCTTGCCATTAAATCGATTTTATTGCCTCATGAACAAAAACTCACGCGTCTCGATATTACCAATATGTCAACATATGCATTTATTTTCTTCTCTGGTTAGATATCCATAGTCCATACGTTATGCATGCACTCGTATGTCAATAACCCATGCTCGTACGTATCACTTGGGTATGGTCGCTAACCTCTTGATGAGTTATACAATGAGCGTGCATTGAGTGTGGTCAGGGAATACCTCCACACATGATGGGTTATGAATTCATTGCAACGTGATAAGGGTACACTCGATATTTATGTGTAGAATGAGTGTAGGAGAAATAAAAGAAATTGCATTTTATGATTATGCAACTAGTATGTTTACATGTAGCCATGCGATAGGATTGATAGTTCATTGTTGTCTTTTTTGTTTGCTTAGGTTGGACTTTCGTTCGTAAACAAATGAATTTTGTTAGTAAGCAAATGAATTGAACATGTGCATATATATTTGCTTATGATATGTACGCATGAATGTTATTACGATTGTTGTTTTTGTTCATGATATCTGAATCGCATCTACTATTACAGTAAGTGAATGAATGTGTACATATGTTTGCTTCAGATGTGTACGTATAAATATTGTTATGATTGTTGTGTTTTGATATGTGAATCCGATCTATTACACTGGTTCTGCGCTACGTGCCGCAAATATACCATTTCTTCATTTGTAGACCGGGTCCGATCAGCTCATGCTACAGTCGAGTCCCTATCAACCTCCTTTTCTAAAATGCAGGTTAAACTTCAAGAGACTAGAATTTCTTTAGTGTCTCTCGTTTCAATTGCTCAGGTTGAATTATCGTCTACGTGTCGGATGAACCAGCAACTGGAACAGGGCCTCTTACGCGAAGCGTGCTTGCCCAACAACAGCAAGCAGGTAGGCAGGAGTCAATTCCGGCTCCACTTACTAAAAATACGGACCTGCAACAAAATAGTCGCATGCAGCAGTGTATCCTGCCTATTCAGTAGCAACAAAAAATTCAGCCGTAACCCGAGCTGTGTCAAACACAATCAACGATGAACAATCTTTAGCAAAACATTGTTATGTCTTCACCATCTCAAAACTATATAGATGGTGTATTAATTGATACCGGAGTATTTTTTTTTATGGTAGGGAGGTGAATGCTATTTATGCACAGAGTGTGGGACTCCCATCGCGACTGGACTACCCACTACACACCTCCCCTGTCAACCTGAGAACTCAGCCTAGAACCGTTTGACACATTACTTCGGGCCAGGTCTCGTTTTGTTACGCCGTGGGGAGAGGGAAGAGGAGTTGCCAGAAGAGCGATCCCCCAGCCCCAGCGCCCCCGGCTGCTGTGAGTCCCTTTTATATTTTAGGACTGCCCGAGCATAATGTGCCACCTGGTTCCATTTGTCAATCGATTCGAGCGTCCCCGAAACTATATTATCCGGGTTGAGCTCTCCCGTCTCCCTGTAGAGTTCCCTTCGCAGCCTGACCCACTTTGTACACGCAAAGAATGTGTGACAGGCATTGTCCTCCTCTCCTGGGCAAAACCGACAATCGGGAGACCGTGACTTACCAATCTTGTGCAGGGAAGACTGAAAGCACCCGTGCCCGCTCGAAAGCTGGGTCAGATAGAAGTCAGTCTCACCATGCCTTCGATTTAGCCACGGTCTCACATCCGGGATGAGGCACGCAGTCCACCTTCCCTTCGTACAATTCACCCAAGACTGCTGCCAATCAGCGAGCGCTGTCTCTCCTCGCGGACAACCATCTCCCTCGCATCTTCGTTTCGGCGCAGGTAAATAGCGCGGCGCTCTCTTGCAAGGAGGGCGACAGGTATCACGCCTGCAATAACTTTCACCGCCGAGTCGGAGACTGTTGGATACGAAGATGCAATTCTCAGTGCTCCTCTTCTCTGTACCTGTACCAAACGTTTTCGGTATACCTCCTTGCTGAGAGCGTCGCCCCATACCTCTGCTCCGAACAGTAGCACTGACCCTACAGCACTCATCAAAAGGCGTCTTCTTGATGGGCTGGGTCGCCCTTCGTTGGCCATAAGTCGACTCAGGGCCGATATTCCCGAAGAAGCCTTCTCAGCCGTTGCCCTGATTTGCTCAGAGAAACTCATCTTCGAGTCGATCAGTAGCCCCAGGTACTTCACCGCTGGCTTCGATTCGATTTGTATGTCTCCAATACTGATCATCCTTACTCTAGGGATTCTCTTTTTTGTCAAGATGACCACTTCGGTTTTCTCCAGTGCTAAACTCAGTCCGCGAGCAGTCATCCAGTCCCTCACTCGGCGCATGAGCATACCTAGCCTAAGTTGCGCTTGTTCAACGGTGCGTCCAGCGACCAGCCATGTTCATTGACCTGAGAAAAGCCTTCGACTCGGCGCCTCTTGTAACCGTCACGAGAGCCCTCAACAGAGTCGGAGTTGACAAACGAACCACAAATTATATCATGGCCAATTTGACTGGCGCCTCTACTGAAATAAACTGTGTTGGACGCAAAGTTTGCAGTATAATTCTTCCACATTATTCTAGACGAACTTGTCGAAAAATTAAGCTGATTATCACCTGGCTCCGTGCCAACAATGGCATACTCCGATGACCTCATTCTTATGGAGGAGTCGGTGAAAAAAGTCGAAAGTAATGTGAAAATTGACACTGCCTTTTCCGATAGGATCGGACTTAAAATTAATGGATCCAAGACGTTTCCGGTGACAGCTGAAAGAGTGCCGGCAACATAAGGTATTTTTTCCAACAGCTCCCGTCTTCACCATTAATGGCATCCCGATTAAACTAGGAGAGTCATTCAAGTATCTTGGCAAAATATAATACAAATTGTGGACTTCGTACAGATGCTTTGACATCGCTTGACACGTTGCTTTATCGCTTGCAAAAAGCTCCCCTAAAACCCTACCGAAGGCTGATGGGCCTGAGAAACCATTTGATACCTCGGGTCATTCCAATGGCTTGTTCTATTAACATCAACAAAAGAACCCTTTTGGAAATGGATCGGAAAATCCGTCGTTTTATGAGGAGGTGCCTACACCTGCCCTCTCATTGCCACGATTCGACCAACCATGCACCTTTAAAATACGGAAGTTTAGGCATTATGGAAATAACACCAACCATATTACGCATAATGAACGGAAAATTTAATCGTTTGCAAACCTTTGTCAGCCCACTGAGCAATTTTATTCACCTGGATCATAAATGTGGAGAGAAATTCATCCACGCAACATCAAAAGACACCTTGCAGCGCAAGCAGTTAATCGAGCTAGAGAACTCCTTCTCCGGCAATGGAATATTTCATGCGGCCAACCACAAACATTGTAACAACTGGATACAATGGCCACCACCTTACTGGTCAGCATCTGACTACGTCAAGGCAATTCATCTTCGTTGAAACCTGTTTCTGTGATCATCAATACCTACAACACCTACCCATTTGAGGAAATGCCGTGCCGGATGCATGAGGCATGAATCTATAAGCCATATATTACAGAACTGCCCTGTCACGCACGCTTCGGGAATCGACAGACATAATCAAATCATGGCCTATGTAGGCAAGGTAGCAGCTGCCAAGGGCTGGTCAGTCCAAATGGAGCCCAAAGTAAGAACCAGTGAGGGCTACCACCTTGAGCCCGTTCTCATCCTGAGTAAGGACAACGACTAAATTATTGCGGATATTGGAGTTCATTGGGACGGGCCTCGTCCGTTGGCCACGGCCTCAGTAAAAAGCAAATTAAATGCAGTGGCCCTGCTTTCGTAGATGCGGTTAAAGCCTTTTTTTTTTGTGTGGTAGGGAGGTGAATGCTTTTTATGCACAGAGTGTGGGACTCCCATGAGCGACTGGACCACCCACTAAACACCTCCCCTGTCAACCTGAGAACCCAGCCTGGAACCGTTTGACACATTACTTCGGGTCAGGTCTCGTTTTGTTACGCCGTGGGGCGCCTTTAAGCTGAGGAGTCGCTTTTCTAGGGGGGGGGGGGGGGGGGAGAGGGGAGGAGGAAATGCCAGAAGAGCGATCCCCCAGCCCCAGCGCCGCCGGCTGCTGTGAGTCTCTTTTATATTTTAGGACTGCCCGAGCATAATGTGCCACCTGGTTCGATTTGTCAACCGATTCGAGCATCACCGCAACTATATTATCCGGTGTGAGCTCTCCTGTCTCCTTGTAGAGTTCCCTTCGCAGCCTGACCCACTTTGTACACGTAAAGAATGTGTGACAGGCATTGTCATCCTCTCCTGGGCAAAACCGACAATCGGGAGACCGTGACTTACCGATCTTGTGCAGGTAAGACTGAAAACACCCGTGCCCGCTCGAAAGCTGGGTCAGATAGAAGTCAGTCTCACCATGGCTTCGATTTAGCCACGGTCTCACATCCGGGATGAGGCACGCAGTCCACCTTCCCTTCGTACAATTCACCCAAGACTGCTGCCAATCAGCGAGCGCTATCTCTCCTCGCGGACAACTATCATCCTCGCATTCTCGTTTCGGCGCAGGTAAATAGCGCGGCGCTCTCTTGCAAGGAGGGCGACAGGTATCACGCCTGCAATAACTCTCACCGCCGAGTCGGAGACTGTTGGATACGAAGATGCAATTCCCAGTGCTCCTCTTCTCTGTACCTGTGCCAAACGTTTTCGGTATACCTCCTTGCTGAGAGCGTCGCCCCATACCTCTGCTCCGAACAGTAGCACTGACCCTACAGCACTCATCAAAAGGCGTCTTCTTGATGGGCTGGGTGCCCCTACGTGGGCCATAAGTCGACTCAGAGCCAATATTCCCGAAGAAGCCTTCTCAGCCGTTGCCCTGATTTGCTCAGAGAAACTCATCTTCTAGTGATAACGCAGTGTTGCGGGCAGTCTCCCCACCCTTACAATTGTTCATATCAAGGCTCGCTTACAACACAACTAAGGATACACTTGCCAATTATGTAACATCGGAGCTTGGTTACATGCCTAGTATTCATAGGTGCGTAAAATTAACAAAAGACAACCTTCTTGATCAGGTTATAAGTTAATTCTAACTGACAGTTCCGGCTGAACTTTCTATTCTACTTCGTCCCGATTTTTGGCCAAAGGGGACACTCGTTAAAGCATTTGATACAAGGCAGCCTTAGCGGTGATTTCGTCCCGATACAGGTTCCAAACAGCCTCAACAACCTTCAACGATCATCTAACACTCTATGAAATTCTTACCAGAATGTTCGTGGCTTAAGAATCAAACTTGAGGACTTATTAGTTGTATCTCCATTACTCGTAACTAACGATTCTGTTATCTGTTCAACTGAAACTGCTACGCGGACTTCCAGTTGGACTGGACGAAGCTGCTGTAGGCCCGTCCTGTTGGTGCGATGCCGCTGCAGCCGCTGCGCTTCCTTCTCGTTTGGGTGCCGCCGTTGGTTGGAGTTCCACGCCACTGACGCTGGGTTTGAAAATAATTAGACGCCGTATTTAAAATATACAAATATACTATAGAACTTACTTGCACGTTTGAAAGTGCTCGCTTGTCGTGGGAACTGCAGATGGTGTAGGTGGAGGCGCAGTCATCCGCAATCCAGGATGATATCCGGGAGCACCCAACTCGAGGCGGCTGCTTACGTTGCAAAATCTCTAAAACCCTGTGCAAGTTGTACTGCTCACTGTTTTCCCCGGCGAGAAAAGAACTCTCATGATGCCCAGCGTTTGCCACACTTAATTATTATGCTTCGGGGCACAAATTCGCAATAACCAGATCCTCAAAGTGGTGGCTACGTTGTATCTTTTGCAATGGGGAAAACAAATTCTTTGTATCCGGCTATTGCAAATATTGCACATAACCACAATCAGCGTACTACGGAAAATTTACTATTTTACCTAGCTAATTGCTCGAATCATAACAATATGAATAGAAATTACGAACAGCAATAGGTGCCTTTCACCAACCTTTGCACGAAATAGACTTCACACTTCAATACAAATTGAACTTTTTTTTTTCTTGTTTAATTAATTTTCCCTGGACGGTACGTGGAACTTATGCCGCGCAAACCGGACGTCATCATTTCTTCCGTGTGTCACCTGTCAAATCGCGTTTCAGTAGCAGCGAGTGGTAGAAAGGTCGCTCTCTTCCAGGTGACACATTTTTTCTTTGTTTGATTTTACGATGACATTCTTTTATGCCACCCGATATTCAGAAGGCCAAAGAGTAGATCTTTTAGTGATACGTGACACTGAATACGTCCCATACATTCCGTCAATGACATCAACTGTACATTTGTTTCTGTTGTAATCAGTTATCATCGTGGGTTTTTTGGCATCTTTCGTAAATTTGTCCATCATGATGCATCGTGGAAGCCAAAAGTACAGCCTTCCCTATTTCAGGACATACGATACTAAAGTGCAACCCGGTTGAAACTATTTATCTCTCTTCCTTGTTAGGTTACAAAATAAGGTGGCACTTGAGACTTCTTCTTTAGTATTGAGGTCTCCGCTTCGAAGCCTCCCGTAATAATAGAGTAATTCAAAAAGAGCTCTGATTTCGATAATATCTGTAGACTTATAATCTCTCTGTCTAACATATTTTAATCTAAGATTTTCTATTCATACGTACATTATTGTAGTCAACAATTTTTTGTAAAATACAGTCAGTAAAGAATAGACTGAAAGCATATGTAAAAATAAGACAATCTTTACCTTCACGAATAGGGCCGGGTAGATGTGTAATAATATTTGCGATCGCGTCCGAACGTCCTGTGGGGTTTCTAATATTTGCCAATAATTAGTTTTATCTCGCGCGGTAAATTTTCCACGTTTGACATAAAGTAGGGGCACGTCATCTGGTTTTGGTTTTGGATATTTATACGAGGCTGAGGTGAGGTATCTTCTTTATCTGATGTCGACATATCTGTGAATGTCTGTATGTTCTTTCCTTCTTGATCTGAATTAATTTCATGCTCACCGTATTCTTCATCATCTTCTATTTCAGGTACATCTTCTTCGTGACTTTTTTCTAAAAGTAGGCACTCTAATATTTGTTCTTCATTTAGCGAAATATAAGGCATCTTGATATTCTGAAATAACAAAAGCAAGTGCACACTAAAGAAAAATAATAAAACACAAACAGTCGCTACTGGGTAAAAAAATACCCGTACGCATCATATACATCCGTTGTGGCTAAACGCGGCGGGGCTACTGATGGACTATTCGCAATGATAGTCTGTAGTACATCTGTCGAAAGATACCTCAAATGGCGCTGCGCAAAAATAAGCAAAACATAAATATTTACGCATTTGTGCAGAAATTTGTCCCGGAAGCGCCTCCTGCCGAGTTAATGTCATTTTGAACATGTTTATTTATAAAACTTCTTATCTCGTCAATGTTGCGCTGGGATCGATATTCTGCATACAAATTTTTTCTGTTTTCTTCATCAAAACTTTTGCATTTCAAATGTTTAAATTTATCTTTGCAAGATGCAAGTAACTTTGGTTTACTTGGTTTTTGGATACCTTGCGATCCAGTATAGGCTTCACAAATACAAGGGTAAGGTATTTTCTCTCAGATTTTTTTTCCAGGCCTATTTACAAACGAGACTGAGCTAAAATAGAAACGACAGGAGCTTTGTTCTAATAAATTCGGGTTTATTTATTCAAAATAGTCTCCTCCGGCCTCGATATACTGTTTTGCGCGATCCAAAAGCTTTTCGAAAGAGTGTTTCAGGTCATTGACCGGAATGTCCTTCAGGATGTCGCTACAAGCCTTTTGAATGCCCTCTACGGACGCAAAGCGTTTTCGTTTTATGGCCAAATGCAATTTTCCGAATAGGTAGATGTCACAGAGAGCCATATCAGGCGAATACGGTGAGTGATTTATGGTTAAAATGCGATTTCTAGTCAAAAAATCAGTCACAAGAGTGGATCGATGAGATGGTGCAGTATCATGCAATAAGCGCCAGCTTCCTCCTTCTATACAGAGAATACGTACGTTGACAATAAATACAGTGGCGTAGGGTGGCTTCAATGAAAGATCCTTCATTCAGTACGAAAAGCTAACATGACACACTTCACGGCCGGCAAAATATCACCCATCCTAACCACAAAAATTATTTGACAATCATTCACCCCGTTTCAATTCCATTTCATCCCCAATTTTAGTACAACCGTAAGGTGCTCCTACACTGTAAATGTATGTGACAGATTTAAATTTTTAAAAACAAAATTTAACTGAAAATTTTAAGTAATAATTAAAAATTAAATCTCATGAGAAATATAATTAAAGGGAAACATTTAAATTTAATATAAAGGAAAATTGATATGAAATTACATTTAATATAAAGGAAAATTGATATAAAATTACATTTAATAATAATAATGAAAAAGAAAACTATTTTACAAATGACGATTATGAATGGAAAGAATTATTTTTCTAAATTTGCCAAATAAAAGCACAAGTAGGGGATAGGAAGGTTTTCGAGCAGTTTCTTGTGTGACTACTCGATTAAAGCAGGTATATAGGCCGGATTCGACGAATACGTTGTAACAACCGCTTCAAAACGCAAAGATAGATAATTGCATTGGCGGTTTGGCCCGTTGGCACGAACTCCTTGTGGACAATTCCCTTGGAATCTTAAAAACAAATGAGCATCGACTTGAGTTTTGACTTCTCCAAGCGCGATTTTTTTGGTGGTGGCTCGTCTGAGGCCTTCCATTCGGCACAATAATTTCGGGTTCGTATTAGAAACATCACCTTTCATCACTATTACAATGTTGTAAAGGAAGTCCGCGTCTTTTCTCGCCTTTTTAATGATATCTTTCGAATGTTGAATCCTGAGCAATTTTTGGTCGTCACTTAACTTGTGCGCAACAAAACGTGCGCAGACCTTTCGTAAGCCCAAATGATCATTTAAAATGCGATAAATCGTTGTTTAGGAGATATTCTACTCTGATTCCATGAATTTCAACGATGATTTTGGCTCATTTTTGATAAATTCACGCACAACTTCGATGGAGTTTTCGGTGATGACTGATTTTGGGCGGCCCGTATGTTCATCATCATTTATGTCCTCACGACCATCTCTGAAACGTGTAAACCACTCATGAACTCTGGCACGAGATAGACAATCATTGCCATAAACATTTTTCATCAATTCAAATGTTTTGACGTTTTACCGATTTTACAACAAAATTTGATATTAGCTCTTTGCTCGAAACTCATTTTTGTACCGATGACACAAACATACTGTCACTTTAGACGGAATAACTTCGCTTCCACTGAATCGAATGTCACCAAACTTTCACTGAATTCACAGATGGCGCGCCACCAAAGAAATTCTATGACAAAAGTCTCGTTTATCTTGGAACCCCCTTGTATTAGGTTTTTTTTTTATTTTTGTGGCACTAGTGGACTCAGTTTCTGATGAATTTTCACCCGATGATATACTTGGATGAATGGGAGAACACGAGCCCCCTAGAATCGCGAAGTTCGTCGTCACGGTCGGTAAGAGTTGAAGAGCCTGGCAAAATGCTCTTGTAAGATTTAGATTTTATGTATGCTAGACATCCAGATTTATGTAAAAAAAAGTTTTTTTCTAAATAATAGCTAAATTTAGCTACTGCATAATATGTGGTGCACTAGGTAAGGGAAAAACAATACAATACACTTTATGCTTAACAGTTGTTTGTTGTTTTATTGTATCAGAATTTAAATTTGATTAAAGAAACATAGGATCAAATATATACAGGTATTGGAATTCTCATTTCAAAATATACAGTGAAAAAACATAAAACTTCATTGAAGAGCTGTATGAAATTCATACCAACAGTGAACATTTTAGGGGCTGATCCGTACTGAAAGCAGTAAGTTTGAACTACAGCCCTTCTAAAATCGCAATAAGTGTCAAGTGAAAATTTTTTTCGTAGCTGCCATCCATTCTAGCAGGAAGCGTCGAGACCAAAAATGAAAACCGAATACCACCATTTTCTACCCTTCAAACCACATTTTACGGATGATCCATTTTCATCGAATCTTTCTACTCCAAGCATGTATCGATTATACATCGTGATGACGTTAGGGCAATTTACAATAATGTTTTTTTTCCTTTTTTTCTTCAAATCCAATGCGATCAACTTTATGGATTGGGTTCATTTTGTGGCGATTCGAAACAACACTGACAATGCTATTGTCATTGCATCGTACAATACAAAAATTGTCCGCGGCTCTGATGGAAATTTACTCTCTTGCAGTTTTTTTCATGTCAGCTATGGAATAACGTGGACATTTTTCGGTTCTGTTCTCCCTTATAAATGATGTACCAATGGCAGTCCTGAAAAAAAGTTGTCGACGTAAAAGTTGTAGGGGCCACATAAAGAAGGAAGCCTAAATGATAGTTCAAGTACGACTGAAGCCCCCAAACCATACCCCTCTTATAGCGGCAATGGGGCGCTCTTTGAACCTTGGTAGGGCTCGAATGAAATAAGGTAACCACTTCGCATTGCCATGGACCACAATTTATATCCAAAACGGATAGGCTTTCCTTATACGAGTATATGCTGTTTTGATCCATGGCGACCTTAATATGGTACCATGGATTCATCGATTGCAATGTGGGATGAAAAATTGGTGTCGAAATTGTCGAAGAAATTTTGGCTAAGTAAAGAAAAATATTTTCTTACTTTAGCGAATTTGTCATTCTGAAGCAAATTGTGGTCGTCACATAAGTAAAGAATGGTTGTATCTCAAAAAATCGGTCACGTCTCATGCTTTGGGCTACCAGTTTATTATAGGTATCGCTCTGTTCTTAAAGCATGAGCACGTATTTCGGAGAAAGACAATCTGTCAGTAGTAGAATGGCAACGAAAACTTTCATTTCTTCCATCGTTAAGTGGAGCACGTGATTTTTGTAACTCACGTATGTGTTGGACATTTTAACAAGCAAATCAAATATCTCCGAGTTGCACATTTTTTCGAATCACTCAACATGAGACAAAGCAGGACCATGATAATTTTTGGTAACTTCTGGATCATAAACTAATCCTGATTTTTTAGTAAAGTAATTTTCATCGCTTTTCCATTCTGTGTTGCTGTTTTCTTATGCGCTTTTCTTTTTTTCTGTCTCGTTTCGGATGCGGATGGTTGATTTTAGACATCAAGACCACTTTCACGATCAGATTCAAAACCAAGGTCAGACTCAGGTCTGTTCACATCTTCAACGGCTATCTCAACTTCATTTCGAAGCAAACTTCTCGGTAAACGGTTGAAGTCGTTTACTGCTTCATCTTCATTTCTCTTCTTCTCTGTTATTTCCATCGTCGAGTGGAAAAAGAGGTCTCCAAAAGGGCTATTAGTTCATGTAATGGAACCCTGAAAATTAAACAAATTTGATATACGAAAGAATTAGGTCCTGTTATGTAGCATATAAGATATGAAAAATTATTTACAATAATAGTTATCGTTGAAATTCTAAGATTAGTAGTATAAACAGTCGAAGATTCATCAAAAAGATCAAAGCACAAATGTTGATTATATGTTTTTCTCAATAATTTTGCACACATAGAACCAGCAACTAGTTTAAATCTAATAGAATACAAAAATAAGCAAGAACTTACGTTTTTCTTGACATGAAAACCGTAAATTAACAGGCTGCTCTGATAGCACTTCAAAACAGGAATGTGACTGACTTTGAAAGATTATTGTCAATCTTGATAAAAGTCTAGTGGCTTGGGCCAGCTATGGCCCGTTTAAAAGCTACTAAAGACTGCATGAGAAGTTTTAAAGCTCACAGACAAGCAAGTTGAGCTTTTTAAAGCAAACAAGAAGAACTGCACCCTGAAGGGTGCATTAAGAACAGAAGAGTTAAGCACACTTGGAATTAGTTTCGTTGTAAAACACTGATCTTTATTCACCATAAGAGACACAAATCTATGAATCGACTTTATTTATATGTGTTATAACCTCGATATTGGCGCCCTACGCCACTGGCGCGACCAGCAGATCCATATACCATTCGCAACTGACGCCAACCAGCCGATCCCTATGCCCTACACCGCTGACGTCGACGGGTGGTGAGCTAATCACTGCCACTGAACCGCGACTTGACGTTTGTAAGGAAAATCTTGAGGGAAAGAAAGCAAAGCGGCGCGGCACTACAATGGTAAATTGAAAAAAGGAGCAGAGGAAAGTGTTCGAGGGCGAAATTTTTTACGTGTTTTCCCAAAGCAGGAAGCGTACAAGTAAAGTTCGATAAAAGTGCGTTACATGTTCAGTTTTTTCTTCATTTCGCAATTGTTTCGTTCTTTGTTCGTAGGGGCAAAAGTCAAACGAGCGCAGAGGCCAAACGTTTGGCGTGAGTTACGCATGCTGTGCGATTAAGGACTTAGGTTTTAGAGTTAGGGAAATAGCCACCTGGAGAAGCGCCAGCTTTGCGTACATGGGAAAAGGTATAGTTTATTTATGGTGCCACGAGATTCTGCGCATATGTAACCTCAATTTGATTTCTTCGTTCAGTTGGGTTGGGTAGCGAGGACCCCAGCGCAAATTTTGGTGCTGAGCGTGAGACAGGGCATGTGCGAGTGCAGGATCTGAATCTGATTTTCTGTTGCAATCCCAGAATTCAATCGCAATCCTCTACAAACAAAGTTTTGCAATGTTATGAAAGCAGATGCGCCGCACATTTACGGCAATTGAATTGCCTGTATTTGGAAGCAAACGTATTTCATATCTCATATTGTAAATTGTAAAAATATTAACACCTGACGCTACAAAAAAAGCCCTACGATTTCCCTTCGCTGTATATTGAGCAACCACATTACTCGAAGTCAAAGAAAGAAAGTTCAAGGAAGATTATATCCCTGGGGCATTGCTGAAGTAGAACATCCTGAAGATTGAGATTTCAATAAATAACGAACAATGCTGATCATCCGCATCACAAGCCGGCTAAGAAGATTGGATCTATCATTCACTTTTTAAATTAATTACAAGACATAACTAATCTAGAAATTTAAGAAAACACGATAAATAAGAGAATGACATTTTATCAAACAGAAATTATAAAGGCTATCGATACATCTATTTAGCTAATTCAATGACAAAGGCTAACGATACAATATATGCATCAATACTAAGTTATAGCATGAACAAAAGTAGAAATGCTTGAATATTTGTAAGAATTTTAGAGTGATTTTATTACAAATTTATTGAATGATGGAAACGATAGTTTGCCTTTTTCACTAAATGTTAATCTCACCCACTTGCAGCATATTCCACAGGCTCCGAAATTAACGAATTGTATTAGTTAGCCAGTAAATTTTCGAGTTATGCTTCTCTTATTTTCATCAAGATTCACAATTCCATTTAGCAAGTCATTGTTTAGCGCCCATTCTGGGCTAACCTGGCTGTGTAATGGATGTTTAATATGCTCCTCTAGTGATGTGCTGAACATGAGGACATCGTCCAGTTAAACTACGCATGTTTTATTTACAGTCTGTTAAGTAAGAGCGTGTCCAGCATAATTTTGAATTAGTTTATATAACAACAGTTTTTGACTCCTACATACATTGAATACATTCTGAGGTAACGCGCTTTCAGTTTGATAGTGAGTCCAATCCACCAGCATCAATTATTGCTTGGCATCTCCGAGGCATACTTTCCACTAAATTTTCGGCGTATTATCGGGAGAGCTGCTTCAAAGTGTAAGCAGTTTTCCACGGAGCTTCTGCTTGATGTAGGCCCAGACGTTTTCGGTAGGATTTGCGATTGCGAAGGCCAATCAACTGTCATAATGCATTTTTCCCGTTTCCATTCAGTACACAGCCGGCTCCGGTGTTTGGGATCATTATCTTCTTGTAAGATCCAGGTCTCGTTTTTTGTGACAAAATGTTTGTAATACCTATGTAAAACCCATATTACATACTTACCTAAATTTTACCATTCTCAATAAATTCACCTGAAACATACTTACGTAATCCAAAACAAAAACATTTGCATTCCATTGCATTCCATTTGCATTCATTAATGAAGATCAATAACATATCGTACATTCTTGAATATGTACATATGCACGTGTAGTACGGTATCTGTGCAAAGCAATAAATTATCTGACACACTTAACTTTTCATGTGTGGATTCATGTTTCAGATGATTTATGTGCATGAAGAAAGGTCGCGTGCGAATGGACAATGCATAAAGTGCAATGTGAGTATCGTAGGTCAGAAAAGTTGCACGATGAAAATTTATTGGGTCATAAACAAATATATTTTCCGAGTGTGAGAAAATGTATATATTTTGTAATTGATATTTTTAAGAATTTATTAGGTCATAAATGGTTTTGATATTTTTGTAGGTCGTTAAGAATAAGAAATTTTGTATAAATAGTTGAGGCGAGTGTAAAATAAAGGGGATTCTGATTTAGACACTCAAGAGTTGACTTTTCTTTTTCGTAAAGAATTCATAGTCGCGAAGTTTATTATTAGCTCGACTGAGTTAATCATGGCGTCGTGGTTTTTATGTCCTCGCCACTCTATCTGCGGAGCATTTCCGCTTGTTAGGTAAAATTTATCAATCCTTATCCATAATACGTTAAAACTTCTAAATTTATATTAGCGAAACACAGGATAAAGATCCTGCCTCATTTCGTGTTGTTCGGCAGTCGGTAATAGAGCTTTCTTATAGATTTTAACCATCTTGGGAGCATTGAGATTCTCGGTGAACACATGCAAAACGCTAAAACCCCTCTTTGAGAAGCAGCCCCAAAGATGAACCTTGATTGGATGTTTAACGGTTCGCTGGACGAACTGATTTGATGTGGGACACCAGGCACGTGGTATGGTTGCGAAACCCCAAAAAGAAGCTTCGTCAGAAAAAATTACATCACCCCAATCGCGATCTATGTTTTCCTGAGCCCAGGCGAGCCGTTTGGCAACGTGACGTTCAGACAAGAGTGGTTTTTTTAACGCTACTCCGCCATTTTACATTGTTTGCGCGCAGATGTTCCCGAATGACGACGTGTGATAACTGTTTTCGCTTGTCCTTGACGTAAGGACAAGCCAGGATTGCGCGAAAACAAAGCCACGATTCGCTTTTCGTCCTTTTTGGTCACTTTTCCTACCGAACCACAATTTGGAAGGTCCTCGACGGTTTTTGACTCTTTAAATCGTTGACCCAATTCCGGACAAACGATAAAGACTTTTGAATGTATTTAGCCGCCACTACATAGTTCATTTTTGGTCCTTTAGGGTGTGTGCAAAGGAACACGGCGTCGAAGTGCTTTGCGTAAATGGCATTCATGTAGATTTTAGTGTTTTTCCGACGGATGATTGACTTCGATGTCACTTAACGATCGCAAGCTATGCTGGATACGCTCTTACTTAACAGACTGTATAAATTCTCTAAGGACGTCGTTCATCTTTCTTTGGAATATTGCTGGCGCGTTTTTCAGGCCAAACGGCATTCTCACGAACTCATACAGACTATGGGATGTTACAAAGGCTGTTTTGTGTCTATCTTCTTCTTTTACTAAAATTTGGTGATAACCTCTCCAAGGTCAATCGTAGAAAAATATTGGGCTGTGCCAAGCTTATCTAATAGTGAGTCGATATTTGGTAATGGATATTTATCGTCTATCGTAACTTCATTAAGTTTACGATTGTCGATCACTAACCGGAATTTTTTACTTCCGGAGTTGTCGCTTTTTTTGGGGACGATAATTAACTCTTAGCGGCACAGAAAAATCAGTTGGGTTTTGACCCAACCTGCACGAAAAATGAAACTTGGAAATTTTTCATAATCTTTTATTGTCTTTGAGAAAAAATAAAAAAATTATAATTAAAATTCATAAAATGATGTCCTTGTTCGTCTAGGACCTTCCCGAATGGGTGGTACACCATATGTACCACTAGTCCTGTAACGCAAAATTTTATGGATGAAAAAATGTTTAATTTATATAGAATATTTTTATATTTCACCTCATTATGATAATCCTGAAAGCATGTTTTTGTCTTGGATAAACATAATGGTACTTGACAGATTGTACACATCCATTCTGTTCGAATTTGCTTGTCCTTCGAGCTGCATTTTGCACATCTTCTTCGAGTACTCCGTAAAGGTTGGTGAGCGGAATCAGCAAGTCTTACTTCTTTGGCTACATTAGGCTTATGTTTTTTAATCTCAAGTCCTTGCGTACTTATAGCTGGGCGTTTAAGTTAAACTAGTTTTTCTGCCAATAAATCACTTGCCTTCGGAAATCTTTGTGGCTAACCGAATTCCCCAGAAGTTTAAACAAAATGAAGGAATTTACAACGCTAGCATCTAAAAAATAAAATATACGATGCCACGATTTCTGGCTTTTTCGATCAATTTCATAGTTTGATTTTAATTGATCGAATTTGTCTACAATTAATTGATGAATTCGTCGATTATGGAAAATGCCGATCCGGTATCGATAAGAGCGACATATTTCACTTTTTTATTGTTAATGTTATCATTGGTAGTACGTCTAAGAGATCGGGATTACCATCGAACCATTGTGGAATGTGATTATCGTCTGTAATGATTTTCTATTCAAAATCGCTCGAAGGAAATCAGAACCGATCTCTCATCGGTTCTAGACGTGCAGTCTGAGTCGTGCCAACGAATGGTACTAACCGGTCAACCAGTCCGTACACCCGTACTCCGGTGGCGCATTCAAAACCAGGGCAGAGGCACTACAAAAAAAAAAAAAGCTAAATTAAAGATGGGAAACTCGAGAATAACTTCTCTAACCCTTACTTGCAACACCATGAGCAAACTCCTTCGCTTAGCGATACAGATGAAAATCACGTAACTGTAACACACCTAATACTGTTATATTCAACGCGTTTCCGATACTGAAATTTCAACAGATTTCGGGAATGCGCGAACTGTGCTCCGTCGCAAAAAGAATGACGCGACACTCTTCGACAAAACTGACGTAGGATGGGAAGTCATACGTTGGCGCATTGCGTATGTATTAGTCGCCTACTATTGGTCATGTAGGTGATCAATGACTGAATAATAGTCGGCAGTGGCGTAGGGCCGATTCATTACACGTCTATGGGACTATTTCGAATTCCTGGATTGGGCCCTTTCAATGTTTTCGATTTCCATAGGTTCCGCCCTACAAAAACGGAATTTTCACTTCTTTCAAACCTATTTTGACCCGATTGGCGACGCTGACCAGAATTTCTATTAAATTGAGGGTTTGGGTATCGGAAGTTATTATTTTGTGATCGAAATTGACCGAAGTTTACATTAGATGGATTATCTTGTTGATAATTGACTATTGAACTGGTAATTATTTTGGTTATTATTTCGATACATGTCACGGTTTTGCTGTCTGTTTTCGTTAGGTTTGCGTCTAAATTGTCCTGAATTATGTTTATTTACTGGGTCGTTCTTTGAATTATTAGGATTTTAACTTTTATGGTCAGTCCCGAACACATTATTTACATTTTCACTTTTCCTCTTTTCGCATCTATACTGATCTATACTGATTTCGAAGCTACTGCTATTCATTATGTCTATAATGTCATCAATATCATGCATCTCTATTATCTTATGTAGAAGTATTCCTTGCGTCATTTCCTTCGCAGTGTTAACCAAGATTGCGTCAACATTGCTGAGGTCCACGAACAAGGAATCCTTATAGTAGACACTTAATTCGTCTTTTTTACACTTAATATTTTGCAAATTTAAAGCTAAATCACTTACGGTATTAGTCCTTAAGTTGCTGATCATCCGGTATATCTCGTATGGTTCGATGTCTGGTTGTACCTCAATTGAAGCGCTTTTTTGATCGCTTCCCAGTAATCTGGTTCACGAACGTTTATGATCACATCCTTCGCTTTTCCTTGAATTTGTTCGAAAAAGATATGTCTTGTTGCATTCCGCTTCCTATTTGGGTCGTCAATACCAGGCTTGTTGCTGATACGGTTTATTTTAATTTCAGCGGATGCTGATTTGTTGATACCAATATCAGCTGATGCTGATGCTGAGCTATATAACAAGAAGCTATACTGACAGAAAATGTTGCTTTATATATTAGTGACACACTTCTTCTTCTTTCTTTCTTCTTTGTAGCCCTACAGCCTCTTTCGGGCCTTCTCTTAGAGATTGTTAGAGTATCTCATTGTCATGATCGATCGGTGAGAAGAATTTCCGTGTCAGCATAGAAAGTTCTTTATAATTAGCTGTTCCATTAGTTCTCCACCAGTCAAGTGGATCTTGCGAGATCATAATTTTCTTCTCCTTACAATATTGCGTCAAAAGAATTTTCAATTTTGAGTTCATATCTGGATTTAAACTATTGAAGATGTCATTGTCTTCATCAATTGAACCTAGTAACTGTTCAAATTCGTTTTGCAGAGTTTGTTTTTTAACAGTGCTAGTTGTGGGCTATTCTTCATCGTCTGTTTCCATTAGAGGACCAGTCCGTGACCTGCTTAAAAATGATACACTAGTTTCATCTGAATTATTTACTGGGCTTATTATTTCTGACTCCATGTTTTCATTAGGAAATTCACTAATGAATTTTGCTTTGTATCGAGCATCCAAAAGAGTGGATATTGCGAATGTGAAATTGTTTCCAATGCCAGAAAATTTTATAGAGATATTCTTTTTTAAGATTGTAATAAGATGTTGTATTGCATCTGGGTTGTCTGGTTTAGCTAACGCATTATCGAGTTTTTTCGTTAGCAAATGAATAAATGGAATCACTGATGAAATCAAAGCATTCGAAATGCTTAATTGCCGTGTACAGTCTTCAAAAGGTCTCAACAAATTAACGCAATCTTTCATTATTTTCCACTCCTCAGCTAAAATAGTTGGTATGTGTCCAAACACTTGAATTTCAACTGCGTGCGTCGAAGCATTTAGAGAATTTTTTTTAGGTTGGTAGTACTGTCAGTGACATCTATTGCAAATACACATGTCAAAATATTCATTAGTGCTTGAGATACGCGTCGTTTCTGGGATGTAAAAGGAACTATTCCACCTCGTGATGCAATCTTGGAAAACTGCTAATTTGGGTTGATTGAGGTGCTCCTGAATAACACTCAGTTCTTTTTGGGCTATTGTCGAATGATTGGAGTGGTTCGCAATTTTTTGAGTTTTTGTTTTGTATCTATTAAAGTTTGATCAGATTTCAGCCCATTTTTGACACAAATTTGAGTTTATGTACTGTGCAATGTATATTGCCCAAATCTGATATCATCATGGCCCTCTTCATATTCGATCCTGCGTCTCTTATTATGCAATGAACTTGATCTTTAGATATTCCCCATTCAGTGAGCATCGATTGGTATTTTTTCGGCAATAATATCTCCTGTATGCCGATCATCGAATGCTTCACATCTGAGAATTATTGATTTATGTTCAAAGTTTTCGTTAACACCATGGCAGGTGTAACTTAGTAAGGATACCATGGGGTTTGGATCGTCCAAATGTCCGACGCAAAAAACTCATGTATGCAAATTCTTTTAAAATATTTTTTACCTTTACGACAACATTTTGGTAAAGTTCTTTACATACATAGTGAAAAACTGGCGCCCTCTCAAATTATATTTTGGCATAACCGTTTTCATTAGTCTTTGAAAGGCAATTCCTTCTACAAAATGAAATGGTAGATCTGGGAAAGTAATCATTTCGGCTATTAATTTATGAACCATTACACTCTTTGAGTTGTTTTTGTTGTACTGTTTTTCTTTTTGAAGTGTTTATTTAATTTGTAGTTGTTTTGTTGCTTGCTGTCTTGGTGTAAGTACTTTATCTAAAACAGCAATCAAAAAATACTGCTATAAACCATCTTTTCACAAAAGAGCATAAAGTATGATATTTTCACGAAAGAACAAAGTACGGCACGGAGGAGTAGAATACAGTAGGACCGCTCTCAACCGGCCACCTCGCGGCCGGAACCCTTGTTACGACAACAATTATTAGTATATCCGAGTACTGATTGCTCGGAATTCAATAATAATTAATCACGTCCCCATGCCTAGCTTACGACACGTTACGACAACAATCATTAGCACATGCGGATACTAATTGCTCGGAAAACCATAACTGTTGATCACGCTCCCAATGCCTCGTTCGTCGTACGTAGCGCTCTTCTGCGAGCCAACAAGCAATGTATGCTTAACCGCCCATACTTAGGGAACGGCGACACCCTATGCAGAATACATAATCGCAATTCATTGTCTATAAGAACCTTATTTCTTACGCTTCATTGGTCAAATCACTAAATTGGCTCCCCGGCAAATTCCACGCGTATACATAGTAGTCCATACAATTAATATTGAGAGCACATGGCGAACATTTACACAACTGAATGTGTGTACTCTGCGCAATCCGCTCAACTGAGTATCAATTCGCCGCAACAACCAACTCAGAAATCATATGAGAAGAAGTCGTCAAACATACAGATATATGAATACTGAAGACGAAAAGAGCAAAAGCATAAGACTAGCGTTCCTTTTCATGCTACAAGATTATTCCCGAGGATCAAGAGAGGAATGAATTCGTGAAGCAGGTTAAGGGGAACTAGCGCACTTACAAACTCAGCGTTTTGCGGTTAACTAGAGCGTGGTGGTAGACAACGTGAGGCTGTGGCAAGAGCTGGGCAACCTACGACGCCTCGCGAGAGGCGTGAAGTCTGACGAGGAGCGGGAGTTTTTCGCAGCCCGGGCCAGGACACTCAAGAAATAGATCAAGGAGGAGCGAAGAAGCAGGCTAGCGGTGGCAGCTAGAATCCGAGCGCTACCGGCCAAACGAGTTCCAGACGTAGGGTGTAATAAACCAAAGTCAATTGCTAAACAAAAATAAAGAATGAAAGAAAAAAAGGTCCTTCATATTTCTAAAGGACAATCCTTTTCCCATCTACGTGTCAAAGATTGTGGTAGTGTATGGTGAGGTGCAATCACCACGCCAACACAGGCAGGGTGGTTGCATATTTGTAACCCTGGCCGGTTACCTATTTGGCCAAATCCGATGTGATGGTATTTCAAAGGAAAATATTAACATAAACGTGGTATAATAACTATACAGTGTAAAATAATTATCAAATTAATAATTACCTAGCGCAAAATAATAAAAGAAAAATATGTTATTTACAATACTTAGCATATTTTATTAGATACAGAATATGGACGAATAAAACTGTTAAACTTCAAACCCAATCTACATTGGGTTGGGGAGAGCATACGCTTTATCACTTCCATAATATTCGCTTCTAGTCATCGTCGGTTTCCAGAAAGTGTTTTAAAATAATGCTTCAGTTAATTTTTTTCAAGTTGTTTCATTTAATAGGACGGTTAATCCGAGGGCCGGTTGATCCGAGGCTGGTTAAGAGGGGTTCTACTGTACAATGGATCAAACTTAGTTCATCTAAAGACGGACCTGCCAGATATATCAAAGATGGAACGAAACGATAGTTGAACTTCTTTTTTTTCTTCCGCCTTTAGCGGTTTTAATTCAATGTGACAAAGTAATAACTATAATACTAAGAAATATTTTATCCTGACAAGCATATACCTGCATAGTATCTTTTTCTTCTGTGTAGCACTACAGCCCCTCTCGGGCCTTCGCTTAGAGATAGAGTATCTCATTTTCATGACCGTATTGATTTTTTCGGAAGTTGGTTTGATCAGTACCATGCTCCCGTGTGCTTGCTCAGCTATGATATGATCGGATTAAATCAGTACATATCACCACTGAGTGAACACTCGAGGTCTGTTCGAAAAATCCCCTGAACTAAATCACGTTGCTCCCAACGAGATTTGAACCTGGGACCTTCGGCTTATGCGTTCATGCTCCAACCACTAGGCCACAGACTACACAGCATATATAGTAGGGTAGACTGGGTACGGTTGAAACATTTTAGCGTTTATCGTCCGTTGCATCTGGATCAATTAAGCGAGCGATTACGGGAATACATTAAATTAAATACCATATATCTATCTACTAATGGGCAATATTATTTGAGATCACTGTATTGTATTTTATGTGTAAAATAAAATTTAACATAAAAAAATAATTTGTTTCAACCGTCCCTATGCCAGGGTCGGTTGAAACAGTGCCTGGGGTCAATTGAAACACATGCAAATAATAAAAAATCTTATAAATCAACATATTTACTCGTCGTCTAATAACATTTCACGACTCGTTATGGCACAGTTAAACATCACAAATGTGTTTTTATTAATATTCAAGTCTTTCAAAATACTTATAATCTTATATTAATTTCAATCTTTTTTCAAAGTTTTATATTAAGTACAACTTAAATTATGAAATAATCAGATGTTGGTGCTTTTGTGATGTTTTTGTACTTCTTCATACTATATTTTTCAAAACTCAACAGCATTAATTAAAAAACTAAATTTTAGCACTCCAGCTAACAAAACACTTTGAGTGAAACTTCACAACCTTATTTTTATAAACATCTTCATTTTTAAGCAAAGATAAATAAATCACAAAACTAAACTTCAATACTTTTTGCTTAAGAAAATAAAATTCAGCAGTTTTAAAAAAAATTTATCACTTCAGCTATAAAATAGGTTAAGAGAAAAATTAAGACATATTATTTCTTTAAAAATCAAAATTTTAAACAATATTATTTATCTAGTCACGATATCATTCGGAATCACAATTGTGGCAAACATAACGTAGACTACCTGCTGTGCACTCTTCATGCGCCCACATTTTGCACTCCATGCATTGTATCCATTTTTCCCTTGATCTGCTTTCTGAATATGCTGACAAACAAACCAGGCAGAAGCACTCCTCTGCTTCTGATGAAGATTCATGTTGCCTGTTGGTGTTTTTCCTGTTTGTAGCATTTCTTTTAGTCCTTCCTTTATCTAACCTTTTCTTAACTTGCTTAGCTTTGGTTCGTTTCAATCTGTTTTCATGTTCCCTTTTTATCTCTTCTTTTTCAGGTGTATCTGTATAGATTGTGGATTTCCTGGTTTTTCGCCCCCTGTTTGGCAGTTTCCTTGGAAAAGCTTTTGGTAGTGGTCGCACTACTTCCGGCAAAAACAGAAGTGGTGTACCCAAAGTTGCGATATTTTCTGTTTGATTTGTCAGCACAGAAACGGATTTGAACCTTGTACAGGGTTTGGGTGAAATTTCCTGAACCCTACCACTATTTTGATGTCCGGGTGGTTTAATTAAAGATTCTGGATCTGCAATTATATCTTCTTGTTCTCTGTCTGCAACTTGTGAACACTGTGGCGTGTTTAGAGTTGGTTGTTGTATAAAAAAAGCTGCATTAGAAAGCTATTCCGACTCTTCTGGTGGTTCGAAAGTAAAAATAGAAGGTGATGGTGTTGGTGTTTTATCCTCGGGTGCACTAGCATTCTGAATAGGGCCCTCAGTTGCCTCGATTGTTTTTACAGGATTTGGCCTATCTGTCACAAATGCAGGTGCAAAATCGAGTTCAGTAAATAAATACCGATTAAATGGAACAATCCCAGTTGCGCGAAAGCCAGCTTGAATGTTGGATTGTGTAAGAGCAAGCGGCATAGCAGAAGCTAAAATTCCTGGGATGTCGTAGATTGACATTGTTTTGCCGGGATGGCTTCGCATCCATCCATCACAGGTCGAATTTACAGCTTTCTTCAGAGGACCGAATACAGATCGATCAAGCGGCTGGAGTTTATGTGAGCAGTGAGGAGGGAAAGATAGCATCACAATGCCATTCGTCTTGCAAAAGTCTAGTGCGACAATGTGAACATGTGAAGAGTGGTTATCAAGTACAAGCAAAACTTTGTGTGAAGGAGAAGCTTTTGAATGTTTTCTGTAGTGTTCCAGGAAATGAATAAATGTTTCATCCTGCATCCAGCCAGAAGGATTTGCACTTCCAGCAGATCCTATTGATTCATCCCTGATGAAATGATCTTGGTAACGCACTCGCGGAAAGACGAAGAATGGAGGAAAAGCATTTCCGATGGCATTGACCGCAAAGGCTACTGTGACTAAAGTTCCCCTCTCGGCTGAAGTCACTGAACCTACTTGACGAGCACCACGTCTAGCTATTATTCGGTCGGGTTTTTGCACAGTAGTTATGCCGGTCTCATCAGCGTTATATATATTTTGAGGTTCGAATTTATAACGGTCCATGACAGTAGCCAAATTGTCGTAGAAAGCATCTACGTTATTTCTGTTAAAGCTAGTCGCCCTAGAAAGACTTGTAGCCTGTGCTGCACGTACTGACAATTCAGGATTCCTTCGCATAAACATGCGAAACCATTCTTCGCCGGCCATTTCGTTGTCATCCCAAGTCCGAGGTCGCGATAAGTCATACTTGATGGTTAGTTCGTATGCTAATTTCATGACATCTTTTTTAGTTAGGCCAAAATATATGTCTGCACATCGCATTAAATATTTAGAAAGCTCACGCTCTTGTTCCTGGTTAAACACTCGATTGTGAGCCTTGTATCCCATTCCTTGATTTTCATCGCCACCAGTTGCATCTCGTTTACGTAGATACCTCAACAGGGAACAGTGGTTCAATCCATTCTTTTCTGCCGCTGTTCTTAACGAAGATCCGGCTTTTACATCTTCATAGGCTTGTTTGTACATTGATATATCGGCCTGACCTCTTGAAGTTTTCCTTTGACGCACCCTTGGCATATAAGAAATAAGAAAATTAAATAGATAATCTGTTTCAACCGTACCCACAAAAAATGTTTCAATCGTCCCCAACCCCCTATCTAGGTATAAAACGGTTCACAGTAAGAATGATAATAAATTTGAACAAAAACTAAACATTCAGCCATATTTTACAACCTTCAATTAAAATGATGCAACACTCTTAATAATCTAGCTCTAATAACACCATAATAATTGCATAAATTTACAAACAAAAAATACTTACTTTCCTGTCAAAAAACACAATGGGGCCTCCTACACACAAGCACAACGCACAAAGATCGACACAACACTAAAGTTCGAGTTTAGACTTGTCGACCGCTTCGTTCTCTTATTGCAGCACTCATCTCAACATGTACGGTGCCGAAATATTTGCTTTGTTTCAATCGTCCCCCGTTTCAACCGTACCCAGTCTACCCTATATCGGGAGTAAATCTGCTCTTTTCAGTGCTTAATATTTTTTTCTTATTGTTTTTCAAGTGTTCGCACTAAAGAAGAAAAGAAATTCACTCCGAATCTTAAATTTTGTAAATCCAGTTTATTTAAAAATTTCTGAATATATTTACCGTAAAGAATATTTACGGAATTTTTTAATCATTGCTGTTTTTCAACATTGATTTTTTTAAATTTTTGAACTCTTTTGTTAAGCTAACAGTAAGAAAAAGAATTAAAACAATGTTGTCAATTCAAGATTATTTTATTTACTATACAGGTATCTAATTGATTTCATTTTCTCAAAATATTCTACTTGAAAGAAAACAAAGCAGAAAGATTTTCTTTTAATTGAAAAGAAAAAATTAAGAAAATGGCGTTTCCTTTTAATTTTGCGTAATAATTTATCCTTTAAACGGATTTTCGACTGTAATCGTGCTTTCTTCTTCGGAAATAATCCCTGAAGAAGAAGAATTTTCCTAATAAAAAGAAAATGTTGCAAATCAGATTTGAAACGGCGCCTACTGCGTTTCGGAACCACGAGTCCAACCATTTCAACATCACAGAAACAAGCCACATATTGACTCCATTGAATTTGTAAAAATATGCCTTCTGCCTCGGCTTTATGTTTTAAGGCTTAAAAATTATAATAGTATAAACTTACCTTTTGTAGCAGCTTCTTCTATTTGCTGCTTTTCGATTTCCAGCTTCATGAAAGAACTATATTCTTCTGTATGGATGAGCCTCAGATGGTTTCTATCGACGTATTTGTACGTCCCTTCCGCGAATAATTTTTCGCACAAATATTACATTTTGCAGTATCTCTGTCCACCAAGGCATTGTGTCATTTGTGGAGACATTAATTAGCAAAAATTTAAAAATTTCACACAGTAACAAATCACTCTGTTTACTTCTATCACATGAATTTTTGCAAAAAACTTGAGCGAACAATATACCTTTACTCAAACTAAATACTCGCAAACAAATCACCAATCACTCTGTTCACTTTGCAATAACTGGAGAGAACAAGTATACATATAGTATACTCACTGCCTGGTCCTTTGAAATCATGACGAATGGTCAGGGGAACCCCCGATTTATTTAAAATGAATTGAGTTTTGTGTATTGTGACTTTCCTCGCAAAACCCTTCACCTAACAAATCCAGTATTTCGTTTCTTGCAAACATATTGAACTTGTGCAAGCTCTGCTCTATGCAATCATGTCACGACCTGAATGTCAATCAGCATTAATTAACGCGGATGTTGATGCGAATGCTGATATTCAAAGTAATGCTGATAATCCCCTGATGCTGATATTCGCAACAACCCTGGTCAATACTGTTCAAATAGAATTTGACGCTGCGTATAAATGAATTAATCCACACTTCACCGGTTCCTGTGAAAGTGCTCATGTGTCGAATTTCTTTTATCATGTTCTGTGCTGGGTCCAGTTCGTTGTTTTGCAACAACCATAATCCGCTCAGTATTTCTGCTAAACGATTTACTGATCGTTGTTGTTTTGGTTTGTTATCAGTTGCTGGACTGCTGTGGCAAGTTGCGTGAATTCCGCTTCCTTCATTAAGAGCTTCCTCGTCTAAAGACTCTCAAGATAAAACAAAGGAACTTTTTTGGAGGAGTATCGAAAGTTTTTCCAGGATTTGCGGTAAAGGGAAATGGTGGTCTTTCTGCATTTTTAGGTAGCCATTCTTCAGAAACAATGCTGTTGCTAGGACTAACTTGATCAACTTCTTCACCATCTTCTTTCCCTATATCGCTCAATTCTGTGTCGTTGTCATAATTATCGTCAGATGACTCCGATGACGGAACTCATAATACGTCTCCTTTTTATACCTGCCGGTGTATTGATTTCGGTATCGCTGATATCGCTTTCATTCATTTTAATGGATACTTTTAAACATGTATTATAAACTAAAATGGTTGGAAATATAAAAAAGTATAAGCAATAATGTAAAAATAAAAAGAAGTAAATAAAATATAATACGAATACTGATTTTCTCCGTCCTTCATGTTGAAACACGTATCGATGACTAATACCTTTGTTGGACGAAACTATACGTCCTAAGGAAGTATTCATACGTTCCGCTCGGTTAACAGGTTAAGAACACTTTAGTCGACCGTATTTGTATTGCGATTTTAGTTTCGCGTTACTTTTTCGTTTTAACCGACTGCGCCAATTGTGTCGTACCAAGCGGAGAAAATTAAAAAAATAAGCTAGCAAAAAGTCCACGGGAAACTAGTTAAAATGAAAGACGATTTTATCTATTAACGAATATATTAGTTTATTAATACGGAATACTTCACTCAAGTGTGAGAGAGGTGCAACTGGACGAGAAGCTTGTCTTTCCCGATTTTTTAATAATTTGCAATTGCTGACGATGCATCTGGCTGTTTGCTACTTTCCAGAAAAGCTTGCAATGTTTGCCAGACGGTGTCAGTTTTCCGTGAATCTAGAATTTCTGCATCTAACGGAAGATGCAGACGTGTGTGAATTAATTTTATTTATCGCGTGAATTAAGTAGTTGCGTTTTGTAAAGATAAAAAATATATATTTATCAATCTTTATATTTACAATACTTGGGCTTAGCACTAGTTGAATTCCCAGCGAATAAGGCGCTGTCGGTTGGTTACAGTCTGCTTGAATTGTTCTTTAAATTAATACGTTTGTCATTCCTATTGGTCAGTTCATTTTAGGAATGTGGTCTCAAACGTGACCATATATGGCAATGAAATTGGATATGCGGAACTGGTAGCGGCCGGTTCTTGTGTGTCATGTCAGTATACATGATATGGGTCCATAAATCGCGTGTCAGCATACAAAACTCACTTGAAAGTTTTTTGGCTTCTTGCGATTGGTACAGTTTGGCGCATACGTAACTGGCTTCCCACAACGTTAGCCTCTGTCTGGCATCCGGTAAAGCGGTGTCCCGTCTGCCGGCAGTTCCAACACGTGGTAATTCATGTCCTAGCTGCCAGTTCGTGGACTTCGGTTTGGTATTTTTCGTCTAGCTCCGTGGGTGATGGACAGATGGCCTCAGACGCGCTGTCTATTATTGGTGGTATAAGACAAGGTGGCGCAGGTAGAGCAGGCACGCTGTGTTCGAGCTCAGCTACTGAGCGTCGTTCCAGTTGCTCCCCTCGGCTAAAGAATTTATTTTGAGGTGTGGATCGCTGGGAGTATTGCACGGCTTCAAGCTCCTTTGCTGACGCGCGAAGCGCATGTACGTTGTGGCGCGGAGCAAAAACCAATCGCTCTTGTAACTCGGGCCTGATTCGCCAACAAATCCGACAGGAAATATGGAACGCAGGACGCGCAAATGAAGAGCATTATAATCTGAGATCCTGACCTTCTGAGTTGGTGATGAAGTATTTCCTCGCAACTTCCGCCAAAGCACCGCAGCTGGCCATTATAATGCGAAGTTGGATCGACACTTTTTAAAAACCCGCTTTCTCCTCATGGATCCGTCTGGCGAAGCAATTGGTATATACCACGCAAAAGAACTGTGTCGGTAAAAATTAGTTAAGTACACACGTTTCTACGTGCGTGTTCGCTTAGTTTAAGCGCATACGTCTGTTTTTCCCTCCCTGTTTAGTGTAATGATTCCCATGCATGAACATCTGAAATAACAAAACATCAATTAACACGAAACAATAGTCATTTCCAATATTTACTTACTTGGATAACATTGTTCTATATTCGTTCAATAACCAGAACATATGCTTGAACTGAAATACAATACCTACCTCATTATTCAATATTCGATTCTTTACTTTTACTTTCTTCTGCATAAAGAAATAAACATAAACATTGCCATGTGCATTTTTGCACTTGAGACTATAATTTATGACCTAGACTATAATTTATGACCTAGAAGGTTACATAATGAACGTGTATGTTCATTTATTGAATCGATGTATTGTATTACAGAGAAAAGAAAACAAATGTGTGAAGTGATTTGTAGGTCATGAGACCACACATTTAGAATATTGAATTATGTATGGGAAATAATTTATGACATACATTTTAAGTAGATTTAAGAATTGTATAAAATGGAAAGTAAAGGTTGATTCGGGATCCGAAGGTTCTGACCCGTACGCAAATAAAGATTCGGCCATTGAATTTCTTTGGCTGGCATTATTTGAATACGAGAAGGATTTTTCTGTTTCAAAGATACTTTGGCTGGAATATTCTGCTGAACTTAGGATTCAACTGCTGCATAGAAGTTTTACTTCGGTGCACGTCACTATTTGGCCAGATTCTATCAGGCTAGACGACGATCAGGTATATTTTATTCATTAATATTGAATATTAAAAGGACTAACATAATATTAGTTTTAATCACATACTTTTGTTTTTCCGTCTGTAGCAATTCGGAAGTAGTTGCGTCGGTCTGCCCATGCGATACTTGTTTTTTCTGTCCCCTATCGCTGCTCGGATCACAATCTGTCACCCGCCGGGGAGTCCTTCAGCTCCATTTTCGCAATCCTCGTCTCTTAAGGATTGCGAGGAAATTAACTCCCCTGTAGTAATTGAACAGTCGGCACAGGCAAACTGCTCGGGACAAAGCGAAAGGGGTATTTGGAAAAGTTCCGCGTACGTCTTTGCGATGAAGGAAAAACGTTTTTGCATTGCGTTCTTTTTCTAAAACTGGGATTTTTGTGGGACGGATTGCGGAAATCGTAGCTATAAGAAGTTCCGGGAAAAAATATTTAATTGTGTGGAAATGAGCAGTTAGCGCCTTTGGATATTACAGATACTAGCGGCAATTCAAAATTGTGATCAAAATTATCGACTCTCGCTTTTACAATCGTTTCCACGCCATCAAATCGAATGTTGTGGTAACTGTTCGGGATGCTAAACATACAAAATTGTCTATCGTTGTTGTGGTGGCCTCTACTTCTGCATGTGTATCGATGTGAACGGCATTAATCTTTGTTACTTGGAAGTCATTCATAATTTTATTAAAGTCCTCAACGAATACTTCCACACCACAATTGTGAATTAGATCTTGTGCTCAACTTTTTTAAAGTCTATACCGGCGGGCGAAATACGAGAGACATCGCAAACAAAAGTTTTGAAACAATTTTTAACACTCCACTCCTTAAAGTAAATTCTTCCAGTCCCGAATAATATGTTAAAATCGTTTTTTATTTTACGGAAAAATGTGGGAGTGTATATACTCCATTTTCTTAAATACACATAATATGCCATTTATCCCGCTATAATTTTATTCAAATGTGTTTTTGTTATTATTGAATTTAAATATTAATTAATAATCGTCCGTAATGCTAAATATTAATTTATTAAATTTGAAGTATAAAGGAACTGCCATCACTCCCTTCACGGGCGCTTGTCAAAGGAGTGGGTGAGTTTTCCCTTCTTTTAAATATTTATTAAATTTACATATTTGTTTACATTTAAATATTCAACGCATCTACCTATTTCATCATCATCCATGACGCGACAGCTAAGCTGGGCCTTGGCTTCCAGGATTAATTTCCTCCAATCATTACGGTTCCGCATCCAACAAGGATCTGCTTTCAGCTTCTATTGTGTCTCCCCATCGAGTTCCCGGCCTTACCGCTAGATGTCTACCTTGTGCTCTACCGGTCAATGTTCTTTTGGGTAGCCGGTTTTTTCCCCATTTTTCCTACATGGCCCGCCCATTGTAATTGACGTAATTTCACGCCAGAAGGAACAGGTGGATCGTCAAATAGTTCCTACACACCTAATTGTTGTAACGTATTCTCCACTCTGTTCCTTGTTTCACTGGATCGTAAATTTTCCGGAGCACTATGCGCTCAAATACGTCCACTGCCCTTTCGGATCCCCTCCCCCTCACACTTAAATCTATATAAATATATATTTTTTAAATTTTATATAAATGTATTTTTTAAATTTTACACAAATATATTTTTTAACTATTTAAAATCAAATCAGATTGCCCATTTTCTCCTCTAAAAGAAAAAAATGTACACACATAATTGGATAAGGAAGACGCATTTTCTTACTACCGAATAATTTGAATATTGTATAGAACAAAACATTTTAATTTGAATATGTTTCGTATTCTTTTTACGAAATTGCATCGAAAATGCCTTGAGATACCTTAAACGACAAAAATAAAAGCAGGAAAATAATGTCAACTTAAACATTGACACTCAGTCTTTTCATTTTTGAACCCTGACCGGGTATGGAACCCGTTACGTTGGCTGACCCCTCCGCTCATGAGCTAGCCATCAAGTGAGCTCTCCCCTTTTTTGGATTGTTGCAGGTGCTCTCGCCGGACTGCTTGGCCTTCTACACCCTATATGGGCCAAGGCAGCATTTTTTGGATTTATCTCCGGTTGGGTGGGGGCACCAGCACCTCCTGAATGCCCCACTCTCATTTATCCTCGCGTGTAATACGTGGCACGTACTACATAGATCGCGGTAACGCAGTCGTATAGTAAATATTCATTGAGAATAAAAATTAAAAATGGAATTTCAACGTTTTCGTTTATTACAGTGTAAATCTAAGGAAAAACTTCGGCAGTGCTTCGATAATGACATTGCTGAGGTATCCGTAGTATCCGTGGGGGGTCTTTCGGAGGAGTAACAGACACGTTGTTGTACTTGTTGGAAATGTTATTTCCCAGGGCGGAATGCGAGACAGTGCAGTGTCATAGCTCTGGAGCACGCACCACCATTTGGATTTGTAAGTGCAAGAACAGGCTGTAGGCGTCCCTAGGAGAGTTTAGAAGCAAACTATTCAATGTGTCTAACTTCTTTGCATCAGGATTGGAACACAGGTCAACGAAATACTTGTATGCCCTGAGGACAAAGAATGATTCCCATCAATGCTCTTGCAAATAGTAAGATGAGACAGGGATGACTTGTTGGCAAATTGTTCTCTTGCGAAGCTCCTCTATTGCTGTAGAATCACCATTCGTAGGGAAATTCGATTGTCATGCTTCTAGTTTTTTGAATAATCTTTCTCTTGTGATACTGTGGCTAAACCATATATTTTGGGTAACTACACAATGTTTGAAAAATCAGATATTTGCTGATTTGGCTCGCACTCTTGCAGTTTGTTGTTTCTTCGGATTGATTTTGTTCGTTCTTTATAACGTTGATTATATATATTTCTTATGGAATTGTTTGCAGCTACATGAAAGAGTTGCATATTTTTAATAATAATTTTTCTGAAAAATTATTAAAGAAGAAAAATGTTAGAAGAAGGTGGTTTCGACGTGTGTACTAATTCTCGTCAGGCCATCACTCTTAGATACACACCGGAGATGGCGACCACCAGGCTTAGAGGTGAGAGAGTTTATTTTAATTTTTCCTACTTATGAGAACTCAATCTGTTTTTGTAACTGTAAGTTATGTTCAAGTTAAATTTCTCTTGTAAGTGCGTGTCATAACGCTGGAGCATGCACCACCATTTGGATTTATAAGTGCAAGAACAGGCTGAGGCGTCCCTAGGCAAGTTTAGAAGCAAACTATTCAATGTGTCTAACTTCTTTGCATCAGGATTGGAACACAGGTCACCGAGATACTTGTATGCCCTGAGGACAAAGAATGATTCCCATCAATGCTCTTGCAAATAGTACGATGAGACACGGATGACATGTTGTCAAATTTTTCTCTTTCGAAGATCCTCTATTTCTGTAGAATCACCATTCGTAGGGAAATTCGATTGTCATGCTTCTAGTTTTTTGAATAATCTTTCTCTTGTGATACTGTGGCTAACCATATATTTTGGGTAACTACACAATGTTTGAAAAATCAGATATTTGCTGATTTGGCTCGCACTCTTGCAGTTTGTTGTTTCTTAGTTCTGATTTTTTTCGTTCTTTATTACGTTGATTATATAATTATGCTATATTTTTCTAATATTCAATATTATTTCTTAATTTTAATGGAATTGCAGTTTAATTTTTAGATTTTGGATTGGTGGACTTGAAGGGTTGAGTCTGTCTTACCGTCACTTTTGCTATAGCCAATGAAGTTTTCTTCGCTTCCGTGTAATTTACTTTGTGAATTTTTGAACCGAAGTTTTAACGTTCACTTATTGGAATCAAACTATTATTTTTAATCACTACACATGACATTTTTTATACGTTGTGACACATTTCTATAATTTTGGCAATATTAACAATATTTTTTAATAGAATATAGTAACTGTAATGCTAGTGCACGCAGAAAAGGAAGGTAAGTTGAACAGAATGGTAGCTGTCAATTTTTATATTTTATATTAAAATATATTTAAATGCCGCTAATTTTTATTTGGTCTCTTACGTCTGAATTAGTACACTGTTCTATAGCTGCTTCCAATTTCCGAAATTGGTAGCTAAACAGCTATGAACGCTCTTCGACAGTTCTAGCTAGTTACGTTGGCAGCGATGATCAACGCATCAGCACTTTCGGAACCTCTTGAAAGAGAGAAACAAAGAAGCGAGCAACGCCATATTTTACGAGAAGCTGAATGTGACTTTTATGGATGCGAAAGAGCCAAAACTTGACGATGCTTCCTTAAGGAAGATGGTCTAAGGAGACAGCATTGTATTTGTAAGAATTTTGATTACGGTTGAATAATGGTAAACATTTTTTTTTCCCGGAAACAAATTTTAATTATCGTTTGTTTGTTTTACAATCGGGATAAAGTACCGCTGTGGTCGTTTTAAGTGGTGTAAGCGAAAAAAATTTTGATTAATCGAATCAAATGTTTCATAAATTATTTGTAGTTTGTGAGGGTAGTGATCTTTATGAAAGTAATAGGAAAATGAGATTTACCGGTATACAATGTTTTTAATATAGCGTGTTTATTCGCTGGATAGATCAGGTAAGCGGATAGTCAGTTGTTGTTCACCACAAGGTAAATATTTCGTAGGGAACATCTCTGGCCCAGAAAAAGTCACAAAGGCGGGAGTAACTATGGTGGGGAAGTGAGATGCAGTGATGGCGCTAATGATGGGGCAGGGATATGCGTCAATAGAAGCAAACAGTTGGTCATGAAAGCCTTATGAAGGTGTTCACACTACACAATGATAACACATTTTATAAACTTTTATTTTAAATTATAGGCGACCCATGGAGATTGAGAAGTTAGGGTTGTATATCCGCGATATCGCTGTATATTGAACTGATGAAACAAGTGAACAGGCTGGATAATGATATGTTACAGCAATTTCCTTAATGGTTAATCGGCGATCTTCCATCACGGTTGTATGCACTAAACTGACGATATCTTCTGTTGAAACAGTTTTAGACGTCCAGAACCTTCATCGTCAAAAATGCTTGTGCGACCGCGTTTGAACTCGGCCACCCAATGTTTAACGGTTGTAAATGATGGTGACGATTCATCATACACGAAGTTTAACTCTTCCTTCACTTCCCGACATTTTTCAGAGTTACTTTATCACAACGCGATACTCGATTTTATGCATTGTTCTCAACAACCGTCATCTGTCAACTTTGGAAGGGTACCATGTGATAATCTCCCATTCATCTAATTAGCAACTTCAGCTGTGCAGTTTTTTTATCAATGAGCATTGGTATTAAATTTGTTAGTAGGGAGGTGAGAATGAATTTTTGTTAGTATAACAAATAAAATTTTGTTAGTGGGTTTAAAAATGAGGTTTTGTAAAGGGGGGAATCAATGAATAAAATTCGTTAGTGGGAGGATAGATAATTTTTTATTATTGTATGATTAAAAGAAAAGGATAGGTGTTAATGAGGCAATTGCAATTGTAAATGGAAGAAGACCGGTGTGTCTGGAATTCGCGTCAAGCTATCAAGGTTTTTATGAAAAAAAATTCGCTAAATTTTCATTGCTTAACCATACGACATACGAAAAGACCCAGACACTGATGAGCGAAATGGCTGGTCATAGAAAAAATGGGGCATCCGTTGGGAGTTGTTGCCCTCTCGCCCCCTCCCATCGGGTATCAAAGTCCCGATGTTGCGAGTCGAAATGCGACGACTCCCCATTCCTTGGCGATAGCCACTGCAACGAAAGAAAGAGAACCACTGCCCGATGGCTTAGTTTTCGTGCGAAAAGTCAGCCATTGATGTGGGTCTCCTATCCATGGACGTCTAGAAAACAGATTGTTGAATGATTGCTTTTTTTAAATATCCATTATTATTAAACTTTAAGGCCCAATATTGAACTACAATGACGCAGCAATGAAAGAAACTTAAAAAAAATTAAAAAAAAACGAGATGCAAAAAGTTTCAGGCATACACAATAAAAAAAGTTTAAACATATAGAAAAAATTAAAAAATGTATAATAGGTCAAAAAAGAATTGAAAATTAAAAAAAAAATCATAGTCATCCCTATATAGGTTAACATGTAAAACGAGAAGATCAGGCACAAAAATATTAACCTTAACACTTTAATCCTCATCACTACAGATGTCAGTGGGTGTTCTTCCTGCTTTTCAACGACTTTTTCACTTCTTCTTCCTACCACTACAACCCCTTTCGGGCCTTCGCTTTCTGCAACAATCGCCTCCAACTGTCTCAGTCCACTGACCGAGTCGTCCAATTTTGAAATCCCAGCAGCGTTGAACTGTCTTCGTCGACTGAGTCAGACCAGCGTTTCCTCGTTTTCCCTACTGGTCTCTGCCCTTCAGTTCTCCCAACGAATACCTTTTCGGGTTTTCATTGTTCGTCCATACGATTCATGTGTCCAGCCCATTGCAGCTTCCGCAGTCTTACAATCGTTGAGACCCCCGGCTCGTCAAAGATATCATACAGCTCATGGTTGTATCTAATTCGCCATTGGTTCCCGTCAAATATAGAACGATAAACACATACACACTCCTAATTTTTCGCTTAGTACATTATGATAAGTGCTCTAAAGGGATATAACCGAGAATATAATCAAGCTGGAAATGTTTGTTTGCCGAAAAAGAAAATGACTTTGCAAATACTTATCAAATACTACAAAATAATATTTAGATTAAGATAACCTCCAAATATGAAACATATAAAGTCAAGCCATTTTGAATAGAAATACTTTTAATTCACGAATCGCCAACCTGAAGTGATTAAATTTTATTTTGCGATTCTCATTAGAACTCTTGCTTAATGATAATGTAACTAGAATTGGTAGATGTAATTATTCGCAGTCAACAAGATGAATTGCTAACTTAACCACGTCTTTAATTTCCAGCAAACCCGTTCCCTTCATGTGTCCAGCCCATTGCAACTTCCGCAGTCTTATAACCGTTGTGGCCTCCGGCTCGTCAAAAATTTCATACAGCTCGTGGTTGTATCGAATTCGCCATTGGTCCCCTCTAGTTTCGCTCCAATTATCCCCTCAGGACATGTCCCTCAAAGGTGTGAAATATGTTTGCGGATGCTTGACTTAGGGTCCAAGCTTCACCACAAAAGTATAACACATCATCACAGATTTGTATACTTGGAGTTTTGTTTCCCTGTGTATGTAGCTGGTCTTCAAAATCGTCAAAATTGAATAAGAAGATTTATTTGCCAGCTGTATTCTTCGGCGTATTTCGTCTCTTCCATCCGCATTTCTAGTTAATTTGGCGCTTAAATACACCAATTCGCCCACATTTTCGATATTGTATTCGCCTCGACTGCGTCATGAGCTTTGTTTTATTGTGATTGATTTGTAGCCTTACTAGTTTTGCTTCGCTGTCGAGTTTCAGGAAGAGTTCTTTGGCGCTTGTTAATGCCCGTCACAAAATGTTGATGTCGTCTGCACATGGCTTGATTTGTATAATAATGTACCTCTTGTATCGCCAGGTAGTTTTCTAATGATGTATTCCAGAGCAAAATTGACTAGCAAAGGGGTCCAGCCCATCTCCCTCCTTTAGTTCGATATTTGTGTCAAAGGCATCGGTGAGTTGGTTATTGATGCAAATTCGGGAGGTTGTTGACGTCATTGTCATTTTAGTAAGACGGACTAATTTGGCTGAGATGCCAAAGCAAAGCATTATTTGGTACAGTACGTTGCGATCAGTATTGTCGAATGCTTGCTCAAAGTCCACGAATATTTGGTATACATCTGTGTTTAACTCCCAGCATTTCACAAGAACCTGCTTGACTGTAAACAATAGGTCTATTGTTAATCTACCTGCTCTAAAACCACTTTGATACTCCCCAAGAATACTATTGGCATATGATCTGATTTTATTTTCTAAGATTTTTGATAATATTTTGTACGCCGTACAAAGTAGTGATATGCCGCATATAGTTTTCGCACTGTAACTTGTAATTTATTGGCTCCGCTCCTATGGCATATGTTCATGTTGCCAAATGTGCTAGATGACTTTATGGTTGGCTTTCTGAACACCGCTGCCACCATATTTTATAGGCTCCACTGGAATCTCATCGATGCCCGGCGCTTTATTATTCTTTTTGGCTTTGATGGTGGAAAAAACTTCATCCACAGTTGGTGGGGTCAACAGAAGTTTCCGGGAGTATCTAGAGAATCAGATGTTCCGGAGCTATGTGAAGGATTAAGGACGTTCTTGGAATATGATGCCCATCTTTCCTTAATCTTGTTTTCGTCAGCGATATTGCTAATGTCATCATGGCAGAGCAAGGTCTTGGGCTGATAACCTCGTTTCAAGCTTTTCACTACTTTGTATGCTTGTCTTCTATTGTCGTCCTAGTATTTTCTTTTCTTAATTCTAATTACCTTATTCGCTACTCTTCTGAGATTTTCATAAAGTTCTCCCTTCGTCCTAATTTTCCTACCTATATATTGCTTGTTCGCCTGATTCTTCTTCTCTAACGCAACCTGGCATTCATTATCGAACCAATCATTTCTTTTGCGCCGGGCTTGATGTTCTATCGTCTGTTCTGCCACGGTCTTCACTGCCACCCACAGCTCGTTGTTTGTTGTCAGCGATGTGTGTAATAGGATGGGAGCATGCTGGTTATTGAGAGTCACCGTGAAATTTTTCGCCACAGACGTTGTTTGAAGCCTGTCGATGTCAAATTTCTGTAGCGGGCTGCTCTTCGATGAATATGCCTTTGACATACGACATCGATAGGTTAATTTGATCAAGTAATGATTCGAGTTACAATTAGCTTCTCAGTATGTACGAACGTCAAGTACACTTGAGGCCCATCTTTGTTGGATCAGAACATGGTCGATTTGGTTTTGTGTGTTGCCATCCGGTGATACCCAGGTCATTTTATGAATGCGTCGATGTGGGAAGCAAGTCGGACGTATGACTAGATTTCTGTTGCATGCAAAGTCAATCAGGCGCTGGCCGTTGTCATTCTACCCCTATTTTGATGTGATCCGGTAGCAGCAGCATCTACGAAAACATTTAGTCATGCTGAAAATCTTTACTTGCGACCTCCCTTGCTCATGCAAAATCTGTATCAGCACACATTTTTCAAGTAGAAGCTCGTTTGTTTTGACCATATTCCAACAATGCCATTTCGATCACATAAACGAAACACCAAAAGCGCACTAGTTAACTGGATGTCTCTCCAACAAGCGTTAGTAGCGAACTGACACATAATTTCGAAAATTGTAAAATCATATGTTTTGTCGCACCCAGCCGCTTAATTGTTAGCACCGGCATAGTAATTTTTTTTCGAACTTTTTTAGTGCCGACAAAAATATTCTTAAACTAAAGGTTAGGTTTTTAGTCATACTTCTGGCACACGTGCAAAATTCGTAGAGTGCTCCATAATTTTTGTCAAGGCTATATTTTTAGAATCCAAGCTTGATAGCGTACAAGAAATCCAAAGTAATGTAAATAACATTTTGTTATTAATTGTGGGAATTTTCGATTGAAACAAATGTTACTTCTTCACACATTTTCTCACTATCGTGGCATATTTGCAGTCTTAATTGATACACATAAATTTTATTTAGTCGAAGATGATATCAATTCAGTGTTAAAATCTTCAAGTGTTCGAAAGTGATCACGTAAATGAGGCAAACTTACTATGAAGCTGTCATAAAAAGCTAAGTATGGCGAGAATCCAATAATTTTTCATTGTAACAATGTACATTATACAAACGATCAAATATCACAAAGTTCGGTTCACAAAACAGCGGATTTATGTTAGCAATGGTTTTTTTGTGTTATGGTTAAAATAACAAAACAGAAATATATTTTAAATATGATTGTAAGTAAAATGTCAACTTTCAATGCAATTCGGATTATTTATTCAAATGGGAGAAAACTTTTCTGTGTTTTTTATGGTTCATTTTATGTTTAAAATGAAAATAAAACAAAAAAGTCGAAAATATGTTAACTAAAAATGAAATTTAAAAAAAATTAAAGACAGTAATCGCAAGTTTAAAGTTTTATGCATGTATGAATGAATAATATAATAATAATAATCCATCCTTGGCGGTGAGATTTATTGTTAGGGTATGGAATGAATAATATGCTTGATTGAAATCATCCTTAATTTTCTTCAAAAAAAAACAAAGCGAATTTAAAATATACTAAGTAAATTATTCTAAAACTTAATGACCCAAAAAATTAAATTTTTCATTACCGTTAATTTTAATTACATTACAATGAATATTTATAATAGAATTAGTGGGGGAAAATCCATCTAACTGTGTGACGAAATCGTGCCTGATATACGCCACCACATTAAATCTATAAATTTATATAAAACCATTGATCCTAACACTAATATTAAAAAGTTAGCATATGCATCTTCCTACCTAATCTGTTTTTATTTCAATCTATAAATTATTATGTTTCTGAATTGAAGAAAAATATTTATTTTCTGCAAAGTTAATGAATGGTAAATTTCATATAAAATCCGAGCAAAAGAAATTAAAGGAAGTAAAAAACGAATTTTTTATCATTGTAAAGCGCAAAAAAAATGTATAGCCTGTCAGCAAACTTCTTTTTGTTGTGTATGCTTTTTTAAGTATAGAGTACTTTGGAATGTCTCCACGATGAAAAATCACTTGCTTTTCTTTTGAAACAAAACTAAAAGGAAGAAAATTTAAATGTTAAAAAATTAAATAATTATACAAAAAAAATGTTTGTCAGTTTAAAAAATAAATAATAAAAATAATGTAAAGATATAATTAATTCATGAAGAGAAATGTACAAAAAAATTAAATTCGACGGAAAGTTACAACGCCCATCAGCTATCAATCTGGAATCGTGTTTAAAATGTAACGAATACAGTAAACAATCGATTCGCCAATAGAGGTAAGTGCATTTGCTTGGGTCAACTATCCGATCAAAGATTGGACAGAATTATAGTAACGTAGTAACTTAGCATGATGGGATCGCGTGTTTTTGCCAAGCTGGATACAACGGTTCTCGTTAGATCACCGAAGTCAAGCAATCTGGCCGTCAAGAATATTTACATTGGGTGTGTATGTGTGTTTTAGGTAAATGTGGCTATCCTATCTTTTAACTTCTTATCGCGATATATAATATGTCTATGTGACATTCCATCTAAGATTGCCGCGAAATCTATGTAACTAACGTAGCTTAGTGGATGAAATATTTATGTTAGATGGAAATTGAATTCAATTCGGAAGGAGAACAGCTCCATTATCCTATTCCTCTTAGAAACGATATGTTTTTGGGTCCTACGACATATCTGCACAGGTCATATAAAAGCCACTTGACTCTTTCCTTTTCCACCTACAAAGTTGATGCGCGCCTATTTTCCACATCTGTATTTTTACGCGTTTTTTTGTAAGGTACTCTCTTCTTTTCAAAGAAAAAAATGTCCGCGATTGCGTGTTGGTATTATGTATAAATTAATTATAATTGCGATCATCGAAGAACTTCATAATATATTTGATTTTGATAGTTTTACTTGGAAGTGACTCGATCGTTTGGACTTTCGGTGACTATATTTGCTGTAATGAGTCGCGCGTCAGAAGTTGTAACGCAACCTTTGCTGTTGCTCCCCGTAAAATGGCATGGTTAGTCCCTAGAATAGATATACGTAAAAGGTAAGCTTTGCAACTCTCCCAAATTCATCATGCTACTTCGCGTACTGTCTCAGCTGGTGACATTTTCGCTCAAAACTAATTTTTATATGAGACGCCTGGTATATTTCAAGGTCTCCGCGCCAGTTGAATGAATACGTTCAAACGTTTCCTTCTATGTGTATCTATTCTATGGGTTAGTCAGCCAGCAGTCTCCAAATGTTGCAACTCCTGACTGCTCTATTACAATCTTCTGCCTTGGGAATGAGATTCCCTATTTAAAATAGTATCGTTGTGTAGTTTATCTGTACTCGAGCATCTTCATGGATGTTAAATGCGTCTTCCTTCGATTCCATCATTCCCTTTACAATTGACAAGTCCTTTCCTAATGGTAAAAATCAAAAGAATTTTTTTTGCAACATATGTCCAAGGGGATATTGATTGCAAACAAAAATATATAGTCATTCCTTAAAACATAAATACATGGTCTGCACTCAAAAAGTAGATACTCTAATGACTTAAAAATTGAAAATGCATTTTAAAACTTCTACTTTGCTTGAATTGTCCGTCTTTTTTGCTATATGTGGCTATTTTTGTCATTTGAAATATTGATTTGAACCAATCGAATTGTTTGATTGCTAATCATAATTTTTCTTTTCTTCACAGGAAGCGATTGTGGATCTTTGCCATAATAAGCTCGATTATCATAAGTCGGTGGAAAAGTTAGAAGTTGCCTGGAACTGTGTTGCTGCCTTGATTTCCAGTACGTCTCCAGAAGCTACGAAAAATCTGCTGTATTGGGTGTTGCGTCAAACACTACATTTAATGTTAGTTGGAGAATGGACCACATTGCCATCGGAAAAACGCAACAATATTCGCATAACGATCGAAAAATCGTTACCAATTATAAAATGCGCGCCAAACTCAATCAATCGATGCGAATACATTCTGCAATATTTCGATAATCCATGGAGTGACAAACGCTTACTGGCTGTCCTTTATGGGGAAGCAAGACTTCTTACGCAAAGCGGTAAGTTATTAGTATAAATATAAAAAGTAGAATATCCCTATCACTAATTGCTAAGGGACCAGACAATTCCGTCGTTATAGAGAAAACACAACATTTTCGTGCATTTACTCTCCCCGTGCACCAATCCGAGCAAAAAGTGTTAGTTTGGACCTGTTTTTAAAAATTCTCATTAAGACCTTTCATTTGATATCCATATTGGCTACTGTTTGTGTTTGGACTTTTTTGTCCTGGCTTTCAATATTGCACTTGTCCGCAATCCGCAACACCCACTACCAAATAAGCTTTAAAATCAAAAGCCTCTATACTGCAAAAATTATTATTCAAAATTGAATTTCAAAGAAATAACAATCATTTCATCACAGATACTCTAAAAATCGAAGGTTTTACACTGATGAACCAGCACTCTCGAAAGCTGACTAACTCTTTACCAACGTTCACAAAACCGTCGACCTTGGCAAGAGTGCCAAACGCTGAGACAAGAAACATGCAAAACCGCGATCCCGGCACTCTCGTTGCCATGAACGTACTCAAGCATATAAATTTCGTACCACGAGTCGTCGAGTCAGCGATACTGTGCCATCGCTATCAAATGGCGAGATAAGAAGTTAGGATTAAAGAATATGTTTTTTTTACGGAGAGGGCAAGCTCGTTAGTAAACGAATTGTTTAAATGTTTCAAAAATGAATGAATATGCGAGTTCTTTTCGAACGATCATGACATTCTTAATAACTTAAATTATACAAGGGGCTTTTCAAAATAAACGATACTGAGCTAAAATAGAAACAACAGGAGCTTTGTTCTGATAAATTCGAGTTTATTTATTCAAAATAGTCTCCTCTGGCTTCGATACAGAGTTTTGCGTGATCCAAAAGCTTTTCGAAAGAGTGTTTCAGGTAATTGACCGGAAGGTCCTTCCGAATGTCGGTACAAGCCTTTTGGATCCCCTCTACGGATGCAAAGCGTTTTCCGTTCATAGCCAAATGCAATCTATATAGGTAGAAGTCACAGGGAGCGATATCAGGCGAATACGGTGAGTGATTGATGGTTAAAATGCGATTTCTAGTCAAAAAATTATGTCATTCGAATGTTGAATTCTGAGCAATTTTTGGTCATCAGTTAACTTGTGCGGAACAAAACTTGACAGACCTTTCGTAAGCCCAAATGATCGGTTAAAATGCGATAAATCGATGTTTAGGAGATATTCAACTCCGATTCCATGAATTTCAACGATGATTTCGGCTCATTTTTGCTAAATTCACGCACAACTTCGATGGAGTTTTCGGTGATGACTGATTTTGGGCCGACCATATGTTCATCGTCATTTATCTCCTCACGACCATCTTTGAAACGGTTCAACCACTCATGAACTCTGGCACGAGATAGACAATCATCTCCATAAACATTTTTCATCATGTGTTTCGGTAAACGTTTTACCGATTTTGAAGCAGCTTTTGGTATTAGCTCTTTTTTCGATACTCATTTTTGTACCGATGACACGAACATACTGTCACTTTAGATGCAATAATTTTCGCTTCCACTGAACCGAATGTCACCAAACCTTCACTGGGAGTCAGGGAGGGATGTAACTTTCCCACACACTATTCACAGATGGCGCCACCAAAAAAATTTTATGACAAAAGTCTAGTTTATTTTGAAACATACCTTTAAATAAGACAACTCTGATGAAATGATGCTTCCAGTGTATAAGTGTTAACGTTTATTGTTGATACGTTACAGCTACCATGGGTGAAATTTTCTTTCAAGAGTCATTCCCCTATGTGGAGAGACCCCTTTTAAAACCTTATATATTTTTAATGAAATTTCGCTGAGGGCATTTCATGTTTCTGGCTTATATAGTTTGCAAGAAAAGTTGGTGTGACCCACGGATGGATGGACAGGTCACAGTTTTAGTAAAATTTTTGTCAAATTATACAAAACCCTAAAAATAATTATCACAATAGGTTATTAATTTTCTTGAAAATTTAAACATATCGTCAGTGGATGGTTGGGGTACACAAATTTTCACATATTTTGAGTTCCTCCGCTCTTCTGGTCATACTCGAACCTGCAACTCAAGACCATACACTCGATATCTATATCGGCTACCTTTGTAAAAAAATGTTATATGGTCATTTCCACATAAGGAAGAAGTCCTCCAAAAAACGTAGATCATGTTTTTAACGATCGTTTGGAGCGAATGTGTAGTGTTTATAAGGATGTTTGAAGTCCGTTAGAGTGCTGCCTCAGCGAGCGAAAGATCTGTGCTCAGCTCGAATGGCCTTGCCTGGCGATGCGTACGCATGCTTCTGCAGTCTTCGGGTAGGGTTTTTTTTTCTGCCAGCACAAGGGCCCACTACAAAATTAGTTAGCACACGCACGATTCTTACCTAAAGGTGGGACAAGACAAGAACCGGGGGGCAAAAATACATTTTTTTCCTGTCCACCATTTTATGTTCCATCGCTTTGGTAGGCGGTTTTCTTCATCAACAGATACGTATGTGGACACCTAAAAAGAAAGAGCATCCCGTTTGTATTGGTGCCCCCACGCACCTTCCCAACCGGATTGAAATCCCGATGATCGAGTTCCCAAGCGAGAGCACATCATCCCTGGTACAACGAAATAAAATACTTACCCCCAGTTCTGCGAGCGCTCGTGGATGATGGCTTTAAAATATGTTAAAATGCTGTAAAGGTTAGTTCTACACTACACTTCTTTTCCTTTGTAAACAAACACCACCCTTCATACATTGACTTTGATATTTGGACTTCTACAAAAATGCTTGGTTCAAAAAACTCGATGGTACTTTAACACTAGCAACAAAACAGAAGTTTACAATAATTCAGTAGCAGGTGCAAGATCACGCTTCGGTTCGTCGATATTCAATCAGATCGTTCTCTTCCAACTTTTGCCTTCCTAGGCCAATTTTCATTGTGCGAAGAACTTGTGCTTGGATGAATGAGCTAAAAAACTTTCGCTATATATTGTATATACTTAATGGCAAGTGCTTAAACCAATCCTAAACGTAGCCCCCATTCGCAATAACTATTTATGGGTTGAGTAGCTCCAACTCTTCCTCGCATTGCAAGCAAATATGACAAATAATTGTCGGCGTTCCTTTCCGTAGTCAGATCAAGGGGCACTAATGGACAGAAATTGTGCATGAAACACTGCAAGGAATAATTATCCCAGCCATCAGCTAGTTTGTTCAAAATGCACCCAAAGCATAACCGCTTGGCTCTTCGATGGGACAGTTAAGTCCCCCGTGTCTAGTCGGTTGGATTGAACTTTGTGTGGTTGCTGAACGGACCCGTGCAAGCCCATCAACTCTTTAACGGTTTGAGATTTCCGAAGGGAACTTGTTGATACATTCATCAATGGCGCGTAATCCGAAAGACTCGCACTATACGCTCGCTATCCGCGCCCAATCGCTCTTTGCTTTCATCGAAAAGGCAATTTTCTTTTTTTTTCAAATGGGGTCTAGTACATTTTTACCTTATTTCCAGGGGAACTTGATACTCATAAATTTATCCAACAACTTTTCATTCCTGTTGAATGTCTTGCACTTGGAATTAAGATTTCGATTACTTGATTTATCGTTTCTTCTGTGCTAAAGCTTTCTCAATTGTCCAATTCTTTACCAGCTGCTGCTGGCGAGAACCGTGATGCGAAATGGAAAAATCGAAACTCGTTTCTCCGAGACGTCGTTTGCCAGAATGTGAAATGAATGTTGAATTGGTGGCATATTCTGTGGCCATTTTGATTCTTTCTCGTTACGTTCCACCGCACCGACACGTTTCCTGAACTTTTTTTGTGGTTGGGAGTTGAATGCCATTAAATCAATGCTCGCAAATAACTGGGTTATCCAGTAAACACCTCCCCTGTCAACGTGAGAACCTAGCCTGGAACCGTTTAACACATTACTTCGGACCAGGTCTCGCTTTGCTACGCCGTGAGGCGCCTTCAAGCTATGGGAGGGGAGGAATGAAGAAGAATTGCCAGGCAAGCGATCCCCAGCTCTGGCGTCGCCAGCTGCTGTGAGCTCCTTCTATCTTTTAGGGCTGCCCGAGCATAATGTGCCACATGGCTCCATTTGTCAACCGATCCAAGTATTACCGCAACTATTCTATCCGGGCTGAGCTCTCCCATCTCCCTGTAAAGGTCCGGCCGAAGCCTTTCCCATATTTCGCACGCAAAAATGTGCGGCAGGCATGGTCTTTCTCTTCTGAGCAAAATCAGCAGTTTGGGGAGCGTGACATATCAGTCTTGTGCAGGTAAGACTGAAAACACCCATGCCCGCTCAAAAGCTGGATCAGATAGAAGTCAGTCTCACCATGCTTTCGATTAAGCCTCGGTCTTAGATCCCGAATGAGTCGCGCAGTCCACCTTCCCTTCATGCAATTCATCCAAGACTGCTGCCAATCGTTGAGTGAGCACTGTCTTTCCTCGCGGGCAACCTTCTCCCTCGCTTCGGCGCAGTAAATAGCGCCGTGCTCTCTAGCAAGTAGGGCGACAGGTATCATGCCTGCAATAACTCTCAACGCCGAATCAGAGACTCTCGGATATGAGGATGCAGTTCTCAGTGCTCCTCTCCTCTGTACCTGTGCCGTGCTCTCTAGCAAGTAGGGCGACAGGTATCATGCCTGCAATAACTCTCAACGCCGAATCAGAGACTCTCGGATATGAGGATGCAGTTCTCAGTGCTCCTCTTCTCTGTACCTGTGCCATTGCCTCCTTACCCATATTTCCTGCCCCTCACCGTTAGCCATAAGTCGACTCATAGCCGATACGCCCAAGTCAGCCTTCTCCGCTGTTGCCCTGATTTGTTCAGGGAAACTTATCTTCAAGTTGATCAGTAGCCCCAGGTACTCCACCGCTGCCTTCAATTCGACTAGTATGTCTCCAGTACTAATCGTTCATACTGAAGAGATTCACTTTTTTGTCAAGATGACCACTTTGGTTTTCTCCACCGCTAGACTGACCCCGCGAGCAGTCATCCAGTCTCTCACTCGGCGCGTAGCATACCTAGTCTAAGTTGCGCTTGTTCAACAGTGCGTCCAGCGACAAGAGCCGCAACATCATCCGCATAGCCAATAAAGCGCGACTCATCTAGCAATTCCATTCTCAGCAGCGCGCCGTGAAACAGGATAGGTCCCTGGGCAACACCCGATGTAACTTCTATCCTTCGTTGGCCCTGTCTAGCGGAGGTTTGGGGGTAAGTGGGTCAGAAACCCCGAAATTTTTAAAAGAATTAATTATAAGGTAAATCAGTGTCGTGTTATTTTATGGTGTTCCATACGGTCCATAAAATATTAACCGTAAATTTTTGATCGGGGCCACTCTTGACTTGGCGCATAGCAGCCTGACAACGACTTGACCGCTCCTCAGGGTTGAGGAGGCATCACAAAAGTGTGCAACTGTACTTGCACGGGTTTCTCGCCTGTACTGATGTGACGAGAAAATCGGGCCTGCTGCTATGATGGCAGACCACTGCGGAAATCGGACCACTGGGTATGGATCCCCACTAGTAATGCTGCATCCCAATCCAATTCTAATCGCCATAATTCCTGCAGGAATAGCTTGGTTGCTACTATCACAGGAGCCAGAATGCCCAATGGATCGAACATTCTAGCTATATCAGATGCCATCGTCCGCTTGGAGAACTTCGCATCGATTGGAGCAAGGTTGATTTAGATCTGAAACTCGTCAGTTTTCGGACGCCAGATGACTCCTAACAACTTGTGCCGTAGGTTATTGTTTTCAACTGATAGTATCGCACTGGTTGCGTTGAACTATTTATCCAAATTAAGCGATGGTACCGACGGTCTTCAGGATGGAGCATTATCTGCCGATACATCTTCTTGATGTCGGCAGTTAATACGAAACAAAGCATTCTGAAACGCAGGAGTATCGAAAAAAGATCATCCTGGACAATAGGCCCTGTATGAAGGACATCATACAACGAAACGTTTGTGGTCGTCTTACTGGATGCATCGAAAATCACCCGCAGTTTGGTTTTACTGCTGTCAGGCTTCAGGACACAATGATGTGGAGGGAAGTATCGTAATTCCTCTCGCTGCTGCGACTGCACCTCATCCATATGCCCAAGCCGAATATACTCCTCCATGAAGTCCTCGTATGGAAGTCTTAGATCAGGGTTCCTCTCTAGTCGACGCTCCAAGGCAATGAATCTGCGAGTGGCCACCACTTGGGAATCACCTAACGTCTCAGGATCCTTGCTGAGTGGGAGTTTAACCAAGAAACGGCCGTAAGGCCACCTTGTTATTGTCTGATAGAAATGTGTTTTGCAAGCCTTTTCAGTTAACGTAAGCTTGTGCTGCGGACCCTGTACTTCCTCGACCTCCCAAAATCGCTTGATGAGCTGATTAAGCTGGTTGTCTTCTGCCAGGATGCCGCATGTCACGGAAGACACTTGAAGTGTGTTCACTCTTCCGGTTACAATCCACCCTAGGAGCGCGTTCTGGAGCACTGAGAGCTGTGGGCCCAACTTTATTTGTCCAATGGCTAGGACCTCGTAAAAGTGTTCGGCACTCAGCAACATGTCGATGCGCTCCGTTTGGTGGAAGTCTGGATCTGCCAGCCTTATGTTTTTGGGAATGTGCCATCCCGATGTGTTCAAGTTCTGAGACGGTTCTTAGGCCGAGGTTCACCTTATGGTATGCCTTCTCAGTGCTACCGTCTACCCTTTCAATGAGGGCAAGGTGCGGTGTCGATAATAAACCTAATTTTTTGATAATTCTTTTGGTGACTAGGTTTATTTGTGTGCCCGGATCCAGCACAGCTCGTCAATTCATCGTCTTCCCATTGCTGGTGACCAGCCTGACGACAGCTGTGCCCAGAAGTACATGTCGTTGGGGTCGAGGCTCCATCAAAGTCGTTAAAGCGAGAGATGGCGGTTCTGCATTTGTTTGCGGTTTCGAGTCTTGATTCGGCGTTGTCGTGCTCGAGGATATCGTCTTGGTCTGTTTGGGCTTGTTGTCTCCAGGCAGATGTAGCAGTGTGTTGTGATTCTTGAAACACTGCCTTCAACTTCTGGCCGCGCAGCTGGAAGTCTGATGTCCTTCTCGAAGTCAATTCACAGACAGCTTCTTAGCGCGCACGAAATTTATTCTCTTTGCAGTAGTGATCCTGAGGAAATCCGGGCAGTAGTAAAGCGGGTGATCCTGCTCACACATTAACCATCGAGAAGCTGTCGTGGCGGTCACGGCCGACTTGGTGGCTTTCCTACGGTTGATCTCCGGCTCCTTTGTTTTATGACCGAGCGGGATGCGCATGGAATAATCTTCATCGATTACCTGCGGAAAAGAAGAACAGTCACAAGAGAGTATGAAGCAGCGTTATTGGACAAGCTGAATGACGAATTAAAGAAAAAACAGCCCCATATGGTGAAGAAGTTCTGTACACCCACGTCCTTGAAAACATGGCCAAATTGAACTAATTACCATTCAAATTGGTTGCTCACCCACCGTATTCCCCAGACTTGGCCCCAGTGACTATTATCTGTTCCAAGTTGCTCCAGGAAATGAGATTCATATTGAATGAGGATGTCATTGCGAATACCGAGGCATATTTCGAAGGTTTGGGCATTTCGTGCTACAGATAGGGCATCGAATTGCTGGAAAATCGCTATACAAAGTAAATTGCCCTCGAAGGTTACTACGAATATGTTGAAGAATAAATAAAACTTCCGGGACTTCTCGATCCATGTAGCGCCTGTACTATTCAAAGAAAGGTAATAAAATCAGTATTCAATGGCCGGAAAACGCCTTTCAAGCTTTCGAGACATGCAAGCAAATTATACCGAACTCACTCCCGGCACAACTCCTTCCAAGAGCTAACCCGAGGTCAAATCCACCAAGGCCTTCCCATCAGTCAGATCCGCCACCATCCGGAAAAGCAGTATCTCCGTTATGCATTTAGTCATCCCTAGCTCTTCTACTCTTTCGAAGAAAGCATTGACTGAAGCGGTTGAATCCCTGGAGAACTTAACAGCTTGCCTGGCACGTGTTGGGTCTATGTAGGACTATGTAGTCCTTTCTGATCTCCTACTGCGACGATATTGCTATGGTGTGTGCGACCGAGTCCGTTTCACGCCCTGTTTCCTTGGTGTTCAACTTTGATTTTCCTGCTGCACTAACTATGGGTTGCAATATAGTAACCTTTGCTGCTGAAGTAAACTTTTCGTTCAGCTCGACAGTATGAGGGGGAATCAAAAATAAATTGTAATTTTTTTTATTTATTTATTGAATAAGAAACCATATCATCAACATCCTTGATGTAGTCCCCTTCGCTGTTTACATACCTTTGCAACCATTTTGGAAGCTTGAATATACTTGTTTACAAAATTTTTTAGGACGAGTTGTCAGCCAATTGCGCTCGTGCTCCTCGATTTCTTCATTGCTTTCGAATCGTTTTTCTCCAAGTGATTCTTTTAGGGGCGAAAGTAAAACTTAGTCACCGGGGGACTATAAGAAGGGTGTCCGAGAGGTTTCCAGCCGATTTCTTCCAGTTTATCTCTTGTCAGAGCCGCGGTGTGCGGCCTAGCGTGGTTATGGAGAAGGATGACATCTCTAATGGGCATACCTCGTCTTTTGTTTCGGAAGAAAATTTCCGCTAACTGCAACAACTGGCAATAGTAGGCCGAATTCACTGTTTTTTGACCGTGAAGGAAATCAATGAATAAAACTCCCTTCGAACGGCACGGAGGTTGTTATCTGTAAAGCTTGTCCTTAGACGTTTCGCCCATCCTTAAATTCCCTGGCTTACGGATATACTCAATTCTAAGACAATGCAGTGTCCCCAAACTGGGTCTTTGAACGGGTAAGCATGTTCGAAGGTTTAACGCCTGAATTGGTTAAAAACTTTATGACGACGCGTTGTGCGACAAACGTATGTATCTTTTGCTCAGTCTTGGCTGTATTGAGGACAGTAAAAAACGTGGCCGCTGACTAAGCTGTTTAACCCCACTCCTTATAAACCAATTGCCATACTATATCATCTAGTTCAGAGGTGCGTGCTAAACAGAATAGCTAAATTATCGTTTATATTTGTATCCCCCTTGTACCATCTCCTTTTTCCCCCTTCCTTCCTTCTTCTTTCACATCTAATTCCCCAAGAACAATCATCAAGTCCTTATTGAGTTTGTTTAATTCTCTCTCCTGCTCGGCATCTTCACCCTGAACGTTCTCCAGTCTTCGTAACCCAAGATCGATCTTTGATTGCATTTCGAGAAATTCCCTATTTTCTGTTTCCACAAAATGGCTCTACTAACGAACTGCACTAATTTTTTTCCTGGGGTGTAAGTATACTTACATCCCACGTCGATTAGACTGGTATAATGATTTTAAGTGCTTAAGTTTTTGCATGGAACGAGTGCCGATGGTCTGGTACAAGTAGCAGCGAGCTTTAGAGAAGACCGAGCACAGCTGACTGGCTTGGCTTGACGACCGCGTATGCTTGCTTGCCGACTAGCTATTTACGAGATCATATGAGGCGGATTCTTGTCGATCAATTTATATTATCTTTAGAAATGTTCTATTATGTATCAATTAAGCTACTCTACAGTAATTCAAAATTTTTTTGTCGCGTTGAAGTTAGCGGACATGGAGGCTTGAGACGAATGCAAACATTGTACAAAAAGCAATCGTTACTTTCTCCAAAGAAGGTCGTTGCATTACAAGGGAATGTCAAACTTAAAGTTTTTAAAGTGGCTGAAGTAACCTAGTAAAAGAAAAAACTAAGCAGTTTCGACGGGGTGATCAGCTTCTCTCTGTAGGAGCAGCCACTCCTGATCATCACGGGGCTGCTCGACTGCTTAGTTTTATTACACTGGTGTCTTGACTGCTTCGCCCGTAGTGCTACCCGCAAACAATGTCTCATTTCTTCCACTGTGCCTACGGCCTGCCCGCGGATGTTCAGTTCATAAGTGAACTCGTCACTGGCCAGCCTGATGACCTGAATTTTGCTTTTTCGCGCTATTTCGACCACCTAAGGATCACTTATTAAATTCTAAGTTAAAGCTTGACTTCATTAGTCAAAAAAAAAAGAGGAACAGGGCTTTATATTCAATAAAAATGTTTACTTATTTAAATTAAAAATTTATAGTTAAATTATATCCCCGCTTCCTCATACTTAACTAGGCGACATTCAGCTAATATGTCTCACGTACTCATCCAACCACTCACAAACAAACCTTCGTATTTGCACAATTCAACTTTCTCAACCACTATCCTTCCAGCACCCACTCAAGCAAATTCAATCATCTAAATCACTTTCTTTTTATTAAAAGCCCAATCCCTCAAATTCAAATTTCATTTCCGCACTACAATCACTTTCACCTTATAAAAAAAAATTCCAAATTTCACTATAAAATTTTATTCACTTTTCCTAAGTTCTGAATTTCTCTTTGCACTTCCACAATAAAGCTCGACTTTACTTGAACAGGATTAACCGCTGGGCGTCAAATGTTCCCCCAAAACTTGGAGAAGCTCTGGTCCTTGCGAGCGAATCCGGGGCCCGTAGGACCTCAGTCAAATTTTGGGGTAGCAAGTCAAGTCGTGAAAGGGCAGCAAACAAATTCACATTTGCATTTATAATATTAGTCAGAATAGGTATTTTTTCGTTGAAAAAATTACAAATGTATATTTTTACTGTCCTACTATTTATTTTAATTGGCTAATGCAACTGTGATACTTGGAAATTGCAACTCGAATTTGTCACCACCATTAACCTTGCTGAGCAATTTGAAATTTGCATTTTTCAGATTTGGATTATCTGACCACGGAACGAGGATGTATGATTGTACTACGTCTTCAGAAACTTTGCGAAACCAAATGTGACGAAATGGCATTCACATTGTCATCCAAAGCGTTGCTAGCCTTACGAAGCGTGAATACTGGACATGAATTGAGGAAATCATCGTCGATAGGTCACGTGTATTTCATATTTGATATATATTTGTGCCTTGTGCATAAGTTCATTGGGGTAAATAAGTTTATAGAGGAGGTGAGTTGTGTTTTCCCTCCTAGATATCTTTATTCTAATTAGTCTTTCACAGGTTAAACGTCTAGGTTTATACGATGCTCTACTTTTAATCAAGCGCAATATGAATGCAGAAACGGATTGCTCGCGCCTTGTCAAATTCAGAGCAAAAGTTGCAAAATTATCTGCGAATATAACAATAGCAACGATAATGGTCGACTCCTTGAGTGATGATAATAAACATTATTATTGTGCAATTTTGAAGGAGTGGTTGAAAATGCATCAAAAGTTGCCCGTTCGGAAATTTCGAGATATTGCGCGGAAGCTCTTTTCTACGGCCTGTTCATCTAAGCACTTACATCTTGCGTGCCAAATCATCAAAGACATGGTGAGTTGAATCTGTAAGTTCTGATGGTCCACTCTATATTCTAACTTTACCATTTACAGAAAATCGACGAATGGGGTGAATTACTACTAGAATTGTATGTCCGCGTCATAACCGCAGACTTGAACGAGCTCGAACTATTGAAAAGTGAAAAAACATGTTCTGCTGAAGACATTATCGATAGTGAAGTGAATTTATCGTACAGATATATACAGATCGCCGATTTACTTAAAGAACAGCATCCCGACTTAACACACGAGTGCATACTTACCGCCTTTTCTTTGAATCCTACCGCAGCGAATTACTGCCTTGTTAAAGCAGCAGCTCATCAAAAACAGGAAGAAATGAAATCTCGCCTTAAAACGAATGTGTATAAGGGCTCGAGTGGCAACAACGCACCTGTTCGATACTTTGAGGCATATAGTAAAGAATCGGTTGGGCTTATATCAAAAGACGACTGTTCTGGTGGAACGGATCCAAGGTCAACTTCACTGAAAATAATGAATCCTGCTTCTTCGAAACGGGTGCTTGATACGGCTTCTAATTCGGGAATTTCAAATCACGATGTGCTAGCTGCACCTAACCTAATTCTTGACTCTATCGAGACAATAGATTTGCCAAGTGATATACGAATTGATTTGTCAGTACTACTTAGTTCCCCACGCGTGAAGTTCCTATCATGGTTTCAAACTTGGCCCGACTTGCAGATTAACTGTCAAAGGCTATTGAAGCCCGGTGGTAAACTAGAAATTGTTCGCCAAGGACTTGCTATCGCCAATGATCATCTCCAGTTCCTCAATTTGGACTATGATCAGTTTAGAAATTTGCCTGAAAATGATGGGCCGGGCATTGAAAAGGGATACGAAATATTTGTCCAATCTGATGACGACCAGTCGAACCATGACTCTGATTTCGTCGTCAGTGATGAGGGCAGTCAACGAAAGAAACGACCTAAACAACCGCGACAGATCAGACAATCTTCATCTTCAAGCTTGGTTAAAAGCCAGCCAGGTTACGAGGAAATAAATGCTCAACTTCTTCAGCTAAGTGAAAGGAAGAATTCTGATCCCACTAGAGATCCTCTAGATAATTCTATAATGCAAAACTTGTTAAAGCAACAATCACATTTGATTTCACCTTTCAACACATTTCTCCTTCAATATCTCTCACAAACTACTGAACGCGCACCTCATTCTACGGCAGAGCTCGACACTTTGTTTCGTATGTTTTATATTCAACAATTACAAGCTCAGCTTCAGTTGTCGCAATCATATACGAGAGCCCTACAGCTAAAGGTAACGCCAACCAAAGATCAACGTCAGCAAGGTCGTCCTGCAGCTGGCAAACAAAAAGAGGGTAAGAAACGGCCGTCTAAAGTTGAATTGCACAAGAACTTAACAGTCCAAGAAGATCAGAAAGCTAGACATCATGCAGCCAAACAATCAAGTATTAAGGGTAATGTAGACTTAGCTTCTCAAAAGCGAAAGTGTAGTCTCGAAGGTAATATGAATTCGAATTCAGTCTTAGGAGAGAATTTGGACATAGACCCAGACAAACCTAGTACATCCCACTTCCTCTTGTCGCAAATGGGTAAGAGAAAACATGAAGAGAAGCTAAAAAAATCGGATGCTCCGTCAGCTCATGTGTCCCGAGATAGTGAACGGTTGGAATCCAATCTGAGATCTATTGCTTTAAGTATGAAAATGGATTCTTTTAAATCGCAGAAAAGCAAAGCCATCGGTAAAGCAATTGATTTTGATATTCAAAGCTCAAAGAAGAAAGTAATTGGACAGCGCACTTCGAACATAGACGAGCAATCAAAATCTAGAAGCACCCCGGACATTAGTGGTTCTACTGTGTTACCTCCAAACATTTATACCATACCAACAAGTCATCTTTCTTCTTTGGAGTCTGACGTTAGCTTCAAGTCCTCTTTTGAAACTTTAAAACTAGATGAGCAACGAGATATCGATAAAAAATCTTTGGATTCAGCGACGCAAGTGGCGGCTGTAAGTAGTCAAGTCCCTCAAATTTCTGCTACAAAATCGCCATGTTCAGACAGCCAAATATTTGAGACTTTGAAGGATCAATCGGATATGGCAGCTGATACCGTGGCCATTCAAAATTCCTCAGAAAAATCTATTGTCACTGCTGTTACAGCGGCTGAACTCGTTTGTAATGAGTCATATCCAGGGTTGGAATCGGATAGTAGCTCCCCAGGATGTGCAGCAAGTTCACCTGTAAGTTATGATGGAAATGAAAATTTACAAAGTAAGGTAGATATTCTTTCTACCGACTCCATGAACAAAGATATTGAGAAAACAAGAGTTCCGGAAGAATTAAATGAGCAATTATCACCAAAAAAGCATTCGATCGATTCCTTCGTTTCACCTTATATGTCGGTTGCAAACGAGACAACATTTACAGAACCAGTTCAAACACGCAACGAAAGTTGCCCTATTAATTCTAGTGAAGAAAATTTCGATTCAGAAAATATCGAGAAATTGAATTATGATTTATATGATCTTTCCACTCGCCATTTAATAACTGAGTCTAAGGACCCTGGAAATACTCTATGTGAAATTGATCGTGAGAGTTTAGATAATAGACCAATTGAAGAAAACGTCGCTAGTCCAAAGGCCAATCCTTCAGAAGTGATTGCTAATCCTGAAAAAACGTTAGAGTTTAGTACTGACTCTGAAATCGATGATATTGAAGGAGAAGAAAATACTGCTGACGGCAGTCGTCTAAAGAAAGGAAACGACAGCGACTCTGATACCGATTCAAGCGGAAGCCATGCTCTTGTTGTTCAACTCCCGCGTAGAACTTACTCTCGAATCTCCGGAAGCAGCGATCAACAAAATTCTGATCAACGATCTCCATCTCATAAAAGTAATACGAAGTCAATTCAAAAAATACTTAAACTAATTGAATTTATTTGTTGGATTTCAGAATAAGTGATTTGGAAGAACGAGTAGCTGTGAAATTTAGTATTAAGCTTAAAAAATCAACACAGTTTCAACGCTTCGATGAGGATCCTGGGCGTCCATCCAAGTCAACATACAGCACCCACGCCGAAAAAAATCAACACCCTAGCGCGGCCTTTGATATCTAACCATCACGGAGTTTGCTGAAGAAAGAAGAAATCCGATCGAATATCAACTGTCTTCTTTGATTAATTTTTTTTATTTCACCACGAGTGCCTGCCCCCGAAATTTCACAATGATTTCTAAAACATGTGAGGGACACCATCCATCGTAAAGGCCTGACATTTAGACAACGTTCTAGCCCATTCAGCTATACGAAATCGTGCGGCTTTGATTAAACAATTGATCAGTGGTCTGTCCCACCGTTCCTACTTACCTGACCGTGCTCCCAATGGCTCATTCTTGTTCCCCAAGCTCAAAAAAACCTTTGAACGGAAGAATTGAGACGATTCCTGAGATTAAGCCAAATGTTATAAGGAAGATTGAGTATGTTGAAATAGAAGCGTACCAGAAACACTGGTTAGATAAGTGTGCGCTGGGGAGGAGATTACTATGAATGAGACTCTCACATGTTACTTGTAAATAAAATACATTTTGTTCTACGACGTCAATACGTGTATTTATTAAACATAACTGCCATACACCGTTTAAGTATTGAGTTTCAGATAAAAGTAATTTATCGCGAGATAATATGGTTAACAAAAATTACTTGCAATAATAAAGTTTAACTTTGTAGAATGCAGCAACCGAAATTTTGTGGTGCTCGCTTCGCTTGAAGATGTTAATTAATCTGTTGGCACAAACGGTTCCATAGGCGATCAAAAGGAGTCATGTGGTCAGCATGAAAAACTAGCTGTAAACACCAAATAAGAGATTACAATTTGGGCAACTTGATTCATTCTAATTGGCTCCTAGTCTAATTCACGCTGATACGGCCCAACGGGTGTTAAAGGATAAAAAGCGGTGTTTGGATTTCGTCTAAAAGGCAACAAAGATATCCAAGCCACAAAACTAGATCAAGATTTTCTGACTTCGAACCCGCAAAAGCAGTTCGAGATTATACTCGAAGAGTTATTTTGAAATATCAGTCGCAGCAATTTCATCTTTTAGTGCTACACGGCCTTCTACGACTTGTCAAACTGCATATTCAATAGTGCAACAATGTAAATATAGATCTAGGCATAGCAAAAGCAACATGAGCAAAAATAGCCGAGGTTATTTAAATATCCAGGACAATAAGTGGTAGCCAAATACGCATATATTATTCTGCAAAATGTGGAGCTGATTTATTTATTTCAATTTAGATTCCTACTTTACTAGAGATAAAGATTGAATGTATTTATATCTTATAATCAATGGTAGTAAAAAGCAATATTTGCAGTAGGTATCATGTAATCAAATATCAAAGAATGTAAGAAGCAATATTTTTACTATGAAGGAATTCAAATCAGTTGATCTTATTGTTTTCACAAAATAAAGTATTAAAGCGTAGAATTTGTGTTATTCTGGATGAATTTAAAAAGAAGGGAACATAGTTCCAATGTGTTCATCGCTCCTGGTTTGAAAATCCCCCGAGGTTTCTTTCCCAGACATCCAATAGGTTACATTTCTTTTCAGAGGTCAAGTGTGAATTTTCTTGAGGCTCTCGTTCCACCATTTAGTATCATTTTTAGTGTTAAACTTAGTGCAATAGTTCAGTTAAGGAAAAGTGTTTGTTCAAGCAAGAAATCACTAAATTATTTCATAAATTCAGGTGAGTACCCTGAGAATTATTACGGCTTGAGACGAATTATTACGGGTTCGTATGAAGTGTTAAAGAAATTATTACTTTTTCGGATTAAACTGGATTTAATTTTCGCCGTTGCATTGTTGTGGTTTAGTGAGTGTAACAGAAAGAATGACTAAGGGTTATTCGCTCATCGTGCTAAACACCGCCAACACGTGAACTTTACGCCGTATTGGCTTTGAAGGGACCGTACAGGACGTAAAATTTGCCGTGGAGTCCTCAGTAGGAAGAATACACAATTGGAGGGTATTAGAGGACTAAGCCAGTGATGATCAGTATATTCTGCTTGAAATCCATGACAGTCTATCCCGACGTCCGTGCTCTCTAGTGGACAATGTGAACAAGCTAGTTATGCGGAAGCTTGGTGCCCTACAGAAGCCTTATAGACATGATGCGGAAAAGATGGACGAGATTGTGCGAGCCCATTTCCCCGCCCACCCCGTCCGTGTTGACGCTGTCCACGGTGAAAGAGCATTCGAGTGCCCACTCTTCACACAGACGGAACTGGAAGAGGCAGTCCTATCATTGAAAGCAAGAAAGGCTCCAGGTCCAGATGGTATTGCAAATTGTCTATCACCATTGTGCTGACTTGCTGCTCAACACGTTCAACGCTTGCCTACGTGACGGGGTTTTCCTGATACAATGGAAGGTGGCTAGGTTCATGCTGGTCAGCAACGGGATCGTCGTTATGCATGCTCGACACGGCTGTGAAAGTGCTAGAGAAACTCATCAAGGGAAGACTCACCGACGCAATTCATGCTGCCTGGGACCTATCTCTTCGGCAGTACGGCACCATTGATGCGGAGGCATATAACCGCATCCAGCGATTCTCTTGGACACTCGACGTTAGGAATGCCTTCAACTCTACTAGATGGATGGATATTCTGGATACACTGGAAAACATTTTTTAAGTTCCAGAATATCTTATGCAGATTCTCAGGGACTGCCTGAAAGACAGGAGCCTGCTTTTTGATACGACACTGGGCCAAAGAAGGATGGAAGTTACATCGGGTGTTGCCCAAGGATCTATCCTTGAAACAGGCTCTTGGAACGTGTCTTGCAGGCTATTTTAATGATTTTAAGTGCTTAAGATTGTGCAGGGCACGGGTGCCGATGGCCTGGCACAAATGTTAGCGATCTATAACGAAGATCGAGCTCAGCTGACTAACCTCGCTTGACGACTGAGTACGCGTGCTTGTCGACTAGCTATTTGCGGGATCAATGATGCGGGTTCTTGTCGCGCCACAATGCTACATTACAAAATATTTATCACGCGTACTCTACAAGACTTACCGATCAATTTTTATTATCTTTTGAAATGTTCTATTATGTGCCAATTACGCTACTCTACAATAATTCAAAATTGTTTGTCTCATTTAAGTTAGCGGACACGGAGGCTTGAGACGAACGCAAACATGTACAAGTAGCAACCATTAATTTCCCTGAAGAAAGTCGTTGCATTGCAAGGGAAATGTCAAACTTATAGATGTTAAGGTGGCTGAAGTGAACCACTCATATCTGCCTAAAAGATGGAAATTTGACGGATGCAGTTAATTTTAGCCCACCAAACTGGGAAAAACCTAGGTGGTCATGTTAACAAAGAAGAGAATCCCTAAAGTAAGGACGATCAGTATTGGAGACATACTAATAGAATCGGAGCCAGCGGTGAAGTACCTGGGGCTACTGATCGACTCAAAGATGAGTTTCTCTGAGCAAATCAGGGTGACGGCTGGTTCAGGCGTATCAGCTCTGAGTCGACTTCTGGCCACGTAGGGGGATCCAGTCCACCAAGAAGATTCCTCTTGATGAGTGTCGGAGTGTCAGTGCTACTCAGTAAGGGGGTTTACCGAAAACGCTTGGCATAGGTTCAGAGAAGAGAGCACTGAGGGTTACATCTTCATGTCGGACAACCTCTGATTCACCGGTGAGAGTTGTTGCAGGCGTGATACCTGTTAACCTCCTTGCTAGAGAGCACGGCGTTATTTACCTATATTGAAGCGAGAACACGAGGGAAACGGTTGCTCGTGAGGAGAGATAACGCTCACTCAACAACTGGCAGCAGCCTTGACTGAATTTCACGAAGTGAAGGTCGACTGCGTGGCACATCCCGTATCCGAGATCGTGGCTAAATCGAAGAGTTGGTGAGACTGACTTCTAACTGACCCATCTTTTAAGCGGGCATAGGTGGTTTCAGTCTTACCTGCAAAAAATCGGTGAGTCACGCTCCCCCACTGTAAATTTTGTCCAGGAGAGGAAGACGATGCCCGCCACACATGTTTTTTTTGTGTCCAAAACAAGCTGTGACAGGATCTCTACAAGGATACGGAAGAGCTCGTTCCGAATAGCATAGTCGCGGCGATGCTTGGAACGTTTGACAAATGGAAACATGTGGCACATTATGTTCGGGCAGTCCTAAAAGATAAAAGGGACTCACAGCAGCTGGGGACGTCGGGGCTGAGTGGTCGCTTGTCCACTAATTCCTCTTCTTCATTCCCTTCCCGCTGGAGGAAGGTTTCCTCAGCTTGAAGGCGCCTCACAGCGTAGCAAACTGAGACCTGGCCCGAAGTAATGTGTTGTAATGATTTTTGTAATGCCCGTGTAGGACACGGGTGCCGATGGTCTGGCATAAGTGTCAGCGAGCCATAAACAACACCGAGCTCAGCTAACTAGCTTCGCTTAACGACCGCGTACGCGTGCTTGACGACTAGCATTTGCGGGATCATATGAGGCGGGCTCTTGTCGAGCCACGAAGCTACACTACAAAATACTTATCACGCGTACTCTACTCTACAAGACGCACCGATCAATTTTTATTGTCTTTAGAAAAGTTCTATTAGGTGTCAATTAAGCTACTCTACAGTAATTCAATATTTTTTTGCCTCGTTAAAGTTAGCGGACACGGAGGCTTGAGACAAACGCAAACATTACACAAAATGGAACCGTTACTTTCACAGAAGAAGGTCGTTGCATTACAAGGGGAATGTCAAACCTAAAGATGTTAAAGTGGCTGAAGTGAACCACTCATCTCTGCCTAAAGGATGGAAACTTGACGGATGCAGTTTACTTTACACTAGTAAAACAACAAACTAAGCAGTGTCGACGGGGTGACCACCTTATCTCTTCAGGAGCAGCCACTCCTGACCACCACGGGGCTGCTCGACTGCTTATGTTTATTATAGTGTCCAGGCTAGATTCTCAGGTTAACAAGGGAGGTGTTTAGTGGGTAATCCAGTCGCTTGCGAGCATGGGAGTCCCACACTCAGTGCGTAAATGGCATTCGCATCCCAACCTGAAAATAGCTATTCCTTAAGATAAGTATCATTTTGATTGAAATTGAAAATTTTTTTCTCTCTGGCTGTTCCAAGATAGAACGTTCATGGCAGAGTAAAGCTTAGTGCTTCATTTCTCGGAATGATCCCTCTTTGTTTCTTCCCTTACTCATGTTGGCCGTTTTATTATGCGTTAGGCGGCCGGCACCGTCAGCGGTCTTTCCTCAACGACCCGACACGGTTGAGCCTGAGCCAGTTCCTAATGCCACCTGGGAATTGAAAACCTCTGCCATACATCATATCTGTGATTGCCGTAGCAAATGACGGCCAAGCTATTGGCTTTTCGTTTTAATTTATCGTTATTGGTTTTTTTATTCAAGCTTAAATTTTGAAATTTGAGGTATCTGTATTCATTTTTGTTATAGTTAATTTTCAATTTGTAGGCTGTAGTGGCTGGAATACATTCCAGGGAAATCTTTGTTTTTTGTTTTGATTCATATTTATTTTGAATGATGATAAAAACGGGAACTTATCTTATTTTTCTGTTATGGCTCTGATTATAAATGAATTGTTAAATTGTCGCGGTGTTCGCTGCAGTTGCCGGCCGTGCTATTCTCTTGCTATAGCATCTTCCGACCCTGATCGCATGCAGGCTATCAAGGTGTGGATAATGTTGAGAAACCAACAAAGTTTGTGTAGTTGGCTACATCTTCTCCATGGGATAATTGCCTACAGTAATCTCTCGGAATTAGTCAATGCATTCGGCCTCATCGTCATCTTTCCCATGTGGCATTGAATCTAATACGGCTCTTCTTCCAGCTATTATAGAGTCTATTAGAATCAATTATACTCTCGTAGTTGGCCCAAGGTGGCGATATTTTGAGCCGAGTTCGCCTGAAGGATTCATCATCATACGAAGCACCATGATTCTTGCCATTGATTTGTATGTATCTCTATTTTAACCCCTTTCCCATTTGTATATTTACCCATTTCCCGTACAAGGAGAATCATTCTGAGAAATGGAGAGATTTATGCATATCATTTATAAATCACTAACCGGTCATAAACAGCTATATTTTCAAATTTATTTTAAGTCAACTAGTTTTGGGTTTTGCTTGTTTACTTATATTGATAACGACAAGCGCCCCCATGTGAAACGCAGTCAGTTGATCGGACGATTCCGGTTTTAAGCGTCTTACATAAGTGTAATGTGACGCCTACGCCCGGGAATCGAAGTGATTCCGATCCCGAACCCTTGCACTCGGCCAGATGGGTATGATCTCGAAATGCAAGCGGACTTCATCTTTCGTGCGGATATCTTGCGCAGAAGATATTTTTTTTTTCTCCAAATATTTAGATCTGTGGATTTAAATATTTGAAACAGAATATTGAACAAAACCCCGACGCATTTCGAGACATATCCATTTGGGATTGCCCCTCCACCGTGGCCATCGAAAAACTATGCCACTGGCAACAAATGGAGATGCACATTGCCGCCATGTGGCGTTCCATTCCACACACATCTGTTTTGTCGGAGGAGAAAACCGGTGGAATTTGACAGCCACATGGCTAAGTGTGTCGGTAAATTCTTTTGCTAGCTACGGGAGGTGTGTCCATACTTTTAAGTGACATATATAAAGCGCATTCAGCGTCAACACGGAGATACGCGCGCAATTAAACAATAAAGTTAGAACTCGCAAGTTTGGAATTCCATTTTCACCGTACCTTGCGGGCACTCCCAGTTGTTTGCGGCCTTTACGATTTTCTTTGGCGCTGTGGCTTGCAAAGTAGGCGAATTCGTTTTGCTCAATCTTCCGAACTGGACTCCAAGAACGAGCGCGTCGCCCAGCGCTGGCAGTCAACGATCAGCGCAACAAGAGAAATTCCAGCAGCAGCAGCGAGGCAACACGCGAGATGCGTACAATTGACAAAGAGTTTGCAGTCGGACGAATGCCGTGACTACTGTTTGGAGGTAAGCAAGTAAGTTTGACGGTGAAGGATCGGCAGTGCCCACGTCATTGATTTAACGGAATAAGTGCCAGAGCAAGATATGATTTGCCTACCATCTCGCCATTAATTTCTTGCAACGTATTAAATCTAGCTTTGGAAGCTGTTTCCAAAAGTTAGAGTAGATGATAGCTGTTCCAAGAGATGGAACATCACAAATCGAGTGTGGTGGGTACAAGTAATCACCGTCATTTGCGTAGTTCCGAATAATATCTTAATATGAATTGGCGTGAATTCAACACAGTTCATGATGTTGCTTGATAGATACACGGTATTTTGTTTTCCTCATGTGAGCCAAACATTTATCTGTACGAGTGAACATATAAAACTGGATATAAAAATTAAACAGATAACACCAGTATGTTGACGTAGCTTCATTATAAATATGACCTACTAACCCTATAATACTTGCCGTCTGAAACATTTTTGTATTTTCTTTCATCAGAAGTTTACTTCTCGTTAATACACAAAAAATGAAATGTTCAATAATCTAACAATCTACATAATATCAGTCAATTTTCGATTTTCAACTGTTACCCAGTAATTAACATATGGACTCAAATTTAAAGGATACAATTATGTATATTGTAATATTTAAAGTATAAATATTAACTTTAATGCTGTATTTTTCTGCTGCATATAACATCCATCGATCCACACCTTATTCATTATAATGTAGCATTTGCAAATGGATTGATAAATATATACACGCGATTAGATATTAACGTAAATTAGATAATGAAATTGTATTTTAGGTTCAATGGACGGAGTGAGATAGTTAAGAGATAATTGAACTAGTATGAAATTGCATGAGTGCGTAATATGTTTATATGTTTTATGTTTTTGAACGTCTACATTTTGATTTTTTTTGTTATTCGTGTGATTGGAGAAAATTTCAAAGATAAGCATAAATTAAAGGTCAAATGTTCTAACTTTCAAACTCTTAGTTTTGGTGTCTAGTTAATTGCATCTTACATAAATTGTCATTTCTATATTTATGGCCAATATAACGATTCGAAAATCAAACATAATAGAAACTGAAATTTAACTTCATATAAACGTAAAACATTTCCCCGTTTCGTAAAACGATTTCAACATTTATTGCATTTGAACTGCTTTGTACATTCGCCTGAATAACTCAAATGAATGATACTGTTTAGTGATTGGTAAAAGATAATGAGAGTTAATTAATACATTCAAATTTTCACCTGAAATATTTTCTTCATCTTATGGTCCAGTACATTCTAAAAATGCCAAATTCACAGTTTTCATGTTTATACAGTTTTTATGTTGGCGGTCTCTGCTTGAGGTAAATTTATTTGATATAATAAAACCAAAAGCAAAGTTTATTTTCGAAATCCACATGATAATTTTTATTAAAATTTTTGACGTTTCGGTATGTACCTTTAGACAACTGAACGCCGCAACCCTCAAGAAAAATCATTGTATTGATTCCAAGTTTGAATTTGCTATCGTTTTATTTATATGTACATAGTTTGCTAAATGTACCAGGCTGAGTGTTCTAAAAATCCAAAGAGAATGTTAGAATATTTTACATGAAAAAAAAGGATTTCTGTTAACTAATGTATGGCATAAATATTCCAAATGCACTGTAAAATTAAATAAAATACCTTGGGTCAGAAGAGCAAAATCAATATGATTCGACGATACTCTCGTTTCCATTGAGGTATATTAGAAATTGTTTGGAATCATCAATATCGTTTCTCTTTAATTTGTCTTCAGTCAAATTACGGCTTGAAGGTAGAGGTTTTATAACATAGCTATTGTGCTTCTGTTAATCGAAATCTAATTGCTATATATATATATTTTAAATTCATCGTATGAAAGTAGTATTATTCTCGAAATGTGTTCTCCACAGTAATATTGAACTGCATTGTCGGTTATGCTTATCTTATTTGACTTGTGGCACTCTTATAAAATTGAATATTGTATTTGAACGTGAATTTACGCACAACAACACTCGTTGCTTCCTTTAATTTCGTCTAAATTTATGAATATTTTTGTAATGAACGAATAGAGAGAAATAATTTTTCTTATTGTGATTGTAACAATTCTAGTGTTAACTGCGATAGACTCATATTATCTTTAATAAGTCTAATTGTAACATATGAATATTAAACATGATTTATTAAGGAAGTCATAAGCCTTTCCGTTCCGCATGCTCTTTCTTTTGCAGCGGAAGTGATGACCGAGGGTAAGTATGTCTTGAAGGGGGTTAGGTTTTAATAATCTGCGGATGATTGATTTCTAATCGGTTACGGTCCGCGGTACCCTTGTTTGCGCTCGTTTTTTTTCTTAGAGTAGGTTATTTTGGACTTGAGGTAGTTTAGCTTATTTTCTGGTACCGCGTCGGTGATTCGGTAACGCGCCTATGGGGATTTTGTAGTGTTTTGATTTGAGATCTGTGGAGAGATCACATCCAGAACTAACGTAACGTAGGTTTCCCGTTCTGGATGAGTAGTTATTGACGCGTTTGGAAATCGGGCATGTGAACCGGTGGCTGAGTTACGTAACTCGGACTTAGTCTGCTCGCGTAAGACCCGCGACCGAAACTCCTCTCCGAACTAGCTAGCCTACAAGCAGCCACCACGGAGTAGACTAAGGCTGACCGGACTTGTTGACTTGAAGGGTACAGTCCGTTGTCATTTCCAAGACTGCACGTCTCGAACCGATGAGAGGTCGGTTCTGATTGCGAACGAACGAGACGGAGTATGAAACCGTTACATAAGTCCTAGATCAATTTGCCTCCAGTGAGTCCGCATACTACCTTAGCTGAAAACGCTTCACTTCCTCCGTTTGCCGTTCAAGCCAGTCCGGCAGCAGCTGCTAGAACCTCATTTAATAGCTTTAAGACCCCGGCTAACTAGTACTCTTAGGGAGTCGGTAGAACCCCTAAGGCACTCTACAAGGTACTTGCTTTTAAATAAATTGGGTGCAAGCTTTGGCGGCACATCAAAAGGTCTGGACGCAGAAAGATTCTTATTTCGTGTTGAAACGTTATCACGACACAATGGCATACCAACGGATGTGCTTGCACTAGACCTTCTTAATGGTCCGGCTGAGGACTGGTACTGGACTTACTACTAGTCCTGTTCCATGTTACTATGGTCCTCGTTAGTAGTAGCATTCAAAAACGGGTTTGCGGCGAATAAATGTATATTTATATACGACGCGAAAGACTTTTACGCGTGAAAACAAAACCCGGAAGAGTCTTTCCAAATCTTCTTTGATGCTTTTATATCAAACACTTTTCATCTGAAAAATCTCCTTTCAGATAGGGACCTGCGGCGGATACTAAATTTTCGCATGTATCAGCGCTTGCGCGATCATTTAGCCGGAATTGATTTTTCTCCGTTAGTGAACTGGTGCGTCATTGTCAAACGGTGGTGGTAGTATGGTACTCTACTGGTCTTTCCGATGTTCGTGGTACATCCCGTGGGGTACATAAACTACAGGATGTTTCAGGATGGTGGTGGCTCACCATGCGCGAAACCAAAAATCCTTGCAACCCTACTGGGTGTCTAATGGAGGAGTTATGTCAATTACCACTGCAAACGCCTTCTCAAATTATATATCGCCAAACTTCTGTGACTATGAGACGTATGGCAGTTTACCGCCATTTGAGCCTATCCTATTGGGGTCTCCATTAACCCCGAAGGTTTCTTGGATGCCAAGCCAAATCTAAAGACACGGGCTACAGCCTCAGCCTATAGTACAGCACATACGCGTTCCAAATATGAGTTCAGCGTTTGCTGGAATGTTTGGGCATTGGACACTCACACCGATACTGCCCGAAAGCTATTCAGTATTCTGTTTTGGATGTGGGCCCAAGAAGTCCATCGGCCAAACTGTCGCCATTGTCTAGGGTCGAGAAACAGCAGTCGGGGTGTGTCGGAACCAGTGAGCCCTCCTCACACTACGGTGTTTGGTGCTCAAGCAACCCACGAGACCCATGCTACCAAAACGGATCTTCGAATGCGACGCTGCCTATAGATTTGCCTGCGCCTCTCACCTACAAAAATCTACCTTCCTCTTTTGTTAACAGCAGCACTCTTAGTGATTAGCCCAATTTCGCCAAAATTAGTGGAACTGTCCCAGAGCACGGCCCTTCCGAGATCGCTTCCGGAGATCTTGGAGGTATTTCTTTGCCAGGCGGTTCTTTAAGCATGCCTGCGTGGAGTAGGTTGTGATTCCTGGCGACCATAGGCTTTACGCAGAGATTTTCCTTGAGGGTCGCAAACTGATGGGCTTGCCTGATAGTGAAGCCAGTGTTAGCATCGTTTTACTGTCGAACATGGACATGCATATGCATATTATGCTTCAGGGCACACGGACCCGGTTCGGGGATACGTCCACATTGCTGCGCTTTAACAACGCTGCAAAATTGTTCAGGTTAGTGGTTGCCCCTTTCTTGACGCATGCATTGTATCTTGGGATTGCCTCCAAGTTCGTATCAATGCAGATCAACATGATCAAAACAGTTGCAGAACCTCCGTGTCCTGAATCTCACCTATTGATATAAGAGGAACAGTAACGACTTGATTTAGTCAAGTAGTAGTTTATATCGTATAATGAGAAAGGCATTCTTGTGTCACATCACATTGACACTGGTTCTGCTCGACCCATTAATCAATGACACTACGCTGCTTCTCCGGATGTACAGAAACTATTGTATGCCGAACTCGATCGCATGCTATCTTTAGGGGTAATAGAGGAAAGTCAGAGCTCATGGAGTTCTTTAGTGACTCCCGTCAGTAAAACCCGGAAAGGTACGTTAGAGCCTTGGCGCTAGATACCTCAACGAGGTGATCGTTAAGAACACTTATCTATTGCCGCTAATTGAAGGCTTAATGTCTCGATTGCAGAATGAAAGGTCCATTACTAGCTTGGATCTGAAGGATGCCTTTTGTCGAATTTCGGTTGATGCATAAAGTTATACTTCATGAACTACAGAACAGGCATTTATTTACCCGGACGACCTGCTTGCTACGAGTTCAGTATTTGATGAGCAATTGGAGCTCAACCCTACGCAACTCAACAATAGCATTACTGAATTAGAATGCTTAGCTGCGATGCAAAGTGCATTCTGAACGTATATAGTGAAATTACTTTTCACTATCGTTATCGACTATGCTAGCCTTAAACGGATGATGCAGTGGTCGGATCTTTCTGGTCAATTTGTTCGGCGGAGCCTGAAATTACAAGTGTTCGAATTTTAAACTGAACAATAGAAAGGTACTCTTAACGTAGTGCTTGACGCTTTGTTGAGATCTTGCTCGTAGGATAATATTTGTATCCGGCAGCACAAACAGCCAGACTCGGCGGAAAACACGTGTTCTGTAGTTTTCCGTTCTTACCAAGCACTATAATTATGACGCATTGCATTAGAGCGTATAACGTTAATTCAGGTCTTGCCAATCGGACAAATTAAAAAGTAATTGCTTGGTGCCAAGCTCAGACTGTTTTAGAATTATTCAAACAACTCATTTATTTTGATATCAAGTCTGATAGTAATATTCAATTGAAATTACCTCATGATGGAATCCCTTATCATTCTTCAATCATCGGAACGAGATCTTATAAGCTGCACCTTCAAAAATTTAAGAAAAAGCCAGAACACGCGTCGAGAGGTGCCATTACAGCTGCATTGGAGGAAAAATTGAGCAATATAATAAAACGGCATAAAGAAAATCTTGGCCATATGACAAAAGAAACAAAAAATCTCAGTTATTTTGAGGACAATTTCATGGAAGAGTCTGGGAAAATATTTTTGGATGAGAAAACCAAATCTCTAGATACAGGTACACTGTATGTGCTTAAAGCTGCGTAAAACATCACGATTTGACAGAGAACAAAGCATAGTATGCATACCGAACCGCAGAACGTTTGATGTCTTCCTTCAATCAACATTCCTTATTTCTTTGGAATATATTCTGAATGGTCTTCCTTTAAGAATCTATATACTGCCTTGGTCACTAAACATCAAGATTTTTCCGATATTAAATGATTGCACCACTTAAAGGGAAGCCTCACAAGGCAGGCACTTATGTTCGAGTATATTGCTATTGTTTCACTGTGACCATACTCTCTGGAAATACATTGTTGTTTAAATGTCATTAAGACTGAATCATCCTTTCAAGCGGTAAAGCAACCCACAGATGGAAGGGCAGAAGTTTTTGAAGCTTTTGGAGTACTTGGTTGACCTGTTCGGCAAAAGGAGGATTTATGTGTGTACAGTGACTTGACTCACGAGCCCACCATGACTGAGAACTTGCACCCGACAGCACATCGAATCCAATTATATGAAATCAATTTAATACATTTGGTGAGCCCATATTCAAACACTCGAACAATCAGTAGTCTCGGGCACCTCAATATCAGCTTATACCCATTGTCCTTCACGAAAAGCTCCACCGATTTCAAAGGGTACCTTCAAAACTAGAGCCCGTAATGTTTCAAAGGAAAAATCCTTTGAATGTTATTTATGAAAAGGAGCACATTACATTGCAGCTTCAAACACATTTTCATAGCCGAGGATCATTTGTGTTTCAATTGCCTTGAATCATATCTACTCGTGAATGCCAGCTTTGGTCGATCTATGTGCGGAAGTCTCGTTCATAATGGAATGTCTTGCTCAACAACTGCGATTGCCTGGACAATCAGTGTTCGTGCTAGTCGGTGTTGGTGGTGCATAACGCCATACCCCCAAAACCCAAGCGTCACCACACTTCAATGGGAAAAAAATTCTGGAGCTTCAAAGCTCTTTTCTTGCTTCGTTTGAAAGATTAACTGCCTTCTCCGCTTGGGATTGAATACTGTCTCTACTACATGGAGGGTGAGTGCTTAGCCAACTCCACCGTAGACAGTACAAGCCCGGTTGAGAAAGGAGGAGGGGTTTCCATTGTTTCCCAAACCCACAGCTTCCATGACACCTTATCCTAAATACCATGAGCAACTGGTAGTAAATGGTCTCGGGGTCGCACGTTCGGTTTACTGGTTCCCCAAACGTGGGAGACTGAATTCCAAGAAATACAAATAATTACAAATACACATGCAGCTCTGCTATCAAATCCTACTTACACCTCCTTTGTGGCTACGTAAAAAGGTGAAGGTGAGTCTTTCCGCGCCTGAAAAAGGAATCGGAAGTAATAACCATGCTGCCGATGGAGGTTGGGCGACGGGCTAGCTCCCCATCCCTGTAAAAACCTACAATGTTTCAAAACTTGCAACAGAGCCTTGGAATGGATTGCAGGTACCCCAACCGAAAAAGGACTATGTATCCGGGAATGGCAGATCGCTCAACAGCCATGTCGCTGTTAAGGACCTTTTACAACAGGCTGGTCAATGTTAATTAAACATACTGGCAATCCAGGAAACGATCTGGACTCGAAGTGATATTCAAAATTTGAGATCACACACAAATTTCAAAACTGGGAAGTCTGCTGGAAAGGGAGAATTTGGAGTGGCCTTCGTTGTGGATAGGGAGTTCACATCGCACGTTAATGATTTTAAGGCAGGTAGTGAACGGTTGTGCACAATCCGTATAAAAGTGAAATTCTTCAAAATCTGGCTGATCAACGTGCATGCCCGACCGAAGAAACGAAGGAAACATTCTTTAATCACATAGAAAGACTAGTCGACTCATTGCCTACAAACGACAAAAAAATAATTCTGGGTGATTTCAATGTTCATATTGGGAACAAGCTATCTCATCGGGGAACGACTGGAGGATATAGCCTTCACGATGAAACAAATCACAACAACCAGTGCCTGATTGACGTGACACGTAGCAGAAATCTAGTCATACGCTCGAATTGCTTCCCACATCAATGCATACATAAAATGACCTGGGTATCACCGGATGGCAACACAGACGCGTTTTGGCAGCCAGTAGTTGCCTCCTTCAGTGCGAATATTGTTACAATGATCTTATTCTATCTTATATACTTTACCTGTGTCGCGGTCATTTAGTACTCACTATCCAAGAGTGATTCGGCCCTTTGTCCTCATTGAGTATTTTGTCCCAGCCAATTTTTGATATTTTTATGGCCTCCCAGGCCTGTAGTTTCCACTACTGGCGTGGTTTTTTTCCAGATTGTGACATCATCTACGTTTACGAGTATACTATGATTACCCTCGATGATGTGCTTTGCTACCGCGGACCGGAAAGTTGTTTTCGTTGTTGTTCTTCCCCAGTTTCTGGCTTCCTTGATGTGTCCACATACTCTGTTGGTTACTAGTCGCCTCGGTTATCCAATATACGATTTGTCATATTCCTTGCATGATATCTTGTGAACACCGCTTTTTTTCTGTTTTTTTGTATTTTGTTGTTCCAAGTATCATCTTTAGCTGGTGTGCTCAGCAGCTTGTGGTGATTTCTATGTCGTTGTGTTGTAGACTTTGTTTCTATCGCGTCGTTACGTCACTATAATTCTTGTCTTGGGCGCTTTTTGTTTCCTCTTTCCCTATAAAGTCGTCGGTTGAATCCTTCGCCTTTTCGTCTGTTCCTTTTTCATTAAGTTTCTGATGGTGACTTCTTTGTACTCATTTTTTCTGGCTGCATCCATGATATGGTGTTGCTCCTTTAGCTTTTTTCTGAATATAATGAATTCGAGTATGTTGCCGGCCATTTTAGCAACAACATCTAAAAAGGGCAGCTGTGGCTTCATTGTTCTCATTTTTCCTTGCTGTATCCATGATAAAGCGATGCTCTTTTAGTCTTTCCTCTGGCTTCATTGAGATGTTGTACACGCTATGTATCATGATGTTGAAGGTTGCCAATTTGAGCTGGATCGGGTGGTTTGAGTAGTTGGTGATAAGCCTTAGGGTGCTAGTCTTCTTCGTGAATATACTGAACTCAAGTATGTTGCCAGCCCTTTCAACAAGAACATCTAAAAAGGGTTGTAGTCCCCTATCTCCATCGTAAACTTTAAGTTGTTGTACATTTCGTCCAGGCTCTGCAACGTTTCTGCAGCCTCGTTCATGTTGACTATCGCGAACATATCGTCCACACATCATACCAATACCACCAGTTTGTTCATCATAACCGCTCTTGTCCATGATGATCACCGTCCGCTTTAAGGTAGAAGATTGGTTTCTCCTTGAGTTCCTTTATTATCTTCGAATGCTTCTTAGCCTTTGTGCTTTTTTATCTCATCGTTTTCAGAATCTCCACTGTATATCCTCGTATCTTTTCTTTGGATTTCAGTCAGGAACATAATAACAAGTTTGGTAGACAGACCTATGCTCATGTCAGAAGGGTTTTTGTATCCAACTTCTCAGAAATGCAGCCACCAGTAACGAATAAAGTCAAGAAATATGTCAAAGAGATGTGCACGTTTAAAGGAAAATCCACTGCTTTTCTATTTTCAACGGTCGCCATTTTGTTGCAAATCAACAAAAATCACTCAAATCATGAATTCCCAAAAAATTAATGATTTTGCCCTTATCTGAAAATTTCAAGAAAATCAAATCAAAACTGCAGTGACTGATTGGACGGAAAGACCATAAAATACCAAAATCATGTGCTATTGTTGTTGTAATTGGAGAAGTTTCAAATGGGTATAACTTCCGCGCGTATCATTTGATTTTCATCAAACTTACAAGTTTAGGGGCCTTTTGTAGGACTACTTAAATATCGAATTTCGTTGAGTTTAAGGGTAGCTATACGATTTTATTGGGCAAAACGTGAAATTCGAATATTATATTATATATTAATAACAAAGTTGGGCCAATTTTGACTTCTAAGGTATTTGTTATTGTTGTACTCATAAACACTTACCTTCATAATTTTTTCAGATTTTTCTGATCACAGATGTCCAATCGCGAGGGGGGACAACAATTTTTCCTGTGTTTCCCCTCCTTGTACGCCTCTTGAAGCAGAAAGTGTCAAATTAAGACCCGTTTTGAAAAAATCTAATCACGACCTTTCATTTGATACCCATATCGGCTACCTTTGATGAAATTATTTTTTTCGGGGGACACTCCCCTATATGGGGAGACTCCTCTTAAATTACTTATAAAATTTTTGTAGTTGGAATTTAAAGAGAGCACCACTTGACACTTGTATGCAAAATTGGATGTTTCTAGCTTAAGTGGTTTGCGAGAAAAAGTGCTGTGACTTACGGACGGACGGACAGACAGGATGCGATTTTAGTAGGGTTGTTGTAATCGAGGAGTTACACTATCAAACTACTCAAAAATTGTCCTATCTCCTTCACCCTGGCAGCGAGCGACAACAGATTATCAAGCGCCAACATATCAAAATGTCCAGCAGCATACATTGATCTCAGTTGCATTAGCAACTCAAAAGTCCGACATTTCATCGACATCCGAGAAAAGTATCCACGCAGAATAACTCCCTGAATTTAAGTGTTTTCTTAAGTTTCCGATTCTATAAACAATAAGTAAAGTCCAATTAATCGCTTCTTGAATGAAATGCTAAGAATTCATGTCAAGATGGGCCCACCGCGAAGTAAAGAATGGATGTGCTGCTTCGGATTGTATGTCCGTTCGGCCACTATAATGATTGGCCTTTGGCATTTGTTTCTCAACATTTTTGCTCTAAGCTTACTGGCAGTTACTATCCCAAATCCTGATATGATGCAAAAAAATTTTGAAACAGAGAAAACCCCTTTCAGTAGCCATAGTATACACAGAAAATAAATTTGCATGTTATCAATTTCGTAATCGCATATCAAGGGATCACTAGGTGCAAAAGGAACAAAATGACTTCAATTTCGGATGTGATTGGACATTATCAACGTAGCATTGAAAATTCGGCGCATAATTAATTATAATTATTTCATTGTATTGAAAAGCTTTATAAGCTACCAATAACTGTCGAGCATCTTCAACAAACTGGAATCGGTAAAACAGTGAATTGGCTTCGAAAATATGAGAAAGAGGTCGGCATTGACGCAAGGCACTGGTTGCAAAATGAAAGGCTATGGTAGCGGCCCAAGAAGAACTTGTCAATTTTGAAGATACTCAAAAAGTCAATGGGTCTGATCGATCTAATAGTGACCATGAAAATTACAATGGTAGCCAGTATAGTCAAGAGGGTGAAAATGGAAATCATCATTCTAATCATAAATACAAGGTGGGCCAGAAAGGCGTACGATTTTAAAACACTCTTGCGTTTGAAGCTTTAGAGAGGGGACTGCGCCGGTGGTGGGGTTAAGTAGTTCGGTTCTCGGAAATTTAGTCGCCATGGATCACTTCACCGGAGCGCAACGTGCATTCTGCGTTAAACATTATTAAAAATCAAAATTCGTGCGCTATTGTTCGGCGTTTATTTCGGCGTGAGTTTGGATTACATGACCTAAATCAGTGTCCGAAAGAAAGTGTGATTCGATCGTGGGTCAGAAAGTTCGAAGAGACTGGTTCGACTCTCAAACAGAAGCCTGCAGGGCGCCCAAGGTCAACAAGAACGGAATTATCGGACCCTACTTCTTCGAAAAAAACAAGGCCAATCTGTCACTGTAAATTCTGACCGATACATAGCCATGTTAAGGGATTTTTTCTTTCCACAACTGCAACAATTTGAAGCCTATAATCGTGTGACATGGTTTCAACAAGATGGCGCGACATGCCATACAGCTAATGCCTCTTTGGCGGTCGTAAACGAGATGTTTGCTGGGAAACTGATATCGCGCCGAGGTGACATTGCATGGCCTCCTAGAAGTCCGGATCTGACGCCACCTTTTTTTTTTGTGGGGATACCTAAAAAGTAGAGTCTACACCAATAACCCAGCCACGATTAACCAGTTGAAGACCAATATCCGGGAAGAAATGGCAGCTATTCCCCGTGCAATGTGCCAGCGAGTTTTTACCAATTTGAGGGTCAGATTCGAAGAATGTTTGCAGCGGGATGGTGCACACCTGGATGACGTTATTTTTAAGAAATGAATTTCCCAGATGTCAATTTTTATAGAAATAAAAATTTGTATGTGAATTGTACTCAATTTTTTTTAATGATTTTTTCAAATTCGCAATTCTTTCTGGCCCACCCTGTACAAGCAATCATCTAGCGATGTCGATAGAGAAGAAAGGAGACACAAAGAAATGCAAGAGATGATTCACGTAATCATAGTCAACATAGTATAAATTATAGTAAAAAAAAATTCACAATTTTCTAAGTGATCGTCATGACCGTGATAAAACAAATAGTAGTAACAGCTTAAAACATCACCAAGAAAAGCATTCGAGCAGTGAAAATCGTCATCAGAGTGATCGCAGAAAAGAAGATAAGTTACTCCTCCCATTGGCTCTGATGATAACTTGTACGATAATAATTATCATGATGAAGATGAAGAAAAGTTGATTAGTGATACTGAGCATAACAAAGAAAAATTGAAGAACTCGATAAACACTCTCATCGAGTTCATGAAAGCAAAGACAGGGATATGAGAGAATCCAGCAAGTCATCATCTTGTAAGAGTCATAGTGATGATTAACGAAACAAAGATAAAAGTAGCGACCACCACCATCATAAACCTAGCAAAGAAAATAGGTGATAGAGAGCTCACCGGCAGACGTGGTGAGGATTGTGCGGAACATCTTCTCATTGCCATAATATCACATTTAAAAGTTGTATACGACTCGTATTCGTCGGCACTAGGAGTGACTAGCCGGCGTATCGAAGAGAGGAGTTGAGATCATGATTTTGCGCGGGAGGCTTTGGAGCGAACCGGGATTTTGTTTGGATGGTGTTGGACAGTTTTGTTCTGGCGCGGTGACATTTTGTGCGGTCGTAGGAAGTAAATCGTGGTTTCGGTATTGCAATTGTAATTATTGGGGGAGAATCACCGTGCACATCGTCTCGAGTGGACGGTCCGACAGCTTGTCGAGAACTTGAACGCGAAAAGATTTGACCGTCGTTGTATATTCGAAAAGTGGAAAATTGTCCGCCATCGGAAGTAATTATGTTAATCAAAGAAAAATGCAATGTTAATCAAAGAAAAATGCAATGTTATCTCTGAGAGCTGATCATGATTTTTTGGACTAGATGTTCACGAAAAGGACTAGATCACATTATATTGTGTGCCCCCTTATACCGATGTGTTAAACATTGTCTGGGTGGCACAAAGGACCAAGCGACGTTATGTGAATGCAGATCGCACGAGCGTTGTGCGACGAAGAAAGAGTGATGGAGAGAGTGGTAGGCAATGGAGGTAATTAAAAAAAAAGACATGTTGAATGCGGATCTATTGATCAAATATTTAACTAGTGCTCAACAAAGAATTTGGAAATTGTCAAATAGAAAAAGAATTTGCAGTGATGATTGTTAGTGTTCAGAGTGCGTTACACATATATTAGTTGAAAACAGCATTGAGGGCTTCCCCTGAAACTTATTTGAAATGTAGTGATCCCACCTCATTTATCCGCAAATAACGGAATCGTTTTCTAGTAAAACCTGTGTTGAAAACAGTGCAGAATTGTAGTGTCGTTAGTTTGATCTTGCGTCGTCATTTTACAACGGTTTTAACGATTCGGATCGAGTTTTAGTTAAGAAGTAAATTATTGATAATTCCCCTTAAAATGGACGTTATACGAAAGAACCTAGTATAAACTCATTTGAATAGTAATTTTCAAAGTGTTCATGAAGCGGACTGTTTAATTTCTATACCGATGCCCATGCAACTATTTTATTTGAATGTGCGACATGGCCCTTCGTATTGCTGAAGACAAACGGTTTCTTTTGGCCAACGCTGATCGAACTGAAGAATATACGTTTTTTTGTTTGAATTTTGGCGGACTTATTGCTGTCGCATTAATGAATTTGATCGAAGTAACTTCCGACGACCGAAAAACATCGAGGCCAACAAAAGTGCTGGAACTAACAGTCCAATAATTGGAAGAAGGATGTTTTCAAAACCGAAGCGCAGGAGATACTAAATGTTTTTATTAGTTTGTTTGTTTTACTGTTAGGGTGGAATTCAAGTGATCACAAAAGACTTAAGTATTGATCTGAAGTAAGATTATGAAACAAGTTCCATATGCATGCTGTCCGAAGCTTTTTATCTGCTATAGGGTTCTGAACTAATACACAGTCTGTTATTGAACACTGAATCGATACATAGTCTGACAATAATTTTGAGATCGATAATTATTATAAATTTTTTCGAGTCTCCTATAACAAATATTTTAAATATACTGGCATATGCCCGGATTAAATTTACAGGGCTTACCCACCCCGTATACAAGCGCTCGTTGAGGATGTTGGGTAAGTACCCTTTTGATTGATTGCAAGTTGTAAAGACATTTCAATTTTTTATATACTCGTACATATAATATTTTTATATACATATAATATTTTTCCATACATATAATCACGGACATTCGAAACAACAAATTTCACAAGAACAGAATGTGACATATTTCACAAAAAGTAAGTTAGTCTCTTATATCTATATTAATAGAATCTTACTTCTGTCCCCTTGTGTTTCTTTTAGTTTTTTACCTCTATGGTTACTGTTATGTCAAAGATTAGGTTTATTCGTGGTTTATAAATCGTTGAGATCCTCCAATAACATTACGGAAATTGTATTACGATACATCTGAAATTATAATTTTTTTGAATGAAATAATAATGTTTGGTAATTAAACCGGTCTTTTCATTTTGTTCTTCTGACCGGGTACAGGACCCGGCACGTTGGAAGGCTTTTGCAGGAAAAAATTAACTAGCCATCGGGCGCGCTCCAAATGTTTTTTAGTTTCACGGCCTCTTGCGGGTTGAGTGGCCTCCAGTTTAAGTGCCCTTTTTATGGTATAGGGTTATGTGACCCGATCACATAATCCTATGACATAAATTGGTCACATTTATATTTCTCTTTTGATGGGAAGGCTCATGCAAAGTTTATTTGTATGAGTTCTCCATTCAAAAGGGAAATGTAGGGCCACGTCAACATTTTGGATCTTGATCCGGTTGGGCGGGTGCGAGGGGGCACCACATCCATCCGGTTGCCCCACTCTTATTTGTGGGCCATGAGAATCGTCGGGTAAAGATGAAGTTTCCCCGAGTCCGTCTGTTTTGTCTTGTTTCGACTTGTTCTCAGAACAAGCAATTTTCCTCTTTGTTGGTTACCTACATTTTTCGACTTTGGTCGACCTGTTTCTGAGACCCAAGAATTTGTGAATGCGAAATTCTTTTGTAGTGGGGCCTTGTGCTGGGGGAATGAACCTACCCCACGACACCGCAACGCTAGCCTGCCAGCGCATTCACGCGTCCCCAGACAAGGCCAATCTCGGCTGACATTGCCATCTTCTCTCGCCGAGGCAGCAGACCATCGCTGCAGTCCTTTACGGACATCTTTATACCTACTATTCACTACATTGGTTTATACCGCGACCAACGGCTTTTCTTTGGCCGCTTGTATCCAAAAAAAAATAAAGAATTTGTAAAATTCACCGCTGGCCAGATACAAAATCTGTCACTTAAATTCCAAAGTTTTTAATTAAGGCCAGATACAAAATCTGTCCTTTACTTATTGTTAAACTCCGGTCCAATACCAGTATTCTCTTAACAAAGGGTGAACTGGCCAAAACTATCAATAACGAAACTACTGTCTTCAATTATATCCTGCAACTGGAAACTTTATTATAAAACTTCTAACTTAAATATACTTATACTTACTAAGTCAGCGATATTGTCCGCTCCCGCGCTCCAACATTCTTCATGAACGAGCATATCGCTGCCTTTGCACAAGTGCATGTCTATGTCCAGTCAGCGACATGAATATGCTTCCACGAGTCAACATCATTCGTGGGAACATGCTACCATATCGCTGACTGTGCACAATCGCATGTAGGCACGTCGAGAATTCCTCAGCTTTTAGAAATGCAAAGTGATATTTGTTTTGACTGAAGAATTCCCGACGTGCACCTGAAGATGATCATGTTATAATTTCATGCAATTTAGCTTTAAGATTTGGAAAAGGTATTATTTTACAGAGACAATTTTAGCTTTTAGATTGTTTGGCTTGTATTTCAATTAAATATGATATTATTGAATGTCAACAAAGATAATTTAAGATATTATAGATTTAGACAAGGAAATGAACAATTTTGTTTGGGTTTCAAACAACAGGTTTTTTTAAAATTATTTTACAAAACCCTAAAAAGGAACAGACAAAACATTGAAGGAATCAACTTACGACTTTATACGGCTAGTTTAATCATGGAACCAAAGAACGTTAGTAGTATATAAGATAGAATAATATTGTAATGACATTCGCACTGAAGAATAAATAAAACCAAAATCAAAACTGCAAGAATTTTAATTTTTTTTAAAAGATTAAAATAAAAAGGCTTTGAAAGCAAAACGGAAATCCAAACATAAGAAAACATATTCAATGACACTGTTACACAAACAACGCAAAGGACCAAGACTTGATGTCCTAGAAAGAGAGTAGCATTTTCAACGAACAACCTAATTGAAAATTACAACTCAACTCACTCAGTACTAGACGACATCCTCCGACTAAATGGAAGTGAGACGAACCAGAACAAACGGATATTCAACAATCTGAAAGACGAAAACGTAGTATCCCTCCACCTGGCCTAACCTAGGGCCCACCTGTTTAACCTATCCTACACCTGTGTAAAGTCATTCCATTCTACACATCCTTTAGACACTGAAGATGACTCTACGCAGTTGAAACGAATATGCTCACCTATCAAAGCAAGGCCCGACGGTTTTCTAAGAAAATTTATTTATTTATATACAGTCCGTGACAAAACTATAGGGCACGGCAATGAAAATGAAAAATTTCTACCATAATAACGATTAATTTTTTTATTAGACTGGTTATTTCGTACATCAAAAGGCTTATAATATAGAATATAAAAGAATCTGAACACAATTATAAACTCGAGAAATTTGAAAAAGGCAAAATTAAGATACTAGTCAACGCGACAAAACTATAAGCCACCCTACACATTCTTCTTCTTTGTAGCACTACAGCCCCTCTCGGGCCATCGCTTTCTGCAAATGGCGCTTCCAACTGTCTTGGTCCATTGACAGTATCCTCCAATTTTGAAATCCGAGCAGCGATGAACTGTCTTCGTCGACCGAGTCAGACCAGCGTTTCCTCGGTTTCATCACTGGTCACCGTTGTTCGTCCATACGATTCATGTGGCCAGTTCATTGCAGCTTCCGCAGTCTTACAATCGTTGAGGCTTCGAATTCACCATTGGACTCCGTCTAGCTTCGCTCTGATTATTCGCCTCAGGACCCGTTGCTAAAAGACTTTCAATATGTTTGCGGATGCTTCGTTTAGGATCCATGTTTTACACCCATAACATAACACAGGTCTTATCACAGCTTTCTATACTAGGAGCCTTGTTTTCCTGTGTATGCGGCTGGTCTTCAAAACCATTAAAACTGGATAAAATATTTAACTTGCGACCTATATTCTTCGGCGTATTTCGTTTCTTTCATTATCGGTTCTCGCTATTTTGGCGCCTAAATACACAAATTTGCTAACATTCTGGATACTGTATTCGCCAAGTGTGATATATTGTATATTTGAGATATTTTTCCTCAACGGCGTCATGAGCTTTGTTTTATTTTCATTGATTTGTAGCCCAACTAGTTTTGCTTCGCTGTCAAATTTCAGGAAGAGTTCTTTGGCATTTTTTAATGACCGTGACAAAATGTTGATGTCGTCCGAGTAGGCTACCCACTTGACTCGACTTGAATAATAATGTACCTCGCGCATCGACAGGTTGCTTCCTCATGAGGTACTCCAGAGCCAAATGGAACAATGGGGCCAGCCCATCTCCCTGCTTTAGTCCGATATTTTTGTCAAAGGCATCGGTGAGTTGGTTATGGATGTGGACTTGCGAGGTCGTCGACATCATTGTCATTTTGGTAAGATCGACTAATTTGGCTGGGATGCCAAAGCAAAGCGTTATTTGCTACAGTACGTTACGATCAATACTGTCGTATGCTTGCTTATAGTCAACGAAAATTTGGTGTACGTAGGTGTTGAACTCCCAGCATTTTTCAAGTACCAGTTTGACAGTGAACAATTGGTCTATTGTTATTCTACCTGCTCTAAAACCACTTGATACTCCCCAAAATACTGTTCGCGTATGATCCGATTTTATTTTCTAAGATTTTAGAAAATATTTTGTACGCCGTACAAAGTAGTGATTTGCCTCTATAATTTCCGCACTGTAGTTTGTCACCTTTTTTGTTGCCAAAGTGCTGGATAACTTTGTGAAAAGCTTGATGGACACTTCTGCCACCATATTTGATGAGCTCCACTGGAATCTCATCGATGCCTGGCGCTTTATGATTCTTTTGTGCTTTGATGCTGGAATAAACTTCATCTAGAGTTGGTGGGGCCAATGGAAGCTCTCCGCAGACAATTATAGGCTCCGATGTTCTGGAGGTGTGCGGTGGATTAAGGAGGTCCTTGAAATATAATGCATATCATTCCTTAATCTTGGTTTCATCAGCGATGATATTGCCGATGTTATCAGGCTTCAGGGTTTTCACTACTTTGTATGCTTGTATTGTGTTGTTGCTCGCTAAACTTACATCAATACTTCTCAATTGGTTGTCATGGTATTTTCTTTTCTTAATCCTAATTATCTTATTCGTTACTCTTCTCAGATTTACATAGTGTTCTCTCTTCGTCCTGGTTTGCCTGCCTACATATTCTTTGTACGCCGGATTCTTTTCATTTAGCGCATTCTGGCGCTCATCATCGAACCAATCATTCCTCTTGCGCCGGGCTTGAAGTCCAATCGTCTCTTCTGCCACGGTCCTAATAGCCGCTTTCACTTCCATCTAGAGCTCATTGCTCATCTTCAACGATGCGGCTGATAAGATGGGAGCCAGCGGGTTATATAGCCACACCAAGTCATCTTGCTGGAAGCCAGTAGGATTTGCCTTTAGATCATACCTGGTCTTCATGCGGTCAGTAGCCGATTCGAGGTGTTTTCGCACTGTCCGATGTATCTGGCTCAATCGTTGCCTTAGCTCACTTGCGTATTCCGAGATCGTTTGGGGTTTCTCAGGGGGTTTTCCGAACTTTATATCAGCTGTTAGATGAATAGTCTTTCCAAAAATGACTTTGGCTGGGGCTTGACCCGTCGATGTATGTTCGGCAGCTCTGTACGAAATCAAAAATAGTGCGATATGTCGGTCCCAGTCCCTTTGGTTCTCGTCAACCATCTTGGCGCGGGGCTTATTGAGCGTGCCGCTGAAACGCTCGACCATTCCATCGGATTGGGGATGCAGCCATGTTGTCCTCGTTTGCCGTATTCCCAGCAGCTTGCACATTTCGCCAAAAACTAGTGACTCAAAGTTTTGGCCTTGATCCGAATGTAGTTCGCAAGGCAAGCCGTACCTACTGATCCAATTTAACACTAGCTGTTCGGCTACAGTAGTTGCTTCCTGGTTGAGAATGGGGTAGACCTCGGGCCACTTCCTGAAATGATCGGCCACAACCAGGGTGTATCGATTTCCCCACTCGGATTCAGGAAAGGGTCCTGCGATGTCAACAGCAATCCTTTCAAATGGTACCCCCACGTTATAGGTTTGCATTTGTCCTCTCAGTCGTCTCTTTGGACCTTTGACGGGAGCGCAAATCGTGCATCTACGGCACCAGTCCTCTACATTTTCTCGAACGTGGAGCCAGTAGAACCTTCCCGCAATTTCACTAAGGTCTTGTTAACAACAAGGTGGCCTCCCGAGGATCCTTCGCGCATCTCCTTAACCACATCGTGGATTTGGCTTTTGGGAAGTATAGTTTGCATCCTATAGGAGCTGCCATCCGTCGTTTCCCATTTCCGCTTGAGTACGCCACCTTCCACCTGAAGGGAGTTCCATTGTGCCCAATAGCTTTTCAGGGTTGCGCCGTGCATTGAAACGTCTTTCCACTCAGGTCGCCCAGTTGTCTCCTTCCGTACGAGCAATGGTCCGATGTCTTCATCGGTTAACTGGGCACTTCGAATCACCTCCGGTGACCAATCTTCATCGGATTCGGCCGTTACCTATCGCAGATCAATGGGCGGCTCCTTTTCTTCAATCCGTTGGCAATGCTTGCAGTTAGCTGGACACGGACGACGAGATAGGGCGTCAGCATTTCCATGAACTCCACCCTTCCGATGAACAATTTTGCAGTCGTATGAATGCAATCTTTCGATCCATCTCGCAACTTGTCCCTCGGGATTTTTGAGGTTAAGCAGCCATCTCAGCGATGCAATGTCCGTTCGAAGAACAAATTTCTGGCCATATAGGTACTTGTGGAACTGCTTGGTGGCCTCTATTATAGCCAATAGCTCCTTCCTGGTTACGCAGTAGTTCCTCTCACTTTTTGAGAGAATTCGACTGTAATACGAGAGGACTCTTTCTTCGCCATCTATCTACTGGGAGAGAACAGCTCCAATACCGTCGTTGCTCGCATCGATGTCCACAACAAACATTTTCCCGGGTTTCGGATATGCCAGCACGGGTGATTCACACAGCTTCTCATTCAAGGCCTCAAAGGCTGTCTGGCATTGTTCATTCCAGACATACGGACGATTTTTCTCGGTTAACTGATGGAGACATTTAGCTATTTTGGCAAAGTCTTTCACGAATCTTCGATATTAGGTCGCCAGACCCAGAAAACCTCGCGTAGTTGGTGCTTGTTGTTTGGTGTTGGCCAGCTTTTCACGGCTTCAATTTTCTCAGGGTCTGTTTTGATCCTTTCTGCTGATACGACGTGTCCCAGGTATTTTACTTCAGCTGCGAAAAGGGTACACTTGTCGGGACTAAGTTTCAAATTCGCCAGTCGCAATCGGGAGAAAACCTCTTCTAAGTTCCGCACATGCTCTTCGAACGTTCTCCCGATGACGATGATGTCATCTAGGTACACCAAGCAGGTTTTCCACCTTAGGCCACGTAGCACGTATTCCATCAGGCGTTCGAAAGTGGCTGGAGCATTGCAAAGCCCAAATGGCATCACCACAAATCGCCACAATCCGGTCCCAACTGATAATGCGGTTCTCTCTCGGTCCTTCTTGTCGATTTATCTGCCAGTAGCCACTCTTGAGATCGAGTGTAGAAAACCATTTTCGTCGGCTAAAGTGTCCATGATGTCGTCGATGCGTGGAGGCGGGTAACTATCTTTTTTAGTGACGTCGTTAAGCTGCCTATAGTCAACACAAAAACGGGTGCTACCATCCTTTTTCTTGACTAGAACTACTGGCGCGGCCCATGGAATGACAGAAGGTTCCATAACACCTTGCTTTTCCATGTCCGAGATCAGTGCACTCATTTCTCCTTGTTTGGCTATAGGAAGACGTCTTGGTGCTTGTCGGATTGGTTTGGCTCCCTGTGTATCTATGACGTGAGTTACCATACTCGTTCGGCCTTGGTCATCTGGGCTTGTTGAAAAGATGTCACTGTATTCGGTGACCAGATCAGAGGCTCGCTTGAATAGCTGCATTGGCAATTTGACCTGCTTCAATATTGCAGACGTGGATTCTCAGGCTTTGGCTGCGTCTTGCCTCCTTTTTCAATGATGGTGGAAACAGGCTGGCAGCTGCCGATGACTTCTCCCGCTTTGATGCTCGTGGTTGAGTCTGCGGTGTTAAGGGCTCTAACCAGCACGTATCCGTTCCTTACAGATCTTACAAGGCTTCGTCCCACAATCAAACTGCGCAATGCAGACGTCTTCGTTGGCTCTATCAGATAAGATCGGTGGTCTCCAGAATCACCATCAAGCTTGGCCCATACAATGCTCTCGGAAGAATTCGGTACATCAGTGTCGGTACATACTACTACATTCATCTTGGGAATTTGGACGCTGGGACCATCCATCAATACCTCGACATTCTGCCATTTCAATACCCGTTTGCCCAAATCAAACGTGATTCCATTTCGAGAATGCAGTCATCCAGAATGTTCGCGACCCGAAAATTATGTCGAAACGCAAGGTCTCCCAACTGTATCGGGAGGTTAATCTCTCCATGAACAGGTGCAGTTTCTCCCGTAGCTGTCCGTAGTGAGAAAATTCTGCCCTTTTGAAGTAGTTGTTGCCTCACTAGGTCTGGTCGGATCGTCAATCGGGTTGCACCAGTGTCGTTTGTTATGGTGCAATGTTCTTCATCAACTTGACCTAGAAGGCATCTGTCCGCTTCTCCACGATGTTGCCTTGGCACGGTGATGGGGGTGCTGGGGATGTCGATCCTCCTAGTCAACGTTCGCTTATGAAGTTGGCCCCTCCAGTTTGATGGGCCTCTATTCTAGGCTCCTGACATTGTCTGGATCTCCACCATCCTGGACAATAGCTCCGTTTTCTTCGCTTCTTGCAGTCTCTTTGCAGGTGCCCCTTCCCACCGCTATCCCAGTATCTAGGCGCTCCATTTGCCTGCGGCTCTCGCTCATTTTCCACGCGCTCACACTTGCACTTGTCTGCGACTACCTCACGGACCCGGGCAGTGGTACGAGTCACATATTTTGGTGCCTCGAAGTTAAGACTTTAAATCAATGCGTCCTTAACCGTTTGCTTTTGAGCTAAACGCACGGCTTGTTGCAATTCCTTGTCTTTTAATGCGCTGATGAATGCTTCTGTTGCTGCGTCATCTCGATGTTCTGGGTCGTATGCTGGGTAAGCCAAAAGTGCCAGTCGCTCAATGTCTTGGGCTAGTTGCTGTAAATTTTCGCCAGACTTCTGCCTCCGATGCCGTAGCTGCGACCGATAAATCTGCTCTAGATGATTGTCTCCATAACGCATGCCGAGCGCATTCATTATAGCAGCCGGGTTTGAGTGCGACTCAACAGGGATCGTCTGCAAAAGCTCAGCAGCTGGGCCTCTTTGGGCAAGATTTAGTGTAGTTGCTCGTTCCGGCTCATTCCAGTGATTTGCCCTAGCGGCAGCTTCAAACTGGGTTTTTTAAATACAGCAGACTATTTGCCCATCGAATATTGGTATTTGCACATTTCTGGATGTGCTTTGCGCTGCGGTTGTAAGCGTGGCTGGTGAGGTGGTTACTACTGCCTTCGCTGCTTCCAATTCCTTTTTCACTTTTTCCATCTCATTGTTGATTCTCTCCTCGACCTGGCTGACCTTTTCCTAGACCTGGTAAACCTTTTCCTCGACCTGGTCAACCTTTTCCTCGAAGCCTTTAATTTGTTTGTTCAGACTACCGAGCTCCGCTCTTATTTCGGTTGACTGTTTCTCCAGCTTCTGTGTGATGTCTGCCTTGATTTCGATCGCTTGTTGGTCCAGCTTCTCTGATTGTTCATTTAGCTTCGCTGATTGTTCATCTAGCTTCGCAGTTAGACTAGATGACTGTTCATTTAGCTTTGCTCATTGTTCATTTAGCTTCGCTGATTATTCATTTAGCTTCGCTGATTGTTCATTTAGCTTCGCAGTTAAACTAGAAGACTGTAGTCTTTGCTCTTGCTGCATAAGCATTAACATTTGCATTAGCGCATTTTCTGGCTCCTTTGATTTTGATGTTTCTACTTCTCCACCTTCTGCGCCATTTTCCGCATCTGAGGGCTCACCCACATCCAGATTCACGCCTTCCGACTCGATCGCGTCACGCAAGCGTGCAATTAGTATGGCCTTTGTATCTTGTGTGGCCAGATTTCGCTGTTCCAACTCCTCCTTGAGCTCAGATATGGTCAATTGGTCAATTTTCAGATGAAAGTTTCCTGGCATTTTCATTGTTTTGGCTATTTTTCCATCAGTTTTCACGTTAATTTTCACTATTTTGCACTTAAAAATGTTTAAATGTTTTCACTTCCTAAATTTTCTTTCTCACTTCTTAACACCACTGTCACGTGTATGGTTCGCGGCCAATAATTTTAATGTTCCGGGAAAGTGAAAACGCAATGTCTTTTAAATTAAATTAGAAAGAGTTTATTTAAAAGAATGCACAATTATTAATTTCACTATTAAAAGTCTAAGTTCAACTTGTCAATAAATTTCTATCGCAATTGTCTTCTAAAATCACTTCACAATCACTCAATCAATATCGCCTTTTCAATTCTCCATCCACGCTTTCGCAATTTTACTATCGCGGTTCTAATGAATGATCCCCCCATTCATTCAGCTCGCCTTTGTATAGGGTCACCAGCCGTTCAATGCATTTCTGGTACATTGGCGAATGTTCTGCCGAGAGGTATCTGGTATATTCGAGCAGCTTAATGAATGGAGCCATGACTCACTTTCAAATGTTGATCATGCTTGTTGGGTTCTCGTGGTTTCGAGCAAATACATTTTTTTGATGTTCTTAATCGTTGTGAAAACAATTGCGACAGTAGCGCGCAGAATTATTTGTACATTTAGCAATATCATAGTAACTGGAGCTGCATATGGGCTACATGATTCTTCAATTAATTTTGCTCTCAGCAATTCACTTACTTGCTTTTCAATTTCCTCTTTGTCTTGGAATGAGCATGTGTAAGGTTTGATCATTATATCCTTAATGGTTGTGAAAATATATACCATATGTATATACATATATATATGAATGGATGAGAACTTGCGGTCATTTATTTTATTCAGCTTACGTGAACATTTTGGGATTTTCAATCAAAACTGTAATGTCTGTTTCGACGCAAAGCGCATATGGTTGAAAATAATTATGTTGTTGTTGGAATCCTTCAAAAATTAATGCTATGCATTTTGTAAATATAGTTGGATTTGGAAGAAATTTACAACATATGAGCATCTTATATAGAACTATCTACTTATGTACACAAAAAGAGATAACATAGATTCAATTTTTTTTTATTTTGCAGTGGCAGTGGAAATTTATCAGTGGGTAAAATTTCAAAATTGAAGGTTTTCGAGAAGTTACCGAGAAATCGGCCACTTGTTTTGAAAGGCACAAAATACGAATGTAATAAAAGCCTTAAATATCGCTTGAAACTATGCATATATTATGCTACAAAAAGTTGCCTCTCTCATGCAACCTCAGCACCTGGAATCAACAACAGCTCCATTCCTGCAGAATGGAAATCTCTACCTAAGACCGCTAATTAAACATAACATAACGGACTTCTCCCTTGATCGTTATTCAATGTCCATATCCCAATGCCAAGTAAAGATAACACATTAATGAAAACAGAGTTCTATTACCTATTCTCGTCGAAGAGTTATTTCTGGACATAACTAAAAAAAAATCCAAAAAAAAACTATGGTACTATAACCTCCTTTCCTATGGATGCCGGTTAAAAACCAGAACAATACCGAAGTAAATGAACTCCAAATCAAGATTCGACCAAAGGTGGAGCAAGTTTACTTTAATTTTGTTCTTTTTATCACAAGATACCGCCTTTTTTTATCCAGGAAAAAAGAGCGTCGTATTTTTGTACTTTTATCCAATCGATGAGCGTAATTTCAATTTGAATGAACAATAAACTCGGCGAGCATCCTTTCCAGCTAATTTTTGCAACATCTACTATAGAGAAGAAAACCGCTTCAACTCCAAAGTCCCGACTTTGATCCTTTTATAAGCGTAATCAATTGTAGGATGTGGAACATAGCCTATGGACATGTAATACTCAATCATCCTTTTACTGGCACGGTTTCACTTTCCACCATCCCGAAACACTTGAATATCCGTAGCCGTAGGAAGGATATGCTGTCGATTATATGTATGTAGGCTCCAATGTGGAATGCATTGAAAGGCGAAGGATTCGGTCGGTTGACGATTTATTTGAGCGAGTGCAACGTTTGCTTGGCAAGCGGGAACGAAACTCATTTATGGTCGGTTAAATGAGAAGTACGAAAACCTGGTAGAGTGTGCGAGTTGCGTTTAATGAAATCCAGCATTTTGTGTTTCCGTAATTTCTTCGCATTTCCGCGGGTTTCGTGTCCTTCCTGTGCACAAGGGATGTTGGTCGAACTTTTCGGGCTACCATCGTTGTCTGTTTGATTCGGTTGTGTTGTAAACAATGAAAAAGTGTGTTATTGTTGCGTGCCCACCGTTGATGTAGGACATAACAAATCAGTATAAATAATTTCGCTGGAGAAATGAAAATCAAGTTATGCGATAAAATTCAATAAGGTATGGTTTTAAAATATGGCGAAAGTTTTAGTGCGACCTAAAAGAAAGCGAAAACAGTTTAATCGATCGCATAGTGGCGTTCTGTGTTGTCCAAGTTCAAAATTCCTTTGTAAAACGATGTGAAAAATGCATGTGCAAAATTTCAGGAAACATATGGGTTGAATCGGCAGGATTATCAGGAAAAGTTTTCAGTTCTTGTCACATTCACACTTTTGAAAATTCAATATTCAGAGGGGATCATTTCAATTTTGACATTTGTCCTGGGTGGGAGCTTTCACACTTGAGTTCTGTAAGTGAATGCTGTGGTTCCAGTTGCCTTGCGAAACAGATATGTTGTACTCATATTTATGGTTTCTGAAACAAATCTAGAGAGCATGTTTGCATTGCTTACTACTGAAAATATCCTTATGGCATATTCTCACTGCTTAGTAAAATCTTGACAATGTAAATAAAACAAGCAGTCGGTTTGTGCAACCTTATTACGAGAAACTTCGGAAGCAAGCTTTAATCAATTTGTATATAAGTACGCCATCAAGGAAAGAAAATATTCATGCAGAGAGTATGAATCTCAAAAACGGCGGACTATCAGGCATAATATAACGAATGAAATATTTCAATAATCGGTTTCTTGGATTCCAATTTTCTGTGTATACTTTTCCTTTTAAGATGACGACAGATTTCTGACAGTAAAGCTTACATGTGAGATCAAGAAAGCGTTTATACTCATATGCTTCTGAGTTTTATTTATTTTGAAAAATCTCCGTACATGGAAGTAACTTACCTTCATTAAAAAAAGACGAAACTAAGTGAAAGGAAATTATTGAAATTAATTCGCAACGGTAAGCAGGATGAGTAGCAGACCTTATATTTAAAACATATGAAGCCTCACTATAAGGGTCACTTCATCTGTTAATACCAAAGAAGATTGGAGCACGAAGCGTATGTTTAGACGCCCGAGACCCTGGAGGCAAGATTCCAAATATGGAGCCTTCCCTCCTTCCTTGGGGTAATATTACCAATATCTCATAGTCTCTAGTATCTTGACTTTGGAGCCATTATTGCCAACTAGAATTTACCAGACTGTAATGCATGTATATTTTGCAAGATACCACATATATCTGCATAGGTCCCATTTTGTAATCAAAGACTTTTTGAACTCCTAGGACTCTACTAGAATGTCTGTCAATTGTGTCGAGATTTACGTACGTATGTTTTACTGTCTCTGTTATAAAATCCAAAGATCTGTCTGGTAGCTTTGTTCTTTATGGACTGTAGTGCTCTTTTATTAATCGGTGTTGTCTGGTAGGAGGTGGTACTATCGTAAAGCAGCAGCATATTATTTGTTTGTAGCTCAGCGGTCGTTTTTTGAGGTCAGATTCTTTAGCCTTTAAGCTGGGATATGGTCTGGAAAAAACAACATAACAATGTCCTCGTTGTTATGAATATGGTCAAGCCATGAAAGAAGGAAGAAACTTCGATGCTCTTGACCTGGAAATTTGTATTATCAACAGTTGAAGATTGCCGTCTTTTTCTGCCTTTAATTTCTTTTTACACCTTCGGAAATTCCTCAATTTTGTATTTATTGTGTTTGTGATCAACACGATAGCGTACGATGAAAAAGTTAAATATTGAGCTACTTAGGTAAATTTCATGCTACAAAGATTGTGAACACTCGTTGCTTTCGAGCTACTACTCCAAGATATGGAGGTTAGGTCATAGAAGGTGCCGCGATGCAAACGGTGCGAGGACTGGTTTCTTTTGAATACATAATATTTCCTCCCCAGAAAGAAAATGATATAAAAGGGTTCTTTGTTTTTTTTGTTTAAAATAAAACGGGGTTCTATGACGTATTCTTGGTGATCTGTGCGCTGGTGTTTGGGAGCTACTGTACGAGATATGACAATTAAGTAATGAGACTGATTTCATGAAAACCGTATATTTAAAACTTATTCTACAACTCTGCCATTCCCTTCAAAGTAGTCCCCTTGGGCAGCGATGCAACGATTCCAACGCGTTTTCCATGCTTCGAAACATTTCTGGACCGCTTCGACTGGGATTTACCCTCGAGTACCCCCCGTCACGGCCGTCTGGATGTCCGTAATCGACTCAAAATGGGTTCCTTTGACCACCGATTTTATTCTAGGGAACAAAAAAAAGTCACAGGGTGTCATATCGGGGGAATAAGGCGGCTGTTGCAACACGGCGATCCCTTTAGAGGCGCGTTGTCTGGGCGCACCCTGTTGACTCGTTTTCACAATTTTTCGAGTACTTGGCGACAGTAGACTTGATTTACGGCTTGCCCCGATGGAACAAATTCTTTGGGGACGATTCCACGGCTATCAAAAAAGGCAATAATCATTGTTTTCACTTTCGACTTGCTCATGCGAGCTTTTTTCGGGCGGAAAACATCCGGAGACAACCATTGTGAGCTATGGCGTTTGGTTTCCGGGTCGTATTGGAAAAACCAGCCCTCATTGCCTGTAATAACTCGATCTAGCGGCGTGAGATCAGGCTTCTGCGACGTTCATTCTGCTTTTGCTCCTCAGAAAGGTTCTTTGAAACCATCTTCGCGCGCAAGTTTTTCATCCCAAAACCGTCGGTTAAAATTTTACTGACTGTTTCACGGTTCATACCCAGTTCCGAGGCCAATATTCGAACTGTTAAATGCCGATCTTCTCGGATTAGGGCACGCACACGCTGCGTATTCGCGTCAGTCCGCACCTCGTCTGGTCTCCCGCTCCGCGTTTCGTCTTTCACGCTTTCACACCCCTCCTTAACCCTTTTATGCCATCGAAACAGCTGGGCACGACTAAGAGCACTATAACTATGCACTTTTACAATTTTAGCGTATGTTTCCGAAAATGTTTCGCCCAATGTGGCGCAAAATTTTATCGCGACGCGTTGCTCTTGATTTCGTTTCTCCATTTTCGTGACGAACACCACCAAGACACGTCTAATCAACATGACACAGCAGGCGAACTAAACAAGCTAGAGCGATGGTAAATATATCAATGGAGAGGGGAAGGATGCCGGGGAAGGGCAAGGGAATTTCAAGGTCTAAAGTTTACCACAAATGCGGCAATAAAATCAGTCTCATTACTTAATTGTCACACCTCGTATTGTTGAGTATTAATCGCAGGTTACTTTCGAGACTGAGCTCTAGGGTGTATTGAAGAAGGTGATTCCAGTTTAGAATTGGGTGTAGATGACATTCATGTTCCAGTAGTAGATTCGATCCTCTGGTTACTGTGGTTGCCATAAACATGAACTTTCCTTTGATCGTGCTTCCTTCCACATGGTTGAAGAAAAGATTTGAAATTTGAAGGGATGCCTGTAATTTGATCGATGTGGTTTTTGAAGCATTTGTTTTCAAACTCAATTTCGTTATGTAAATCTCCCAATCAAATGAAAATTATATCTGGCAACCATTTCTCCATTTTCGGGTTGCCTGACAAGGAGTATACTGGTTGAATTGACGTTGATATCAGCTGCTCTGACGTGATCCAGTTTAATTCTTATTTCCCGGCCCAGGAAAAGTTGAGCAGGAGATTGAATTGTAGTCGAACAAGCAGCCTTTCGAAAATGTGGCAGAAATGTGTTCAGGTTGGTTTTGAGTGTTGTTGGTGTGAAGATAAGGACTGTAAAGCATCCTTAACCATTTCCACGTATTGCTCTACTTACCCATTTGTAGAAAGATGATATAGTGCTGTTAACTTGTGATACTTTACTTCTAAAGATTTCAGGTAGAATTTAAACTCTTGCGATGTGGCTGAGTCCCGTTGGCTGAAACTACATGTTGCAAGCAATTTGTCGAGAATTGCGATAGTTGCTGATGACGTATTTATGTTGGTGACTACAATCACATGCCCTTTGCTAAAAGCATCGACTACGATGAGCAACATTGATCCATAGACTGGTCCTGTACATTCTATGTGTCTGCGTTCCCAAGGAGCTAAAGGATATTTCCAATGATGGCTACAAAACTTGGGTGGCCATACGATCCATGTCCTTATCGATTCCTGATCGGTAGACAAATGAGCAAGGTATGGCTATACCTTGTTCACCATACCTAGATATGCTAGATGAAGATCAGCCAAGACAGGTTCCTGGAGAGGCTCTGGAGTGACAACTCAATGTTTAAAAATCAAACACCTAGATGAAAGAGTATAGTTGGCTTCAGAAGCCTTGTACCCATATCCCTTGAGACCATTATCTGCTATGAAAAGTTGAACTATTTTACCAAGAGATAGGTCTTTTCTCGTCTCCTTGGCAATGTTTTCGGCACATACTGGTAGTTGTTTGATCTGACAAAGCATAAATCCATTGAATTCATCATAATTTATTTCCGAAACAGAGAGTTTATCGATGGCTCGTTGACTTGTATGTAGAGGTACACGTGAGTAGTAATCAGCGTTTGCATTTTCCTTCGTAAGTTTGAAAATGACATTATAATTGAAATATGACAAATAATGTTCATAGTTTGCCATATTACTAATCCATAAACCTGATAGAATCTGTATGATGGGCATTTTATTGTGGTTGGGAGATGAGTGCTGTTTACGCACTAAGTGCTGACCGCACAGTACATTAAGGCTACCCAATAAACACCTTCCCTGCATTCGAGAACTCAGCCTACAAACGTTTGGGCGTGGTCTCGTTTTCTTACGCCTAGAGGTGCCTTGGACTTGCAGAAATCCCTTCTTTAAATGGAAGGAAAGGAGAGAAAAGGATGACTAAAACTCTTGATGCCTCCAGACGGTCCAGGATGCCTTTTCAACCGTCAGCACTGCCCGAGTGTAATGTAACACACAGTTCCATTTGTTAACTTGTTTAATCATCTTTCTGGCTACAGTCTCCATGGAAAGTTCCCTAATTTCGCTGCAGAGATAATCGCGCAGCCATTCTTATCTTTTTCAGACAAAAAACATGTGGCAGGCATCATCCACCACTTCTCTGCACAACACAAAGTCCGGAGACCATGACTTATCCATATTTTATAGGTAAGACTGAAACTGAGCTAGAAATCAGTCTCACTGTGCACTCTATTAAGCCACGGGTTCAGCTAAGTGGTCAGGCAAGCAGTCCATCATCCCCTGGTATCGCTCTTCCAGAACTATTGCCAATCGCTGAGATAGTACTGTCTCTTCTCTCTTGTCAACGTCAAAAGTCAAAGGCGCTTTATTCAATGCTAGTCGTTATAAATTTTCTTAGAATATAAAGCAAATTCCAAACAATAAAAATACTGAAACTTAATGGCTCAAATGGCTCTTTAATTTATACATTATTAAATTCAGAGAGCCATTTGGGCTCTCTTGTAACCACCTCTCAGTCACCCTTGTTTCTGTGCATACAGATGCTCTTTTGCTCCCCAACAAGGAGCGCAATGCGTCTCATACCTGCAATCACCAATACGGCCAACTCGAAGACTGGTTGGTATGTGCATATGATTCGCAGCACTCCTTGTCTCTGCACCTGTGCCAACTGCTTTCATTGCCACTCCTTGTTTAGAGCATCACCCCATAGTTCTGACTCTTAGAGTAGGACATATTCTATAGCGCTCATTAGGAGTCGTTGTATTACCTCTATTGATGAGTTTGCGGAGACATTTTCTAGTCAACTTGTTAGCTGTTAATTTAGTGCCTGCATCTTCTAGGGGCCGTGTTCGTTGGGCCTTTCGTTGGGCCTTTCGTTGGAGCTTGTGGCACTTTCTTTCCTTACCACCGATTTCGAAGGACCCCCAGTACATTGGAGATTTTCCGTGCCGAGGATTTTTGGCAAGCCATGGAAGACTTGCAGGCAGGTGTAATGATTCTCATAGGTAAGTTCACTATATCTTTAGCTGTGAATTCCTGGTTCCCCGACGAAAATTCCGGTACTGACGGCCGTGCTGTTAGCACTTCTACAAACCTTTCGGCGTCCACCTTCTCAATGTTCCATATGAGTCTGAATAGCGGATCGTATAGACATCGAAAAGTGCCGTCATGGATCTCAAGTGCTGTGTATTGTTGACCGCTAGCGGAGTAGTCTTCTAGAACTCTCCAATTTTTAGCATTTGGTACTGACCGATACGATTGTCATGTCCGCAGTGGTTCGAAAGTAGCCTGTATTCAGTACAACAAACTGAGCTCCAGCTGCCATATCAAGGATCCGTTTGGCTCATGAATTTGATTGGGACATGCCCCATTCGATTGTTGAAACAGCGTTCTACAATGTATCGAGCTTAAATTGAAAAGACGGTAAAGGTTCGTTCAGCATTAGGTATACACTTAAAAAGTGTAATTATCGATCATCAAATCCAAAAGAAACCATCTCCTCTCCCCTGACTCAGCATTTGGAAGTGGGCGCTCTTTCGAACCCAAATGGCAGTTGCGCATAAAGATAATAGAAGAACCTGTGATCCACCCGGATGCTTGCCAATCTTCATTGTTGCGTTATGTGTATCGCTGTTCTGTTTCATTCACTATATGATTCGCATAGAAAATTGGATGTTCCCGCTTGTCAGGAACTAGATGTGAAAGAAGCCCTGTTTTGCTAGAATCTGTTGCGAGCAACAGAGGTGGGGATGGATCATACTGCATGAGAATCGTGAAAAGAGACCAAGGCACTTTGAACAGTTTCATAACCTTTGTCAGCACCAGATGTCCAATCAAATTCGTTTCTTTTAAGTACGTTTCATAAAAGTTGGCTTAGCGTCAATAAATTGGGCATAAATGAAATATAATATGTTGCCTTATCCAAAAATGATTGCAATTCTTCTGAAGTTGTTGACTTAGAGGCATCACAAATTGCCTCAATATATTTATCTGATTTATGAAGACCATTTGCATCGATTTTTGTATCAAAAATTCGACTGATGAGAACAAAACTACATTTACTTTGGTTGTGGTGTAGACTATAGAATCTCAGTCGCTCAAGCAATTCATCTAATACCGACAGCATGTTATCGAAATCCGCCTTAAAGTTAAGAATATCGTCGACAAAAATACGAAATTTCTTGAGACCACAAACAACTTCCTCTATTCGTCTTTGGCAGATCCGCGGAAGATTTGCTACACCTTAAACAGCTCATTTATGTTGAAGCAGCTCATGAGTTGGTGTGTTCAGCCTGAGAGCATGACTGATCTCATCATGTGCCTGAAGGTGTAAATATGCATCAACGATATCCAAATGGCAAAACGATTCAGCACTACTCATGTTGGGAGAACGTATTCTGGACGTATTCTGAAAAACCTACTTTTGCGCAGAGCTCTTGCGCAAGTTTATTTTCAATTTCTTTAGAATGAGAGTCATTTTTCCCGGGTAATTACTAATAGACCAGGAGCTCATGACAGGTTGAGGTTTCCGTTTTCGTACAGCATGCCATTTTACGGATGACAATTTCTTCTTCGTAGCACTACAGCCCCTCCCGGGCCTTCGATTCCTGCAACATTGTCCATTCACCGCGTTCTTCAATTTTAAAATCCGACGAACTTTCTTCGTCGACTGAGTCAGACCAGCGTTTCCTCGGTTTCCCCACTGGTGTCCACCCCTCAGTTATCCCAACGAATACCTTCTTGGACATCCATTGGTTGTTTATACGACTCATGCGGCCAGCCCATTGCAGCTTCCATAGTTTTACAATCGTTGAGACCAACGGCTCGTCAAAAATGTCATAAAGCTCATGGTTGCATCGATTGGTCTCTGTCTAGCTCCGCTCCAATTATTCACCTCATGACCCGTCTTTTGAAGTCGTCCAATATGTTTGTGGATTCTTGGGTTAGTGTCCATATTTCACAACTATAGTATAGCACAGGTCTTATTGTATAAATTTTTATACACGGAACTTCGTTTTCTTGTGTATGCAGCTTGTCTTCAAGGTCGTCAAAATTGAACAAAAAATTTTATTTGCGAGTTGTATTCTTCGGCGTATTTCATCTCTCTCATTAGCGGTTCTCGTTATTTTGGCGCCTACGTACACAAATTCGCTCACATTTTCGATATTTTATATTTTGATTATTTTTCTGTGATTGCGTCATGAGCTTTGTTTTATTCTCATTGATTTGTAGCCTTAATAGTTTTGCTTCGCTGTTGAGTCTCAGGAAGAGTTCTTTGGCGGTTGTTAACGACCGTGACAAAATGTTGATGTCGTTCGCATAGGCTACTACTGAGCTCGACTTGTATAGTAAGATACCTTTTGTATCAGCAGGTAGCTTTCTTATGACATATTCCAGAGCCAAATTGAATAGCAATGGGGCCAGTCCATATCCTTGTTTTAGTCCGATATTTGTGTCAAAGGCAATGGTGAGTTGGTTATTGATGTGGACTTAGGAGGTTGTCGATGTCATTGTGATTTTGGTAAAATCGACTAATTTGGCTGGGATGCCAAATCAAAGCATTATTTGGTACAGTACGTTACGATCAATACTGTTATATGCTTTCTCAAAGTCAACGAAAATTTTGTAAACGTCTATGTTGAGCTCCCAGCATTTCTCAAGTACCTGCTTGACGGTGAACAAATGGTCTTTTGTCGATCTGCCTGCTTTAAAGCCATCTTGATTCTCCCTAATAATACTGTTGGTGTATGACCTGATCCTATTTTCTAAGATCTTTGAAAATATTTTGTACGCCGTACAAAGTAGTGATACGCCTCTATAATTTTCGCACTGTAGCTTGTCACCTTCTTTATGGGTAGGTAGTATGATTGATTAGATCCACTTGATGGGCATATGTTCTTGTTGCCAAATGTGCTCGATGCCCTTGTGGATAAGTTGATGGAGCGAATGAAATCTCTTCGGGAATATCTATAGGCTCCGATGTTTTGGAGCTGTGTGGAGGATTTAGGAGGTTTGATTTACAGACTTGCCTGTATCTCCTGATTTGGCGTATTTATTTAGCTGTGTTTTTTTGTGTTTGCGTTCAAACCGGTGGTCAATTCTGATACCCTGTGCATGACTGGAATTTGAATCTGTTGTAGAGCCGAGTTAAAACACTTGAAATAAACTGATTTTGTTGTTCCTTCTGAATGGCAATATTCAGGGATCGAAAAAGTCGGAGGTTTCGGTACAGCGTTACTCTGAAGTGTTGCAGGTGAGGCACGTAAAGCTGCTACTATTGCATTGGTCAGGCTTCTCAAGACCTCTTCTGACGTCAACTTATTTCACCAGGCTCACTTATTCAAAACTTACTTCTGACACCCATTATTCTGTTTGTGATCAAAATGACAGTGTAGGATAGGAAAGTTATTTGTTAGACTACTTAGGTAAATCCAAATTGGGCCTTTAATTCAACTTCAGGGCAAAAACTTCTGAGCTCATATCCTCATGGGTAGCGTGTTATGTTTATTTGGATCATCTTGAATGCTTTAGTTGATGATCTTTTGGTGGTATTTGAAATTGTCCGTCCATCGTGCAGAACTTAACGTTTCTATGCTGAATTAGGTCACAAGATGACCTGTCTTCGGGGAAAACTCTTGTGCACTACCTGGGTTTGCTATCTCCATTACAATATCTGTAGTGGATTATTCTGTTGGAGTAATTTCATGGTGAACTACGCGAGCCATGTTTCGGCATTGTCTATCATGCAACGCGGAAGTTATATTGATGCTTACATCAAGATTAATCAACATGGGCCTTGCTACATTCCAGCATGCTGAAAAATATATTCTTAAAGGAGCACAAAGATTACATCGGGCAGTCAGTCAGGTTAGTAATAAAAAATTATTTATGCGACGTTAACTCGAATAATGTGCGGTTCCACCACTTTTTGTAGCATTACTGAAAGCACTTTTTCTTCAATCTAGCTGCCGAAAGTAAGCAGCCAAATATTTTTATTAATAGATATCGTTAACGCAAAAAGGATAAACCATGAAAAGTACCCATACATTTTTTTTCTTGAGGAGCCATCGGGTGTTGCTTTTTGTGTGAGCAGACATGGGCTTTGTTTTTTGTATGAGCAGACGCGAGTCTTGCATTTTTGTGAGCAGACGTGTTTCAACTCCTTTGAGTCATCTTCAGTGTCTAAAGACGGCTCAAAGAAGTGGAAGAGCGTCTGCTCACATAAAAAAGCAAGGCCCGACGACTTTTCAAGAAAGAAAATGTGAGGGTACTTTTCATGGTTTATCGTTTTTGCGTGGACGATATCTCCAACCAACAACAGTGGACTTTGCTTGTATTTATTAAATTACACAGCTCCTATTTAACTATTCCGTATTATGAATGTCAATTGTACGCTTCATCTCGCTTATATTCAGTCGCTCAGCAAGATATAACCTCTGTGTCATTTTTCAGCAATTTCTATGGTTCGCCAATATAGAGCAGCCTTAACATACTGTGTCGCTGTTGATGCCAAAACATAGAAAACCTGCAGGCACATGTTATAAAACTAATTCTAGAGTTTACCGCTTCAATCTCTGAAGCAGGCCTTAGGCGCAGTTAACCCCTCAAAAGGAAGCTGGCGAATTGCTCTTTGTTTTGTTGATATTTTGTCCAGTAAAACATTTTTGGCAAAATTAAGTGGAGTCGAAACCCATTGTGTAGGTGGTAACTTGCTGAGAATTCTTCAAGCACTCTTCACTTGTGACTATGAAGCAAATAGCCTATTAGGAATGGTACGCTCACAATTCCGGCGTAAAAAGGTTGATGCGTTGCTGGGGTTCAACCCAAAACGCATGGTCCTGGGTTCATTTTCAAGTACTCTTCTCGCTCGGGAATTGATACTAGGCATACTCCATCCATTGCTTTTGCGCTGAAACGAACACATGTGATAATTGGTCCTCCAGAGCTCAAAACTATTTAGTGCTGGAAACCAGAAAACGACTTGAAGCTCTGGTTAATGCTAAGAAACATGATGCCAGAGCACCAAATGAAGGAAGGACTGACCCGGTCATAAGGTCCGATGGTGCCTCGTTTTGTGAACCCAGATGACAGTGGTTCAAGGGACATTGCAAAACATAAATGAACAAATCTTCTCTCGATGCTACTCACTCAGTAGCAACAAGTCCGCCGTGTTCTCTATTGGAAACCGCACACGCGGATCTTGGGCATTTAACTTTAGAGATCTCAGCATCTTTTTACGAAAGCTTAATAAATGTAGTTCCATCGTTGTCTTAAATAAAAAATATTGAAATATTACAAGGACAAACGGATAGTCTATATAAGAAGGGTTCATACAATGGCTGAATTTAAGGCAATAATGGAATGTTTCACAATTATTAAAAATGGTCTTTAATTAAATGTACTTTTAACTCTATTCTTCTGTCCTACCATTACAAAGTTTGTCCCTTCACTATATCAATCAATCAGTACAAAACAGCACTATAGTGAACAAGCTAATTATCTGAAAATTCGTGTCAAAATTCGTAATTTTTAAAAGGGTTGTATGTTAACTCGCCACCGGTATCTTTAAATTTGGATTCTAGATGATAAATCCTATCAACTTATTAAGATGAATAAAAGGAGTCTGGTAGAAACCAGCATCCCTTGCTTAGAACACCTATCTAATGCTACCCTTATTGTGGACCATGAAAGGGGGAAAATTATTTTCATGTGGAATTCGTTTTCTGCGCTTGTCTACGCCAAGTTATACGCAAACGTACAACACAAGGCCATGACATTTGTCATGTTTGTTTCCATTTCTCTTGCCTAGTAGTCGAGCGCTTTCTCCATTGTTCCGTTGCTTATTAAAATCATACTTTGCATATCCTTTGCGGTTGTATGTTTATAACTTCTGGAAACCTGAATTGAGTTCTCAGTGATTTAGCTATGACTTTAGATTCATATTAGAATTCCTCCGTCTAAATGAAAATATTCTGACAGTTCACCTCTATCAATGACCTGAAAATGTTTATGAACGTTGAAGTCATTTTTAGTAGATCATGTAACGTAAAATAGGAATTTTGAAAATACAAACTACAATGAAAATTTAGTATAAGACAATTTTCATGTAGATTGTGACAACTAGTTATTTTGCTTTGTTCTTGGTCTCCAAGTGCATGTATAGGTGTATATAAACACATAGACAGCTTCTGTCAAATATAATTAAATGTATCTTTTTGAAATGGACGTGTTAATTTCAGAAGTCATAAATGCGTTCAGTAACGGAACATTTGTTTCAAGAAGTGACCACTTAGAATTATAGAAAATATGCTGCAGTGATCAACGATATAAAAGTCGAACATTTTGTAAGAGTGCTAGTTTAAATTTAAATAAAAACCGGATATGGGTAATAGGAGTCTAATATTGATGGCGTCAACATCTATATTATGAAATTTATTCAAATCCTATTTCTGACATATGCTCCAAAAATAGGAAACGGAGTTATTTGCGGGCTATTCAGAGTCGAAGAGCAATTTGAATCCCACATATGTCAAAGAAATTGTTAAACGTAGCCGCCTGAATGTCAACTGATGATGGAATCGACTACCACAAACCCCATCCACCGTCACAACAAAAACACCACATCCATCATTCGCACAGTCAACAAAACTCAGTTTCGTCGAGTGGTCCGTCGTCTTCATCACTGAGTTCAACATCTGTTGCAGCCACACCAACACAAACACAACAGCAACCTGCTGCGGGATTTAGTCTGCAGCCGACCGCTGGTTCTGCTGGTCTAGCTATTAACACCATTGAACGACGAAGGAAGTCCTCACCTAGCTACCAATATCAGCTTCAACAAATCGCAAATGGAGATATTTATGGCACAACCGGATCACAGTGCCCCACATTGGATCCCTCGATAACGATAAATAGTGGCCCAAGCATTGGAAATGGGGGCTGCACTTCCTTGAAGTCAGTGGCAAACTATGTCAATGTTGCATCACCCAATCGCTATAGCCACCAGCAAGATGGATGCCATTTATTCAGTGGCAGGCTTTCTCTTCATTCGATTGATCGCTATGATGACTCATTGGCTACATGCTGCCTACCTCCACCCTCGCCTGCTCCAAATAGCGATCGCTTTGTTATGGGAATATCATCGCCTTCAATTTCAGCTACACAGCATCTGCACCAATACGATCAATCTCCAGTGCAGCCGAACGCGTCATCAATTAAATATGCGAGTAATACTCTGCAACGGAATGTTTCGCCAGGCTCGCGTTATTGTGTTTCAGACCGCTATCGCGAAGCGTTTCCAAGATGTGATCGCTTCGTAACAGCGACTCACTTTCTAGCCAATAGCACTCCACTGGTTTCTAGCGACACCTATGCATATTTATCATCTACCGTTCATACCCCAGTCAAGCGTTACGTACCGACGCCACCTTTGACGGAAATTTATTCCGACATCCAACAACCATCACCGTCGCCATGCTCAAACAGTGGAAGTGGGGCACAATTGCCCTTGACACAGACTGTTCAGTCTCACCATCAGCAACATTCAAACGTCAGCACTCTTCCGTATAGATTCCGCATGAAATGCTGCGGAGCCACTGATCAGGCTGGGAACTCATCAGGTCTGCAGACGTTGCCACTTCCGGAGCAACGCTTAAGCATGGCTGATCACTATGTCACCACACCACGAGCGAGACCAATGAAATGTCATTTGAATGCATCGTCTTCAAACCAGCAACTTACAGTTGCAACAGCTTCTCCATCTGCCTCAGTAGCACATCATGCATCGCAAACTCGTCAATCAAGAACAACAGGCGTAGTGAGCGAATACATTCATAGAACACCAAGTGTAGAATATATGGGAGTTGAAGGCGCCCGTGTTGCCACACCCGTTAGTATTATGTCAGAACCGAACAATAGCACATGTCTTCACTGCAGTTCAATGCGCAGAACCACGGGGGTGCACCAAACTACGCAAACAACAGGTCCAACCAGTCCAGTCCTACAGCAACCAAGTAACACGACGTTGAATGTACCATCCTCCACAAGTGCAACTTTGGACCCAACCCCCAGTTGCAGTGAGCAATTCATTCCAACATCTTTACCTACACCGCTCTCAAATCAATCTCAATCTTCATCATCAACAATACCGCACACTCAACACCATCATCCAAATGCCTCAAACTTTACAAGTGTTCAAAATCAGATTCACCAGCCCACTCCTGTAATGCATTCCCATTCAAACATGATCGGGCGGAGCACTCCTGTTCAGCCTGTAAAACTTCAACAGCAGCAACCGCAGCCTTTACCAAACAATCATGCTAATTTGAGCACCCATTCTGTTAATAACCCATCGAACAATATGATGAATGCTACTCCTCAGCGCTCTACAACACTCACTAGCCGGCAACAAATTCAAAGGCTCTCGCGAAAACAACGCTTGCGAGAGTACGTACATCGAGAAATCGCCAAGTTCTTCGGAGTGGACACCAAAACAGAGGAGGAAGAGAAGATAAAATGGGATGAACGCCAGAAGCGACTAGCTTTGCGTCGGTTTGGGGCGCTAAAGCCAGAGGTAGAACCAATGTACATAGGATCTCAGTTGCGAGGTGAGCACCGTTATGGCCCATATAATCCATCACCTCAAGTAGGCGATCGACCAGACATTCTACCAGCTCAGATAACTGATGAAAATCAGATACGCCATCTGTATAACAGTTATGATGCAGGCGGCTACCACCACGTCGCCATTGAGAAAAAGGCCTCTGTTCCAAGTATGATCGCCTCTGGTCTGTCTTATATTATACAAATCCTCAATAAGCGCCAGCAGCGAAATATTAAACAATGGTCACGTAGTTTTGCCCCTACACATGTAACCAGTTTAAATGGCGACAATCCAGGTGACTTGTGCGAGGGATTGACAGCTCTCCAAGAAGATGAGGTTTTCTTTGACATCAGTAGCAATGATGTTGGATGTTCTAATGGAAATTCCGGAGGAAGTGGAAACCAGATTCAGATTAATCAGAATCTTCAAGCTCGTCAAATTTACATGGGCGAGCGAGTTCATGGATGGCGAACTTCAGGAGAGCACCAGCAGTACCAGCACTACCACAATCATCATCAACAAGTACAAGCAGGCTCTTGCATGGTTCCGGGGAACAATGCAGTTGGTGGAGGCATCAGTATTAACGTTGGTATCTTGGGGCAACGTGGGTCTTATCGTGGAACACGAATCTCAGCACAGCTTTTGGACGGTGTTCTAGATAATTCTCATCGGCCTGTTGCCCACAAAGTTAAACTGTTTCGTTCACACGAGCATGACGACCGAAGTGATCATCGACCGTTTTTCACATATTGGATCAATACCGTTCAGATACTCGTTTTGGCACTGTCCTTGATCTGTTATGGTATAGGTCCCATCGGTATTGGAGTGGAACAAAAGTCAGGACAAGTACTGGTGACAAGCCTTAGTCTGCAAACAGTACAGCACCAGGAACAACGCAACGTTTGGATTGGACCACGAGGCAATGACCTAGTTCATCTAGGAGGCAAGTTTGCAGCTTGCATGCGGAGGGACATCAAAATAATTGAAGTCATAGCCAAAACGAGAAGACAAGAGCGGGAGACTGCATGCTGCATCAGAAATGACGATTCAGGATGTGTTCAAAGCTCGCAAGCTGATTGCTCCGTCAGGGGTCTCTGGCCCACAGTAAGTATTTTTTGATTTCATTTGTGGACATATGCACTAAAACCACCTTCTTTCATTACAGAAATCAATATCCACGTGGAAGAAATGGTCTCCTGGTGAGTCGGGTCCAGGTGGGAGGATTTCGGGCTCAGTATGTGGGTTGGATCCGAAATTCTGCGACGCTCCTGCATCTATTGCGCCTTATGAGTGGCCAGACGATATAACAAAATGGCCAATATGCAGAAAAACAAATTCGTTTTCACATCGATTTCGTTTCAAAGATCAAACTGCCGAACACATGGTGTGTGAAGTAATTGGACATCCATGCTGCACTGGCGTGTATGGCGAATGCCGGATAACTACCCGGGAATATTGTGATTTCGTTAATGGTTATTTTCATGAAGAAGCTTCACTCTGCTCCCAGGTAAATTGAAGTTTTATTTTTCAATAAGATGCTTTTAAAGTAGACTTCCCTATGATATGATTTTTTACATTTTTAACCAGCTTCTAAAAGAGAGGAGGTTGTTAGTTTTGCGCGTTCATTTATTGACTTTCTTTTGTGCATGTCCATTCATAATTTTTGAATAAGGGTAGATAGAGGAGTTTGGTTTTCACAAAACAAATTTTTAGTTTTTTAGCACTACAACTCCTTCACAAAGAAAGTTAGAGTATCGCATAATCTCAAGAAAGAAACTAATGAGCCCTGCTTTCCGTTGGGCGGATTCGGCAGACATTCCGGTTTTAACTTTCATAGACTTTGAATGAATATTTTTGCTGTGACTGCTACTAGACTCATTAGTTCTAGAGGATCAAGTGTATAATCGTTGAGAGTGCTCCTTTCTTTTATCACTATTGTGCGGCGGGTAAATGATGGGATTCGAAATAGAAGTTTATCTTGGGAAGGCAACCACGTATCTTTTTTCAGCCCCTTAAATGCTCACAGTTTCAGTAAATGTTGTGGGTACTCTGAGGAGTTTTTGCAAATATTGCTTCCAATTGTTTTTAATATTAATACAGATGCCCTAATATTGCACCATGTGAATCTTTGTCGAGGCTCCGCTATGTATGTGATCGCATCTTTGACCATTTTTCACATCGTTTGGATATCGTTGCTATGCGCTTCCACCTGCGGGATAATTTTCAGTGTCTTTAAGTGAAGAAATATATGCGGACTTCACGGAATTGACACTTCGATAGATCGTATTTTGTTATCAGTGGCTTTAATTGTTTTTAATATTTGAAGATGCGAAATCGGAATTTAACTTTGGATAAGTAATGGTCCGATGGTCTGTGCCACAGAATGAGCGTGTATCAAGAATGCTGATGGCAGCTCTTTTTTCTATGAAAACGTGGTGTATTTGGTTATGCGTGCAGCCATCGGTCGATGTCCACCCTCTTTTATGAAGGTCACGGTGCGGGAATCGAATGGAGCTTATGATGGGGTTTCTGCCTGACCCGAAGTCTATTTGGCACTGTCTCTTCGGGCTGGTATCTGCATGTGGGTTGTAACCTCGTTTTGTTTTTCTGTAAGTCAACTCCCGGCCAATTTGGGTTTTGAAGTTCCTTAGAACAGTTTTGATGTCATCTGTGGGCAGTCCGTCCATGGTATATTTTAATTTGCTGTAAAAATCATCCTTGGCCTCTTCTTTGCTGTTTTCAATGTAAGTATAGCAGTTAACCAGCGAAATGTTGAAAAATATGGTCTTGATGCGCATACCACAGAACCGTTCATAAGCTGTCTTGAAATCGGTGCCAATTTGTTTGAACTTATTGTCTACGATGAATGCCACCCTATATTCATGACGACTTGCCCCTTATAAAGATATTGTGTGTTTGCAAGTCATTGACATCGCTACAAAGCAGATTAGTTCCTTGCATTATCAGTATATTGACCTTATATTTCTTCATCTCGTCCAGCAGTGGTTGCAGGCATCTGGCATGTATAAATATCGTATGTTCCATGCTTGGAAAGTGTAGTCCGTTTTTCGATGCAAGGGCCGTTGTCATTTCTCTGATTTGCTGGTTTCATGCCAAGAGAATACTGGGTGGAGCGGAGTGAGCGCTTCGAATTATTCAGTTTTGGTCCATGGATGGCATTTTATTTCCCATCTAAAATCTTTGACACAGGTCAATAGTGCGGCACTCTCTAGCAAGAAGGGCAATAGGTATCACGCCTGCAAGAACTCTCACTGCCGAATCAGAGACTGTCGGATAGGAAGATGCAATCCTCAGTGCTCCTCTTTTTTGTACCTGTATCAAGCGTTTTCGGTACACTTATTTACTGAGGGTGTCACCACCTATTTTTGTTCCGTACATAAGCACTGACCCTACGGCATTCATCAAGAGGCGTATTTTTGTGGCATCTCCTATGTTGGCCATAAGTCGACTCCAAGCCGATACTCAGATTTTTCAGCTCTAATTTGCTCAGAGATAGTCGTCTTTGAGTTGATCAGTAGCCCCATGTACTTTTTGCTGGCTTCAATTCGATTAGTTTGTCTCGAATACTGATCATCCTCACTCAAGAGATTATTTTTTTTGTCAAGATAGCCATTTTAGTTTTCTGCAGCGCTAGGGTGAATCCGGGAGCAGTCATCGAGTCTCTCGTTCGGCGCATTAGCATAACTTGCTTAAATTGCGCTTGCTCGATGGTGCTTCCAGTGATTAGAGCTACAATATCATCCGCATAGTTGATCAAGTCCATTGTAAGACACGTTCCACAGGTCTGGACTAAGGATAAATCCCTACGCAACATGCGATGTCACTTTCATCCTTCATTCGCCCTTTGTCGTTTCATAGAGCAGGCTTCTGTCTTCCAGGTAGTCCCTCAGACATTTTGGAACATGAAAAGGGTTTTTCAGTGTATCGAGAAGATCCACCCATCTAGCTGAGCTGCAGGTATTCCTAACGAAATGTCACCAACAGAACGATCCATCGCTTGATGCGGCTATACGTCTCTACCTTTCGGATCGCGTTCGCCACCTCTGCAATCACATCAATGGTGGAGCGTCCTGCTCTAAAGCCGTACTGTCTAGAAGGTACGTCCCAAGTAGCACGAATTACGTCAATGAGTTTTCCCTTGATAAGTTTCTCTAGCACTTCCCATAATGGGCGGTATGCACATGGCGATCTAGAATTTTCCTTCCCTTTGCTGATCAGAATGAGTTCCGATGAACTGCCATTGTTCCAGAAAAACTCTATCCCGTAGGCAAGCGTTGAATGTGCTGAGCAACAAGTCAGGACAATGGTGATAGACAAGTTGCAACGCCTCAGCTGGAACACGATCTTGGCTTGGAGCTTTCTTTGTTTTTAATGATGGGACTGCCTCTTCTAGTTCCGGCTGTGTGAAGAGTGGGCACTTGATTGCTGTTTCACCGTGTACAGCATCAACACGCCCGCACTATCTCGTCGGCTTCATACATGCAAGGCGCCCACAGGGCAACAAGCTTCCGCATAACTAACTTGTAGCCAAAGCCCCAAGGATCCTTGGGCACATTGTCCACTCGATCTTGCTAGCAGCGGTTGACTTATATGCTGTTATCCGATTGCATGCCTCGTGACGTTTAGCTCTTACAATTAACAAGCCTACAATTTTTCTCAGTAAAACGTCTTAGGCAATATATGTTAATTAAAACCATTTGCCGCTTTAATTAAAACTTTTTACTCAATAAAACGCCTAAGGCGTTTTAGTTAAAACATTTAAGCATTTTAATTGAAACACTTAAGCGTTTTTATCAATAAAATGTTTCAGTTGTTTTAATTAAAACGGCTGCCGTTCTCATATAAAATGGTATATGTCTTAAAGTAAAACGGGCAAAGCGTTTTATCGAATTAAAACACACGTGATATGTAATAATTTGAATGTATTTTTGTAAACTCTCCAATTACCAAGTATCACTAAACCTTCTTCTTCTTCTTCTTCGTAGCACTACAGCCCCTCTTGGGGCTTCGCTTCCTGCAAATAGTGTCTCCAACTGTCTTTGTCCATTGACCGCGTCCTCCAATTTCGAAATTCGACCGTTGACCGAGTCGGGCGAGTGTTTCCTCGGTTTCGTCACTGGTCTCTGGCCTTCAGTTCTCCCAACGAATACCTTTTTGGGTATCTGTTGTTCATGCATCCGATTCATGTGTCCAGCACATTGCAGCTTCCGCAGCCTTACAATCGTTGAGACCTCCGGCACGTCACAAATGGTTGTATCGAATTCGCCATTGGTCACCGTCTAGCTTCGCTCCGATTATTCGCCTCCGAACCCGTGGCTCAAAGACGTTCAATATATTTGTGGATGCTTGCGTTAATGTCCATGTTTCACACCCATAGCATAACACAGGTCTTATGACAGATTTGTATACTTGGAGCTTTATTTTCCTGTGTATGCAGCTTGTCTTCAAGATCGTCAAAACTGAATAAAATATTTTAGTTACGAGCTGTATTCTTAGGCGTATTTCGTCTCTTTTATTACTGGTTCTCATTACTTTAGCGCCTAAATACACAAATTCGCTCAAATTTTCGATACTGTATTTGCCAAGTGTGATATTTTGTGTAGTTGAGATGTTTTTCCTCGACTGCGCCTTGAGCTTTGTTTTATTTTCATTGATTTGTAGCCCTACTATATGCCTCATAATTTTCGCACTTTAGCTTGTCACCTCTTATGTGGATTGGGAATATAATTGATTCTTCTACTGTTTTGGCATATGTTTTTGCTGCCAAATGTGCTGGATGACTTTGTGAATAGCTTCATGAATGCTGCTGCCACCATATTTGATGTGCTCCACTGGAATCTCATCGATGCCCGGTGATTTGTTATTCTTTTGGGCTTTCATGATGGAACATATTTCATCTAGAATTGGTGAGGCCAATGGAAGCTCTTCGCAGACATTTATAGGATCCTATGTTCAGGAGCTGTACGGGGTATTAAGGAGGTTCATGAAATATGATGCCAATCTTTCCTTAATATTGGTTTCATCATGATATTGCCGATGTCATCACGACAGGGCGTGGTCTTGTGCTGATAACCACGTTTTAAGCTTTTCACTACTTTGTATGCTTGGCTTGTGTTGTTGTTCACTAGACTTACATCAATACTTGTCAATTGGTCGTCACAGTACCTTCTTTTCTTAATTCTTATTGTCTTATTCGCTATTCTCCTGAGATTTTCATAGTGTTCTCTCTTTCTCCAGGTTTTCCTACCAATGTATTCTTTGTACATCTGATTCTTCTTATCTAACGCATTCTGGCACTCATCATCGAAACAATCATTTCTCTTGCACGGGCTTGATGTCCGATCGTCTGTTCTGCCAAAACCTTAATAGCCGCTTTCACGTCCATCCAGAGCTTGTTGCTTGTCTTTTACGATGCGTCTGATAAGATGGGAGCCAGCTTGTTGTCGAGGGTCTCCGTGAAATTTTGGCAACAGACGCCGTTTGGAGCATTTTGATGTCATATTTTTGTAGCGGGCTGGTCTTCGCCGAATATGCCTTTGACAAAGACATCGATAGGTTAATTTGATCAAGTAATGATCTGAGTTACAATGGCTCCTCGGTATGTACGGATGTCAAGTATGCTCGAGGGCCAACGTGTTGGATCAGAACATGGCCGATCTGGTTTTGTGTGTTGTTATCTGCTGACACCCAGGTGATTCTATGAATGCGTCGATATGGGAAGCGCGTCGAACATATGTTATGACTAGATTTCTGTAACATGCAAAGTCAATCAGGCGCCGGCCGTTGTCATTTCTTGCATCGTGGAGGCTATATCCTTCAATCGTTCGCCGATGCGATAGCTCATTGCTAACCTTAGCGTTGAAATCCCCAAGAATTATATTTGAGTCATTTGTAAGTCTTTCCAGGTGATTGTAGAACGTTTCCTTCGTTTCTTTGTCTTGTTCTTTGGTCGGGGCGTGAACTTTTAACAGTCAAATTTGGAAGAATTTCGCTTTTATACGGATCGCACACAATCGTTCGTTTATTGCCTTAAAATCAATAACGTGAGTAATCTGACATTCTAGGATCCAATACCATAGTCCTTTTTCCATTTGCGGGGTCGTTACAGTGAGTGCAATCGAAACATTGTAGGGTTTTCCAGGGACAGGGAGGTAGCCCGTCACCCAACCTCCATTTCGGCGGCATGGTAATACTTCGATTCCGCTATCAGGCGCGGAAGACTCGCCTTCACCCTCTTGCGTCCCCACAAAGGAGGTGTAGATGTATTTACAGTTATTAGCATTTCTCGGCATTTAATATCCCATTATTTGGGAACCTGTAAACCCAAGGTTCGACCCAGAGAGCATTTATTACCATTTAATTGGGAGGTTTGGGATGAGGAATCATGGAAGCTATGGGCTGGGGAAGCAAGGGGTTCCCTGCTCCTTTCTCAAACGGGCTTGGAACTGTTGACGGCGGACATAGTATCACTAAATATCCTTACCAAAACACTTAATACTTTGAATTTGTTAAATTTTAATAACAAAACACTTGCCTCCATAATTGCACAATACTAACTGATGGAACCAAGTACAACTTAGAAACAAGGTTAAATGATTTTAAAGTAGTCGCGGCTTTACGAAAATCAATTAGGCGGTGTTTTTGTCAGTTTTAAGCCTTAATATTTTATTCATATTTATATGGAAGTTGTTCCTATTTTGGTCAGTTTTTTTTGGCAATGCTTATGTTTTGCGCATGTATTTTTGTCAAAAAAGTATATATTTTTAAACCGATTTGGGGGCGAGATTAGGCCAATATCTTCTTCAGGCCAGTTTTATTTTGAATCAAGGCTTTGAGCCACGTTTAGTCTAATAACGGCCGAGAACAGATAATTAGGCCATGTTTATGTCCTTAATATTATTGCTTGGCATAAATGGTGTAGCTTTGAGACCGGGTGAGATGGTTGATTGAATATGCGATAACTAGCGGAATCTCTTGTAGATGTCTCGGTGCGGAAAATAAGTGATGTTTAGAAGGAGACCTATGCTGGTAGCAAAATCGATGAAGCGCTGTCCACTTTGACTGATTATTGCGTGAAGCCTGTGTCCTCTGGTTGTCACTCGATGTGCCTTCTCTTTACCGATTTTGCATTAAAATCACTTAAATTTTTTTTGCGTCATTCGAGAACAGTGAATCGTTCCAGGGTATTGCAGAAATTGTCTTTGATTTCTTCATCCTCATTTTTGTCTTCTGTTAACGTGTAGGAGTTGACCAGCCAAATTTTGATTCGATTAATTAGTCCATCTTTCATGTGCCGGTTTATTTCTGTTATTCCAGTCCATTCTGAGGCTCCATCATGAGTTTCGAAGTAGTTTTTGTTTTGATAGGGAAAGGTTGTCAATACAATGCCCAACCATCGGTTCGACAGTCTGGTTATAACGGTTACTATTATCGAGCACAGGCAATACACGCCATTAATCTACTGCGTTTGTTTTCGTAAGAACCCAAGCGCCCCTCAACGTGGAGGTGCAAGTAGGGTTCGGTAGCAGAGCAGTTGGTATTCTTACAGTCTACATCTCTCGGCTCAACCCAGTTCAGCAACGAGCCCATTTGACCTAAGGGTTGGGCCAGTTATGCTATATATTAAATGTGTAGGTCTAACTGCTTTATATCAATTTTCCAGGTCTCTTGCTTAAACAACGTTTGTGGGATGTTTCCATTTTTATCGACGGAAGTTCCAGATCAATTCTATCGTCTTTTTACGTCACTCTGTTTGCATGCAGGAATCATACATTTAGCTATCACGGTTGCCTTTCAACATATATTCTTAGCTGATTTAGAACGTTTGATTGGTCCAATTCGAACTTCAATCGTGTACATCGGATCGGGCCTAGCAGGAAACCTCACAAGCGCAATCTTGGTACCATACAAACTAGAGGTAACTATACCAATCGCCTGCCTTATTGATTTCAAAGGATTAAACTCATATTTTCTTCTTCTTTAGGTTGGACCATTGTCATCTTTGGCTGGAGTTTTATCTTCTTTGGTGGTTCTGCTACTTCTTATACACTGGAAGCAGTTGAAAAAGCCACACATCGCTCTTATGAAATTAGTCGTTTTGGTGGGAACATTGTTTGGCATGGGAACTTTACCATGGCAGCAAAATTTCGCTGGACTCGTTGCAGGACTGATGTGTGGCATGTTGCTGACGATCGCGTTGGTTCCATTTGTCAGCATAACGAAGTACGCTAGGAAATCGAAAGTAAGTATCAAATTATTGCATGTAATATCCTCATAAGAAGGAATTCTTTAATTCCTTTGTACCTACTTCCCTGTGATCTGCCTGATATTAATGTGCGTCACATTAACTTTCTTCTATTTTCAGATAAATTTGGTGTGGACTTGTATGCTCTTTCATCTATTCGTATGTGCGGTTATGTTCGTCTTATTTTACTCCTTCCCATCTGAATTTACTACGTTTAACTTTGGCGATGTTTTTAGTACTAGTATGGGGACTGACACGGATTCTGTCAACGGGATCGGTAATGGTTTCGATACTAACTCAATAGGTGGTGGCAATACAATTCATCAACGCCACCACCATGGAGAGGATATTGCAATGAACGGAGGCATTGTTCAGCCATCATCATTATCTGATAACAATAATCTAATTAGCCGTAACGGTAGTCCGATGTATGGTTCAGCATTTGGTAACGTTAGACCGCAGTATCGTCAATTCCACCAGGAAGAGTTACGGCTGCAGCATCTTCGGAGCTCCAGTGGGAATAGAGTGAAAAGTATGGATGTTAATGCTATAGTATCTTGCAGAACAAGTGGGTGTACAAAATTGAAAGTGGGGGGTGTAGGTAATGTTGGAGCATCTACATCTACAGGCGTCGATCAAGTGCAGGAAGAAGCTGAAAACGTAGAATTATCAGTGATACATTTTTTAGGCAGAAATGACGTTATTATGGACGAAAAGAACTCTTTGAGTCACCTCTCAAACAGGAATGTAAACCTTTTAAGTAAAATAAGTAAAGATGAAAACGATAATTTCCGAAGTACGGCTAAAAAATGGCCACAGATGGCTCATAGTATAAATGATGCAATGTTGCATGTCGGCGAAAACAGTGTAAATATCCATCACTCGAGAAAGGAACTAAGCCGAGATTTTAATGAAGCACTTATCCAAGATGGCTTTGTTAACAGCTACACACTGGGCATTAAGATGGCCTCTCGTCAAGTGAATTATATTCTTTTAGTAATAATATATTATCTACTTACTATAATTGTTTATTGATAAAGAAACATAAATAATTAGGATAAAATCGTGTATGAACGGACATTATAACTTGATTCAAAACAATTAAATAATAATGCGAATGCAGAAAGGGTTATGATGAGCAAAATAAAGCAAAATTGAAAATTAATTAATATGTTTTTTATATTTATAACTAACAACACATTTAGCTATACTATAATTGCATTGGCCGAGAATTTTCACCAAGGAGAAAATAAAATTTTAATATGAAAAGAAGTCGCATTAAAAGGCTCTCTAATCTCTAATTAGTCGTATGGGGTCACGTAACTTTAAAACAACTTATTATAAATAAAATCTGTTTCGGATTTCTCGAATGTCCCCGAGATCACTCCTAATTAGGATGCCAACGCGAATCCACGTGCTTTTTTGCCTTAAATGTGTAGACCACATATGACTAATTACGTAACTTTCTTTGTCAAAGGCGAACATTCACCATAATCATTCATAGTAACAAATTTTTTATTTTTTTTCCTTTTGTCGCCTAGGTTTATTAAGCTTGTCAAAGAGATGTATAGGTTGAAAAAACTAAATTTTATGACCATTTATAGTATGCTTGACATAATAGGAGAAAGTGGAAATCTTTATTTTATATCTTTTGCCTGCCGGCAACAGAAAGGATTACTATTATGGAACATCTCATATTTTCCTTAATGTTGATATGCACTTCACGTACAAGTAAATTAATAATTATGTTGATTTCATGTTTCGAGCTCATCGTCATTTATTGATATCACAGTTATCTTTTGGATTCATTTCGGATTCAATTAACTTAAGTGTGAAGCATCCAAATCTTTTGATTATGATAGTTTGTAACATTTAGTGATCATGTATTTTTCATTTTAAAAAATTGAGAAATAGTGATAAACAAGACTGAAATACAGTATAAATACACGCATCATTTGGATAATTGCCAATCTTAAAGTTCAATCGGTGTATTGTGCATTTCTATTTGGAAGAACAAGTTGCTGTCCATAGAATTGGACAAGATTATCCTGAACTATAAAAAGGACCCCTCTTTCGAGAAGTCCGGTCCTTTTTATAGGGCGCAGAATATTTTCAGGAGGGGATTTGGCGGCTTGAGTCCATATGCGACGAGCTTGAGAAGATCGATAGTCAAATACGGGCACTATCAGATGTGCCACTGTCGCATAGCTAATTCATAAGTCGGATATATGAGACAACGCAGACCAATTTCATCGACATTCAGCGGCACTTTTCTGAGCGAATGTCAGCACTGAGATACCGCAAGGAAGATACTGGTGGCCTATCCACGGAGGATGTCAGCCAATTGAAACTGTCAGATATGCCATTACAAAGTGATCCAGCCGTCTCCAAGATTCTTCGACGTTATAAAGTGACGTCGGACGCCCTCCTCCGTTTGGTCTCCTACTTGAATCACATGCAGTGTTCACGCCAGTATTATAAGGCCAAGATTTTGTCGGTCTAATGAAGCTATGCTCAATTGGAGGAGCAATATTTTCAGCGTTGCGAGCTCAGTGATAATTCTGAAGAATTGGGCTTCAACGAAGAGCAACATACCAGCTTGGGGGAAGTTGCTCAAGACTCGCTGGTCCAGTAGGAGACTAAATAAGATGAATGCGACACCAGAAACGGAACACGCACGTCCAACTTGATGAGCTCCAAACTATGTCTACCCAAAATCACACTACCATAATTCGATAGAGAATGCTTCCCGGGGCGGCACTTTAAGGATTTATTTAAACAAATGGTGCACAATTAGCTCATCTCCAACTGCCAGAAATTATGGTATCTCAAGGCCAACCGCATTGGAGAAGTTGAGCGTTTGATTATGAATTTTGCCCTATCGGAAGATAACTACGAAGCAGCATTGACGACATTAAAGGAGCGTTATGACAAAGATTTCACAGCAGCGGAGGACGGCTTCTCGCCAACAATCGATCAATGGGTGCTGCGATCAAGAGGAATGCATCGGAGACCTGGAAAGGAATGCATCCGAGATCTGGAAAATCTTAAAGTTGCTACCGATGATTGGGGTCCGTTGTTATTGCACATGCTGACAAAAAAGCCGGATGTGACCAAGCACGCGCTTTATGAGCAGTCCTTGTCCAGTCCTCGAGAACTGCTATCGGTCAAGGGGTTTTTGCGATTCTTGGAAACGCGCTTTCAGGCCTTCGAAACTGTATACCATTCAAAGGCACAGGACAACCACAAGAGGATGCAAAAACTGCGCCAAGAAACATAACAACCTGCGGCATTTGCGTGGAGAAGCCAATTATAAACCAGCTAAGGTAGCTCTTCAGAACGAATCTGCACACCAACAGGACGACAAGCGTCCAGCGGAGGTGCCTGCGTTCTCTCTAACTGCAGTGTCGAATTTGCGTTCAAAGGGACATATACTCCTGAGCATAGCAGTTGTCAGGCTGATTGGCTGCAATGGGAAGGCAAACGAATTTCAAGCTGGGCTGGATCCAGGCTCCCAGATTAATTTAATGACAATGCATACTATTTCAAGACAGGGGCTGAATCTCATAGACAATTCAACGCTCTTTGAAAGGGTCGGTTGCACAACAGATTATTGGTCTGCGATCTCGACTGACTACATACACCAGGGAATTAGAGCTACATGTGCTGGACAAGATAATCTCTCCGCAACTCGCTCAGCAGCTGATTGTGTCTGAATGGCCCATTCCCAAAAATATCAAGCGGGGAAGATCCCAGATTTCAGAGGGCCAACAGGATGGACATATTGTTGAGCGCTGAAAATTTCTATGAGATCTTGGCCATCGGACAAATATAATTGGGACCCGAATTTGCAGTGCTTCAGAAGACACTGCTCGTTTGGATTGTACCAGAAAAGATCAGAACACGTCAAACTTCATCAGTAACATGTGGAATTCTGGTAGAAGACACCGAATTGTGTGAGACAATTAAACGTTTTTCAAAGGTGGAAGAAGTGATAGACTCAACACACAAGTTTGCAGCAGCTGAAAGGGCTTGTGGAGCACAGTTTACTCAGACAACGCAATGAGAGTGTGACGGTCGTTTCTTGGTTCAACTTCCTTTCAGTGAGGATTCTGAAAGGCTGGGTGAACCGCAGGACATTACCATACGAAGATCCCTTGCGATAGAATGCAGACTGGAAAGGAGTCCCGAACTGAAGCTGCAGTACGCGGAATTTATGGACGAGTGTGACTTGTGCACATGGAAGAAATCATGTGGTCAACAAACAAGGAAGCATATAACTTTCTGCCGCACCACTGCGTTCTAAAGCCAGCTAGTAGCACCAACAGATTGAGAGTGGTTTTCAACGGGTTCAGCAAAATGTCCCCGAGCGTTACCTTGAATGACATTCTAAATACCGGACCAACGATTCAGGATGATCTGTTTGTAATTTTACTCCACTTCCGTTTGCCACACTTTGTCTTCACAGTCGGCATTGAAAAACGTATCCCGACGATCGCAAGTTTCATGTAGTTTGGAGAACTAGTCCATGTTAGCCTTTGTGATATTATCATTCAAAGACCATGACATGCGGTACAACGTCTGCCCTGTATCTAGTAACCAAGTGCCTACAAGTCGTAGCTCAATCAGACCGGTATCAAGCTCCTTTGGGCAGCAGAGCATTGCTAAGTGACGGGGTGAGTTGCGCAGGATACTCGCGAGCGCATGCATGCATTTGCGCAAGTGGTACGTGAATCATCCCAGCCTTCTGCAACCAGTCAAAAGTGAGGATCTGAAAGTCCAACTGGGCTTCAGTAATCTATCACAAGACTACATCAAAACTTTGGCAGTGATTTGGCATTCAAAGGCGGGCGAATTTCAAATCCACATCAACCTGGACCTCACCGAGGTAACATTTACAAAAAGAACGATTACTTCGGACATCGCCAGGATGTTCGGCCCATTGGGCATACTGGCACCAGTTATTGTGAGCGTCTAATTATTCCTGTAAGCGTTATAACGACTGAATCTGAGCTAGGGTGTTCAATTCAAGAGGAAAGTCAACAAAAACAGCTCCTTGCCAGAGCTGGCTCCTTTTCTGGATTTGAAAGGAATCCTGTCCATTTGGTGGAGGCTGGAGGTTTCGCAGCTCTCTTTCGAGACCCAGCATCCGATGTTGCTGTTGTACACGAGTCTATTTACAAGGTTGCTGATGACGGACATCCATCGCGACAACTGCTATCTTGGAGCTCAGGCACTGGGCCCCATGTCGAGATAACGTTTTTGACCTATCAAAGGGAAGCAGCTGGCAAGATCAATTGTGCAACAATGCATGCGATGTGTTCAAGCGAGGCCACAGCTTTTCGACCAAATTATGGGAAACCTACCAAATGCTCGTGTACGAACTGCCCGCCCTTTCATTACCGCGGGAGTTGGCTTTTGTGGGCCCATGCCACTACATTACCATGGTAGAGGTGTGCGGCTGCAGAAAGTTTAGAGCGCTATTTAATGCTGCTTTGCCACTAAGGCCATTCATTTGGAATTGGTGAGCGATCTCACCATTGACGCTTTCATCGGCGCCTTGTCGTGATTCATCGGGAGACAAAGACACTGCAAGGACCTGAACTGTGCCAATACTACCAACCTTGTGGATGCACACAACCAACTGTGCAAATTGTCTTCATCACTCTACTCGGTAGAGGCTCAGCCCAAGGTGCTCGGCCCCAAGAAAAAAATTTCCACTTCATCCCATCCAAAGCACCTCACTTTGGCGGATTATGGTAGTTGGTCAAGTCGGCCAAAAATGTGCTCCACCAAGGCACTTCATCGGCTACTCTCACCTGTTAGGAGCTGCATACACTGGTGGTTGGGGCGGAGCCCATCCTCAATTCAAGACCCTTGATTCCGATGTCAGGGGACCCTAATGATCTGGCACCGCTTACTCCGGAACACTTCTTCATTAGATAACCACTCACGGCGAAGGTAGATGTTCGAGTGGAGCCAGTGACTAGCCGTCTCCGTGTTCAATGAGGGCGAGTAAATCAACTCAGAAACGAGTTCTGGCATCAATGGTCGCGTAAGTACCTGTAACAGCTGCAACATTGGGTCAAGTGGTGACAAATTCAACCAAACGTGCTTCCTGGAACAATAGTCATCATGAAGGAAGCCAACATGCCCACCATGAGATGGCCCACGAATGAGCTGACGATTACGTTAGAGTGGCTGTCTTAAACATCGCTACAGGAACGGTGAGGCAGCCCATTTATCGGCTATTCCACTATCTGTGCTAGAGATCACACCATCCGAGGAAAAAGTAGTTGAACTGGAGGCGTGACTATCTTCAGGAGTGGAGTCCCAAGAAGCTGGCCCCAGCAATCGCCAATTTTGTCAGCCAACTTTGTCAAGGTGAAGTCAACTGGTACACAGCCAGACCTGTACTTTTAGTCACTAGCCCATGCCTTTTTGTCATCGAGTGAGTGGAAGATTTTGGTCTATTATGATCTGGATCCAATACGGTTCCAGATCATAATAGACCCGGCGATGCTGCTAAATGGTACGACTTTGTTGCAACAGCTATGCGACTGTGAACCTGTCAGCCTCGCTGCTTTAACTTGATTGAACATTTTCATCACTGGAGAGATCAGCTTTCCAACGTGAAGATTAGAAGCAAGAGAAGAGCAATAAATGTAGTGGGTGGCCTGGCTAGATCCTTATTGGGTATGCTCGATGATAATCACGCCAACCAGATGTCCCAAAATATCAAGGATGTACAGGGGGATCAAAAGAAGCTACACTCCTTGCTTAAAAATCAAACTTCGACTATCAACTCAACATTGAATATCCTAAGAAAAACCGAACAAATGACCCAGAAAAGGTTCATAGCGATAATGCAGGAGCTGTCTAAACTTTCCAACGAGGTTAGGGAGGAGTCATAAACTTGATTACGACATTGTCAACCCACACGACATTAAGCATTCTCGAGCTGCAGCAAATGCAATAATATTTTATGTCTAGAGTGCTGCCAATACCAATTAAAAGACACAATCACCCCATCGCTATACTGCCTACCTCGCCATATCTCATTACCAGTCTACATCGTGATCTATACTATCCATTGAGTGAGGCAACACACCTGCAAGGCCGGGTCAAGACCAACAGCGCACAAGACACAAGCCATCAACGATTTTTCCAAGCACCACAGTTTCAAGCATCACTCTTTGAGCTATTGAAAGGCTGTACAACCAAGAGAGCACCAGTCATTTGGTGACTTGATGCTAAAGCTGGCTTTTTAGACGCTGTAAACAAGGAATCACCCAGGCAGCAATGTCGGCCTTTTTTTACCTTCGTATCCATTGAAACTACACAACGACATCTCCAACACTGCCATTGGTGTGACCCTGGATCAGTGACGGGACGAAAGTACTTGTGTAACCCTTGGTTTCTTTTCGGGAAAGCTTTTCGAGACCGAACAGCGTTATTCCACCTATGGTCGTAAGCTTCAAGGCAATCTTCACCGCCATCAAATTTTTTCAGTGCATGTTGAAAAAGAGGCACTTCGTTGTCGACACTGACCATCGAGCAGTCACCTTTGCTCCACCACAGCGCTTTGACAAAGACTTGCCTCGCCAAAGCAGGCAACTAGACTTCATCGGCCAGTTCGACACACGGCTGATGTATAGTATAGAGATAAACATGGTACACACCACACTCTTCGCGCGTGCCATCAGTGGGGTCTAGGCCATAGATGCTCAGCTCTCGCACCTCCAGGCAAACTTTGGCCTCAAGCTTAGTTGGCACTAGAAAGCTATCCAGTACATAACGTCAAATTCAATGGTACTATCAAGCCCTACTTACCAGTCATGCTCTACCACCAAGCTTTTAACATAATTCATCAGCTCACAAGCCTCGGTGGGCTTGCCACCATAAAGCACAGGTCAATGGCATGGTAGAATGAATGCACCGTACTCTTAAGGCTACATTCAAATGCGCTCCCGAAATACCTTGGCCACAAGCATTTCTGGCTATGTTGTTGCACATGCGTGCCACATTGAAGGAAGACCTGCAAGTCTCCACAGCAGGGATAGTTTACAGTCCGTCACTACCAAATCCCGGGCGAGGTTATCGCGCTTCAGGCCTACAAGCCAGTGACTTGCAGGACTTCGTCGTGGAGTTACGCCACCTGCTCAAGGCAATTTGCCTCGTCCCACCAACCAGACAAATAGAGCGCCACCCCTTTTGTATTTAAAGACAGGACAGCTTTGAATATGTTTTCTACTGCACTGACGTAGTCAAGAAGCCACTTGACCAGACCGCACAGGATCATTAAAAGAGTCAGCGACCGCACCTACATCATAGATGTAAACGGCATCATCAAGACCACTTGATCTCAGATTACTTGCATCATGCCAATGCCTAGCCATAACACGGCCATTGCCATTGCCTCAGTGATTCCCCAATCCTGAAGTCACCAACAGATGTCAGCCCTTTTTATCTATTAGGACTGCCCGACCATAATGTACAACATGCTTCCATTGGTCAACCAATGCAAGCATCTCCCCAATTAGACTATCCGGAGAGAGCTCTCCTGATTCTCTGTAAAGATCCTGGCACAGCTCGACCAGTATTTTCCACCCAAAAAATGTGTAGCAGGCATCGTCTTCTGCTCCTATACAAAATGTAAAGTCGGGGGACTGTAACTTACCAATCTTCTGCAAGTAAGACTGAAAACCCCATGCTTGCTTAAGTGCTGGTGTCACGTTTAATTTAATACCTTCTGGCTGGGGCTGAGGTTCCAGCTAGCTGGCTCGGCACCATCCGTTTCGTTGGAGCTGCTAAACGGGAATACCGTTTGCCGGAATACCATAAAATAACTATTAAAAAAAAAACAAAGTGAACCAGAGAATGCTCAAATGTACACAAACAACCAAAATAAATGGTCTATTGACCCTCCCAGACCTCTGCCGCACCAAGCACCTGGCGGTCAATATATGTCAAAATAGGTTTAGGCAAAAAGAATCAGATTGTCCTCGTACAACCTTAATCTCCGCTTTTACAGCTGATAAAGAAATCGACACTATAAAAACAAATAATTTGATTATCAGACAAACTTTAATAAAAATTAAATAAAATTCTCTAACTTACAATTCTAAGTATTCTGCTGAGGGCCCTTTGCTGTCGAATATGTTGTTGTGCTCGCCTCGTCCACAAATGTCCGCATAGGCAAGTCAGCACACACTTTGTTCTCGTGACCAGATTTTCGCTTGCCAAACACAAATTCTAATCGCATCAAGCTTTCATTCAGCACTGTTAGATGACTACCGGAAGACTCATTCAACATTACACAGTACTTCTGGTTGCTTGTGTTGTTTTGTACCACAGCTGTGACTGGACTTTGCAATTTATGCAATTTGCTCGTTTTTTGGTCCACGCACGCTGTACAGACTGGTCTGAAGGCTTTTCGGGTTTTTCTTCGAATTTTCAATTCAACGGCAATGCGAAACCCAACAATTTAGATTTTTAATTCACTTCCAAGCACGGTACTATGCCCACAAACACTCTACATTACTTCCTGAGGGAGAAGTCGGAACACAAAGGAGCACAGCAAAAGTTACGCTTCACTTGGACCAACCGTGGATACCTGCTCGCTGCCCAAGCCAGAGCATATCTACTAACAAGCAATTTCACATAGAACAAATTTCGCATCTAACGGTAGTTAACGTGAAAACCGATTTGTGTATGTATTGCGTAAAATTAGAGATCGATTTGTGTATGTATTGAGTAAAATTTATTTTCCTCTCAAATTGTTAGAAAGGAAAGAAAGAAATGCAAAATAATTTCTCTTATGTTATTTTACGTCCCTTTCTAATCGGAAAAACAGCTGGTGCAGTTGCTTGTTAGTATATATGCTCTGCCCAAGCCTACTGAAAATTCAATTTAACACAACAAGCTACCGAAACCAAAATCTCCACTGCGCTCAACGACGGCCAACTTCCAACTTGCAATTGTGACTTCTGCTTGATTTTTTGCCTGTGACCTCTGGGCTCGATCTTGACTCGCTCAAACCACAAAGCTCAACTTCGCTGCCAACTAGCGAAGACGAACTTTTGTTGCTGTCATTCTTGATCTCGACTCAATTCCAATCCGCGAACTTGAGCGTCCTGCTCCGCTCTCAGCGCAATTCTCAAGGAAAGAAGAAGCACAATTCAATCAACAAAACAAGTCTCAATCTCTACTGCGCTCAACGGTGGCCAAATTCCAACTTGCAATTGCGACTTCTGCCTGAGTTTTTGCCTGTGACTTCTAGACTCAATCTCAACTTGCTCAAATCGCGAAGCTCAATTGCGCTGCCAACTAGTGAAGACGGACTGTCGTTGCGGCCGTTCTCGATCTTGACTCAATTCCAATCCGCGAACTTACGCTCGGCCGTAGGCTCAACACTTGTTTTTCGCTTTATGCAATCTCAAGTAGGACTCCCCGTGGTCATTTGTCGCTATCGGCTTTCCATAATTGTCACCGTTGCCAAAAAAGAAAAAGGAATCTGTCAGACGCACGGTCGTATAGATTTTTTGCTGAACCATGGGTTGCTGTAATTTTATTTTTTTTTTATAAAAGTTCGTTCCACAGATTCTTTAGTTGAAGAGACATTTGTCGAAGTTTTATCGGCGGAGGACTTTCTTCCTGGTGGTGAGGCAGCTATCCTACTTCCCAGCTTAAATCTACATTTAACATATTGAAAATTCCAATAATACAATCTTATTTCCATGCATATGATTAGATTGCAATAATTTAACTGCTCGACTATCTATAAGTGGATTAAAGTCCGTTTTCTTGATTTTCAAAGTTAATTTCCTCATTGGTGGGGCAGAGGCGGTCAAGTGCTTGGTGTGCGAGGTGCTTCAGAGGTATCCCCCAATACAGAATTGTAGCACTGGGTCAAGTAGAATTAAGTCTTCCCATACTTTCGATTGAGCCACAGTCCCGAATCAGGGATGAGGCACGCACTCCATCTTCCCTTTGTCTGCCTACTGTGTTCGTTTCAATGTAGGTGATAGTATGGCATTTTCTCGCAAGGACGGCAATAGGTATATGAAGATGCAATCCACAGTGGCCCTGTTTTCTGTGAAGGGTGAGGGTGATTGGTGAGGGGTGAGTGGTGTGTGGTGAGGGGTGATAGGCGAGCGACAAGGGGTGAAAGGTGAGGGGTGCTGGGCGAAGGGTTAGAAGTTAGGGGTGACGGGTGAGAGGTTAAGGGTTGTAGTAATCGAGCAGTCACCTAAGCAAACTGCCCGAAAACCGGCATAACACTGTTCTGAAATTTCAATTGTAGATTTGAAAAATTTAATTATTCAAAATTAAATTTTTGTAAGTTATAAATTATATATTAAATTTAAATTTTCCTTTGCATTGATATTCTTTGGGATATTTGCCTTTTTATTATGATTTTAACTTTTCTATATATTATTATTTTTTTATTTATTTTAATAATTCAAATCTACAATTAAAGCTCAGACACGGCAACACCTTTTCCCACTGCACATGCATGTATCACTTTGCGAAGGCAAGTTATGCAGCCGAATGAACGGTTGATCGACGAGTCCTGCTGCGACAGATACAGCAAGGGATGACTGACAACAAAACGAGGGAGTCTGCTTGAAATCGCTACGCAGCGCGGACGCCACGAACGAAAAAGGAAAATCTGCTAACTGGATATACATTAGCGGTTCTTGGAAACCACATGCCTAAGAAGCTCATTTGTCATTTCACGGTTGTTTCTTGTACAAATTGTCGAAGGGGGCGACTTGCCTAAAGTTTCGGTTTTTGTTGCAAACTCAGCATCTGATCGGGATTTACACATGCGATTTCGCAAATACAAATTATCATATCGACGGATTTGTCTAAGATGGGCGTAATCTAAATGACGAGACAACATTTAATACTCTGTGTATACGAGAGTGTTTTGGGTTTTACTGATTCAACCGTGCGGATGTCAAGGACATCAAATTGGTGATCTGTGAAAAAGTGCCCTCTTGCCTTCTGAATTGTTATGACCTTGAGTGTTTTTCATATGGGCTTGTGAATGTAGTGGATGTTCAATTCATGAACTGTGTGAAAATTTCCTGAAGAAAGTGGAATCATTGGAACGTGAAATTCTATGGGCGCCTAACGAAGGGAAAATAGAAGTTGTAAAGTGTAAATTCAATTGATGAAGACGGTTACATACCATCGCACAGGGCCTGCCATAACAACTTTGTAGAAATACCCGAACTTCTGCCCAAATTCAAAGCGAATCCAAACGCTCAGACTGAATTAAAGTGGATTTCACTACATTCGGCTGGCAAGTAGAGTAATACAGAGTGGGTGCAAAGTCGGATGGACTGCAAACTTCTTTACATATAGCAGCCACTGTGTATAATTGCTGTCATATAGCACCAATTTTAATGTTGGACCGGTATATTAATCCTGTAAAGCAGTGAAAAGAGGGATCAGTGAAGTAACCAGCTGGTTCTTGTCAGTGTTTGCAGTTTTAAAACATACCTGACAACTGTTATCAAAGGGGAATGTCGGTTTTCGTTTATTTAAGTTGACGAGCCATATTCGCTTTCACGTGCGAAAACGTCACAAAACAACGCCCCGGGAAGTAGCGCTCTGCAGTTGGATTACACTGAAGTGTTCATTCAACGCAATCACCGTGAAGGAAGACTTCCAAGTGAACTTGATGGTCATATTGAACGGCATATCTTCGAACCAACAATAACGACACTTCAATATTATTTTTTTGAAGCAACGAAAAGATCTGGCAGCGCAGACTGCGTTTTTTGCTTTTATTCGAGAAAAGAAAAATAAGTTAAATTCGATTAAAAAAAGGAAAATAATAATTTTTAACTAACAGCAAAGGAGGGATCAGTCAAGTCATCACCACATCGTCAGCAGGCGCTCGTCGAGGATGCTGGTGAGTACCTTTTTATTTTATGTGTATTTATTGCTTAAATATTATAATTTATAAAATTTATATGATAAAAATTAAGGGGTGCGGGGATGGGTGAGGGCAGAGAGTTGAAGGTGAGGAGTGAGAGAAGAGTGTTAATATGTGAGGGTCAGTGGTAAGAGGTGAGGAGTGATTGGTAAGGGGCGGCTGGTGAGGGTAATACATTTATATAAAATACATTTATTAAAAATGTAAATTTAAACTATAATTATAGACATTATTCTAGTCTACATATATGAAAACAAAAGCATACATGATCCCTTTTTAAATTGACTTATGAACAAAGCCACATTCAAATGTGTAGATAATTCCACACACACATGATTTCATATGTACAAGAATATAAACGTGCAACGACGGAGCATGATCGCGGATACTATTAACTGAAAGTATTGAAAGAAAGCGTTACATAATAAACAAAAACAAATGGCTTGAACACTTTTGTTACTTTCGATGCAGTTGACATTGTTCACATGTGAGGTCTAAGAACTTTTCATATCGATCCAATGTCTTGTTTTTTTTATAGGAAATTAGAATGTGTAAAATTTGTTGGGGAAGACCAAGTCATAGGAGATGCATGCAAGATGCATTCCAAAATAAACGAGGCTGAGCTAAAATAGAAACGACAGGAGCTTTGTTCTGATAAATTCGAGTTTATTTATTCAAAATAGTCTCCTCCGGCTTCGATACGCTGTTTTGCGCTGTTCGAAAGAGTATTTCAGGTCATTGGCTGGAATGTCCTTCAGGATGTCGGTACAAGCCTTTTGGATGCCCTCTACGGACGAAAAGCGTTTTCCTTTCATGGTCAAATACAATTTCCCGAATAGGTACAAGTCACAGGGAGCCATATCAGGTGAGTACGGTGAATGATTGATGGTTAAAATGCGATTTCTAGTCAAAAAATCAGTCACAATAGTGGATCGATGAGATGGTGCATTATCATGCAATAAGCGCCAGCTTCCTCCTTCGCGGTATTCAGGCCAAATTCGATGAATGCGATGCAACAACCGCTTCAAAATGCAAAAATAGAAAATTGCATTGACGGTTTGGCCCCTTGACACCAATTCCTTCTGGACAATTCCCTTGGAATCGTAAAAACAAATGAGCATCGACTTAATTTTTGACTTCTCCAAACTCAATTTTTTGGGTGGTGGTTCGCCTTTCATATCTTCGTTCATATTGGAAACACCACGTTTCATCACTAGTTACAATATTGAAGGAAGAAGGAAGTTCTCGTCTTTTATCACCTCTTTAATGATGTCTTTCTGTTGAATTCTGAGCAATTTTTGGTCATCAGTTAACTTGTGTGGAACAAAACATGCACAGACCTTTCGTAAGCCTAAATGATCGGTTAAAATGCGATAAACCGATGTTTTGGAGATATTCAACTCCGATTCTATGAATTCAAACGATGATTACGGCTCATTTTGATAAATTCGCGCACAATTTCGATGGAGATTTCGGTGATCATTGATTTTAGACGGCCCGTATGTTCATCATCATTTATGTCCTCACATCCCTCTCCGAAACGTGTAAACCACTCATGAACTCTGGCACGAGGTAGACAATCATCGCCATAAACTTTTTCCATCAATTCATATGTTTCGGCAAACGTTTTACCGATTTCAAAACAAAATTTGATATTAGCTTTTGGTTCGAAACTCATTTTTATAGCGATGACGCAAACATATTGTCATTTTAGACGCAATAACTTTGCTCCCACTGAACCGAATTTCACCAAACTTTCACTGGAAGTTAGAAAGGGATGTAACTTTCCAACGCACTCATTCACAGATCGCGCCACCAAATTATTATGTCAAAAGTCTCGTTTATCTTGGAACGCACTTGTAGAATATTACCCGCAAATTTCTAAAGGGGGAAAATGTTAACCACCGGATTCCCTCATTCCCTCGTAATGGCCACCACTTTATTGCGGCTACTCCGGCGGAGGCTCCACCGTCTCCAATCTAGCTCACCCGAAGACGGGCGTGGGCGCCACTCGTCCGCTTTTCGAGCCTCTCAAGGGGTCGTCCGAACGAGAAGACGACCGCTGGAGCAAAAAAACTATCGCTTGAGCACTAAGCCGCGAGGATCACCTTCCAAGGACCGCACCACTCAGGGCGAGTTGAAAATAATGCCACCACACAAAATCCTTGATTCCCCACACCCGGCAACTGAAACTACGCCTAACACTGAAAACCGAGATAGGATTGCGACGACACTCACATTCACTACCCCCGCCGAACACTACCACCACAGTTAAGTCTTCCAGGTCTTCTTGCCTGGTCACTGCCTCCGGGAAAAGATTTCCCGAGCCGCACTCCTCACAACTGAAAAAAAATTAAATATTTGGTCCGCGATATGAGGAAGGAAAAATCGAATAATTATGCCTATGTTAACTTTATTTATCGAAAAAATCAAAAAAATGATTCAACAATCTAAATGACAAAGAAAGCCAATTACTTTTACTTCCTAACCTAGGCAGGGGCCCCTCGGTTCCGTTTGTTCGAGATTTCCACTAGATTTCCACCGCCGTCTCGTCGAGGTTTGTAATGAAGTAATGATTTTCGAAAATTGATGATGTTTCGAAGGTAATTTTATTTCCCGCAGCACCACCGTTGTTCGCAAAAATTGATAATGTTTCAAAAGTAACTTAACTTTCCGCCGTACCACCGTTGTTTGCACAAAATTGATAATGTTTCAAAGGTAACTTAACTTTCCGCAGCACCACCGATGTTCGCAGATTTCCACCACCATCTCGTCGACGTTCATTATCAGTAATGAATTTCTAAAATTGATGATGTTTCGAAGGTAATTTTACTTCCCGCAGCAACACCGTTGCTCGCACAAAATTGATAATGTTTCAAAGGTAACTTAACTTCCCGTAGCACCACCGTTGTTCGCACATCCAAAAAAAACTTCACCGTCCAAAAAGAAAGAGGGAAAAGAAAGACCGCGCCAATCTTCCGGGCTTAAACAAACTCACTGAATAACGTTTTTCCCTTCCATCCACCGGGGAAAAACTTGTTTTGAGTCACTTTTGCTCCGTTGAAGCGAGTAATTTGCCTCGCTTGGTTCCACTCAATCTACATTCCACTTGGTGGCGATCGAATGTACTACGCGCTGAATGCATTGACTTTATCTCCATTGTGTGTTATTGTTGATTCATGGTTTATTTAATATTTACTTCGACCGACGATACGAGTGCAGCATCATTTGTCGTTTGTTTGTCTGCTGTGTCGTCTTCGGCTACTGATGATGTTAATTTCGCTGAAACAAGAATTTTCTTACTTGCATGTTTTAATTTTTTTCCATTAATTTCCTTCTTTTATCATAATCACTTGTATGTTTTATTTTTATCAGTCAATGGAGGTGTTATTGATGTTATGGTAAGGTCTTTTATATAGCCTTATAGTGAAATTATTTTGTATTAAGATAAGAATTGCAACAACCCACAAATTGGCAATTTACACTACAATGTAGCATGAATGATGAAAACAACCATTTAATATCGCGCCGTTGGAATCACCATGTTGTAAAATATTCACCTTTAATCTCACATGAAAACTTTCCTGGCAGGAATGTAGGATTTGATGTTCTTTTAACCTTTCCGATTGCTTAGAAATTTGTCCTAACTATCATTGGGATTCGAATGTAACTTTTCATGTCTCTTAGCATTGTGAGTATTATCGAATAATTCACCGCCGAAGTTGCACTTGCGCCTATTAGACTCGGTATGTACGATACGATGTGTCTTTAAAGTTTTTAATGTTTTATAATATCTGCTACAATCATTGTACTCACACTTGAGTGCGCAAACATTGCATTGGAATAGAGCAGGGTTAGAGTACAAAGCCATATGACGATGAAATTGCATTGCCTGACTACATGTTTTGCCGCATATGTTGTTTGGATGACGAATGTTTCCGCTACCGGGTGTATTTCGCATTTCGTTTTCGAGCTCACGCTGGTGCTTGATGCCTCCGCCGCTTGCTGCTGGTAGCGTTGTCCATAATTGTGGCATGTGGAACGGAAGCAACCTAGCTACATGAGTTTAATTACATTAAGTTACAAAGCAAAATTACTATGTGGCTTGTTGTTTGTAATTTAACCAATTATTAAACTTTAAATTATTATGTGGCCTTCTGTTTGTAATTTAATCAGTAATCCTTTTTTGAATGGAAATTTAAATTACTTGTTGATAGTTACGTCATTGGACTACCAGAAAAAAAAATTAATAAAGTGCGGCTCGATATTGCGTAGGTTAAACTCCTTCAAAATCGCGTATGGTAGAGTTCGGTGAGCAACGCTATGGAGTCTCAATGTTCACCCGTAACAAGAATATGAATGCATTTTCCCTAAGCTTAGTCAATGCTTTTTAATGAGAAGGATTTCGTATGGAAAATGAAATGTATGAAATTGCAATTGGGAGTAGAGTTTTGAGTTAAAATTTGTTTTGATAGTTTTCTTATGTGTAAATTGGTTTGCTAAACATATGTATATAAAAATTTAGCATCTTGTAATAGATTGAATTCCTACATACATATATCATAAACAAAAACAACAATGGTAATATATTAACATTCGTACGAACATATCATAAGCAAACATATGCACATATGTTCAACTGTAAATCATTCAATGCATTTGCTTACTAACAAATGTCATTCAATATTCATGAATCCTAAATTTTGCCACACACTGTAATTCAAATTGCTTTTTTTATTTCACAGCCAAATTGCTGACCCATGCACATTCAGCCAGGGCATTTGTCCGTGGAGTGGATCCGTAATCGAAGGGATTGGGCTACATTTCATGGACAAAGGCAGGCATGCCGGCAAAGAGACGCAAACTCAGCGTTTTTTCTCCGGCGTGATTTTGTCTGGCACAATCACTGCTCGCTACCCCTAGACAGCGGTTCTGGCCAATTTGCGGAAGACAACTCCGCACAGTTGAATGTGCGGGTGGTGCACCCGAGTCAAGCCAAAGCTGTTTTCACAAGTCATGGGAAACCTGCCGAATGCACTTATTCAGCCAGCCCGGCCTTTTGTCAACTCCGGCGCGGATTTCTGTGGGCCAATGATGATTCCTTACCGAGGTAGAGGTACCCGACCGCGAAGGAGGGAGGGTGGGAAGAAAGAGCGGGAAGGACGGAGGGAGGTAGGGTTAGGGCGAGAGGGAGGGAGGGCGAGAGGGAATGGGACATCTCATGCCGCATGCCTCACGCCACATGCCTCACGCCCCACGCCTCACGCCTCACGCCCCACGCCTCACGCCTCACGCCCCAGTTCCCACGCCCCATGCCTCATGCCTCACGCCGCAAGCCTCACGCCCCACGCCTCACGCGTCACGTCTCATGCCTCACGACTCATGCCTCATGCCTAACGCCTCATGCCTCACGCCTCACGCCTCAGGCTCACACCTCACACCTCACGCCTCACACCTCACGCCTCACTCCTCACGCCTCACGCCCCACTTCCCACGACCCACGCCTCATGCCTCACGCCTCACGCCTCACGCCCCACGCCCCACGCCTCACGCCCCACGCCTCACGCCCCACGCCCCATGCCTCACGCCTCACGCCTCATGCCGCAAGCCTCACACCCCACTTCACATGCCCCACTTCCCACGCCTCACGCCTCACGCATCATGCCTTACGCCCCACGCCTCACGCTGCACTCCGCACTCCTCACGCCTCACGACCCACTCCCCACTCCCCACTCCCCACTCCCCACTCCCCACTCCCCACGCCCCATGCCCCGCGCCTCATGCCTCACACCTCATGCCTCACGCCTCATGCCTCACGCCTCAAGCCTCACGCCCCACGCCCCACGCCTCACGCCGCACTCCTCACGCCTCACGCCTCACGCCCCAGTCACCACGCCCCACTTTCCACGCCCCACGCCTCATGCCTCACGCCTCACGCTTCACCCTTCACACCTCACGCCTCACGCCTCACACCACACGCCTCACGCCTCACGCCTCACGCCTCACGTCTCACGCCTCACACCTCACGCCTCATGCCTCACGCCTCATGCCTCACGCCACATGCCTAACGCCTCACGCCTCACGCCTCACGCCGCACTCCTCACGCCTCACGCCTCACTCCCCACGCCCCAGGCCTCACACCTCACGCCTCATGCCCCACTCCCCACGCCCCACGCCCCACTCCCCACGCCCCACGCCTCACACCTCACGCCTCACGCCTTACGACTCACGCCTCACACCTCACCCCATACGCCTCACGCCCCAGTAACCACGCCCCATGCCTCAAGCCTCACGCCTCACGCCTCATGCCTCAAGCCTCATGCCTCACGCCTCACGCCCCCATCCCTTCGCCTCACGCCCCACTCCCCACGCCCCACGCCTCACGCCTCACGCCTCACGCCTCACAGCCCACTCCCCACGCCCCACGCCTCACACCTCACGCCTCACGCCCCACGCCACACTCCTCTCAACTCACGCCCCACGCCACACTCCTCTCAACTCACGCCCCACTCTCCACGCCCCACGCCTCACGCCTCACGCCCCACGCCACACTCCTCTCAACTCACGCCCCACTCCCCACGCCCCACGCCTCACACCTCACGCCTCACACCTGACGCATCACGCCTCACGCCTCACGCCTCACACCCCACTCCCCACGCCTCACGCCTCACGCCTCACATGGGGCGTGGGGCGTAAGGCGTAAGGCGTGAGGCGTGAGGCGTGAGGCGTGAGGCGTGAGGCGTGAGGCGTGAGGCGTGAGGCGTGGGGCGTGAGGCATGGGGCGTGGGGCGTGAGTTGTGCGACGAGAGGCGTGGGGCGTGGGGCGTGACTATATGCCTCTGCCTTTTGGACCACGTTCACCACCTCTCCAATCGCATCAATGGTAGAACGTCCTGCTCTAAAGCCGTACTGCCGAGGAGATAGGTCCCCAGCGGCACGAATCGCGTCAGTGAGTCTTCCCTTGATGAGTTTCTCTAGCACTTTCCCAGCCGTGTCTAGCATGCATAACGGGCGGTATGCAGACGGCGATTCGGGATTTCCCCTCCCCTTGCTGATCAGCACCAGCGTCGCCACCTTTCATCGTACCGGGAAAACTTTGTCCCGTAGGCAAGCGTTGAATGTGCTGAGGAGCAAGTCAGGACAATGGTGATAGACGAGCCGCAACATCTCAGCTGGAACACCATCTGGACCTGGAGCCTTCCTCGCTTTCAATGAGAGGACTGCCTCCTCCAGTTCCAGTTGTGTGAAGAGTGGGCACTCGACTGCTATTTCACCATGGACAGCGTCAACACGGTCGGGATGGGCGGGGAAGAGTCCCCCCACTATCGTGTCCATCTTTATGGAAGACACTTGAGGTGTGATTACTCTTCCGGCTACAATCCACCCTAAGAGCGTATTCTGGAGCACTGGGAGCTGTGGGCCCAACTTTATTTGTCCAATGGCTGGGACTTCGTAAAAGTGTTTGCCACTCAGCAACATGTCGATGCGCTCCGTTCGGTGGAAGTCTGGATCTGCCAGCCTTATGTTTTTGGGAATGTGCCATCCCGATGTGTTCAAGTTCTGAGACGGTTGTGGTGATATAATTTTGCCCATGACGTAGACTTCCAACTGTGTGGCATATCCTGATAATCTGGATCTTAGACCGAGGTCCACCTTATTGTATTCCTTCTCAGTGCTACCGCCTACCCTTTAATGAGGGCAAGGTTTGGTGGCGATGATAAACCCAATTTTCCGATGTTTTTTTTAGTGACTAGGTTTATTTGTGACCCCAGATCGAGCACAGCTTGACAATCCGTCGTCTTTCCATTGCTGGTGACCAGCCTGATGACGGCTGTGCCCAGAAGTACATGTCCTTGGGGTCGGGGCTCCATCAGAGTCGTTAAAGTGAGCGATAGCTGTTCTGCATTTGTTTGCGGTTTCGAGTCTTGTTTCGGCACTGTCGTGGTCGAGGATATAAGAAAAAAGAAAAAGATTCTAAATAGTAATAAAAGTTAAATCTCATGAAGAATATAATTAAAGGGAAACGATTAAATTTAATATAAAGGAAAATTGATATAAAATTACATTTAATAATAATAAGAAAAAAACTATTTTATAAACTACGGTTATGAATGGAAGTAATTAAATATTTTTAACTGAATGTGCAATTAGAATTTCGGATAGGAGTTAGGAAGGTTTTCGAGCAGTTTGCTTGTGTGACTGCTCGATTACTACAACATCTCAGAAATCAGCGACGAATTTGTCATTTGTTTGCGGTTTCGAGTCTTGTTTCGGCACTGTCGTGGTCGAGGATATAAGAAAAAAGAAAAAGATTCTAAATAGTAATAAAAGTTAAATCTCATGAAGAATATTGTTACATGTACAAATAATTACATGTACAAATAATTCTGCGAGCTACTGTCGCAATTGTTTTCATCATCATTAAGAACGTCAACAAATGAATTTACTCGAACCCACGAGTAAATTCAACAAGCATAATCAACATCTGCAAGCGACGTCACTCCATTCATTAATTTGCTCGAACCTGCCAGGTACCTCTCGGTAGAACGTTCGCCAATATGCGACAAATGGGTGAATACTTAGAGACCCTATGTAAAGGCGAGCTGAATGAATGGGGGAATCATTCATTCGACCGCGATAAGAACTGCGATTGTGTGTGAAGCGATATTATTCGAGTAGTAGACAAGTGATTTTCGTAATAGTGAAGTGATTTAGAAGACAATTGCGATAAGAAATTTATGGACAAGTGTTAGATTTTTCATAGTGAAAATTAAAATTAGTGAAAAGTGTTAACTGATTATTGTGCATTTTATTTTAATTAAATAAACTCTTTTAACTTAAATTAAAAGACATTGCGTTTTCACTTTCCCGGAACATTAAAATTATCGGCCGCGAACCAATAACACGCGACAATGGTGTCAGAAGTGAGAAAGAAAATTTTGGAAGTGAAAACGATTAAACATTTTTGAAGTGCACAATTGTGGAAGTTAACGTGGAAAAATAGCCGAAACAATAAAAATGCCAGGAAATTTAAATCTAAAAATTAATCAATTGAGCATATCGGAGCTCAAAGAGGAGTTGGAACAGCGAAACCTGGCTACGCAAGGTACAAAGGCCACACTGATTGCACGCTTGCGTGACGCAATTGAATCGGAAGGCGCGTATCTGGATTCGGGTGAGCCCTCAGATGTAGAAGAAGGCGCAGAAGGTGGTGAAGCAGAAACAAAAAAACCAAAGGAACCAGAAAACGCGCTGATGCAAATGTTAATGCTGATGCAGCAGGAGCAGCGACAATAGTCATCCAATTTAACTGCGAAGCTCAATGAACAGTCATCCAATTTAACTGCGAAGCTCAATGAACAGTCGTCCAATTTAACCACGAAGCTAGATGAACAATCAGCGAAGCTTAATGAACAATCAGTGAAGCTGGATCAACAAGCGATCGAAATCAAGGCAGACATCGCTCAGAAGCTGGAAAAACAGTCAACCGAAATAAAACCGGAGCTCAGTAGTCTCAACAGCCAAATTAAATGCGTCGAGGAGAAGGTATACCAGGTCGAGGAGAGAATCAACCTTGAGATCAGCCAGGTAAACCATGAGATGGAAAAAGTGAAAAAGGACTTGGAAGCAGCGAAGGCAGTAATAACCGCCTCACCAGCCCCAATTATAACCGCAGCGCAAAGCTCATCTAGAAATGTGCAAGCACCAATATTCGACGGGCAAACGGTCTGGACTATTTACAAAACCCAGTTCGAAGCAGCCGCTCGCATAAATCACTGGAATGAGCAGGAACGAGCGACTGCATTGATTCTTGCTCTAAGAGGCCCAGCTGCCGAGCTTTTGCAGACGATCCCCGTTGAATTGCACTCAAACCCGAATGCTATAATGAATGCGCTCTACATGCGTTATGGAGACGATCATCTGAAGCAGATTTATCGGTCACAGCTAAGGCATCGAATGCAGAAGTCTGGTGAAACCCTACAGCAGCTAGCCCAAGACATTGAGCGACTGGCACTTTTGGCTTATCCAGCCTACGACCCAGAGCATCGAGATGATGCAGCGACAGAAGCATTCATCAGCGCACTAAAGGACCCGGAATTGCAACAAGGCGTGCGGTTAGCTCAAAAGCAAACGGTTAAGGACGCACTGGCTTATAGTCTGAACTTTGAGGCAGCGAAAAATGTGACTCGTACCACTGCCCGGGTTCGTGAGGTAGTGACAGACGAGTGCAGGTGTGAGCGCGTGGAAATTGAGCGAGACCCGCATGTGAATGGTGCGCCTAGATGCTGGAATTGCGGGGAAAAAGGGTACCTGCAAAGAGACTGCAAGAAGGGAAGAAGACCGAGCTATTGTCCAGGGTGTGCAGCTAGAAGGAGATCCAGACCGTGTCAGGAGCCTAGAATGGAGGCCCATCAAACTGCAAGGGCCAACTTCGGGGGGCGAACGTTGGCTAGGAGTATCGACATCCCCAGCACCACCATCATCGTGTCAAGACTACATCGTGGAGAAGCGGACTTATGCCTTCTGGGTCAAGTTGACGGAGAACACTGCACCATAACAATCGACACTGGTGCAACCCGATCGATTATCCAACCAGACCTAGTTAGACAGCAACAACTTCACAAGGGCAGAATTTTCTCACTACGGACAGCTACGGGAGAAACTGCACCTGTTCATGGAGAGGTCAACCTCCAGATACAGTTGGGAGACCTTGTGTTCCGACATAATTTTCTGGTCGCGAACATTATGGATGACTGCATTCTCGGAATGGATTTTCTGCGACCACATGGAATCACGTTGGATTTGGGCAAACGTGTATTGAAATGGCAGAATGTAGAAGTACTGATGGAGGATCCCAGCGTCCAAATTCCCAAGATGAATGTAGTGGTATGTACTGACACTGACGTACCGAATTCTTCCGAAAGCATTGTATGGGCCAAGCTTGATGGTGATTCTGGAGACCACCGATCTTATCTGATAGAGCCAACGACGACGTCTGCATTACGCAGTTTGATTGTAGGACGATGCCTTGTAAGATCTTTAAGGAACGGATATGTGCCGGTTAGAGTCCTTAACACCGCAGACTCAACTACGAGCATCAAAGCGGGAGAAGTCATCGGCAGCTGCCAGCCTGTTTCCACCATCACCTCTTTGGAAGCTACTCACGACCATCATTGGAAAAGGAGGCAAGACACAGACAAAGCCCGGGAATCCACGTCTGCAATATTGAAGCAGGTCAAATTGCCAGTGCAGCTATTCAAACGAGCCTCTCATCTGGTCACCAAGTACAGTGACATCTTCTCAACAAGCCCGGATGACCAAGGCCGAACGAGTATGGTAACTCACGTCATAGATACACAGGGAGCCAAGCCGATTCGACAAGCACCGAGACGTCTCCCTATAGCCAAACAAGGAGAAGTGAGCGCGCTGATCTCGGACATGGAAAAACAAGGCGTTATTGAACCTTCTGTCAGTCCATGGGCCGCGCCTGTAGTTCTAGTCAAGAAAAAGGATGGTAGCACTCGCTTTTGTGTTGACTATAGGCAGCTTAACGACGTCACTAAGAAAGATAGCTACCCACTCCCACGCATCGATGACATCATGGACACTTTAGCCGACGCAAAATGGTTTTCTACACTCGATCTCAAGAGTGGCTACTGGCAGGTAGAAATTGACAAGAAGGACCGAGAGAAGACCGCATTTTCAGTTGGGACCGGATTGTGGCAATTTGTTGTGATGCCGTTTGGGCTTTGCAATGCCCCAGCCACTTTCGAACGCTTGATGGAATATGTGCTACGTGGTCTAACCTGGAAAACCTGCTTGGTATACCTAGATGACATCATCGTCATCGGTAGAACGTTCGAAGAGCATGCGCGGAACTTAGAAGAGGTTTTCTCCCGATTACGACTGGCAAATTCGAAACTTAGTCCCGAGAAGTGTACTCTTTTCGCAGATGAAGTAAAATACCTGGGACACGTCGTATCAGCAGAAGGGGTCAAAACAGACCCTGAGAAAATTGAAGCCGTGAAAAGCTGGCCAACACCAAACAACAAGCGCCAACTACGAAGTTTTCTGGGTCTGGCGACCTAATATCGAAGATTCGTGAAAGACTTTGCCAAAATAGCTAAGTGTCTCCATCAGCTAACCGAGAAAAATCGTCCGTATGTCTGGAATGAACAATGCCAGACAGCCTTTGAGGGCCTGAAGGAAAAGCTGTGTGAATCACCCGTGCTGGCGTATCCGAAACCCGGAAAAATGTTTGTAGTTGACACCGATGCAAGCAACGGCGGTATTGGAGCTGTACTCTCCCAGCAGATCAATGGCGAAGAAAGAGTCCTCTCTTATTACAGTCGAGTTCTCTCAAAAAGTGAGAGGAATGACTGCGTGACCAGGAAGGAGCTATTGGCTATAATAGAGGCCACCAAGCAGTTCCACAAGTACCTATATGGCCAGAAATTTGTTCTTCGAACGGACCATGCATCACTGAGATGGTTGCTCTACTTCAAAAACCCCGAGGGACAAGTTGCGAGATGGATCGAAAGATTGCAGTCATACGACTACGAAATTGTTCATCGGAAGGGCGGAGTTCATGGAAATGCTGACGCCCTATCCCGCCGTCCATGTCCAGCTAACTGCAAGCATTGCCGACGGATTGAGGAAAAGGAACCGCTCGTTGATCTGCGATTGATAACGGCGGAATTCGATGAAGGTTGGTCATCGGAGGAGATTCGAACCGCCCAGTTAGCCGATGAAGACATCGGACCATTGCTCGTATGGAAGGAGACGACTGGGCGACCTGAGTGGAAAGACGTTTCAATGCATGGCGCAACCCTGAAAAGCTATTGGGCACAATGGAACTCCCTTCAGGAGGAGGGTGGCGTACTCAAGCGGAAATGGGAAACGGCGGATGGTAGCTCCTATAGGATGCAAACTATACTTCCCAAAAGCCGAATCCACGATGTGGTTAAGGAAATGCATGAAGGATCCTCGGGAGGCCACCTTGGTGTTAACAAGACCTTAGCGAAATTGCGGGAACGGTTTTACTGGCTCCATGCTCGAGAAGACGTAGAGGACTGGTGTCGCAGATGCACAATTTGCGCTTCCGTCAAAGGCCCAAAGCGACGACTGAGAGGACAAATGCAAACCTATAACGTAGGCGTGCCATTCGAAAGGATTGCTGTTGACATCGCAGGACCCTTTCCTGAATCCGATTGGGGAAATCGATATACGCTGGTTGTAGCCGATTATTTCAGCAAGTGGCCCGAGGTCTACCCCATTCCCAACCAGGAAGCAACTACCGTAGCTGAGCAGCTAGTGTTAAATTGGGTCAGTAGGTACGGCGTACCTTGCAAATTACATTCGGATCAAGGCCGAAACTTTGAGTCACTAGTTTTTGGCGAAATGTGCGAGCTGCTCGGAATACGGAAAACGAGGACAACACCGCTGCATCCCCAATCCGATGGAATGGTCGAACGTTTCAACGGCACGCTCAATAAACACCTTGCCAAGATGGTTGACGAGAACCAAAGGCACTGGGACCGACATATCCCACTATTTTTGATGGCGTACAGAGCTGCCGAACATGCATCGACGGGCCAAGCCCCAGCCAAAGTCATTTTTGGAAAGACTATTCGTCTGCCAGCCGATATAAAGTTCGGAACACCCCCTGAGGAACCCCAAACGGTCTCGGAGTACGCAAGTGATCTAAGACAACGGTTGAACCAAATACATCGGACAGTGCGGAAACACCTCGAATCGGCTACTGACCGCATGAAGACCAGGTATGATCTAAAGGCAAATCCTACTGGCTTCCAGCAAGATGACTTGGTGTGGCTTTATAACCCGCAACGGCGAAAGGGTAGGTCTCCAAAGTTGCAGCATAATTGGGAGGGACCATACCGAGTTACAAAGCGAATCAACGACGTCGTATACCGAATACAGGAACATCGTAAGCCGAGAGCTAAAATGAAAATCGTGCATCTGGACCGTCTTGCCCCATATTACACCCAGGGAGAATTGAATACAAATAGCGACACATCTTTTCGGGGCGAAAAGAACTGAGATGGGGGCAGTGTTACATGTACAAATAATTACATGTACAAATAATTCTGCGAGCTACTGTCGCAATTGTTTTCATCATCATTAAGAACGTCAACAAATGAATTTACTCGAACCCACGAGTAAATTCAACAAGCATAATCAACATCTGCATGCGACGTCACTCCATTCATTAATTTGCTCGAACCTACCAGGTACCTCTCGGTAGCACGTTCGCCAATATGCGAGAAATGGGTGAATACTTAGAGACCCTATATAAAGGCGAGCTGAATGAATGGGGGAATCATTCATTCGACCGCGATAAGAACTGCGATTGTGTGTGAAGCGATATTATTCGAGTAGTAGAAAAGTGATTTTCGTAATAGTGAAGTGATTTAGAAGACAATTGCGATAAGAAATTTATGGACAAGTGTTAGATTTTTCATAGTGAATATTAAAATTAGTGAAAAGTGTTAACTGATTATTGTGCATTTTATTTTAATTAAATAAACTCTTTTAACTTAAATTAAAAGACATTGCGTTTTCACTTTCCCGGAACATTAAAATTATCGGCTGCGAACCAATAACACGCGACAATATAATTAAAGGGAAACGATTAAATTTAATATAAAGGAAAATTGATATAAAATTACATTTAATAATAATAAGAAAAAAACTCTTTTATAAACTACGGTTATGAATGGAAGTAATTAAATATTTTTAACTGAATGTGCAATTAGAATTTCGGATAGGAGTTAGGAAGGTTTTCGAGCAGTTTGCTTGTGTGACTGCTCGATTACTACAACATCTCAGAAATCAGCGACGAAACTTTACACATAATCAATCCAGTACGATTTCTGCATACTCGAAATAAACGTGGGATTTTTGGCCAGATGCTTACAGAAATTTTTGAAGTCAACGGTGAGATCATCACTGATGTACAAACTTTGTTTTCAAATCAAGACAAATTGAAAGCTCTCCTGAGTCACCAAGGCAAGATAGTACTGCATGCCATAGAAAAAGTTAAACATAATAGCGAGTAAGATCAACCAGCAGCTGGAGCCATTTTCTGTCCAACTTGCCAAGGGATTCCAACAAATACATGAAGCAAAGAGCTGGTACGCTGCAACAGACACCAACCAAGTCAACATCCAATTTCTGGCAACATATCATCACGCTATTAATTACATTCAAGAAGTCAATTCAAAATACAAGCATACACAAAATACAAACAAATACAAAATACAAATAGAGTATACTGGAATGCAACAAGCTGGCAGATCTTCAACAAACTATCAACACTCAAGAGCTATTACCAGCTTATTAGCCCAGTCATATTAGGGCTTTCACCTCGGAATGAAAGATAATAAGCTGCAAATTGGTATGAACCTTTGTTTTGTCATTCTAAATGTTGTCTCAAAAGTCACAATCGTTATCGTGTCCGCGTCTCAAGATATTCAAGGTCAAAGGTCACAAAAATCGGTTTTTCGCGAATATCTGGCTTCCTATCGGTTAAATGAGATTTGCATTTATTATAAAAGTTGTAGGCTATAAAATTCCCTACAACTTTTGTTTAAACTTTTTTTTCATACGACCAACCGTTTTGAAGGTAGAGCGCGAAGAGTGCACATCGTACAGTCATATACGGCCTAATGCAAGGTCAAGCGTGAGTTATAGTTATCAGTACGTTATAAAGTCAATTATTTACTTGGAAATTATAATTATTAAACAATGCCTATTATTTATGTACTAACTATTAATTATTTATATTTAATTAAAGTAAGTAACTTGATTATTTATATATAATTATTCATATTTAACTATTTAAGTATAAAATATTATTAATTCTGGATTATATATTTTAGTTTTATTTTAAGTTAAAATGATAGTAAGAGTATATATTTTACACATATTTTTATTTATTATTAAATACGGCATAATATACATTTATCAAAATGTGAGTTCAAATATCAAAAGTATCTTTGTTGATTTTAATTGTAATGAAATTGGAAATGGAAGCTAATTATCTTCTTCTTGTTCGTCGTCTTCTTCTTCTTGTCGCTCAAAAATGTTCGATTCATTGTCATCATCCTCATTATCTGTCATGTTCATCTCCAAACCTTCCAGAATATCGGGATCATATGTATTTTCTTCATCGGGATTACTTGGATACAGTGAAGCGTTGAGGCAAGCTTGTCCGTTGCACTGGCCGCAAGCTAAAGAACATTGTAGCCCTGATTTTCTGCATCCACAGCGGGAACCACAACCATTTTTGCAATTGCAATTGCATTCAGTGGCTGTGACACGACTTCTGCGCTATTTAAAAAAGGAAAAAAAACTGTTACTAGAGCATTGGAAAAAATTCCTGATTTAGATAAACTGGTGGAAGTATTTCAACAAGAAAACTGCCCAAAACAAACATTATTAGAAAATGGAGTGCGCATCTTGTTGGCATTATATAATGCTCCAAAATCTGAGGACAACATTGATTATTTCCGCTACACGCAATTCATCAAATTTACAAAACTAAATAAACCTGTACAACTGTCAACACTTCCACCAACAAGTGTAGCAGCTCATCAACACATAAAACGTGTCTACTACCAGATTCAAACGTGGTTAGGGAAGGACTTAGAACCTAAAGAATGGGGCTGGATGCTTGAAAATGAAATCCTGGAGCCCATACGAACGTTATTACCTCCAGCACCAGCCGAACTACTAAACGTAATATTTTGCAATTGCAAAAATGGTTGTGGTTCCCGCTGTGGATGCAGAAAATCAGGGCTACAATGTTCTTTAGCTTGCGGCCAGTGCAACGGACAAGCTTGCCTCAACGCTTCACTGTATCCAAGTAATCCCGATGAAGAAAATACATATGATCCCGATATTCTGGAAGGTTTGGAGATGAACATGACAGATAATGAGGATGATGACAATGAATCGAACATTTTTGAGCGACAAGAAGAAGAAGACGACGAACAAGAAGAAGATAATTAGCTTCCATTTCCAATTTCATTACAATTAAAATCAACAAAGATACTTTTGATATTTGAACTCACATTTTGATAAATGTATATTATGCCGTATTTAATAATAAATAAAAATATGTGTAAAATATATACTCTTACTATCATTTTAACTTAAAATAAAACTAAAATATATAATCCAGAATTAATAATATTTTATACTTAAATAGTTAAATATGAATAATTATATATAAATAATCAAGTTACTTACTTTAATTAAATATAAATAATTAATAGTTAGTACATAAATAATAGGCATTGTTTAATAATTATAATTTCCAAGTAAATAATTGACTTTATAACGTACTGATAACCATAACTCACGCTTGACCTTGCATTAGGCCGTATATGACTGTACGATGTGCACTCTTCGCGCTCTACCTTCAAAACGGTTGGTCGTATGAAAAAAAAGTTTAAACAAAAGTTGTAGGGAATTTTATAGCCTACAACTTTTATAATAAATGCAAATCTCATTTAACCGATAGGAAGCCAGATATTCGCGAAAAACCGATTTTTGTGACCTTTGACCTTGAATATCTTGAGACGCGGACACGATAACGATTGTGACTTTTGAGACAACATTTAGAATGACAAAACAAAGGTTCATACCAATTTGCAGCTTATTATCTTTCATTCCGAGGTTGACCCCTTTTTTTACCTAATATGACTGGGCTATATCTCTCAATTTTACTTACTACCACGTCTAACCTTACAATCAATGCCAATTATCGATCATCGCCGATTCGATCTTATCAAAGCTACAGCGATTCCTCGTGAACAGAAACTTGATGTATTCTCTTCATTCAGTGTATCCAACTCAATCATCGGAATCAACTACCACGACCAGACTTACTCCCGAAGAACTAGAACAAATCTTGCTGATGCTCCAGAGCCTACATCCGGAACATTTCCACAGAAGACTAGCACATTAACTGATATGAGGACAAACTACATTGTATCATAAAGTAACTGCATAACCTCCACGATCAACCGGCGTGTCCTGAAGCAACCTTTTGCATATCGTCGCCAATCTGGCAGCAAATAATGTTTCCTGACACATGTCTCTTCACTACCCCTTGGCCTATCCACGCCCAGTCAGTATGCCAAGGAGTACGCAACGACTTCCTAATCACTGGAACGGGAACAGTCAGGCTAACACACGTCTGTCAATTTCAAGCTGAGGAGTTCATTCTTGTAGATGATACAACGATCACAGGACATCCACTGCCAGTTTATTTATCACCAAACGTTCCAGAGCTCAACCTCACAATTCATCACCATAATTATGTCATTCAAAATTCTAAAGTACAATCAATTAATACCAATTATTCAAATAAGCATCATTCACCTATTATCAAAATACAAATTGCCTTAAGTTCAATCTGCAAATCTAAGTTCAATTAATTCATGCATAATTTGCACTCAAAGTCAATATTTTCAAGAATCGAATGTTGCTGGAGTTGCAAACACGCGCCAGAAATTATTATGGAAAATATATGCACGTGCAAGAAGAAAATTGCACATCTCCAAAAAATAATATTATAAAAAGAAAAGCAGCCAGTCAATAAAACATTATTAGTCAAGCAATCATTAAGCGCGTTTTTAATTTGATTTACAGGAAGAGGTTTCACGTTGAACATTCTTTGTTAGTGATAGTAGGTCTCATGTTGATGAAGCATTTTGAATGACATGTGTTCGATCGACATCGCTGTTATTTGTCTTTTATAAATAGTTGTAGCGTAGAAATATCAAATGATGTTTCAAATAACAAATAAGGAAATGTATATTACAATACGAAGAACAAATTATATACTTTCTAACTACTTAAAAGCTACGTGAAAACACGAATATTCATTATTAAAACACTTAGAAGTCAAAATAAGGTGAACAGTTAAATTGATGGATAATGACAATAAAATTGTTGTTAATCATTGATTATGGTTAGAACGTTGTTATTCTCAATTTTTTTTTTGCATTTCTGCTTCTCTCAATTATCATTATATTTAAATTTTATATCAACGTCTTCGTTCGTTTCATTGATTGGGATATTCTATTGTATTATGTATATAATATAGTTGTTTGTATGTATTCATAATCATCCTAGAGATCGTATTGTTTACAAATGTTGCTTTTCTTATTTTTATACCACCACACAATCTTGTGATTTTATTGAATTTGATAGTTGAAATCAATAAACAGAGAATTTATTTGTAGTTATTCTACAGACCAGAATTATCTTTTAGTTATATATTAAGCCTTATATAGAGCAAAAACAAAAACGAGAAATACGTGTAAACTAGATTTTCTCTCCTTATCTACTTACATTCTGCAGACGGTAATAAATGTATAAATAATGCATATACAATATATTAAGTTGTTCAATAGTTAATTTCGTTTTTTTTCATGTTTTTCAAAGTAAATTTATTTATATTAACAACAAACATAAATAAATAATATTGTAATGGTTTTCCGTTTCAAATCGCTCGAACGTCGAGATTCCCCAAAGGAAATCTGAACAGACCTCTCATCGGTTCTAGACGTCTGAGTCGTGCCAACGAATGGTACCAATCGGTCAACCAGTCCGTGCACTTGGAATTCATTTCACGGTCGTTGCTTGTCGGCCAGCTAGTTCGGAGAGGATTTCGGTTGCAGGTCTTTTAAATGGATTAAGCTCGATGACTTTATTTCAGCCATCATTATGTGCCCGTTTCAAACGCGTCAAAAACATTAACATATGGAAAAGAAACCTACTTTACTTTATTTCGTATTCCTTTCATACATTCAGACAAAACAAAAAGTATATATAATTCCGCGTTCCCGAGTATCACCGAAAAATATACTACTTTAACTCGAATCCGAAAAACCCTACTCTAATAAAAACGCAACGCAACTTATGGTACCGCGTACCGAACGCGACGCGAAACCGGCCATCCGCAGATTTCTAAAACCCTACCCTTGTAATGGCATATGTAGCAAATTCCAATGTGAAGTGATGTCTATGAGAATCAACATAAAAAATATCTTGGTCAGCAATTCGACATTACAGAAAAACAAAATTCCCATATGTTGATTCTCATAGATATCACCACCTAAAGTTCATCATTGTACATCAAAATTCTTAAAGTTCTTGTTTCAAGACAATAAATTGTACGTGCATCGTGGAGCAGCAATTATTTTGTACAAGTTTACGTACTTGTGCAAAATTAGAACTACTCGTATCCTAGTAAAGAACTGGGATAAGTTGGTGTAACTAGCATAAGGCCAACCGATTCAACACAATTATATTTTGTACAAGTTTATGCACTTGTGCAAAATACAAAACACGCGTATTAGTTATTGGCATAAGGCCAATAATTACAATTAAAGTTACGCCAGTACATTGCACTGGAGTAACGGAACTTGGCATAAGGCCTAAGTTCAGAAAAGTCAAGGCAAAAGAGTCTTGATTCAACATTTGGTGACCCCGACGTGATAGGATCGTAGCAGGAGTTAATCCATCGTTTTTGAGAGACCGCATTTTTCGGACAACATGGATCGCTTAGCCGAGCAGCAGACGCGTTTAGCTGCCGAAATCGATGCAGTAATTGCTAACTACAAGAAGGATCCCGCTGCCCGAAAGCAAAGGCCGGAGTATTTTGAAGAGAGGCTTCGAAGAATTGAGGCATCCTGGGATATCTTCGAGGAAACGGATTCCAAAATCTGAGCATTGAAAGATGTGCCCATGACTCACGAATATTTTTTGAGTGAGCTATATGACACAACACAAACCAATTTCCAGAACTTTCAAGCGCACTTCAAGGAAAAATCGCTGGCGTTAAGGCATGCGGCTAAAGACATCCACAAGGAACTAGCTGAGATGCCCCGCGCTGATACGCCTAGTAGGTCTGACATGACTAATAAGCCCTCACCAATCGATGAGGAAAAAGTCCTGAAGCTTATTCGAAGGCATAAAGCACTCACTGACTCATTACGACGATTGGTCGCCCGGCTAGATGTAGCTGAACAGCCTCGCCCTTTTTACAAGCTAAAAATGGAGTTGAATGGAGTTGATCAACAAATGTTGGACACAGCTAGAGGGCTATCATCAAGAAATACTAGAGCGCACCGATGACCCAGTGATATTCGGTTACGATCTCAACCAACACATAAAACTTGAAGAGATCACTCAGGATTGGTTGATTCGACTCGAAATTAAATTCGAAGAGCTGAGACCTACACCTGCACCAGCCCCGTTAGCATCTTCAAGTCCTGGAGTAAACCTTCCAAAAATTACGCTCCCTAAATTTGATGGCGAATATCTCCAATGGCGACAATTCCACGACCTTTTCGTACAGATGGTGCACAATCAAACGATGTCAAACTGCCAGAAGATGTGGTACCTCAAAGCTAACTTGACAGGAGAGGCTGAAAAACTTCTAAGGAATTTTGCATTGTCCGACGATAATTATGAGTCAGCCTGGAAGACGCTCAATGGTAGGTAAGATAATCGTAGATTATTGGTTGCTGCTCTTATCAGCAAACTACTGGGCCAACCATCTTGTGCAAGCGATAAGCCATCCGCCGCAGTCGTAAGATCACTACATGATACGACTCAAGAATGCATTAGAGGTCTAGAAAATATGAACATCAGTACTGAAGGATGGGATCCAATGCTTCTACACATCCTGATAAAGAAGCTGGACTCTGCTACTCATTCTTTGTATGAGCAATCGTTAACGAATCCGCGCAGTCTGCAACCAATGAAAGGGTTTTTGTCATTCTTGGAAATGCGTTTTCAAGCACTGGAGGCTTTAGGCAACAAGACCAAAGGCATTGAGGAAGCTCGGAAGAAAACCACAAAGGCTACAGCTGCAGCAGTGGCAACATCGTCATGCTTGGTTTGCAATCAAACCCATCCGATCTATTACTGCCCAGAATTTTTGAAGCTTACTCCATCAAGAAGGCTCAAATTAGTCCAAACCAAGGGAATATGTGTTAACTGCTTCAAGGAAGGACATCGAGCTGCTGCCTGTACATCGCGAGCATGTAAAGAATGCTCAAGAAAACACAACAGCCTGTTGAACTTGAACAGCGAATCTAAGCAGAAAATGGAGGTATCCAAGACCTCCAGTGATCCAAAACCTGAACTCAAACAACGTCAGGATACATCGTCATTATCTTTGACTACGCTCCACAACAAAAGGACGAGCGGTTATATACTCCTAAGTACTGCTTTCGTTAAGCTTACAAGCAGCAACGGAAAAAGCATGGAGTGCCGAGCCATATTGGATCCCGGATCACAAGTCAATCTAATAACTGAACGCATTGTAAGGAAGCTGGGTTTATCTTCTCGGTCTCACGCCACATGCATTGAAAAGGTTGGAGGTACTACTCAAAGGACCCAGAAAAGGGTAAACATTGTATTGCAGTCTCGATTAAATGCATACACTACGCACTTAGAGGCATATGTACTCGACAAAATAATATCTCCTCAGCCATCGATGGAATTAAACGTATCGGAATGGCCAATACCAAAAAATTTGAAGCTAGCTGATCCAAACTTCCATCATACGGAACGCATCGACCTTCTTCTAAGTGCTGAACACTTTTATGATTTGCTATCGATTGGCCAAATAAAGTTAGGCAGCGAATTGCCAGTATTGCAAAATACACTTCTTGGATGGATTGTGGCCGGCAAGGTCAACACTGATCACACCGCTTCTGTTACTTGCGGAGTTCTTACAGAAGATCAAAGGCTGAATAACACAATTGAAAGGTTTTGGAAGCTAGAGGAAGTGACGGACAACAAACCGCATCATACTTCAGCGGAGAAATCTTGCGAAAAACATTTCTGCCAGACGACACAAAGAACCCGCGAGGGCCGATTTCTGGTGAGACTGCCGTTCAATGACGATCCCGAAAAATAGGCGAATCTAAGGATATTGCCACTCGCAGATTCTTCGGAATAGAACGGAGACTTAAAAAGAATGCCGAGCTGCAGAGGCACTATAAGGAGTTCATAAATGAATACATCAAGCTCGGTCATATGGAAGAGGTAACCTTGCAATCGTGTGAAGGCTCACGTTATTTTCTCCCACACCATTGTGTCCTAAAACCCGAAAGCAGCACAACTAAACTCAGGGTAGTCTTCGATGCCTCCTGCAAGACAACTACAAATATATCTTTAAACGACATACTGCATACTGGACCAACAATTCAAGACGTTTTGTTTTCAATCTTGCTCCGTTTCCGGCTACCTCGCTATGTTTTTACAGCTGATATACAAAAGATGTACCGGCAGATAGTGCTGCATCCTGATGACCGTAAATACCAACTGTTGGTCTGGAGAAATGAACCAAGTCAGCCACTACGTAACTACCAGTTAAACAACGTTACATATGGAACGACGTGTGCTCCTTATTTGGCATTTAAATGTCTGCAAAAGCTTGCTCAGGATCAAATGCAGCGTTACCTACTTGGTGCCAATGTATTAAAACGAGATTTTTACGTGGATGATGTCATGACGGGCTCAGATACATTAGCAGATGCAATTCAAGTGCAAGATGAACTAATCAAAATATTAGAAGGCGCTGGTATGAAGCTCCACAAATGGTGTACCAGCCATCCTCGCCTTTTGCGCAATATTGCTCCTGATGACAAAGAAGTGCTGTTGGATTTTAGCAGTCACACTGAAGATTTCATTAAAACGCTCGGCCTAACTTGGCTTCCTAAGGTTGATGATTTCCAAATACGAATCAATATAACCACTAGGGATACAAAAATAACGAAGAGGACAGTATCTTCCGACATCGCTAGAATGTTTGATCTACTAGGCATTATGGGTCCGGTCATCGTCACCGCCAAAGTTTTCCTGCAGGACATTTGGCGCTTAGAGCTGGATTGGGATGCGGCCTTGCCAGAAGGAATGTATACTAGGTGGCTCAGCTTTCAAAGGAATTTGCAAGCTTTAGAAAAGGTACAGTTTCCTCGCCACGTTTTTGCGAGAGAGAAACCAAAACAATTCCAGTTACATATCTTTTGTGATGCCTCAGAAAAGGCATATGGTGCTGCGGTCTACGCTCGAGCAACCCTGATGGATGGGAGCATTATCGTTCGACTTCTGTGCTCAAAATCACGTTTGGCTCCGATTCGTCCAATAACGATTCCACGGTTAGAGCTATGCGCCGCAAAATTGGGTACGGAGCTTGCCCAAAGAGTCAAAGCTGCCTTACAAATGGAGGAGATCCTACATTACTTCTGGACTGACTCTGAAATTGTTTTAGGGTGGATCAACGCAACAGCTTCAGCATTCAATACCTTTGTTGCTAATAGGGTATCATGCATTCAATCATTTTCTGTAACAAAACAATGGCGACATGTGGACTCAAAAAACAATCCCGCTGACATTCTCTCTCGTGGTATTGCACCCACAGAATTGGCAAGACGTAACATTTGGTTATATGGACCACCCTTTTTGCATGGAGCTCAGACACTATGGCCCCAGAATATACCAAGCGACAGTCATGTAACTTAGAAACGAAGGCAAAACTTGCATCGATGACAGCATTTATCAAGGCATCCAATTTTATTGACGATATTCATCATCGAAACTCCTTCAAAAGATTACAGCGGATTGTCGCATATGTGCTCAGATTCACAGAACGCATGCGGAAAAGATTCACGTCGAATACATCTTTGGCCAATTCACTCACAAGTCACGAGTTATCTAGAGCATTAGAGGTAATTATAAAGTGTATGCAGCAAGATGAATTTCGTGATGAAATAAAGGCCTTGTTTCATCAGAGAGAGAGCTCAACAAAAATAGTCCAATAGTTGACCTGACACCTTTTCTTGACGAAAGGGGAATACTGCGTGTTGGAGGTAGACTAGAGGCATCAAACCTATCATTTGATGCAAAACATTCAATGCTACTACCGTACAAACATCCGCTGACTAAGTTACTAATGGCTGATATTCACCAGGACAATTGCCACCTTGGTCCACAAGCATTACTCGCGACAACAAGGCAACGCTTCTGGCCAATAAAGGGAAAAACGTTAGCACGATCTATTGTGCGACAATACATACGATGCAATAGAGCGAACCCACAGCTACTTTCTCAACTTATGGGAAATTTACCACCTACACGTGTGCAGCCTGCAAGGCCCTTTATCAATACAGGCGTCGATTTCTGTGGCCCTATGATGATTCATTATCGTGGGCGAGGAACACGACCGCAAAAGGGCTACATTGCCATATTTTGTTGTTTTGCCACAAAGGCGGTGCATTTAGAGCTGGTGAGTGATCTTAGCACAGAAGCTTTCCTTGGTTCCCTCAAACGGTTCATCGGCAGGCGAGGCCATTGCAAAAATCTGTATTGTGACAACGCAACCAACTTCGTGGGAGCAGATCATCAGCTCAAAGAACTCTCCTTGTCCTTATACTCCGTTAAATCGCAAGAAAAAATTGCAGCTGTTTGTAATGACCGGAACATTGACTTCCACTTTATACCGCCTCGTGCACCTCATTTTGGTGGGCTGTGTGAGGCCGCTGTTAAATCGGCAAAATATTTGCTGCTCAGAGGCACATCAGCAGCAACTTTAACTTACGAGGAATTACAAACGCTGGTGGTAGGAATCGAAGCCATTCTCAACTCAAGGCCATTAACACCACTACCAACAGATGCAAACGATCTCAACGCGCTCACACCGGGACATTTCCTCATCGGAGAGCCTTTAACCGCTACTGTAGATCCCCTAGCAGAACCACTGAAATGTGGATTGCTTACCAGATGGAAACTTGTACGCCATGTTAAACAAGAATTTTGGCGGCGCTGGTCAGACGAATACTTGAACCAACTACAACAGCGTTCGAAATGGAAGCAGAGTAGTCAGAATGTTCAACCAGGTTTAATCGTTATTATCAAGGAAGACAACACGCCTGTAATGAAATGGCCATTGGGCAAAATTATCAAGGTTTATAGAGGCGACGACGGCTATGTTCGTGTGGCTGACGTAAAAACATCGTCCGGCCTATTCAAAAGACCTATCAATAGGCTTGCCCGTCTCCCGATAGAGGAAGTCACATGTGCTGATGAAGAATTCACTGAGCCTCGATAACGATCAGTCTCAGAAGACGACATAGAAGCGGGTAGCTCCAGGGATCAACCCAAAAAACGAATCAAGAGAGCATCAATTATATCAATGTTGTTGGCCTGCCTACTTGTTCCTATGGTAAACACGGAACAGATTAAAACAACATCTATTGGTCTTAATCCAGGTTTGCATTTCCAATCATTGGGTCATGCATATCTATCATCGAGCGAATGGAAATTGTTGATCTACTATGACTTACAGCCATACTGGGCCGAGTTCTCGATATTACGAAACGGGACGGAGCTGCTGCAACAACTCTGCAATCGAGGAAACTACAAGACTGGTTGCGTACAGCTAATAACCCATTTCAGCCACATACAAAGTGAGCTTATAACCATAAATAAATTTTTGAAACCTAGATAAAAAAGGGGAGCATTCAATATAGTGGGAAGTGTGGCCAAATCCTTGTTTGGCTTATTAGACGAGGAGTACGCTAATCAAATGTCGCACACAATCAACAGTGCAAAGGGCAATCAGAAAAAAATGTTTTCTCTTTTAAAAAATCAGACAACCATCATCGATTCGACATAAAATATAATTGGAAAAAGTGAGCAAACCATCCAGAAAAGGTTCATGGCAATAGAGACGGAACTAGACCGATTGTCCAACGAAGGGAAGAGTCCCAACAGTGAGTCCAGCCAAGATAAGGTCACTAATCTGATCATGACTCTGTCATTTCAAATGACTTTGATCACCTTCAATCTACAAAGAATCCAGGCCTCCATAATAAACGTAATCACTGATACACAACACGGAAATTTTAATCCGTTGTTACTATCACAGCAACAATTGAGCGAAGAAATAGCCAAAACAAAAGAACACTTACCCGAGGTGCAGCGTCTACCTGTAGTACGTGAAAACTACCTGCAATTATTCAAGGTGGCATCAATTGATGCAAAAATTATGAAAGACTTCGTTATATTTGAATTGGAAGTCCCACTTATTAACGTAGCTACATTTGATCTGTTCAAGCTGTTTCAAATTCCAACACTACAACACAACCGGCTTATGGCAATACTTCCCAGTTCTAATTACTTAATTGTAAGTCCTCATCGTGACGTATACTATCCGCTCACAGAACAAGAATATACGTCTTGCAGCTGGATGCAACCAACGACCCATTTATGTAAACAGTCTCATCCATTATACCATCAGGTGGCCAACATCAGTACCTGTGAAATTATGCTTTTAAAGGACATACCACCCTCTACCGAATGCGCCTTAACCGAAATCAAAATGCCGTCGATTTGGGATCAGATAACTCATTCCAACAAATGGATTTTCGCTCTTGAAACCCGGACGACACTTCATGTCGTATGTAACGGAAACACGTCCACAATGAGTTTGGCAGGATCAGGGATTCTTGAAATGGAGCCAGACTGCGTACTCAAATCCGACACTGCAACCATTCAAGGCCACCGCACTTATTTCAGTAATTTCGGAACGTCCTACACAAAGGCTCACATCGGCACAAATAGCGATTTGTTGCTATTGGGAATTCCAAATAAAACGTCTAGCCACCATCAGACATATGCAGCTGAAATCGACGCATTAAAAACTCAACTGCAGGCGCAGTATTTCTCCGATTCCACCGAGCTCGACACGCACGATGTTCATCATTACACGGTGGGATATATCAGCCTTGGTTCATTCATTGCTCTCACCGATTTCCTCACATACAAATTCAAACATCTTCTATGCCGCTCCCGTACTCGAAGACCCGTTCCTCGACCTCGACGCCACAGCCTACCAGTAAGCCAAGCAGAAGTTTGAACGGACCGTTCAACGCGGGGGAGGATGTAGCAAATTCCAACGTGAAGTGATGTCTATGAGAATCAACATAAAAAATATCTTGGTCAGCAATTCGACATTACAGAAAAACAAAATTCCCATATGTTGATTCTCATAGATATCACCACCTAAAGTTCATCATTGTACATCAAAATTCTTAAAGTTCTTGTTTCAAGACAATAAATTGTACGTGCATCGTGGAGCTGTAATTGACACTTGTTTTGTCTAGCGCGCTTCGACATGTCTTGTCGATGTGCGCTAGACAAGATTCAGATGTGGATGCAACGTGATCTACCTATTTTAGAATAGGCGAATCTCGTTGCGTTTGCATTCCTTGGCGTGGGAATTACAACTCTACGATGTACTTAGTTTTAATATAAAAGATTGATATCCAAAATAAACTTGACTTGAAGTCGAATATTCAAGGCGTGTGTTTTCATTTATACTACCTAACAGCAATTATTTTGTACAAGTTTACGTACTTGTGCAAAATTAGAACTACTCGTATCCTAGTAAAGAACTGGGATAAGTTGGTGTAACTGGCATAAGGCCAACCGATTCAACACAATTATATTTTGTACAAGTTTATGCACTTGTGCAAAATACAAAACACACGTATTAGTTATTGGCATAAGGCCAATAATTACAATTAAAGTTACGCCAGTACATTGCACTGGAGTAACGGAACTTGGCATAAGGCCTAAGTTCAGAAAAGTCAAGGCAAAAGAGTCTTGATTCAACATTTGGTGACCCCGACGTGATAGGATCGTAGCAGGAGTTAATCCATCGTTTTTGAGAGACCGCATTTTTTGGACAACATGGATCGCTTAGCCGAGCAGCAGACGCGTTTAGCTGCCGAAATCGATGCAGTAATTGCTAACTACAAGAAGGATCCCGCTGCCCAAAAGCAAAGGCCGGAGTATTTTGAAGAGAGGCTTCGAAGAATTGAGGCATCCTGGGATATCTTCGAGGAAACGGATTCCAAAATCTGAGCATTGAAAGATGTGCCCATGACTCACGAATATTTTTTGAGTGAGCTATATGACACAACACAAACCAATTTCCAGAACTTTCAAGCGCACTTCAAGGAAAAATCGCTGGCGTTAAGGCATGCGGCTAAAGACATCCACAAGGAACTAGCTGAGATGCCCCGCGCTGATACGCCTAGTAGGTCTGACATGACTAATAAGCCCTCACCAATCGATGAGGAAAAAGTCCTGAAGCTTATTCGAAGGCATAAAGCACTCACTGACTCATTACGACGATTGGTCGCCCGGCTAGATGTAGCTGAACAGCCTCGCCCTTTTTACAAGCTAAAAATGGAGTTGAATGGAGTTGATCAACAAATATTGGACACAGCTAGAGGGCTATCATCAAGAAATACTAGAGCGCACCGATGACCCAGTGATATTCGGTTACGATCTCAACCAACACATAAAACTTGAAGAGATCACTCAGGATTGGTTGATTCGACTCGAAATTAAATTCGAAGAGCTGAGACCTACACCTGCACCAGCCCCGTTAGCATCTTCAAGTCCTGGAGTAAACCTTCCAAAAATTACGCTCCCTAAATTTGATGGCGAATATCTCCAATGGCGACAATTCCACGACCTTTTCGTACAGATGGTGCACAATCAAACGATGTCAAACTGCCAGAAGATGTGGTACCTCAAAGCTAACTTGACAGGAGAGGCTGAAAAACTTCTAAGGAATTTTGAATTGTCCGACGATAATTATGAGTCAGCCTGGAAGACGCTCAATGGTAGATAAGATAATCGTAGATTATTGGTTGCTGCTCTTATCAGCAAACTACTGGGCCAACCATCTTGTGCAAGCGATAAGCCATCCGCCGCAGTCGTAAGATCACTACATGATACGACTCAAGAATGCATTAGAGGTCTAGAAAATATGAACATCAGTACTGAAGGATGGGATCCAATGCTTCTACACATCCTGATAAAGAAGCTGGACTCTGCTACTCATTCTTTGTATGAGCAATCGTTAACGAATCCGCGCAGTCTGCAACCAATGAAAGGGTTTTTGTCATTCTTGGAAATGCGTTTTCAAGCACTGGAGGCTTTAGGCAACAAGACCAAAGGCATTGAGGAAGCTCGGAAGAAAACCACAAAGGCTACAGCTGCAGCAGTGGCAACATCGTCATGCTTGGTTTGCAATCAAACCCATCCGATCTATTACTGCCCAGAATTTTTGAAGCTTACTCCATCAAGAAGGCTCAAATTAGTCCAAACCAAGGGAATATGTGTTAACTGCTTCAAGGAAGGACATCGAGCTGCTGCCTGTACATCGCGAGCATGTAAAGAATGCTCAAGAAAACACAACAGCCTGTTGAACTTGAACAGCGAATCTAAGCAGAAAATGGAGGTATCCAAGACCTCCAGTGATCCAAAACCTGAACTCAAACAACGTCAGGATACATCGTCATTATCTTTGACTACGCTCCACAACAAAAGGACGAGCGGTTATATACTCCTAAGTACTGCTTTTGTTAAGCTTACAAGCAGCAACGGAAAAAGCATGGAGTGCCGAGCCATATTGGATCCCGGATCACAAGTCAATCTAATAACTGAACGCATTGTAAGGAAGCTGGGTTTATCTTCTCGGTCTCACGCCACATGCATTGAAAAGGTTGGAGGTACCACTCAAAGGACCCAGAAAAGGGTAAACATTGTATTGCAGTCTCGATTAAATGCATACACTACGCACTTAGAGGCATATGTACTCGACAAAATAATATCTCCTCAGCCATCGATGGAATTAAACATATCGGAATGGCCAATACCAAAAAATTTGAAGCTAGCTGATCCAAACTTCCATCATACGGAACGCATCGACCTTCTTCTAAGTGCTGAACACTTTTATGATTTGCTATCGATTGGCCAAATAAAGTTAGGCAGCGAATTGCCAGTATTGCAAAATACACTTCTTGGATGGATTGTGGCCGGCAAGGTCAACACTGATCACACCGCTTCTGTTACTTGCGGAGTTCTTACAGAAGATCAAAGGCTGAATAACACAATTGAAAGGTTTTGGAAGCTAGAGGAAGTGACGGACAACAAACCGCATCATACTTCAGCGGAGAAATCTTGCGAAACACATTTCTGCCAGACGACACAAAGAACCCGCGAGGGCCGATTTCTGGTGAGACTGCCGTTCAATGACGATCCCGAAAAATAGGCAAATCTAAGGATATTGCCACTCGCAGATTCTTCGGAATAGAACGGAGACTTAAAAAGAATGCCGAGCTGCAGAGGCACTATAAGGAGTTCATAAATGAATACATCAAGCTCGGTCATATGGAAGAGGTAACCTTGCAATCGTGTGAAGGCTCACGTTATTTTCTCCCACACCATTGTGTCCTAAAACCCGAAAGCAGCACAACTAAACTCAGGGTAGTCTTCGATGCCTCCTGCAAGACAACTACAAATATATCTTTAAACGACATACTGCATACTGGACCAACAATTCAAGACATTTTGTTTTCAATCTTGCTCCGTTTCCGGCTACCTCGCTATGTTTTTACAGCTGATATACAAAAGATGTACCGGCAGATAGTGCTGCATCCTGATGACCGTAAATACCAACTGTTGGTCTGGAGAAATGAACCAAGTCAGCCACTACGTAACTACCAGTTAAACACCGTTACATATGGAACGACGTGTGCTCCTTATTTGGCAACTAAATGTCTGCAAAAGCTTGCTCAGGATCAAATGCAGCGTTACCTACTTGGTGCCAATGTATTAAAACGAGATTTTTACGTGGATGATGTCATGACCGGCTCAGATACATTAGCAGATGCAATTCAAGTGCAAGATGAACTAATCAAAATATTAGAAGGCGCTGGTATGAAGCTCCACAAATGGTGTACCAGCCATCCTCGCCTTTTGCGCAATATTGCTCCTGATGACAAAGAAGTGCTGTTGGATTTTAGCAGTCACACTGAAGATTTCATTAAAACGCTCGGCCTAACTTGGCTTCCTAAGGTTGATGATTTCCAAATACGAATCAATATAACCACTAGGGATACAAAAATAACGAAGAGGACAGTATCTTCCGACATCGCTAGAATGTTTGATCTACTAGGCATTATGGGTCCGGTCATCGTCACCGCCAAAGTTTTCCTGCAGGACATTTGGCGCTTAGAGCTGGATTGGGATGCGGCCTTGCCAGAAGGAATGTATACTAGGTGGCTCAGCTTTCAAAGGAATTTGCAAGCTTTAGAAAAGGTACAGTTTCCTCGCCACGTTTTTGCGAGAGAGAAACCAAAACAATTCCAGTTACATATCTTTTGTGATGCCTCAGAAAAGGCATATGGTGCTGCGGTCTACGCTCGAGCAACCCTGATGGATGGGAGCATTATCGTTCGACTTCTGTGCTCAAAATCACGTTTGGCTCCGATTCGTCCAATAACGATTCCACGGTTAGAGCTATGCGCCGCAAAATTGGGTACGGAGCTTGCCCAAAGAGTCAAAGCTGCCTTACAAATGGAGGAGATCCTACATTACTTCTGGACTGACTCTGAAATTGTTTTAGGGTGGATCAACGCAACAGCTTCAGCATTCAATACCTTTGTTGCTAATAGGGTATCATGCATTCAATCATTTTCTGTAACAAAACAATGGCGACATGTGGACTCAAAAAACAATCCCGCTGACATTCTCTCTCGTGGTATTGCACCCACAGAATTGGCAAGACGTAACATTTGGTTATATGGACCACCCTTTTTGCATGGAGCTCAGACACTATGGCCCCAGAATATACCAAGCGACAGTCATGTAACTTAGAAACGAAGGCAAAACTTGCATCGATGACAGCATTTATCAAGGCATCCAATTTTATTGACGATATTCATCATCGAAACTCCTTCAAAAGATTACAGCGGATTGTCGCATATGTGCTCAGATTCACAGAACGCATGCGGAAAAGACTCACGTCGAATACATCTTTGGCCAATTCACTCACAAGTCACGAGTTATCTAGAGCATTAGAGGTAATTATAAAGTGTATGCAGCAAGATGAATTTCGTGATGAAATAAAGGCCTTGTTTCATCAGAGAGAGAGCTCAACAAAAATAGTCCAATAGTTGACCTGACACCTTTTCTTGACGAAAGGGGAATACTGCGTGTTGGAGGTAGACTAGAGGCATCAAACCTATCATTTGATGCAAAACATTCAATGCTACTACCGTACAAACATCCGCTGACTAAGTTACTAATGGCTGATATTCACCAGGACAATTGCCACCTTGGTCCACAAGCATTACTCGCGACAACAAGGCAACGCTTCTGGCCAATAAAGGGAAAAACGTTAGCACGATCTATTGTGCGACAATACATACGATGCAATAGAGCGAACCCACAGCTACTTTCTCAACTTATGGGAAATTTACCACCTACACGTGTGCAGCCTGCAAGGCCCTTTATCAATACAGGCGTCGATTTCTGTGGCCCTATGATGATTCATTATCGTGGGCGAGGAACACGACCGCAAAAGGGCTACATTGCCATATTTTGTTGTTTTGCCACAAAGGCGGTGCATTTAGAGCTGGTGAGTGATCTTAGCACAGAAGCTTTCCTTGGTTCCCTCAAACGGTTCATCGGCAGGCGAGGCCATTGCAAAAATCTGTATTGTGACAACGCAACCAACTTCGTGGGAGCAGATCATCAGCTCAAAGAACTCTCCTTGTCCTTATACTCCGTTAAATCGCAAGAAAAAATTGCAGCTGTTTGTAATGACCGGAACATTGACTTCCACTTTATACCGCCTCGTGCACCTCATTTTGGTGGGCTGTGTGAGGCCGCTGTTAAATCGGCAAAATATTTGCTGCTCAGAGGCACATCAGCAGCAACTTTAACTTACGAGGAATTACAAACGCTGGTGGTAGGAATCGAAGCCATTCTCAACTCAAGGCCATTAACACCACTACCAACAGATGCAAACGATCTCAACGCGCTCACACCGGGACATTTCCTCATCGGAGAGCCTTTAACCGCTACTGTAGATCCCCTAGCAGAACCACTGAAATGTGGATTGCTTACCAGATGGAAACTTGTACGCCATGTTAAACAAGAATTTTGGCGGCGCTGGTCAGACGAATACTTGAACCAACTACAACAGCGTTCGAAATGGAAGCAGAGTAGTCAGAATGTTCAACCAGGTTTAATCGTTATTATCAAGGAAGACAACACGCCTGTAATGAAATGGCCATTGGGCAAAATTATCAAGGTTTATAGAGGCGACGACGGCTATGTTCGTGTGGCTGACGTAAAAACATCGTCCGGCCTATTCAAAAGACCTATCAATAGGCTTGCCCCTCTCCCGATAGAGGAAGTCACATGTGCTGATGAAGAATTCACTGAGCCTCGATAACGATCAGTCTCAGAAGACGACATAGAAGCGGGTAGCTCCAGGGATCAACCCAAAAAACGAATCAAGAGAGCATCAATTATATCAATGTTGTTGGCCTGCCTACTTGTTCCTATGGTAAACACGGAACAGATTAAAACAACATCTATTGGTCTTAATCCAGGTTTGCATTTCCAATCATTGGGTCATGCATATCTATCATCGAGCGAATGGAAATTGTTGATCTACTATGACTTACAGCCATACTGGGCCGAGTTCTCGATATTACGAAACGGGACGGAGCTGCTGCAACAACTCTGCAATCGAGGAAACTACAAGACTGGTTGCGTACAGCTAATAACCCATTTCAGCCACATACAAAGTGAGCTTATAACCATAAATAAATTTTTGAAACCTAGATAAAAAAGGGGAGCATTCAATATAGTGGGAAGTGTGGCCAAATCCTTGTTTGGCTTATTAGACGAGGAGTACGCTAATCAAATGTCGCACACAATCAACAGTGCAAAGGGCAATCAGAAAAAAATGTTTTCTCTTTTAAAAAATCAGACAACCATCATCGATTCGACATAAAATATAATTGGAAAAAGTGAGCAAACCATCCAGAAAAGGTTCATGGCAATAGAGACGGAACTAGACCGATTGTCCAACGAAGGGAAGAGTCCCAACAGTGAGTCCAGCCAAGATAAGGTCACTAATCTGATCATGACTCTGTCATTTCAAATGACTTTGATCACCTTCAATCTACAAAGAATCCAGGCCTCCATAATAAACGTAATCACTGATACACAACACGGAAATTTTAATCCGTTGTTACTATCACAGCAACAATTGAGCGAAGAAATAGCCAAAACAAAAGAACACTTACCCGAGGTGCAGCGTCTACCTGTAGTACGTGAAAACTACCTGCAATTATTCAAGGTGGCATCAATTGATGCAAAAATTACGAAAGACTTCGTTATATTTGAATTGGAAGTCCCACTTATTAACGTAGCTACATTTGATCTGTTCAAGCTGTTTCCAATTCCAACACTACAACACAACCGGCTTATGGCAATACTTCCCAGTTCTAATTACTTAATTGTAAGTCCTCATCGTGACGTATACTATCCGCTCACAGAACAAGAATATACGTCTTGCAGCTGGATGCAACCAACGACCCATTTATGTAAACAGTCTCATCCATTATACCATCAGGTGGCCAACATCAGTACCTGTGAAATTAAGAACTCAACTGCAGGCGCAGTATTTCTCCGATTCCACCGAGCTCGACACGCACGATGTTCATCATTACACGGTGGGATATATCAGCCTTGGTTCATTCATTGCTCTCACCGATTTCCTCACATACAAATTCAAACATCTTCTATGCCGCTCCCGTACTCGAAGACCCGTTCCTCGACCTCGACGCCACAGCCTACCAGTAAGCCAAGCAGAAGTTTGAACGGACCGTTCAACGCGGGGGAGGATGTAGCAAATTCCAATGTGAAGTAATGTCTATGAGAATCAACATAAAAAATATCTTGGTCAGCAATTCGACATTACAGAAAAACAAAATTCCCATATGTTGATTCTCATAGATATCACCACCTAAAGTTCATCATTGTACATCAAAATTCTTAAAGTTCTTGTTTCAAGACAATAAATTGTACGTGCATCGTGGAGCTGTAATTGACACTTGTTTTGTCTAGCGCGCTTCGACATGTCTTGTCGATGTGCGCTAGACAAGATTCAGATGTGGATGCAACGTGATCTACCTATTTTAGAATAGGCGAATCTCGTTGCGTTTGCATTCCTTGGCGTGGGAATTACAACTCTACGATGTACTTAGTTTTAATATAAAAGATTGATATCCAAAATAAACTTGACTTGAAGTCGAATATTCAAGGCGTGTGTTTTCATTTATACTAGCTATCAGCAATTATTTTGTACAAGTTTACGTACTTGTGCAAAATTAGAACTACTCGTATCCTAGTAAAGAACTGGGATAAGTTGGTGTAACTGGCATAAGGCCAACCGATTCAACACAATTATATTTTGTACAAGTTTATGCACTTGTGCAAAATACAAAACACGCGTATTAGTTATTGGCATAAGGCCAATAATTACAATTAAAGTTACGCCAGTACATTGCACTGGAGTAACGGAACTTGGCATAAGGCCCAAGTTCAGAAAAGTCAAGGCAAAAGAGTCTTGATTCAACAGCATACTTACCGCTCGCTGCCATTCCTACTGGAAGAGAAGGGTTTGCTGGAAAGAAAGTCTTTGTTTATTTAGCTGCTCATGTTGTTTATTGATCCTACCAAAGCTGAATTTATTCAAAGTTTAAATTTAATTTATTTCCTTCACTTTTTTAAACATATTTTTCCTTTTTTTTCATAATAATTATTTCTCATGCGTTTAACTTTCATTAATAAATAACATCAATATTAAAATAAGATACAATATATATAATAAAAATGTGCATAAAGATCAAATCCTTTGCCAATTAAAACGAGATAAAAAAATGAAGCGAGGAAAGCAATATTTGTAACTTTGGGAAGAAGCGTGGGGAAAGGGAGTTTTCATCCAACTTTAGCTTTAGTTTTACTTCCGTCAAATATTTAAACGGATTTTAATTACATTCATTTCCTCGGCTTTCGTTCAATTTGGTACAATGGTTTATTTATTTCGTTCGTCCTAAATTTTATTAATGTTTTGGGCCGTCATTTCAGTAAGACATGATGGCATAGGCCCTTTGCTAATTTCATCAACGCAAATAAATATAATTAAAGAAAATAATATACAAAAGAAAATATCATTCTAGCGTTATTTTCTGTTCTTTAAATTGTTGTTGTGTTGTCACTATTCGTAATATAGTTTTGTTTTTTCTTCTGCTTTTGTTTAACTGAACTTTTTCTTTTCCAACTAGCAAACATAAGTTTTTCAACTGAAAGGTTATCAATACATATATAATATATCATACTCCTTACATCAAGTAACACATGTTTTAATTCCGAGAATTTGCTAATTATATTAATGTTCGTAACTGTTGCATACTTCAGTTAGTATAGTTTTCTTTATATTTCCATTTGTATTAATAAATGTTCTGCATTGATTAAAATCCCCTGTTTGAAACGATGTCCCCAAAAGCTTTTTCAAAAACATGTGGAAAATACACTGCCTGTCAGCCAGTCTCCTTTTTTAGCAATTTACGTGCTATGCTTTTCGATAGTCCTACAGTTCGTTTCATTCACCACATCTTTACCATGATTTATGTTCTTGTTATATTTTTTCTCATTTAAAATAATCAATTAGCTTATTGTTTGAGATATTCTGTAACTCATATTGTTATATCTTTACATATACTAAGATGTATCAATTTCTTAATTTTCTTTCCATTTTAATTAGTTTGAACGCTATATCTTAAACTATTAGCGATTTGTTTCCAAACGTGTTCTGCGTTTGCACTTATGTAGGTTGCATTTGCATACGTATTCTCATTACGAGTTAATCTGCTATCCATTACCGATCGCATAACTAATATGTGCGAAACAATACATAACTTGGAACTTCTTGAGTCTTGTAAATGATCTTTAAATTGATTGGTACGGCCCGAATGAGCGCGATTATATGCAAACCATATGCCGCTCCGGAGTCCATTCCGCTAGATCACTGACGTGGGCACTGCCGATACTTAATCGTAAAACTTACTTGGTAACCTCCAAATGTTCTTCGATATATTTATCCATAACTATGTCACCTCCTTCGACAAGGCGTCCTCCATCACTTGTCTGATTCACCATGACCACCGCAAGTTGATCCGCACTGACAGAAACTGTGAGAAGGCACGCCATTTGCGCTTGTAATTGAAATCTCACGATTTACTTACTTTGTGGTTAGGTACTCCGCCCTTTACCAAGCTTCTCCATTCTCCGATTCTTAATTTCATAATCTTCACTTAATTAGTTTTTTATTGAACTTCAGATAAGTTTCCTCTTAACGTTTTCACAAAGTCCGATGAACGTGCTCACGGATCAGTTGACAAAATACTTTTCTTAATTTATCTCACAGTAGTGACGCTCGCGTTAATAAATTTGATCCTTGCGGAAATTTTTGTTTTTAATCGGTCGCGGGTGCTTTAATTTAATTTCCCCTTCCGGTTTCCAAGTTCCACTCACAAGACGCTCATCTTCCTCTCAGCGGTCATTACGCGGTTCAGTGGCTGCGAGAAGTTAAAGGGTGCGTTCCAAACCGTCGACGTCAATAACGACTGACGAATTATCGTCAGTGGCATAGAGCCAAAACTGACGATAGATACAAGCCATATGGCAGCAGCGCTTACTACCACACACATGACCATTAGTAGGCCGACTTTGCTGGATAACTTACATGGCGTTATATGAAGAATTGTGGAGATGCCAACGAAAATTCGAGGTTTTGTACGGTTTAGAGACGGATTTCTACAGCGAAATCCAGATGATCCGTGGAGAACATAATAGCGCTCCTAGTGATGTGAAAATTATTTCAGTTTTCATACCCGTTTGGTTTTTATCGCCTTCCAAAGTGAATTTATAGGAGTTTGTTTACATCTCAACGCTGAGCTATCAGTCGAAGGTGCAAAACGTGTGCTTCATTTGCTCGTATTGGAAAGTTTAGGAGCACAATGGGCTATACAAGGTGAATTTATAGCATGCACGGAATGCGTTCGGCACGTTTTTTATTCGGAAAATAGTATATATGAAGAAATATAAGCATTTGCTAATGCCGCGGTTGGGTGACAGCTACCGGAAGCTTGTCCATAGTAGGCCGACTAATACATATGCAAATTGCTACCATATGGCTTGTATCTATCGCAAAACTGACGATAGATACAAGCCATATGGCAGCAGCGCTTACTACCACACACATGACCATTAGTAGGCCGACTTTGCTGGCTAACTTACATGGCGTTATATGAAGAATTGTGGAGGTGCCAACAAAAATTCGAGGCTTTGTACGATTTAGAGACGGATTTCTACAGTGAAATCCCGATGATCCGCGGAGAACACAATAGCGCTCCTAGTGAAGTGAAAATTATTTCAGTTCTTATACCCGTTTAGTTTTTATCGCCTTCCAAAGTGAATTTATAGGAGTTTGTTTACATCTCAACGCTGAGCTATCAGTCGAAGGTGCAAAACGTGTGCTTAATTTGCTCTTCTTGGAAAGTTTAGGAGCACAATGGACTATACAAGGTGAATTTATAGCATGCACGGAATGCGTTCGGCACGTTTTTTATTCGGAAAATAGTATATATGACGAAATATAAGCATTTGCTAATGCCGCAGTTGGGTGACAGCTACCGGAAGCTTGTCCATAGTAGGCCGACTAATACATATGCAAATTGCTACCATATGGCTTGTATCTATCGTCAGTTTCGATCTATCGTCAGTTTTGCATAGAGCAGATTCATTACAATATATTGACTATTTTATTGGATGATCTTTTGCCATCTTTCGGTAAGTTGAAAAATTCCACGTTCGAACAAGCCTTGGCTTTTAGAAGCGCAAAGAACTGGTCCAACTCATTTTTAACAGCCTGATCGAAATTGAAAGTTTTACCATTCAAATGGTTTTGAAGGTAGCGAAACAAATGATAGTCTGATGGTAGTAAGTCAGGACTTTAAGGTAGATGTGGGATCAGTTCCCAATTGAGCTCCATTTATTTTCGACGGGTTATCAAAGAGGTGTGGGGTCTGGCGTTATCATATCATGAAACATCACGCCTTTGCAATTGGCCAGTTCATGTAGTTTTTTCTTGGTTTCTTCGTTTAATTTTGATAGTTAACGACAGTAGACATTCGAATTAATAGTTTGGTTTCATGGTAGCAGCTCAAAGTAGACTATACCCATGTAATCCCACCACACAGAAAGCATAATATTCTTTGAGTGAAAAATGGCTTTGGATGTCGATTGTAGGGTCTCATCTTGCTAGGTCCATTATCGTTTTTGGACTACGGTATCGTTAAAAATCCATTTTTCATCACCCGTTATAATTCTTTTTAGAATTGGGTCGTTTTGATTACGATTCAGAAAAGTGTCGCATATGTTAATGCGTTTGGTGGGGGATTTCCTTTGATTTGTGTGGAACCCAAACATCCAGTTTGTTTACGAAACCAAGCTGTTGTAAGCGCAAGTGAACGGTTGAATTTGATATGTCAAGCTTTTCTGTTATCTCTCAAGTTTTCATACTTCGGTTAGTTTTGATTAACGCTCAGTTTTTAGCTGGCTATAGTCTAAAGTCTAATCTTTAAAATTGTATATAATAATATAAACCACACAATCATTACTACATGAAATATGCAGTTCACGTCATCTATAAGAAAAAACGGCATGAATTATCGAACAACCCAATATGTAAGAAGAAAAATTGTGTGTTTTGTTACTTTTTTAAATTTTTTAAATTTGTGGTGTTTTTCTAAGTTTGTATTTGTTGTTTTCTTATTTAGCCCAATTTTAATTATTTTTGGTGATTTTTTTTTGTTATTTACTTTTTCTTCACACTTTGTTCCTAATTATCTATGCCATTTTGATTCCATATTTGTTTGATTACAGATACGAGTGATGATGCCGATCAGTTCGTGTTTAAAATTCTTAAATCATTTACTCAACCTTCACTTGTGTGTTATTCATTTGTTTTCATAGCCGCATGAAACCCTTATCTTATAAAAAATTGTGAAATATTGAATTGTTAGTTTTTTTCGCGAATAATCTCATACTTTTGTTAATTTTCTTTACATAAATTACATATACCGTGACGGACAAAAATCTACGGCAATTCCTTATATTGAGATACCGGTTAATTGGAAGCTTTAATTAAAAATCCATTGAAGTGCATTTTTCAGCAAGGTAAATATATTTATAAAAAATAAAGATATGTAACAAATTTTTATACCGGAATTAAGGAGAAAGTCCTCACAACATAAAAAACTGAATGGACAAAAGTCGACGACAGTCAGTGTTGACTCAGTTAAACACAAAAAATTTCCAACTAAACGTAGCGGAATGCCATCAATATTTGTTTACTTGGTATTGTTATCATATTGTTTTAGTTTTATCGATAGTATCTAACTGTAAGGACCGCAAAATGACATCGCGAAAAGAAATTTCTAGTGATATCCGAAATTTGGTCGTATAGTATAAAAAAGACAATAAATTGTACTCGGAAATCGCGAAATCACTGAAACTTAAACGAATTCCTGTGTATACAATCATCAAAAACTTTGAAAACAGTGGTTCCATTGAAAATAAGCCGCGAACTTGCCGACCGAAAAAGTTGTCGCGCAGAGACATTAGTTTTATTTTAGAAGAAGTGAACATTAGTCCAAAAATAAGTCCTCCAGATTTGGCGAAACAAGTGGTTACAGAAAGAAAAAAGGATGCCCATGCAAGAACCATCACAAGAGCATTAAATATTAAAGGGTTTCAAAGGAGAACTCCACGTAAAAAGCCATTAATATCCGCCAAAAACCGACTTCTGCGTCTACAGTTCACCAAGGCCCATATTGACAAGGCCAATGATTTTTGGAATCGCGTCCTTCTCACAGATGAACCAAATTCAACATTTTCGACAGTAAAGTATGGAGGAAAAAGTACACGGCTTTAGAGACCAGTAATTTGATTTCTACTGTCAAGCAAGGTGGAGGTAATGTGGTGGTTTCGGGAGCCATCGCTGCATCTGGTATTGTGGTAAGGAGGTGAATGCCATCTATGCACAGAGTGTGGAACTCCCATGCGCGACTGGACTACCCACTAAACACCTCCCCTGTCAACCTGAGAACCCAGCCTGGAACCGTTTGACACATTACTTCGGGCCAGGTCTCGTTTTGTTACGCCGTGGGGCGCCTTCAAGCTGGGGAGTCCCTTTCCTAGCGGGAGGGGAGAGGGGAAGAGGAAATGCCAGAAGAGCGATCCCCAGCCCCAGGGCCCCCGGCTGCTGTGAGTCCCTTTTATATTTTAGGGCTGCCCGAGTATAATGTGCCACCTGGTTCGATTTGTCAACCGATTCGAGCATCACCGCAACTATATTATCCGGTATGAGCTCTCTCGTCTCCCTGTAGAGTTCCCTCGTAGCCTAACCCATTTTGTAAACGCAAAAAATGTGTGACAGATATTGTCCTCCTCTCCTGGGTAAAACCGACAATCGGGGGACCGTGACTTACCGATCATGTGCAGGTAAGACTGAAAACACCCATGCCCACTCAAAAGCTGGGTCAGATAGAAGTCAGTTTCACCATGCCTTCGATTCAGCCCCGGTCTCACATCCAGGATGAGGCGCGCAGTCCACCTTCCCTTCGTGCGATTCACCCAAGACTGCTGCCAATCGTTGGGCGAGCGCTGTCTCTCCTGGCGGAGAATCATCTCCCTCGCATCCTCGTTTTGGTGCAGATAAATAGCGTGGCGCTCTCTAGCAAGGAGGGCGACAGGTATCACGCCTGCAATAACTCACCGCCCAGTCAGAGACTGTTGGATACGAAGATGCAATTCTCAGTGCTCCCCTTCTCTGTACCTGTGCCAAACGTTTTCGGTATACCTCCTTGCTGAGAGCGTCGCCCCATACTTCTGCTCCGTACAGCAGCACTGAGCGTACAGTACTCATCAAGACGTGTCTTCTTGATGGGCTGGGTCCCCCTACTTTGGCCATAAGTCGACTCAGAGCCGATATTCCCGAAGAAGTCTTCTCAGCCGTTGCCCTGATTTGCTCAGAGAAACTCATCTTCGAGTCGATCAGTAGCCCCAGGTACTTCACCGCTGGCTTCGATTTGATTTGTAAGTCGCCAATACTAATCGTCCTTACTCTTGGGATTCTCTTTTTTGTCAAGATGACCATTTCGGTTTTCTCCAGTGCTAAACTGAGCCCGCGAGCAGTCATCCAGTCCCTCGATTGGCACATGAGCATACCTAGCCTAAGTTGCACCTGTTGTGCGTCCAGCGATCAGGGGCGCAACATCATCCGCATAGCCGACCAAGTGCGACTCATCTGGCATCTCAAGTCTCAGTAGCCCGTCGTAAGACACGTTCCACAGGTCCGGACCAAGGATAGGTCCCTGAGCAACAACCGATGTGATTTCCATCCTTCGTTGGCCCTGTGTCGTGTCGTAGAGCAGGCTATGGTCCTTTAGGTAGTTCCTCAAAAGCCGCATTAGATATTCTGGAACTTGAAAAGAGTTTTCCAGCGTATCCAGAATATCCACCCGTCTAGCGGAGTTGAAGGCATTCCTGACGTCAAGTGTCACCAACAGGACGATCCGTAGCTTGGTGCGACTATATGCCTCTGCCTTTTGGAACGCGTTCACCACCTCTACAATCGCATCAATGGTAGAACGTCCTGCTCAAAATGCATCTGGGGTTGGCAGATTGGCTTTTGTTGAAACTACGATGGACCGTTATGTTTACAAGAAACTGTTGGAATAACATTTGAAGCCATCAGTGGAGAAGTTGGGTCTTGGAGAGAGATGAATTTCCGAACAAGACAATGATCCAAAACGTACAGCACTTTTCGTCAAGAACTGGTTGTTGTTCTCCGTTCTGAGGCAACCTAATACGCCTCCACAAAATCCAGACGGAAAATTCGAAAATGTCACATTGAAAATAAAAATTTGTTGAAGGATGCGCTTGTGAATGAGAGAAAATTACATCCGTAAAAACTGCTAATTTAGTTGCCTCTATGCCCCAAAGACTGCAAGCAGTAATTGATGCGAAAGGGAGTCCAACCAAATATTAAGCCAGCAAAAATTTTTTTTTGAACTTACAATACGTTTAGTTGAAAATATGTTGTGTACAAGTCAGCCAGCACTTACTGTCGTAGACTTTTATCCATTAATTTTTTTATGTTTTTACGAATTTCTCCTTAAGTTTGGTGTGAATTGTTTTTGTCTTTGTTTTTTGATAAATATATTTATGCTACTGAAAAATGCACATCAATGGATTTTTGTTTAAAGCTTCCAATTAACCAAAATCTCAATATATGGAGTTGTCGTAGACTTTTGTTTGCCACTGTATCATTTATGCATTGGTATATTTTACCAGTCCCATGTCTGACAATAAATTATTTGTGATTTTTTCTCACTTTTCTTATGTTCCGTGGTTTTTCATTTTTATTTAATTTGCTTGATTCAATATTGAATCCAATCAGTACTACGGTTGCTGCAACCACTACACGTAGCTTGCTATTCGTCCTGATTTTCCCTGTTTTACATCAATTATGGATAGTTGTATGTGAATACAAATAGAGACTTATTTATTTTGCCCTTAAACTAGGTTTTTGTTGTTTGCTTCAATTTTTTTTGTGTCTGCCCCTAGTCCTCTCTTAAATGTTAGTTGGGGTTTTGTGTTGCGTTTCGCTCATTATCCACACACACATGTTATGCTGTCATGTGTTGTAGATTTCTTTATCATGTAAAGAAAATTAACATATTTGCATTTCCTTGAGTTTTGTAATCCTTGCTGAACGTATTTGAATAATTCATAAATTAAGCTATGCAATGGAACTATATGGCACTATAAATGAACTATACCTGCATAATAAATCACCTTGCCTTGGCGCTGAGAAGAGATGTTGAAAACATGAGTGAATATAAGCCTGCTATAAACATGGCCCGTACTAACTATTGAATTGAAAGTAAACGCCCTTGTGCGCCACACACGAGCTAACAACACGACGTCTCGTGGCGGTTTTTAGACAGAGATCTGCCATCGGGCACTTGTCAACTTCTGGCTGGGGCTACCATACTGACAAATGCCAGGTTCCTCTCTGCAACTAAGCCTTAACTTATTGCAGGGCCGCTGTTTATACACAGATTAAGGGCTGACAGTGTGGAGAAAGAGCTAAAGGAATTGGGGAACTGAGAACCGCAGAAGACGCTTCCGATCAGGGCAAGTATGGAGAGTGTATTTAGGTTACCAATGCAGGTCCTTCGCATGGTAAACCCCCCAGTTCTTTCCTAGGCATGTCTGATATGAGGTAGCATGTTGGACTTCACGCCTGCACCACCAAATTTTTTATCCAATTCGGCCTCATAGTGCTAGGCCGCGTCACTTTGTTTGAAGTTTTGGCTATATATCTCATTACGTACCTTGAAGCCAGAAGGTTGTAGCGCCCCTCACCTGCACGTCTGTTATATTGAATCTTATCCTTAAGTTGTTCTAGTAGTGTTTAGAGTTTCTCGTGTGGTTCAAGGGCCACTACTGGTTCTCCTAAACAATTTAATTGCCGTAACAGCCGGTACGATTTTGCATCGTCAATCATGTACTGACTCAACACAGCAAAATAAGATGAGATTTCAGTGACTGCATGGTACGAAGAACGTTGATCACAGGTGATGGCGGAAATCCTACGGTCCCAATCCCTCTACTCCGGGTTTATATAGGCACGTAAAGCGGGTAAGAGCGTCCGATTTAGCCGTTCAGAGGTATTCGCCTGAGGAGGATATGCTGTGGTTTTCTGGTGTTTAATACCGCATCTATCCATCAGCCCACAGCTTCCGCTGTTCCTTCTCCTGTAGGGGGTGCCGGGATGCGCGTCCCACCCACTTGTATACAAATCCCTCCATTACCATTGTGGTAGTTGGCACTGGATGGTGTGCATCAGCTAGCTTGCCGACTTGAAGGCGACGTGGTTCAGTTCGATCAATAGAGAACTGTCATCTTTCTGCACCAACTCGACTCCTTCTGGGACGATCATCCTCAATAAGGTATTGGGTATCACATGTTGGCTTCCTTTCCAGTGTCTGATCGTGAAGTTAAACGGCTGCAATATCAAGGCCCTTTTTGCCAGACTACTATGATAGTCAGTTTGGTTTAACGATCTCAAAAGAGTGTCCTTCGGCGTATGCGCGAACACACTTCACCACCAACACCGCTGCTAAACATGACTGCCCAGAGACAGTATAGCTCCGCTGGGCTGGGTTCAGTTTGTGGGATATGAAGGCTAGAGGTATTTCTTTGCCTGCTCCTACTCCATGTTGACTCACATCACAATGGACTGAGGACGGTTTGTTTAAGTCTGGGCTATGTAGTATGGGAGTTTATATCAGGCTCTTCTTTAGCTCTTTGAAGACCCACAAGCCGGGCTGTTTCCAGATAAACTTCCATCCCTTACGCAGTATGTCCATCAAGGGCATGTTGATGGTCGCATAGTTACGTAAGAATCGCAGGTATCTACTGCGTAAACCTTAAAATTGAGGTAGCTGCCTAGATTGGTTAAAAAGATGAAGAAAAACTTGGAGCAGACAAAGAAATCCAACACAACAGTTCCAATTGTAACTACCAACGATAGCTTATCTAGAAGTGTAAAGCACCAATCTTTGATGGACAAACGGTTTGGAGTATCTGTTCAAACGTTATTTGCAAATGATGAAGGATACATTGATATTCGTCCGAAACTTTGAAGCACCCAAAAAGATTACTGGTAGTATCATAGGTAATTCAATAAGTCCGTAGCATAAGTAAGAAAAAAAAAAAACAAAATTTTGACAAAACTCGATTTTATTATTCAACGGAGTTGCCTTTGAGGGTGCAACAATGAGTATAGCGATTTTCCAACTTCTCGATACCATTTTTATAGTACGATTTCTCTTGATCATCAAAATAGGCCTCAGTTTGAAATCTGGGCTAAATCTGGAGAAAACGGTGGGTGGGTAAGCAATTCAAAGCCCAATTTATTCAATTTTGCCATCGTTTTCATCGATTTGTGACACGGTGCATTCTCTTGGTGGAACACTACTTTTTCTTTTACAAATGCGGACGATTTCAGCCTTCAATCAATCCAAAAGTGCACAATAATAGTCGTTGTTTACAATGGTTCTTTTTTTGAGATAGTTGATGAATATTATTCCGTCCGCATCCCAAAATACAGACACCATCACCTTACTGGCCAACTGTTGCGTCTTTTCTCGCTTTGGATTCGGTTCGTCGACTGTTGTCCACTCAGCTGACTGTTTTTTGGATTCTGGTGTGTAATAATGAAGCTATGTTTCATCCATTGGCACATATCGATGATAAAATTCGACTTTATTGCAATTTAACAGCGCCAAACACTACTTTGAAGCATCAATGCGTTGTTGTTTTTGGTCGACTGTGAGCTCGCGCGGCACCCACTTTGCACAGAGCTTTTGTATACCCAAATGTTCGTTTAAAATGGTAAAACCACTACCATTTGATATCTTTACAATGTCAGCTAACTGTTGCGCCTTCAATTTGCGATCGTTCATAGCCGATTTGTGGATTTTTTTTACGGTTTTCCGGAATAACAGCCTCATTTGGGCGTCCATTGCGCTCTACAACATTTGTGCCTCTACAATTTTTCTCGATGGAGCAGAGTCCGGATAATGTTTACCAAGCCATTATTTGGTTTCAACTGTATTTTTTTCCATCAAAAAGCAATGCTTTATCAAAACTCTAAATTCACTTTTTTTCATTTTTTTTCAATAACAAAAGTCGCTTCGCACAAAATGCTATGACTCACGAATCTATTGTCTGATTGCTGTTAAATTTATACTCGTATCATTTGAAGATTAGTACTAATAAAAAATCAAATGGAAAAATTCTAGTAACGTCATCTATGTGTCATCCTACGGACTTATTGAATGGACTCTTAGCTCGAGTTTGGGAGGTGGTGGTAGATGGCTGCAGATGTGAGCGTATGGACATGGACCGAGAGCCACAGGTCAATGGTGCACCGAAATTGTAGGAAACATTAGAAGACTTGCTGCTGCGTGGCATGCGGTAGAACAAGAAGATCTAGAAGAAGTCCGGAGCTCAGTCCCAAGCTTCCTTAAACCAGGAAAATGGGAATTGGCTACGATTATCTCTATTTCTAGCACCGCTATCACCGTGCCAAGATTATCTCATGCAGAGGTAGACTTATGTGCTCCGAGAAAAGTTCACGTGGGAGGCTGAACTCTAACTATTGACATTAATGTGCCAAGATCTACTCTATGACCATCATTAAATTTGCAGGAGCAAGACAATTTCTTGTACGGATGTGTCTTCGTACAGAACGTGTTGCCAATGGAGTGAAAGACCAGGTATGTTCAATTACTAACTCAAATTCTATTGACAAAAAATATACAAAGTTTATGTGGAATTTTTATACTCGTCCGTGTTGCTCCGTGGATGGATGTCGAGCCAGAGAGAGTTCCAACACGGCGCGAAGCTCTGACCACATTCAGCCCGATCGCCGCGACAACGAATTGATTAACGGCCACCACTGGAGGCGACAGAGACGCTACATTACTCCCTCCCGAGTGGCGTTGACACTTGTAGTTAATGTCACGATATTACTTGAAATGTGACGCACCGGCGATGTTTACATCTGAAGACCTAACCAGTGGATAGGACCCAGAGCAAGATCGTTACTAAATTCGCGGCGCCGCAACTGACTTACTGCTTTCTTGCAAAAGCAGGGAGAGTTTCTTACTTGGCGGGTACGTCCTTAATGATGTTGGCGGAGGATTGATCGGTGGAAGAATGCAGCGCCAAGTCGGTGCAGGAGTGTTGTGCGTACGGGGTGATACATTCCTTGTGGATGCTGCGTGTGACGAACTTGGTGCGTGTGTTACTTGCGGTTGAGTGGAGGAATTGTGTGTAAAACTGGAACTTTCTTCATGCCCTGGCTTTCTTGAAGTGGTGTTGCGATTCTTGATTGGAGAAGACTGGGAAACTTCAAGAAACGCAGGCTTCAGTCTTTCTGTCGAGACATTGACTTTGCGACCGTTAACGTCGATGGAGTACACCCACTTTGAAACTCGTTGCAGTACCTTGTGGGGGCCCGAGTAGGGCTGTGTGAGTGGCTTCTTAACCGCATCGATTCTCAAAAATACGTGAGTGCAGTTAGGCAAGGCTTTGTTGTGAAATGTTACTCTTGACCCGTGCCGCAATGGGTTGGCGGGTTGCAGTTGACTCATCGTCTTGCGAAGATGGACGATAAACTCGTGAGGTTCAGCTCTGGTGTTGCTGGGAGCTATCAATTCTCCTGGGAATGAGATTGTTGTCCCGTAGAGCATTTCTGCGCATAAAACTGCCAAATCTTCTTTGACGGTGCCTCGCAACCCCAACAACACCGTTGGAAGGATGTCCGGCCAGCAATGGTTATTTTCGTGGCACATGATGGTAGCCTTGAGTGTACGGTGCCATCGCTCAATATGTCCATTTGAAGCTGGGTGGTACGGTGACGTTCTGTTTCTTTCGCAGCCGATGAACCCGGATAATGCTTTAAACAGAGACGATTCGAACTGGGTTCCTTGGTCTGTGGTTATGGTTCGCGGTACTCCAAATCGTTCCACCCAATTATTAAAGAATGCTCGTGCCACTGATTGCACTGTCTGATCTGCCAAAGGGACAGCCTCTGGCCACCGTGAAAACCGATCGATCATCGTTAGACAGTACTTGTATCCTTGTACTTGGATGAGTGGGCCGATGATATCCAGATGAACGTGTTGGAATCTCGTGTCGGGTACTTGAAAATCTTGAAGAATATTTCTTTGGTGGCGGCTAATCTTTGAGCGCTGACAAGGCCCACACGAACGTGCCCATGCACGGCAATCCTTCTTCATGTTAACCCATACGAATTTGTTGGCAATTGTTCTTGCAGTAATGCGACCGCTTGGGTGCGAGGGTTGGTGGAATGTATCGAAAATTCGTTGGCGCATGCACTCCGGTACAAAAACGCGTGAACGTGATAAAGAAACATCCACTATTACCTCAAGGTTTCCGTCCAGCTTTACACGTTTAAGTTTGAGCGATGTGACGTTTTTATTAAGCAATTGTTTCAATTCGGTATCGCTTTCCTGTTTGCTCGCTAAATCCTTTAAATCGATAGTCGTGGGCATCGTGATCTCTTCGATTCGGGACAGGGCGTCCGCTACGTCGTTGGTGGACCCCGGAATATATCGAAGGTCTGTGTAAAACTGTGACACGAAGCTTAAGTGCCGCAGTTGACGAGGCGAGGCCTTAGCGGCTGGCTGTTGAAATGCAAACATCAGTGGCTTGTGATCGGTCAATACATAAAACTCTGCACCCACTAAGAAATGACGGAAATGACGGATGCTATCGTACACTGCCAGGAGTTCGCGGTCGTATACACTGTATTTAGTTTCTGATGCGGAGAGCTTCCTTTGATGGAAAGGGAGAGGTCGCCATTGTCCTTGTTGCTTCTGCTCGAGCACCGCTCCAACCGCTAGGTTTGAAGCATCAGTCGCCAGTCTTAAAGGTTCGTTTGACCTAAAATGGACCAACATAGTGGCGTCCGCCAAGCTGTTTTTGCAATTAAAAAATGCCTCCTCTGCTTCTGGTGTCCAATTGATAGGTGTCTTATGGTTTTTTTTTTGCTTTAGCGAAATATTTACTTAGCGGTGCTTGAAGCTGAGCCACGTTTTTAATAAACCTACGGTAGAAATTGATCGTTCCTAAAAAACGGCGGAGTTCGTTTACAGTGGACGGCTTTTTGAAGTTTCGAATAGCGTTGACTCGAGACGGTGGCGGTGAGATTCCATGTTCGTTGATCAAGTGGCCCAAGTATTCGATTACCTTAACGCCGAAGGAACATTTTTCAGGGTTTATTTTTAAACCGAACTTCGCCAGTCTATCAAACACCTGTCGGTGTTCCACGTGTTGTTCTTCTGACTCCGATGCGATTAATATGTCATCTATATAGCAGATGCAAAAATTGAGGCCTAGGAGCACTGTGTCCATAAATCGCTGGAACGACTGAGCCGCGTTGCGGAGGCCAAAAGTCATAACTGTGAACTCGTATAACCCAAACGGAGTCACAACCGCTGTTTTTGGTATGTCGTTTTCCTCTACCGGGATTTGGTGGAAAGCTTTGAATAGGTCGATTTTTGAAAAATATCGTTTTCCGGCTAGGTCTATAGTGACGTCCTGTATATGGCGCATTGGATATTTATCCGGGATTGTGGCTGCGTTAAGGTGCCGGTAATCTCCACAGGGTTGCCACAAACCGTTTTTCTTCTGGACGAGGTGAAGCGGACTTGCCCATGGGCTGCTCGAAAGGCGACAGAAACCCTGTTCCAACAAATACTTAAACTCTGCTTTGGCGATTGCGAGTTTGTCTTTGTTGAGCCTGCGTGGGCGTTCCGATACGGGTGGGCCAGTCGTAGCTATAAAGTGACGAATATTATGTTCCGTTGGCTTTGTTCTAATGGTTGGGTCGGTCAATACTGGAAACTTTCTTAGAAGAGCATGGTAGCGGCTGTTAGCATTTATCACAGAAACGGTTTCGCAGCGCGTGCGGTTAACTCGGCCTTGTGTAGAAGATTGCGAATGCGGATCAGAAAGGCGTTTATTCTGCATGTCCACTAATAGGCCAAAATTCCTTAGAAAATCGGCTCCCAAGATAGGGCGGGACACAGTTGCCACGTAGAAGCTCCACCAGAAGTCGCGTCGTAGTCCGAGCGAAAGATTCAGTGTAGTTTTTTCAAAGGTGTCGATTTGTGTACCGTTTGCAGCGAAAAGCTTCGGTGATGATGATTTTTTGTTACGTTTTAGTAATGAGGCGGGAATTACCGAAACGTCTGCGCCTGTGTCGACTTAAAAATATTAGCTTACTTCTTGGGTCTGGCACTAGTAGGCGATTAGAACTGCAACCGCTAGCTTTCGCCTGTGAGGCTAGCGGTTCGATACGTTTCCCGACGTCGCAAGTCGAAATTCACAAGGAGATTGGCATCGTCTTGCCCTCGCACCGAATCGTTTGTGGTAGCTACACCAATTATTCGACAGTTTCTTTTGAATTGAGGAATTTCGTTGACCGGAACAGCGTTGCATCGTGCGTTGTTTGGATTGTGTGCGCTGGATTTAATTCGACCTATCTCCGAACGGAGCTCTGCGATTTTAAACTCCATGCCTTCGACGTCGGCGGTCTCCGTTGATTTACCCTCGGGACGACGTTGCACATTGGGCAGCATTTCCGTTGCTTCATAGCTTGCGATCCGGTCCGCTGCGCTGGCCAACTTTTCCAAGGTTTGTTGCTCAGAGGTGGCCAAAATAGAGCGTATATTCGACGGGAGGCGCTGCAGCCACAGGTCTTTGATAATAACCTCTGGCATGTCGATACCTGCAATCGCCTGCATCTTGCGCAATAGACGCGACGGACGTTGGTCGTCCAACTCCAAATTGTACAGCAGCTGTCTGAGTCTTTCGTGCTCTTTTAAACCGAATGTTGACAACAACCGGGATTTTAACGCCGCGTATTTATTTACGGCTGGCGGCGATTTGATGATATCAGCCACCTGTGAAATCACAGAAACTTTCAGTTCTGCGATCACTCTGTCGAATCGGGCTTGATCGCTGGAGATTTTGCCGGTGCGGAATTGTGCTTCAATCCGCAAAAACCACAAATCCGAGCCGGATTTGTGGTTTTTGCCAAAATGGAGGTAGCTTAATGGCGATGGCGCTGATTTCTTGACTGGGTACTGGGCTCATGGCCCCGCTGTCTGCGTCCTGAAACTCTTCCTCGGCCATTAAGGCAATTTAAAAAAACAACCTTCTGGGGTCACCAATGTACGGATGTGTCTTCGTACAGAACGTGTTGCCGATGGAGTGAAAGACCAGGTATGTTCAATTACTAACTCAAATTCTATTGACAAAAAACATACAAAGTTTATGTGGAATTTTTATACTCGTCCGTGTTGCTCCGTGGATGGATGTCGAGCCAGAGAGAGTTCCAACACGGTGCGAAGCTCTGACCACATTCAGCCCGATCGCCGCGAGAACGAATTGATTAACGGCCACCACTGGAGGCGACAGAGGCGCTACATTCTCTATAAATTGCAACAAGAGAAGCTGCACTGATCCTCGGAGAAATTAGCCTTAAAGTCAAGTTAGGAGATTTTTTCTTTCGGCATCAATATATGGTCACTGACATCATGGATGATTGCAACTTAGGTATGGATTTCATGCAATTACATGGTTTAACGTTTGGATTGGGCAGACAAGCATAGAAATGGCAAAATGTTGAAGCCTTAAAGAACAGAGTGTTATAAACAAATATTGATGCGTAGGGAGGCACATACTAATAGTGAAAACTGCAAGTAACTCGATGCTTTATTTAAGAAGTTAGATATTAGGAGTTTATAAGAGGTAATCTGATGGGAACCGGCTTATAAGGACGACTCGCTGCAGTGAGGTACTAACCTAAGTAATTGGAAAATCTTTTTTCCGTTCATATTTTTTAATATAAAAAATATGATCAAACACGATATGTCACTATACTTGGGAATGATGAATACTTCAGCAAAACGCGTCGTGCAGTTTTAGAAAACATATTTTCACGCTAAATGAAAGTCAATTTGTTATTGTGAATTTTTCTTAATTTAGGCACTCCACATCATTCTTTGTTAGGCCATAATGTCCGTTTGGATATTCTAAAAGGAGTCCCTAGCCAGGAATATATTGTCTCAAATTTATAGTAGAAAATTGCTTGCATTCTCGATGTAACCCATTTTTCACGAAGCACTGAGAGCAAAAGCAAGAGGAGGTTTTTATGGTTGGAATTTGAATATTATTTACGCTATAAGTGTGGAGCTTCTAGATGTGCAAGATGCTGGAATATCCGGTAAACACCCTATAAACCTGAGAACCAAGTCTGAAACCATTTGACACATTACTTTAGGTCAGGTCTCGCCGTGATGCCACTATTTTTGCAGATAAGGAAGGGCGAATAGGAATCGCAAGGAAAATCAACCCCCCTAAATTCGACGTTCCCGGCTACTAAGAGAATTTTTATCTTTCAGGACTGCCCGAATAGAAAATGCCACATAGTGATATTTGTAGACTTGCTCAAGCATCTCTTCGATTAGACTATCAGAAGAAAGCTCTCCGATTTCGTTGTATAGGTCTCGGCACAGCCTGTCTCATCTTTTACATGCAAACAATATGAAGCAGGGGCAATTTTCCCCTCCTGGGCAAAACTTACAGCCGAGGGACCGCAACTTAACAATTTTGTGCAAGTAAGACTGAAAACACTCACGCCCGTTCAAGAGCTAGGTCCGACATATACGAGTCTCACCATACGTTTAATCAAGCCCGGTTTCAGACCACAGATTAGACATGTGGTTTATCTTCTCTTCCTGCTTTTTACCCAGGGCTGCTGCCAATCATTGAGTGAGTGTTGTCTCTCTTCGCGGGCAACTACCTTTCTGATGCAAGTAGATAGAACGATGCTCTCTAGCAAGGAGGGAGATAGGTATCACGTCGGTGATGACTAGCGCTTCCAAATCAGAGACTTTGGGATGTGACGATGCAATCGTCATAGCTCTGTACAAGTGAAAAGTGTTTTCGGTACAGCTCCTCGCTGAGAGTTTTACCAAATATTTTTCTTTATTTAGGCACTCCGCATCATTCTTTGTTAGGCCATAATGTCCGTTTAGATTCTTTTCCGTACCTGTGGCAAGCATTTTGGGTACAGCTCATTGCTGGGAGTGTTACCCAATATTTTTGCTCCATACAGTAGCACTGATTCATCAAAAGTCACCTTCTTGATGGGTTGTATCCCCTACATTGGCTATAAGTTGACTCAGGGCTGATACGCCCGAAGCACCTTTATCATTTTTGAGTCAATCAGTAGCCCCAAGCACCTCACCACTGGCTTCGATTGGATTAGTTTATTGCCAATACTGATCATTCTTACTCAAGGTATTCCCTTCTTTGTCAAGATAAGCACTTTGCTTTTCTCCAGTGCTAGACTGAGCCCACAAGCAGTCATTGAGTCTCTCACTCAGTGTATTAGCATAACTAGCCCAAGTTGCGCTTATTTAATGGCGCGTCCAGTAACTAGTGCCGTAGGTGCAACTCATCTGGAAGCCGTCCTGTGATATGTTCCACATGTCTAGACCAAGGAATGATCCTTGAACAACACCCGATTTAACTTCCATGGTTCATTGGTCCTAAATCATATCATAAAATAGCCTTCGATCCTTCAGGTAGTCCCTCAATAGCCACATAAGATATTCTGGAAGTTGAAAGGTGGTTTTCATCGCATCCAGAATATCGGCCTTTGGAACAACTAGTATCACCAACAAAACTACGAGTGGCTTGGTATCAATATGTGCCTCCACATTTTGAACTGCACTCTTGACCTTTGCAATTGCACCAATGGTGGAGCGTCCTGCTCTAAAGCTTTATTGCAAAGGAGATGTTTCTCCCAAAGCACGAATCACGTCAGTAAGTCTTGTCTTGCTGAGTTCCTCCAGCCCTTTGCTGACCATGTCTAGCATACATAATGGGCGGTATACAGATGGAAAAATAGATTACACTTTCCCCCTGCTGATCAGGACAAGCCTCGCTACCTTTCCACATTCCAGGAAGAGTAAAATGAACTGAGCAAAAAGTCAGGATAGTGGTGATAGATGAGCTGCAATACCTCAGCTGGGATGTTGCCTGGTCCTGGAGCCTTCCTTGCTTTCAATGATAAGGCTGCCTCATCTAGTTCTTGCTACATAAAAAGTTGGCATTCAAATTGTTGTGTCACCATGGGCAGCATTAACATGGATGAGATGGATGGGGATAAGTACCCGCAATATCTCGTCCATCTTCTCTGGTTTATATATATAGGGCTTGCTTATGGCACCAAGCTTCCGCATAACTAGTTTGTAGTCAAGGCTCTATGGATCCATGTTGCCATTGTCCACTAGATCTGCCAGCAGTGATCCTTACTGCTTTTAAACAGTTTCTGAAAATATTTCCTGGCCTATTTATATGCTGCTATCCAGTTGCATGCCTCATCGTGGTTCTATGTCCATTGAGCTTCAAGTCAACGCTTGTGATACTTCCTTCGCTTTTCAGCAATTTCAGTCGACCCCCAGTTCATGGAGGCTTGCCGTGTCGACGTTTCCGACAGAACATAGAAGCACTGCAAGTAGTCGTAATGATACTCATATTTGAGTTTACCACATCTTCCAACAACTGCGCACCTATCGTGAGCACATCAACAAACGTCTCTCGGTATATTCTCCCCATGTTTCACCTAATCGTGGAAAGTCAAACGCATAGACGTTGGGGGACAGCAGCACAGGTCTTAAGCGGGATATATTGATGGTCATTAGCTGAGAATTCCTCTAATACTCATCAATCGTATATCCTGTATCCTCCATACAAATGACTCCGTGGGGAATGTTATGTTAGGTATGGTTCCTTCACAGCTCAATTGGCAGAAACTCAAAATATCGCTTGGGCCCAGCACGATGAGCACTGTCCTGATCGTTATCCCTAGGACTCATTTTCCCTGCATGTATGCCCCATTTGATGGCTTTTGAATTGAAATCCCCCCAATGAGTATGTGACCATCTGTGGTAATATTGGTTCGTTTCACGTTAGATGCACACTAAAGAATGTAGTCCCTAAATACTCAACCTACGTAAAACCATCCCGTTATCCATAGCCCTCCACTTGAAAGTCAGCACTTTTTGGAGCCCAGATAGCTGCAGTATCAGTTTCATCAGGGTACCTTGATGATGAACTTTTCTGGTGGTGTTGTTCACTCAGCATAACAGATTCGGCATTTTTTCCCCCTGGAAACTGTTTTGGCAGGTTTTGGGCGATTGTACTGTGGTATAGGTTCACCTGCAGGTTGCGGATCATCGAAGTTCTACTTTTGCCTTGTCTAGGGCTTCCTGGAAAATCCAACTCTTTTTTGATCTCGTGACGTACATGAAATCCAGTATTGGCTTAGCAGCCTTGCAAAGGAAGCAATGTGCTTCCCTCGTACACTATTTTCTTTTGTGCCGCCGCATTTGTAGCATAGGGAAATTCCTTGCTCCTTTAGACCCATATACAGTGTGATCATAGCCAAGGCACTTAAAGTAATGGAGAGGTACTGCTATTTTCCGTACTCTGCAGATAACCCTCCCTATTCTTACTTTTCCTTTATTTAGAAGTTATTCGATGATGTTCATTCGTTATCTTCTATTGTTTTCTAATGTTAGCTTTGCCGTAACCCTGCTTACGCAAGTGAGCTCCCTTTTAATAGCCTCCTCTGCTTCCACAATGTAGTCGATGCCCCTGATTTTAGATATGTGCCATCATCAAAAGTGAGGCTAAAGTTGCTCCTTTGCCAAGGACGTTCTTGGCTGCATCGCAGAATGCTTCTTTATTATTGGTTTCTGCTCCGAATTCGACCAGTATGTGACAGACCGGGTTGGTTGAACTGCTTTATGGCAGTTTTGCGTTCTCGAGCTTTACGCCTCCCCTGATCTCCTACAGCACATCTGGCTAGAATCGACCATCCTTGGAGTTCTCGAGCAGTACCTGCCGCCGAGTTTTTTTCTATCTGCCTCGCATCAGGTGCTTATTGTTTGGCATCTATGAGAACTTTGAAGCTTTTTTTGTTGGCACTGTCTAGAATCCCTGATCAAACGTTTAATGCCCATGAAAGGCGAAAAGAATTTGTAAAATAAAAGGGTGAGAGAGTCATTTTCGTACAATGTACCTATTATGTTAAACATTGTTTTCACCAGCCACTTCTGAAAATCTTAATGAATACGTGTAAAAGCAAAAAGGAACAATCTACCGAACATTTGCAGAGAAATCACCAGTAAATAAGAGAAGTTAAGATAATTTTTTGATATAAACTCATTTTTTTATTTACAATAAATAATTTTCTATGTTTATGATTTTTTTTATGTTTTTTTTTCATGCTCATGCTTAAACATTTCTTATATCTAAACGTAATAATAGGGTGATTCAATTCATTCCAGCACTTAATAGCTGCGGCAAAAAGTTGGTATGTTGAACTCTAGTGTTTTACGAATTGTGTTATCACCCCAATTTAGTTTGTTCTGGCCCTTCTTAATGGCTTGAATATTTGCTCGAGCTCTTGGATCATTGTTATTGTAGCAACGGACATCCACGTTGGTTCGTTTAAGGCTTGTTTCGCAATTATGAGGGCAAGCAGCCAGAGGCTTTGTACTGAAGCAGACTTGTCCCTGGTGTCTCACAAATTGAGTTTGGTCAACCAGTTGACAAGGACCGGTATTTCCTTTAAGAACAGACCTGGGTATATGTTCTTCTTGCTGCAAGTCCAATGATCGTTTGTAAGTATCCACTGGACTATATCCTTTGACCACAGTATTAGGAATATATTCGATTGGATAACATTCAGCTGTTTGAGCTTCTGTTACAATTTCCTTTACTTCCGAGTGGCAGAAGACCAGCTCTTCTGGATTAGCCCATGATTCGATGAAGTATTTTGGATCACGATAGATGCAATGGCGAGGTGACTGTTGGTCTGTATAAGGTTCCAAGTCGTTGCTTCCACACAGACCTCGAAGCTTATTTCTGTAGCTAGGATCAGCTTCGATTCGGATCCATTCTCCATTAAAGACTACGCGCATACTTCCACCATGTAAGTCGACAACAACAGTATTATCCTCTCGAACAGTTTGTGGATGCACATGCAATTTGACATCACCACCGACAACGACTTCGGTGTGTTGATCCGGTTGTAAAACAGACGTTGATTCATTTTGCCAGAGGATGACGGCAGGCCTTAAGCCTTTACCACGACCATACAAATGTAGTCTGTACATAGTTCCTTGAGCATCGGTATAGAAGAAAATGGTCACTTCCCGACCGTATGGAGCACCAGCTTGGTCAGCCATCATAATAGTCACGTCGCGGTGATATGATGCAGGATATGATGGAGCGTTAGGTAAGCGTTTGGAGTAATAGGTTTGTGCAACGGTATATGAACAACGGCCAATCGAGCGATTGAACATGGCTCCATCAAATGTCGTGATTTGGTTTGCGTCAACTACGCAAACTGAATCTCTCGCGATTCCTTGAGTGTAGGGCAACTGGTCATAAATCTGTTCATCAAAAGCGATGTTTCGCACCAAAGGACTCACTTCCAAGTCATGAACTTGATATTTCAGATTTCCGTATCGCACTTCACCGTCGTAGTATTTGGTGTCTTCATCCAAAAGGAATGTGCCGGAGGCTGTTTTAATATCTCGCTGACTAAGAATAGTATTTTTCACTATAGGGTTATGTTGCTGACGAGCAATCATTTGCAACACATCTTTGACGTACTGTTTGCTTCCGGTTTGTTCAATATGGAAGCTGACTGTGTTTGGAACTCTAAGGCTCCTGATAGCTCTGCGGCAGGCTGGTGACTGATAGTTGCCTGCTGCACTATCTTGTTTACATTGTTTTGCTACTTGGCTACTCAAGAGTTGTTGCTGATATTCCATAGTTTGGTTCATGATTGCAATTCCCAAAAGTTCTGTATTGTTTGGATGTTTTCCTCCTGAAACGCAGTCAGGGCCAATGGTGAAACGGAATTGCATACCAACTTGACGATTCTCATTGGCTGCTTGGTCTAAATTGCTTGTAGCGTAGTACGTATTGCCACTTTCTTTGACATTAGCTTCGAAGCAGTACTGCTTCTCATTGAAATAGTTCAGTTCGTTGCGCCGAAGACCAGCAGTTATCCGTGTAAGACCATTTGGTCGTGATGTTGAGTATGCGCCTACAGCCTCATATACAGTTTGAGTTCCTGGGCCAGCAAAAGCAACCCATGCAGATGCAACCGTTGCCTTTCCGTTTGAGAAGGCTGGAGTTATTTTATCAAACAATTGATCAACGTTCTGAAGGAAAGCAATTCCTTGATGTGCAGCTCCACTTGTAGGGTAAGCTGGCACAGATGTTTGTTGTTTCTTCTCTTGTCTTTGGAGGTAAATTGGGCTTGAATCGAAGTCATTATAATTGTTTCGTCGAATAACGCCTGATTTCATGGAGAAGCCGAACCTAAGCCCATCAGTTTTGGTATCAAGATCGCTATACGCAACTTCAATATTGTATGCTTCAAGTCCTTCGCTCGGTTGGAAGAAGGCCTCCCATACACCACTTTTCGGGACTCCTCCAACTAGGTATGGAATTGGTCCGTAAATGTCTCTCGGCGTTTCATATTCACCCTGTACATACATAATCAAGCCAGTTGACTCGGCGCCAAGTTGCCTTCGAACTATTTTGGATTGACGGGCGTGTACCACTAAAACTCCACGTTGATTTGCAGTATCTGGAATGACGCTGAAGGCATCCTTTTCAGCAGTATATGGTACTGAGCTGTAGTGAGCCAAAACGGCTTTTCCAACTGGCATGAGAGCGCCATTAACACTATGATGAAGCAAGTCGATGTTGACGTTGAAATTAACTGGGAAATTGTACATAACTCGACGAACATGTCCTGCTACATAGTGCTTTCCATTGCTTGGAGTCAAAAATCCTGACTGGGTGATGTGATTCGTGCTGTACAAGAATACAGCGTTTGCGCTCACATTGATCGCTGCTGGTATATGCAAGTAAGGAGATTGTCCATTTCCAAATGGCTCACTAGTTTTGAATGTTACATTTCCATGCATATGAACGAAGGTTGGTTTATCCCATCTGTACACGTATGGGTAGCCGGTAGTCAATGGGAATGCAATAGTGATACTTTCATCCTTAAAGAATTTGTCGTAATATACTTGACGACCATTTTCAAACAATTTTGTGAGTCGATCAAGGGTTTGGGGCAAGTTGTTGAGACTATCTTCATCGTAAGTCTGGTATCTGGTTCCACCAAAAAGCCTGTAGTGAGAGTACCCTTGGAATCGTTGATTTGTATTTTCATTCGGAGGTTGTTGAACTGGACTGTACTTGGGTGGGTTAGGAACATTTGCTGGGATTCCACCCGCTGGTAGCACTTGACTGAAAACAATATTTTTGAATTGCTCGGCGATGTTCACAACTTGTGGTGGAAGTGGAATTTGAGGAAGGCCACCATTTTCATTATCTTGATTGTTAAGCTTAGTAGTTAAGACTTCAGGATTGTCATACGATCCACCCTGTGACTGCTGTGGCCAGTAGAAGCGTTTCAATAAGTCATCGACACTTGAAATATACATCCTCCACTGTAGTTTTTCTTCATACATACCACCCCATCTATCCGCGACATGTAGGCTGACCATGTGCGGAAACATACTGTCAGAGCTGGTGAAAGCACCCAACCTTCTCTTACGGTTGTAATTCATTTGTTTAAATGTCGTAGCAAATGTTGTGTGGTACGAGTATCCTTGGTATGATCTTGGGTTTAAGAAATGTAGCGTTGATTGTGCCCTTGAAGATCTTCTTTGATCTTCAGTTGCTTCTAAATTAGCAATGCTTTCAAGGGTGTACTTCACAACTGATTGAACTTGAAGACTAGGGTCTTGGTTAGTGAAAGATGCAACTTCTTGTAAGATAAATAAATCAGGATCAGTTGCTATCAGAGCTAAAACGGCAATTGAACGTACGTCTGGATCTTCTGCGACATTCGTATAAATATTGAAATAGACAGGTCGGACAATGTCTGGATATTCCACAGAAAGCTCATCTAATGCTAAGACCAATGCTGCTCGCTGGAATGCTGGTAGAGGTTCTTTCCTTTCATAATATTCTTTGAACACACTCATGTATGCTGGATGCGCTAGGTTTCCAAAAGCCCTGATGTGTACCAGAATAGCACGGTCATCCTTTGCCTGGACGGCTTTTTGCAATGATTGATTGAAATAAGGTATCACTTGATTTTCCACAAGATCTTCCAAGTATGGACCGAATGGCCCATAACTGTCTTCTGGGTAGATGTTTTGATGATTGCGGCGGTTGGAATATGAGCGACTTACTAATTCTGAGAGTGTGAAGAGAGCAGCTGTGTAGACGTTGCGCTGACTGGCAATTTTATGGTTTTGAACCAAGTTCTGAAAATGATTATATAATATCATTCCTTTTAAGACAAAAAAAAAAAAATCTTACCAAATATGCTGAAATGTGCTCTACTGTTGGAGTCGACACAACTTTTGGTTGCATCACGAGAGCAGCATATGCTTCGACACTGTCCCATTCTCCACTTGATAACCATTGGGTGAGTGTGAGTGTTGTAGGCCCTGTACCTCCTAAAATAACTGCGTCACGGAAAACATACCAGGGTCTGGCAGCAGAATATCCGCTTGCCTCAGATTTGGGTTCAAGTTTTTGGTGCACAGTTTGAATGTCCTTGTAATTTGCTGAAGCTACTAGGTCTACAAGAATGTTGAATTTCTCCAAAATATGTTGCTGAGGAATCTGATTTGTATCGAAGAGTGACTTAGCAATAGAAGTTGCTTGGGCCACGATCTGTTCAACCATATCACGATCGAAACGAATAGCTCGACCACGATTCCCGACAAAGTAAGGAAGAAGAGGATGCTCTGGGGATTGTTCCATAACGGCAACAGGTTGCCAGAAAGCATCGCGTTTTTGTGAGCTTTTCACAATCTCTGCTTGCTTGCTACTTCCTCGGCGTACCCGGCTTCTCGCATTGGAATTACTTCTCTCTTGGTATTCATCACTTTCATCAGAAGTATCGTCTCTCAGTTGATAGGATCCACTTCGTTGACTATACTGATTGAATGGTACACCTGGCTGATACTTATAACTATCTGGTCCTACACGAGCTTGGTTTGTTGGGTCTGAGGGAATATCGTACCGATATACCAAGCTTCCTACATTCTGTGGCTGATTTGGAGCTGCCAAGGGTGTCTTGTAGGAAGACACGTCAGTCAAATATAGCTCTACACTACTAGTTGTGATAGCAGTTTGCTTTTGGAAGAGTTCTGGTGCAGATGCAACACGCATATACGATCTTGAGTAATGAATAGTGAAATTGGCTGGACTTCCTGACGCGACCATGGTATTGATCATTTTTCGCTGGAAAGAGATATAGAGAATGTTAAAATCATTATTATAAGATTTTTATTAGATATATTTTATATTATATTATTGTGGTATTATATTATCTTACCGTTAAGAACTTTCCAATTTGATTTGAGTGAACATTTTGACCATACACTCCTTGATTATATCCTCGGTATTGAGTACAATTGCTGAAGTTAATTGTCTTTTCTATTTGGAAGACGGGTTCTCCAGCAGGTACTGGCATACTTTCAGCGTAATGAGCGTAGGAATTTGGAACAGCATATTCTGCTATAGGAGACAACTTGTAGATAGTCTCACATTGACCTACTATTGAAGCTTCCATGACCGCATACAATCCAGACGCTACACCATTTTCAGAGTTTGCTAGTTGGTTTAGTTTCCAGGGAATCAAGTTTTTGCCTTGTGTATCGAATTGAAGTTGAGACAAAATGCCCTTAAGCTGATTCACCTGTTCATTGCTCATCACCTTGTCAACTTCTAATTTCTCTACAGTTCCTTGGGCAAGATATATCTTGAAAGACTTTCCGTTCAAATCGGATGGTTGATATCTTAGAGTGTCCTCAGGAATATCGGCAGGGTACACATTTGGCACATCTCCGTTATAGTTGGCAATTTCATAATTTTGAAGCCTTCCAACAAGAACATCAGGCGTATTTGCACCAACTGTTTGAAGTTTAAGCTGCCCTCGACCTACCACAGCTGCATACTGCTGCCGTAGTTCAGGAAAGCCGGAATATGTTCTTGAATGAATTTGGAATGTATATTCCGTGTTTGGTCGCCATGGACCACTAAGGCCCAAAGTCGTTCCCACTGAGAAAACAACAAATTTTGTATTTATAATTGGTTTTAATTAGTAAAGATTTTACGGTCAACTTACCGACAAGCAAAAATACCAAAGGAGTCCACATGATTCGATGGAAACCCTGAACAAACTATGCTGGGAACTTGGGAAGCCTCACAATTTATATTCTTGAAAAGTGCATACTTCTGCTAAATTCTTATCAGAGGTATTTTTTTTTTGACAGGGAGAAAACAGTTTATAGGTGTCAATGCCTTAAAAAATAGTGTTTGTTGAAAACAACGTTGATCAGTCTATTGCATAGTGCGTGTTGCGAGCTAAATATTAAATTACTATCAATTATTACTGCTTTCAGACTTGGAAAATCGTATTTTTTTTTTTTGATTCCATCTTCAATATTCTCAGATGATGTTAGAAATAATTTCTTTCCTGTTAGAAATTCAGAACAGACTGTTTACACTGATAAGTTATCAGGAGTCTGTGCAATATTAAGAAATAAATGCATTACAACTATTACAAATGATCTAACGATTGTCGGCAGCTGTTGTTGCAACATTCTAAGGTTCATTATCAAGCGAAGCAATGTCACCACATGTTATTTTCATAAAGGGTAATGCACTGAAGATCATGAAAGTGATTAAAATATTTCTTTATCAACAGAAAGACTAGAGCATTAATTGCTACATTTTGTGAATGAATTGTTTCACATAATATGAATTAATATCTGCTATATTTTTGGGCATACTTATTATTATTTTTTAAGTCCTTTATGTTACATGCGCATTTCCTATTAAAATAAGACTAAGAAGTTTGTTTTCGACTACTATCAACTGGATATTAAGCTGGAGTAAAATGTCAACATTTTTAACTATTTCCAAGAAGTGTATTGTATAACATGTGAACATCTGGATAACTTAAACTTGGAAGAATAAATGATATCCGCTAATCTTCGTGCAGGTTCGCATTTAACTAAATTCACTTAATATTCAGGCAAGATTGATTGAAATTAATTTTTGTAATTTAATTTATATCAGATACAAAAAAAACCAACAACAAAATGCCCAAAGAAGGAAGAAATAAAATAATTGTGATGTTCCCCAATTTACGAATCATGGTTAAAATATTGTTGTCAATAATAAGAGAAAATTGATTGGGTATAGATTGCATGAAACTATTTTATCCATCTAAGGGCATTTTTTAATCAACTTTGATATGTATCAAAAAGTTTCTTGTTGTTTCATGCTTTCAGGGGCTAGTTTTTTCCTCTAGGTAAAGCTCAGTCAAATTACAATTGCAAAAACCATGTGGTTCCAAATTTTTCACAAACATCTAAAGGTAGATCTCCCGAGTTGCGCTTTATAAAATCCTCTCAATTTCCAGTGTCACATCCCATACGTCCCATTCTGCAGCGGTGTCATGCTACTTCATATAGCTCACTGGAAACGACCTTATCTAGGGACCCGTATATGCGCAGGCAGGCTAGTGTCTACGGTCCCATAGGCCGGGTTTTTCCGCCTAGTACCAAGTCAAACTACCAGCTATTTTTCGCATGCACGTATTGTTAAGTGACGAACAGAGCACAAAAGTCCTTCTTTTTCTTCTTCGTAGCACTACAGTCCCTCTCGGGCCTTCGCTTCCTGCAAATAGCGGCTCCAACTGTTTCGGTCCATTGACCAAGTCCTCCGATTTCAAAATCCAAGCAGCGATGGACTGTCTTCGTCGACTGAGTCAGAACGGCATTTCCTCAGTTTCCCCACTGGTCTCCGGCCTTCAGTTCTGCCAACGAATACCTTTTTGGGTTTCTATACGATTTATGTGGCCAGCCCATTGAAGCTTCCGTAGTCTTACGATCGTTGAGACCTCCGGCTCGTTGAAAATTTCATACAGATCATGGTTGTATCGAATTCACCATTTTTTCCCGCCTAGCTTCTCTCCGATTATTCGCCTCAAGACCCGTCGCTCAAAGACGTTCAATATATTTGTGGATGCTTGGGTTACGGTCCATGTTTTACACCTGTAGCATAACACTGGCCTTTTCACAGATTTGTATACTTGGAGCCTTGTTTTCCTGTGTATGCAGCTGGTTTTCAAGATCATCAAAACTGAATAAAATATTTCATTTGCGAGCTACTTTCCTCGGCGTATTTCATCACATACATTACCGGTTCTCGTTATTTTGGCACCTAAATATACAAATTTGCTCACATTTTTGACTCTGCATTCGTCAAGTGTGATGTTTTGTGTATGTGAGGTATTTTTCCTCGACCACGTCATGAGCTTTGTTTTATTTTCATTTATTTGTACCCTACCAGTTTTGCTTCGCTGTCGAGTTTCAGGAAGAGATCTTTGGCAGTTGTTAAGACCGTGACAAACTGTTGATGTTATCCGCGTAGGCTACTACTTGGCTCGACTTATACAGTATTACACCTTGTGTCGACAGCTATCTTCGTTATGACGTACTCTAGAGCCATAGCAATGGAGCCAGCTCATCTCCCTGCTTTAGTCCGATATTTGCGCCAAAGGCATCGGTGAGTTGGTTATTGATGCAGACTTGGAAGGTCGTCAACGTCATTGTCTTTTTGGTAAGGTGAAGTAATTTGGCTGGGATGCCAAAGCTGTCGTATGCTTGCTTAAAGTCAACGAAAATTTGGTGTTCGTCTATGTTGAATTCCCAGCACTTTTCAAGTACCTGCTTGAACAATTGGTCTATTGAGAACAATTGGTCTATTGTCGATCTCCCTGCTCTAAAACCATTTTGATACTCCCCAATAATACTGTTGGCATATGATCCGATTTTATTTTCTAAGATCTTTGAAAATATTTTGTACGCCGTACAAAGTAGTGACGTGCGTCTATAATTTTCGCACTGTAGCTTGTCACCTTTCTTGTGGATAGGGATTATAATTGATTGGCTCCACTCTTGCGGCATATGTTCTTCTCCTCAAATGTGCTAGATGACTTTGTGAATAGCTTTCTGAAGATCACTGCCAACTTATTTGATGAGCTCCACTGAAATCTCATTGGTGCCTGGTGGTTTATCATTCTTTTGAGCTTTGATGATGGACACACTTCATCCAGAGTTTGTGGGGCCAATGGAAGCTCTCCGCAGATTTCCATAGGCTCCGATGTTGTGGAGCTGTGCGGAGGATTAAGGAGGTTCTTGGAATATGATGCCTATCTTTCCTTAATCTTGGTTTCATCAGCAATAATATTGCCGATGTTATCACGACAGAGCGTGGTTATGGACTGGTGACTACGTTTCAGACTTTTCACTACTTTGTATGATTGTCTCGTGTTGTTGCTCACTAAACTTACATCTACGAGGTGTGAATTTTGGCGAATTTTGTTTTTTTTCAAAAATTATTTATTTATTCATGAATATCTATTTTGTCCCCTTCAAAGTAATCCCCATGAGATATTATACACTTGTGCCAACGGTTTTCCCAATCTTCGAAGCACTTCAAAAAATCATTTTTTTTAATCTTGTTCAGCTCCTCCTTCGATGCCGTCTTTATCTCGTCAAGCGTAGCGTAACGTCGTCCTTTCATGGGCCTCTTCAGTTTAGGAAACAAGAAAAAGTCACAGGGGGCTAGATCTGGGGAATACGGTGGCTGCGGCATCATTAGTGTGTTGTTTTTGGCCAAAAAGTCGCGCACAAGCAACGATGTGTGAGCAGGGGCGTTATCGTGGTGCAAAAGCCAATTTTTGTTCTCCCACAAATCCGGGCGTTTCTGGCGGATTGCCTCGCGCAAATTGCGCATAAGTTGCAGGTTATATTCCTTATTGACCGTTCTTCCCTGTGGCAAGAACTCATGATGCACCACGCCCCTGCAATCGAAGAAAACTGTCAGCAAAACTTTCACATTCGACCGAACTTGGCGCGCTTTTTTCGGTCTTGGTTCATGTGGCAGCTTCCATTGAGATGATTGAGCTTTGGTTTCCACGTCATAACCATAAACCTACGATTCGTCACCAGCAAATTTGGTTCGTCGCGGACAGAGTTTAACATCTCATTAGCAATGTTCATGCGTTGCTGTTTTTGGTCGCAATTGAGCAATTTTGGTACGAATTTCGCGGCGACCCGTCTCATGCCCAAATCGTTGATAAAAATCGAATGGCACGAGCCAATCGATATGTTTAGGTCCTCAGCAACTTCTCTAACGGTGATTCGACGATTGGCCAATACCATTTTCTCCACTTCATTAATTTTTTCGTCTGTTGTTGAAGTGCTCGGGCGTCCGGCACGCTCTTCGCCGTTCACATCTTCTCGGCCTTCTAAAAACATTCTGTACCACCGATAAACGTTGCTTTGGTCCAAAGTAGCTTCTCCGTATGCCACAGTCAACATTCGGAATGCATCCGCGCACTTAATTTCGGTTTTCACACAAAATTTGATACACGTTCTTTGATCCATTTTTTTGAATAAGTAAAAATCGAAGACGATTGAAAACACGTGCAAGTAAAGCAGCTATCACCAATCGAGTGAACATTCAAAATGGCCGAGTTTGTCGACATAAGTAACAGACATGAGTACCAACATAACGCCACAAAAAAATCGAAATTCGAATATACGTAACCCGCGAAAATTCAAAATTCGTGATACTTTTTGAACACACCTCGTATACTGCTCAATTGTTCGTCTTAGTATTTTCTTTTCTTGGTTCTAATTATCTTACTCGCTACTTTTCTGGGATTTTCATAGTGTTCTCTCTTCGTCCTGGTTTTCCTACTTGTGTAATCTTTGGATGCCTGATTCTTTTTGCCTAGAGCATTCTGGCACTCATCATTGAACCAATCATTTCTCTTGCGCCGGGCTTGATGTCCAATCGTTTGTTCTACCATGGTCTTAAAAGCCGCTTTCACTTCTCTGCAGAGCACGTTGCTTGTCTTGAACGATGCATCTGATAAGATGGGAGCCAGCAGGTTGTCGAGGGTTTCCGTGAAATTTTTGGCCACAGAAGCCGTTTGGAGTCTTTCGATGTCAAATTTTTGTTGCGGGCTGGTCTTTGTTGAATATGCCTTTGACATACGACACTGATAGGTTAATTTGATCAAGTAATGATCTGAATTACAATTTGGTCCTCGGTATGTACGGACGTCAAGTATGCTCGAGGCCCATCGTTGTTGGATCAGAACATGTTCGATCTGGTTTTGTGTGTTGCCATCCGGTGATACCAAGGACATTTTATGAATGCGTCGATGTGGGAAGCAAGTCGGACGTATGACTAGACTTCGCTTCTTCGTCCATTTCTTCAGTGGGGGCGTGAATGTTAATCAGCCAGGCTTTGAAGAATTCCGCTTTTATACGGATGTTTTCCTGGATTGCCAGTATTTTTAATTAATATTGACCGGCCTGTTGCAAAAGGCCCTTAACAGCGCCATGGTAATTAAGTGATCTGACATTCCAGGATCCAATGCCATAGTTCTTTTTCCATTTACGAGGTCGATGCCGTGAGTCCAATCCATGCCAAGGCCCATCTGCAGATTTTGAAACATTATATGGTTTTCCAGGGAAAGGGAGGTAGCCCGTCACCCAACCGTCATTCCGGCGGCATGATTATTACATCGATTCCGTTATCAGGCGCGAAATATTCCCCTTTACCCTCTTGCATCCCCACAAAGGAGGTGTAAGTAGGATTTAGTAGCAGAGCTGTAGATGTATTTACAGTTATTAGCATTTCTCGGCATTTGATGTCCCGTTATTGGGGAACCAGTGAACTCAATGTGCGACCCCGAGAGCATTTTCTGCCATTTAATTGAAGGGTTTGAAATGAGGAATCATGGAAGCTATGCGTTGGAGAAACGAGGGGTTTCCTGCTCCTTTGAGTTGTCTTTTCCTTTTGTCAGGATGATTCTGTGGGGAGGAACAATGGATGTGAATAATAACAAAAAGAACGAAAACATTAATTAAACAATTTATTTGGCAATCGATTCACGGCGGATGGCGGACCTCGACTGCCTCATGTCGAATGACCGTATCGTCTTGTCTGTGATGTTCGGTGTGCTTACACTGACAACTTGGCCATTCCTGCATCGGAATCGTCCTCGATTTCGTCACTGCTGTCTCCGTCATTGGTTTCTTCGTCGGTTTCGATTTCCGGTGGTTTTGAACACCACGGTCGGATCTTGTCAACGGCGTAAACTGAACAAAACGGCTTTTGTGAAATTCGTAAGCATGGTATATCCTCGATAAGGTACCGGTCCTTGCCAAGAATGCGGGCGATTATATAGGGTCCCTTAAATTTGGGTTCCAACTTTCGACTCTCCCCAGTCGAAACAGCTTCGTTCTCAATGAGTACAATATCGTTAATCACATATTCTTTGGGCGAAGATTGCTTTTTGTCGAAACGTTCCTTCCAACGCAGCCGCTGATTTTCAATATTCTCCAAAGCTGTATTTCGTTTAGTTGCTAGATCCACGAGTACTGGTTCTGATTCGTTTTTGTTAATAAACTCGTCTTGCAGAACTGAGATAAGATTATTATTTGTCACATCTCTGAGTGTAAAATCGAATATGATTTCGTTTGGACTGAATCCAGTAGTATTATTCCTCTGCATATTTATACTCCATTGCAGTGCGGGTAGTAAATCGTCCCAATCGTTTTTATTTTCGGCGGTCGTACGTAGATAAGACAATATGGTTTGGTTTGCACGCTCCACTTGTCCATTTGCACGCGGAGTACGGACGGCAGTTTTGATATGAGTAATTTCATGTGACTTGCAGAACGCAGCAAATTTTCGCGACACAAATGCGGAACCACGGTCGGTTATAATTCGCGTAGGCAAACCAAAATAGCTCGTTAGATCAATTAAAATATTAATCACAGGTTGCGTAGAGGTATTCTGGACGGGTTTTGCCACTAGATACTTCGAAAAAGGATCGGAAATTGCAACGATATACATATTGCCCCTTTTGCTACGTTTGAACGGTCCAAGGTGGTCGATATACAATTGACGGAATGGCATCGGCAACATCGATTCCGTATATAAACGTCCTTCAGGCTTTCCTGAGCGCGATTTATTGTAGCAGCAATTAACACACGAGTCTATATAGTCTTTTACCACTTTACGTATTTTAAGAAACCAATAATTTTGTTGGATGCGCCCTATTGTCTTTTCAACCCCAAAATGTCCGTAATTATCGTGAAAATTTTGCACTACGCGTAGTTTGACGGATTTTGGTATCACTAATTTTAGCTGCTCGTTAACCTTTCAATACAAACGGAAATCTTTTAGTTCATATTCACTTTTGATTTGTTTAACACGTTCATCTTTTATTTTATTTTAAATAACGTTCACTATGTGCCGGGGTCGATCGTCTTTCAACTGCATAGTATAAATCCAATCGTCTGATCCACTTGTTATAGCCATGACGAGTCCTGCAACTTCAGGATCTTCGGGCGGCAGCTCGGGAGCTCGGCTGAGTGCATCGACATGTGCAAGTCGTCGTCCGGGTCGGTGCACAAGCTCAGCATCGTATTCAGTCAATCGTAACATCTACCTGGCAATACGAGGGATCATTTCGGTTTTCGTCTTCATATGCGTTATCGCTGAACAATCGGTAACTACACGGATGGGTCTGCCTAGAACATAAACACGAAATCTGTCTAGACTCGCGACCACAGCGAGCACCTCAAGCTCGTAGCTGTGATAACGGCTTTCGGCTTCGGAACAATGGCGGCTATAGTAAAAGACGGGTTTCCAATTCTTTCCATCCATCGACTGTAGTAATACACCAGCAAGTCCGAATGTACTGGCGTCAGAGTGTATTTCGTGTCGTGCGTTGATATCGAACAGCGCCAACACTGGTTCGTTGCATAGAATCTCTTTGAGCTTCTGGAACGATTCAGATTGGTCACTTCCCCATAGAAAGTGTTTCGATCCCTCCGTGTATTTTCTCAGCAGTTGAGTGATCTGTTTCGAAATCAGTGAATAATTGGGTACGAATTTTCGGAAAAATCCTGTGAGTCCGAGAAATCGTCTCACTTTGGTTACATTCCTCGGCGCTTCAAAGTTCTTTATCGCACTAACCTTTTGTTCTCCCGGTGTTATGCCTTCATCGTTGACAATATGTCCCAAGTACTCGATTTCGTCGGCAAGAAAACTGCACTTATCAAGTTTCATTGTTAATCCGTAAGATTTCAAAAGTTCTAAAAATTTTTGGAGCGACGATAGACCAGTCTCTATATCTTTGCTCGGTAGAACTATATCGTCCAAATACGCAATCGCTTCTCCGGGCCCCATTTTTGAAATGATCTTGTTTATTAAGCTTTGAAAAACTCCCAGCGCGTTCACCAGACCAAAAGGCATGCGATTGTACTCATAATGTCCATTATGAGTAACGAAAGCGGTGTACGGTTTCGACGTTTCGTCCACTTCGATTTGATGGTAGCCCATCCTTAGATCAAGCGTGGTGTAATATTTGTTGCCTGCTAATTTAGCAAACTGATCCTCGATATTCGGCATAGGGAAAGGTTGCTTAATCGTTTTTCCATTTAATTGGCGATAGTCCACGCATAAACGATTTTCGCCGTTTTTCTTCTCTATGAGAACGATAGGCGAAGCATATGCGGATTCCAATGGACGTATAATATCGGCGGCGAGTAGTTCGTCTATGATGTTTTCGACGGCTTGTCGTTTTGCATATGGGAGTCGATATGGTCGTTGTGTAACCGGTTCGCGTGTGTTCAACGATATTGCCATCTTTACAGCCGAACATTTTCCCAATTCGTGTAAATTTGTTGCAAAAAGTTTACGGAACTCAGACAACAACGTTTTTACTTGGTTTTGTTCCTTGGCTTTTAAGGATGTTCCCAATTTTAATGCCTCGTCATTTTCCAACCAGCATTCTTTCCCTCAAATTACCAGCGATTGTCCGTCTCTACATAGCACGTCCCGACCTAATAGCATTTCGTATTCGATACAATCATCCTCGACAACTAACACATCTACGTCGTACGTCTTGTGATCAATGTTCATTGAGACGATTACTTTGCTCGTACATTCGTATTTACCACCCGCAAATCCGCACAGAACAACATTGCAAGGAATGATATCACCTATAGTGTTCGCCAAAGACGCTCTCATCAACGTTCTATTGCTCCCTGGATCCACGAATGCTCGAGTCTCACGACCTCGTATTGACACCACTTTGATGATTTCCTTTCCATTTTCATTCGTCTGGATTTCGTACGTTCTCGCGCTATCCGGCGCAGATCTCATATGCAGGCAATCGGTGGTTTCATGAGTGGTACGATTGCATGTTGCGCATCTTGCACGGCGTTGCGGTTGTGGACAACGGACGGAGATATGTCCGGGCTTGAAACAATTATAGCAGACGGGTTATTTCGGTTTTCTTGGTAATGACGGTGTTTCAGGCTTACTCGTAGGATTCGGCGGACGCATGTCGTATGATCGGGGTTTCGGTTGGAAAGATTTTTTTGAACGGCAAGTGTCGGTATAGCGTCGAATTGCTGATAATAATTTGTGGCGAAAATTAAATTGTTGTGCCGATGATATTTTCCCGAAATCGATATCGTTGCAACCATTTATCACGTATTTTATGATTGCTGCGTCAGGCAATCCACCTTTCTGGCCTAGCGCTAGAACTCGATAATAATATTCCTCCATCGATTCGGTAAAATTGCGTTTCGTTTCAGCCATAAGGAGATGAATATCGGCTATGTTCATGAGACACGGAAAATCTGTAAGAAATTTTCCGACAAACTCTGTCCAAGAATTAAAAACTGGCGACATGTCGATCCATGTTTTAGCAGCACCCTTCAATTTCGAAAACATTGAAAGCAGCACAAGACGGTCACTCCATCGGTAGGCTTCCTTTAGTTGTGTGACACGACACACAAACTGTTCGGACGTTAAAGAATCGGCGGCAAACGGGTGAAACTCCGGCAACACATCGGCAATGTCACGAACATTCACAGACCCGATCCCGCTCGTCGGTTGATATACATACGAGTACATGCCTGTTGGCGGTTGAGCGAGATGCATGCGCGGCTGGTGATGTGAAGCAAACGAAACATTACTCATCATCGGTCCATGTATATGCGTAGGCATGGTGTATGCGAGTGGTTGAGTCATATTGATCGACGACGGCAACTGTGGTGGCACATACAGTTGTGTGTGTGCGTTCGTGTTTACACTTCCACTTATGAACGATTGAACGTTTTCGTCCACGCTTTGTGAAACTGTTTGTGTTACTGGCGTCGAAACGCTTTGTGGCACACCAACACTCAAATTTTGCAGCTGACGGACTGTTTCTACGAGTTCGTGGACTCTCGGTAGTAGATCACTATCTATCCTTGTCGCACTTTTATCACCCAATTCGGCGAGGCGTTGAACCAGCATGGACTTGTTCCCGGCGGTCGCCAATCCATGATATCGGCACTTCTCGCGCAGCACTTTCACCGTCAATCCATTTAATTCGGTTAACAAATCCATCATCCCACTTCTAAACTGTCAGGATGATTCAGTGGGGAGGAGCAATGGATGTGAATAGTAACAAAAAGAACGAAAACATCAATTAAACAATTTATTTGGCAATCAATTCACGGCGGATGGCGGACCTCGACTGCCTCATGTCGAATGACGGTATCGTCGTGTCAGTGATGTTCGGTGTGCTTACACTGACACTTCTACCTACTTTTTCTAGTTTTCCACGACAAGATGTGAAACATCCTGGTGGAGTTGGCACCCCTCGCAACCTCGGCAATTGAATCTAGGGTTCCGATGGCCAATACCGCATATAAGGACTCTCCATCCCCACGAGAACGCCTATAAAAAAGCAAAAATCACAGCCCGATGGCTAAGTAAGAAGAGGGAGGAACAAGTGAAGTACATAGCCTTCATACAGAGATCAGCGACAACGGACAACACCTTATAGACTTTGCTATTCGCAAAGATTTAACAGTAAGCTCCACATGCAAGTGAACCACAAGTGAACGTGGGCATCTCCAAAAACGACCAGCCATAAATATTCTCGACACGTGCTCGTTTTGCGGCACAATCTGTGATTTGGGCCACTGCCTTATAAAAGCCAAGTTCTTATGCACATTTTAAAGACCTGTAAGCAACGAAGATCAGTTACTCCAAGTGAGCAGTTACACAAGTACAATGATAGCACAGTAACTTTAACATACATGTCAGTACTGGAAAATTGCATAAACGTATTCCCGCAGGGGAAAGAAAGTAATGACGACATCAAAACCATGTGAAAGACAGTAAAAGATGTGGTAACAGAAGTGGCCGAACAGGTCTGGAGACACCAGGCAAAGAAAAGTAAGAACGACTGATACGGCGAGAAATATAAGGAAGCGGTTAAAAAAATGGGACAGGGTGCACAAAGAATAAGTGCGGCGACCGACTCGAGCCCAAAAAGAATAATATAAAGCCCTCAGATGGCGAGGTAAAAATGTGTGCCGAAAAAAGAAATGATTGACCATTAACACCAAGATCCAACCGATCAACAAAAACATGACCCTACATGAAGTTAGATTCGCGTATCCACAAATAAATCTTTGTAAAAGTGCACAAGGAACAATCATAAGTGACCCAGTCAAAATTCAAAATAGATAGCTGCAATATTTCCAGGAGCTATCCACAGTGTCGCCAATAACTACTGAAAATGTGAACATTCCAGAAGCAGGACAAGAGTTTCCAGTTTCACCATCAACCAGGAGTAAGTTACAGGCAGCAGTACTGGATCTCAGAATAAATAAGGCTCCTGGAATAGATGAAATACCAGCAAAACGGACAATAACCTTCTCCAAAAGACACCATTCCCCGCAGGTAGAGTTATGGACCACAGGAGTTTTCTTAGCGCATTGTATTCTTTGTGGCGTGTGCTCTCCACGTACCCGAGGAAGTAGATTTTTCCGCAAGGCTCCTCCATGGACAGCATCCGACTGCAAGTGTTGGTCTTACTTTTGATGTAGTTTCAGTCGATAGTGAGCATGTTACATTGCCGTAGATCCTCGGGGTGTTAAATGATCCATGCCCATTGGGGGAAGGTAGCCAGGGATAAAAAAAAAGCTATCGCGAATGGAGTCTCGAGCCTTGGCAATCCTTTGAGTATGCAAATGACCCTATTGGTAGGTAAAATGCTATGGGAAGGAATTCAGAAAAAAACCACGATGTAAGTCATGAAGGAGAAAAAACTAACGGTTGGATACCCTGGTAGTGCATATTGAGCGGGTAGGCTTGGCTTTTATAACAGATATATCTTTAAGCAATCTTGAGCCCGACAGAGTAAATCTATTCATGAATAGACTCTTGTTGGCACAAACACCGTCAAAACAAGAAACCGAACATGCGAAAACCCAGCAACCCCAAAAATTAAGACACAGCACATGTCTTCAAAGAAAACACAGGTTCCGATAGGGAAACCAACAATCCTGGCCTCATCTTTAGCAGTGACAATATGGGGAATAACGCACAGACTTGTCCAAACAGAAATCCCTGCGGCACTCGGGTACTGCGAAAACCGATTCAAACAACAGAGCGTCCTGAAAAAAGAGCGGAGAATTCCGCAGAACGCACTAGATTTTGACACGGTAGAAGAAAATGTAAAGAACATCGCGAACTCGATAATTGCTGCTGTGACCACTACCGGAGCGATCGAAGCAAGGATTTTAAATGCTGAAATAATAACAAATCATCTAGAACTCCACAAAGTGACCGCGGCAGAAAAAGAAAGGAGTGACCAGACAAACGAAGCCTCACTGTGGAATCTCACCACCTCCGTCAAAAATGTGGCTGAAGTGCTGTACTTGAAAATGGAAGCCGATAACCCCTCCCGACAAAAGACGTCACAAATTACAAGTGCCGTCCAGTAATGCTAAGAAAGAAAGTGGGAGATGTTTTTAAAAGAATAAAATTAGCATGCGAGTCACTAAAATCAGCAAAGGTGTAAAAAATTGACTCCTTGAATTAGAGGAGCTCCCAAACCAGATTGCTGGAGAAACTGCTTAAAGGTCAAAGAGGACTAGATGGTTAAAGATGAGAACACCTAAAGGGATTGCGCAGATAGCTTCACTATCAAACATCAATAAAGGAATGGTGTCTAGCCTAATCCGAAGACATCGAGATGAAAGGAGGCAGGAGAAGGCACTTGATGGGCATGGAATGCCAAATGAGGGGTTCTAGGCAGTGCTGATAAAAGGAGTGAAGAAAGCTGCAAAGAAACTTCTTTGAAGCGTGCCAGAAAATAAAGTTCACATACCTGACACGAGATAAGAGAGAAAAAAATCACGCCAAAGACTGTGCTGCTCGTTTTTACCGGACCAATGGGTTAAAGGCCAAAGAAGACCAGAAGGCGAAAGAATAGAAGATCTAAAGGGCACGCACAGATAGCCCCACCATCAAACATCAATAAAAGAATGGCGTCTAGCACAATTAAAGAATACTGGGATAAAAAAAGGAAGGAAAATGCATTTGATGGCAGCAAGAAGAATGACCTGACGCAAGACAGGAGAGAAGAAGCCAAGAAGAAGACTACGGCAGCACACACTACTCGTAAAATCCCAAGATGGCAAATTCTACTCAGAATTGTTTTGGGATATCTGGGGAAATCTAAGGCTCAAGGACATAAACACTGCTATTAAAGCAGTTTGACTAACCGGATCAGGCCATATATTGGTCAAATTCAGGTGCAGAGGTCGAGAATGAAGAAGCATTCTGCGACAATGGTGGTCATGATCAAAATAAGAGACACTGACTGCCAAGGTAGAAGAGGCCATCAAAAGGGAGCTCCTTAGCGTGGGCAGAGTTAAAGCGAAGCTAACACCAGAAAACCATTGGGAATAACGCATAGCCATCATTGACTTGACCGAAAAGGACACCGAAAAGTTTTTGAATAAGGCCAAAGTAAAAATAGGATAGGTCATCTGCAGGATACGGTGCAGAGCATCGCCTCTTCAATGCTTCAAATGCCTTAGCTATGATCACAACGCACAAGTATGCAAAGGATCCGATTAGAGTTTCCTTTGCTACAAATGCGGTCGAATAGTGCATAAAAGAAAAGAGTGCTTGAAGGAAGCACACTGTATACTTTGCAAGGATGCGAATCCAAGACCAAATCTTGGGATTAAGAAAATGTCTGGCTTTCCAGAAAGCCTTAGTTAAGGCAAAATTAGAACTTCGATGAACCATATCCTGCAGGTGAATCTACACCACAGTTCAATCACTCAAAACCCGTTTGAGCAGTTCGCGACTGACATAAAAACCAATCTTTTGCTACTGAGTGAGCAACACAACGATAAAAGTTCTGCATCATGGTATCTTGATAAAACTAGTACTGCTCTCATCTGGTTTCAAAACAGTGATTTCTAGGCGGGAGACTGTGGACCTTCTTTAGTGTGTACCAAACGCCGAAAGAAACCGGTATCATCTTTCCAAGCCAGGTTTAATGTTTTAGAGGGCACTGTCTTGAATGCAGATAGCAACGTGCTCATCCGGAGAGCGTTCAACACTAAAGCAATCGAATGGGGCATGCCTCAAACAGATCCGCGGATCCAAGGGTGGCACTCATCGTACCAAAAACTGGAAGTATACCGAGTTTCCGCCGTATTGGCTGCGAAGGAACCATATCGTAAATGACATTTGCCTCGGAATCCTTAGTACGGAGGATACCCAATTAGAGAGCATAAGGGAGCAAATTCATCGCACAGTAGTCCATTGGCATTGAGATCTATTTTTAGGGTATATCATCCCATGACCGTAACGTGATTCAAGGTGATATGGTCAATTTTACGCTCAATCGTGTGATTATTACCTGATTTTTTAATTAGTACCCATCACAGCTGGGTGGGCTGATAGCCCTACAGCAACATCAGAAGCTCAAACTCCATACCACCACCCAGCTTTGAACTTGGGAGCTGCTGCGCAAGTGGAGTATACCCTAACCTGCAGCTCCACACGGACTATATATATATATATATATATATATATATATATATATATATATATATATATATATATATATATATATATATATATATATATATATACGAGGTTTGTTCAAAAAGTATCACGAATTTTGAATTTTCGCGGGTTACGTATATTCGAATTTCGATTTTTTTGTGGCGTTATGTTGGTACTCATGTCTGTCACTTATGCCGACAAGCTCGGCCATTTTGAATGTTCACTTAATTGGTGATACCTGCTTTACTTGCACGTGTTTTCAATCGTCTTCGATTTTTACTTATTCAAAAAAATGGATCAAAGAACGTGTATCAAATTTTGTGTGAAAAACGAAATTAAGTGCGCGGATGCATTCCGAATGTTGACTGTGGCATACGGAGAAGCTACCTTGGACCGAAGCAACGTTTATCGGTGGTACAGAATGTTTTTAGAAGGCCGAGAAGATGTGAATGACGAAGAGCGTGCCGGACGCCCGAACACTTCAACAACAGACGAAAAAATTAATGAAGTGGAGAAAATGGTATTGGCCAATCGTCGAATTACCGTTAGAGAAGTTGCTGAGGACCTAAACATATCGATTGGCTCGTGCCATTCGATTTTTATCAACGATTTGGGCATGAGACGGGTCGCCGCGAAATTCGTACCAAAATTGCTCAATTGCGACCAAAAACAGCAACGCATGAACATTGTTAATGAGATGTTAAACTCTGTCCGCGACGAACCAAATTTGCTCCAGAGGGTCATAACTGGTGACGAATCGTGAGTTTATGGTTATGACGTGGAAACCAAAGCTCAATCATCTCAATGGAAGCTGCCGCATGAACCAAGACCGAAAAAAGCGCGCCAAGTTCGGTCGAATGTGAAAGTTTTGCTGACAGTTTTCTTCGATTGCAGGGGCGTGGTGCATCATGAGTTCTTGCCACAGGGAAGAACGGTCAATAAGGAATATAACCTGCAAGTTATGCGCAATTTGCGCGAAGCAATCCGCTAGAAACGCCCGGATTTGTGGGAGAGCAAAAATTGGCTTTTGCACCACGATAACGCCCCTGCTCACACATCGTTGCTTGTGCGCGACTTTTTGGCCAAAAACAACACACTAATGATGCCGCAGCCACCGTATTCCCCAGATCTGGCCCCCTGTGACTTTTTCTTGTTTCCTAAACTGAAGAGGCCCATGAAAGGACGACGTTACGCTACGCTTGACGAGATAAAGACGGCATCGAAAGAGGAGCTGAACAAGATTAAAAAAAATGATTTTTTGAAGTGCTTCGAAGATTGGAAAAACCGTTGGCACAAGTGTATAATATCTCATGGGGATTACTTTGAAGGGGACAAAATAGATATTCATGAATAAATAAATAATTTTTGAAGAAAAAACAAAATTCGCGATATTTTTTGAGCACACCTCGTATATATATATATATATATATATATATATATATATATATATATATATATATATATATATATATATATATATATATATATATATATATATATATATATATATATATATATATATATATATATATATATATATATATATATATATACATTTAAACGAGTATATATGTGTATATATATATACTGCATATCGTATTTTGCAAAAAAAAAAATTACTTTCACCTATACCATGCACAACGAGTACAAAGTCTGCTACTCCAACAACCCAGAGGGTATAATTTTGTCGGACGATGTTGCAGAGGTACAGAGAGGATCTGCGATTCTTTGAAAAAATCCTATGATCTGAAGGGCCAAAATTTAAAAGGGATGGTTAACTGTTACATATATTGACCCATTCAAGCTACTGGAGAACTTAACTTACAGAACCACTTACCAAATTTATTAGAATAGATACCACTGAACATTTACCGCAGTATGTGGTCCGTGTGGAGCTGTGGGCGCAGCAGCTCCAAAGTTCAATCCTCGGTCGCAGCACCGAGTCTGATGTTGCTGTCGGACTATCAGCCCACCCACTTGTGATGGATACTAATTGAAAAATAAGGCAAGGCGTAGTATTGACCATATCAGCGTAATATCGACCATGAGATACCCTAACAATATACCTCAGCTTGCCGCTCGGATTTGGACTGTTGTGCGATGGATTATTATTATTTTCATAACTAACCACAGTATGTGGTACCAACAAGATGACTGCCTTGCGCATTATGCTTGCATAGTAGGAGAGTTTTCGATCGAGAATCCCTCTATCGATGGACTGGGTGGGGTGGTACGATTTCGTTCACCTGATTCAAATCTTGTAGATCTCTTACAAAGGAGCACGATAAAAGAAAAAGTTTACTCTGAATCCATTTAAAATTTACAACAGCTGCATCAAAGAATACCAAAAGCCACTGAAGACATCAACTCGAGAAGATACGCCCTGTAAAAGATTGAATTCCTAAATCATTAACAAAAACAACAATCGAAATAACATTCATACGTTCATATCATAAGCTAACATATGTACACATTTTCAATTGTAAATCATTCAATTCATTTGCTTACTGACAAAAGCCCAATTTAAACAAACAAAAATATCATAAAATATCAATCCTATCGCATGGCTACATGTAAACATACCAACTGTATAATCATTCAATGCAATTTCTTTTGTTTTCTTCTACACGCACTCTAAATATCGAGTGTACCCGTATTACGTTACATTTCATTCGTACCTCATCAAGTGTGGAAGTATTCCCTGACCACACTCAATGCACGCTAATTATCTTGCTCATCAAGGGGTTAGCTACCATATCCAATTGATGCGTACGAACATGGGTTGTTAACATATGAGTGCATGTTTAATGTATGGAATATCGACATCTATCCATTGAATGAAATAAATGTATGTGAATGTAATAAGAGCGCTTGAACAATGGGATTGAAATATTTGGACTTTGGAATTATTGAAACGCGTGAGTTTTTGTTTATGAGGCAATAAATCAATTTATTGGAAAGCACAAGTGGAAATTTGTCAAGTAATAAATTTTTGCTTACACTTTTTAAAATAAGAGAAAAACAAATTAGCTGCGTAATACATAGGTTAAGTGAAAGAAAATTATATAAATACCGAAGTAAAATTGAATAAAGTCAAGAATTGAAATTGAATCGTCTTGGCGTTTCATTGCAAATCTTACTTCCGCGAAGCTATATTGCGGACTTAGAAATTGCGGCGTCGTGGACAATGTCCTCGCCATGTTCGCCGCGGAGCAATTCTCCATTTAACATAACATTTCAGCCCGTTCTATTAAGATAAGGCTGAACCTCGTGAGCATAAAGCTACTAAATATGGAAGACTATGAATGAGAAACGACGAGAATGTCAGAAAGCTGCACAGTGAATTATAATTTATACATCAACTTTCACACCACATGCAGGAACTTCAGTTTCACCAATTTCTAGAGGCAAATGAAATTTAAGGCAAGATAGGTATATATTAGATAGAGAAAATATAAAATTGTATGAAGAACTAGAAAAACTGCAAAAAAGAAACACCAAAGAGCTAACAGTTAACTAAAGACTCCCAAAAGAAAAATTACTCTACGCTATCCAATGTCATCTAAGGTCATTGCAATAGTTTGAAGACTGTATAAGAAAATGTAGCATCGAAAACAATTTTTGAAGGAGAAGACATATGTAAGTCAAAAGTAAAAACTACTCTTCAACGGGAAAGTTTAGTATAATAAACATAAGCAGTCGAGAAGCCCCGTGGTGACCGGGAGTGTCAGCCCCCTGAGGAGAGAAGCTGGTCATCCCGTCGGAGCTGCTTACTTTGTTGTTTTACTAGGTTTAAGTTAACTACAGACATCAAGTTTCTATCCTTAAGGCAGAGATGAGTGGTTCACTTCAGCCACTTTAACGTCTTTAAGTTTGACATTCCCCTTGTAATGCAACGACCTTCTTCAGGAAAAGTAACGGTCACTTTTGTACAATATTTGCGTTCATCTCAAGCCTCAGTGTCCGCAAACTTAAAGAGACAAAAAGGTTCTGAATCACTATAGAGTGGCTTAATTTACATATATTAGAACATTTCCAATGATAATAAAAATTGATTGGAATACATTGTAGAGCAGAGTACGTGTGATAAATATTTTGTAGTGTAGCTTCGTGGCGCAACAAACCCGCCTCATATGATCCCGCAAATAGCTAGTCGACAAGCACGCATCGTCAAGCGAAGTTAATCAGCTGAGTTTGGTCTTCTTTATAGCTCGTTGACACTTGTGCCTGGCAATCGGTACCCGTGGCTTACACAGACGAGACGGACGAAGAAAAATCATTGCATCGGGCATTCATCAGATTATAGAGAAGCAGAATGCTCCAAGAGAAATAGTCTGATTGAGAAAATCAGAAGCAATTTTGATGGAGATGATGTGTATAAAAACGACATCTTCTTGACACAATGTAAAACATTTACCATTTATTCATAAAAGAGACCCTGACGAAAGATGTTCTCATTAATAAAGCCGCCTACAGTTGGTGGTAGAGAAACTCGCCTATGCAAGGCAAAAACAAGATTGTTCCTCACTCAAGCATGAACGCGAGCACAGTATGTTCAGCAGATAGACCGGCTTACATGACGTAATTGCCAGGATTGCAGGACAAAACAAATACTGTACCATATATGGAATGATCGTAAATCAGTTAAATGGGCTCAGTGGATTAGAAAATCGGAAATGATCGGAACGTCAAGCAAAAAAAGTAAAGATCACAAAAGCATAAAAGAGGTAGTTGAAGAAACTGTTACAGAACTGATAGGAAAGTTTAATCAAACCTTGGTGAAATGAACGAAACAAATTCACAATATACAAATGCATTATAAGAGTTATCCAGCCACTATAGATTATTTAAAAGGTGACGTCGTTGTTTTGCACATCAATTTTAGCAAAAACTATAACTGTAAGCACTTTAAAGAACAAGAAAGCAATATTGTATACTGGAGTTATGTATACAAAAATGGAAGAAAAGGCAAACTGGCGGTAACTTCATTTGGTACTCACTTTGGAAATGAGTCTCGAAACCCTGTTTCTGATTGGGCGCACATACATTCAGTTATTAGCGATATAAAAACGGACTATCCTCAAATACAATAGTAATAATTCATTTTTTCCCTGATAGTTCTGCTAATCAGTACCAGCAGAAGTTACATTTTTATTTCATATTGTATATTCAAAAGTTACAAAAACTACAATTTTGTCCGCATCACATGGAATTTTTTTGAAGCCGGCCTCAGGAAAGTGGCCGACAATGGCGTTAATAGCTACCTTGAACGAACTGCAGATGTAAAAGTAGCCACTGCTTTGTATATTTCTGACGCAGAAAGCTTCTTTAAATACCCTGAAATGTTGAATTAGGTCGGTTTGTACTCGGTAATTGACAGCGACATTCAAAATATTGAAAAAACTTTACTTAAAAACCTCGTCTCTATACAGGGTAGTATGCTCCAGGTGAACTCCAATGCGAAAACCTTAGTTACTTTTGCCAAAGAGATTTTTGCAAGAAACGCATGAAAAACGATATTGAGATTTCGTCAACGGAGTCGATCATCAGATGCTAACTCTGACTTCGATAGATTAGCATGATTAATTAGATGTTATGTAATGCTCATAGCTTTTTAATTTTTATTTAAGCCAATTGCATGTTTTTGCTTCTACATGAATCCAAAAACATATTCTCCAGTTTCTGTTTCCGTTGTTGACATGAGCAGAAGAAAAGAATCATTCATATGGATTGGACGACGAAGTACTAGCTAATATATTTAATAGCGTTGCCGTACCTAGAAGAACATACACAGCACAGTTTATTCTTCATCCGATTATGAGCCTGTTCCAAATCAACCTTCAGTTTCTAACGTAAAAGAAAAGCGTCTATTTTAAAACGAAAATGCTGGTTCATCGAAAATACTGGACGGTATTCCTGTTTTAGTTAAAGTTACTTCCGTAGAAAACAAACATTCTACTTACCTGGGCGTTGCTAAGAGTGTAGTTGATGAAGGGGGGGAATCAAGGTTATGTTTTATAAGACATTGACTGAGGAAAGGTTCAAAGCAGTAAGGACTAACATTTCTTACGAACCTTACGATAATATTTTGGAAATTTTTTCTGACCCTAAAATGATAAAGAAAGGTATATGAGTACACTTTGGTATTGGTAAACCATTGTTGTTGTTTTTAAGATGTTTATATACATTTGATGATTTATTTGCATGCCACTTGTTCATAGAGACTGAAAATAAATAATTTTTCTTGAAAAGCCATCGGGCCTTGCTTTATTGTGTGAGCAGACCCGTTTTGGCTCCTTTGATTCATCTTCAGCGTCTTAAGCATGTGTGGAAGAAAATTACTTTATATAGGTAAAGTGTAAGCTAAGTAGATAGGTACTAAATTACGTTAGGTAGAGTGATATTAGGTTTTTGTTTTTTAGATTGTTGGATGTCCATTTGTTCCAGTTCATATCGCTTCCGTTTCCATCGGAGAGTGTGCTAAGGTACTGAGAAAATACATCGGAATTTGTAATAAGTTGTTCGTCGATAATGTTACAGTTTTTTCCATGTTTATATATTTCAAGCCTTTCTAGAATGTCCAGTCTTGATCGTTTGCTTTGTTTATGCAACCATGTCATAGAATTTGTCATAGTTTCAGGCTCGTGTGTGTGTGGTTTTGTAGGTGCGTCGCATAATTGGAGTCTACCTTCTTGTGTAAGAAAGATTGTATATGCGCTTTGTAGTCGTTAATTTTAGTGTTATCCTTCCTTTGTATACCATATCGCAGTCCTTGCTTGTCAGTTTGCATTTGCCGCTGCACTGGTATATTGATGTGTCATTCAGTTTTGGTTTCAGTTTGTTTCCAGTGTAGTTGTTAGCTTTGAATGTGATTTTCAGTTTGTATTTCCTAAGGAAGTTTGATCGGTTGTATGCATAGATATAGAGAGTACTAGGCCCGCAACCAGTCGCGCGAGCCGAAGCAATTAGCAACCTTCGCTAAAGTTGTGTGAAGTTGAGTTTTGAACTGATATGTTTTTGTTTTTGCACTTAATTCACTCCGAAGCACGTTCACGTTTAAAACGTTCTTAATTTTAAAGATCACGTGTACAAAACTGGCACTTTTGTTCACTGTTATTATTAAAAACTCGCCCTTGACACATGAGTTTTCTTGCCGTTTTCTCGCCTCTACGAATTTCATCAGCTATGACATTCGAGTTTTCTGTGAGAGAACGGGTGTTGTATTGTACTCAAACTGTTCTACGAATGATAACGAAGGCGCGATCGTGTGTTCGCGGGTGTCAGTGGAGAAGTTATTCTTCTGAAGAAGGGAAAGAAAAATCTGTCTGGAAACAAATGGGAAAGAGAGGCAGAGGGAATCATATAGTTTCGAGAGCGTAAGTTATCTTTAACTTATTTATGTGTTAAATTTGCTTCCCACATGGACGAGTACGAGTTACTTTTGTTTGTACTGTGTAATAAGATTAATCAATGTCACGTTGTTTGTATCCGTTATTACTAGCTATTCTGTAAATGTTGCTTGGCTCGTTTGAGTAGTTAGTAGCAGTCATGGGGATGGAGTGGAGTCTCTGTGCCATTAATCTGTACGATGCTAGTTTATGTTGTGCATGGTGGTTGGATATTAGATGTATGGTATGATCAGTTGTGGTTGGTTTTCTCTATATTTTGTAGTCTAATCATGTTTGTTCGCGTGGCACAGTTAGGTTCAGGTAGTTAAGTTGTCGTTTGTTTCTTTCTTATATTGAATTTTATATTTGGGTGTATTTCATTTATATACGTAAGTAGTTCATCTTGTTCAATTTTTGTGAGTCAATAACGATGAAACGGTCATCTATATGTAGTCTTTAAACTATTACATTGAAGATTTTGACATCTTCCAAAGATTGTAAGAATATTTGAGATTATTAAGGACATTGGATGTCCCATGCCCTAATCGTTCTTAGCAATATATGAGTTATTAACTGAACATAAAATTTTCTTCTTCGTAGTACTACAGCCCCTCTCGAGCATTCGCTTCCTGAAAATAGCGCCTCCAAGTGTTTCGGCCCATTGGTCGCATCCGCCAATTTCAAAATCTGAGCAGCGATGAACTGTCTTCATCAACAGCGTAGGAAACTCTCCAGCCTTCAGTTCTCCAAACAAATATTTTTTTGGGTGTCCGTTGTTCGTCCATACGATTCACGTCACCAGCTCATTGCAGCTTCCACAGTTTGATAATTGTTGTAACCTGCGGCTCGTCGGAAATCTCATACAGCTCATAGTTTTATCGAATTCATGATTGGCTCCTGTCTCGCTTCATTCCGATCATTCGCCTCAAGAACTGACCCAGCGTTCACTATATTTGCGGATGCTAGAGTCAGTGTCCATGTTTCACACCCATAACATAACACAAGTCTTATCACAGATTTGTATACTTGGAGCCTTGTTCTCCTGTGTATGCATCTGGTGTTCAAGATCGTCAAAACTAAAAGTTTTATTTGCGAGCTGTAGTCTTCGGCGTATTTCGTCCCTTTCATTACCGGTTTTCGTTATTTTGTCACCTAAATACATAAATTTGCCCACATTTCCGAAACTGCATTCGCCAAGTGCGATATTTTATGTACTTGAGGTATTTTTCCTCGAATGCGTTATGGGTTTTGTTTTATTTTCATTGATTTGTTGACCTACTAGTTTGGCTTCGCTATCGAGTTTCAGGAAGAGTTCTATAGCAGTTGTTAATGGCCGTGATAAAATATTGATGTCGTCCGCATAGACTAGTACTTGGCTCGACTTCTATAGTAATGTACCTCGTGATCGACAGGTAACTTTCTTATGACGCGCTCTAGAGCCAAATTAAATAACAATGGGGCCAACCCACAAGTTAGTTATTGATGCGGACTTTATAGGTCATCGACGTCACTGTCATTTTGATATGATGGACTAATTTGGTTGGGATGCCAAAGCAAAGCATTATTTGGTACAGTACCTTACGATCAATACTGTCGTATGCTTGCTTAAACAACGAGAATTTTGTCTACGTCTTTGTTCAACTCAAAGCATTTCTCAGATACCTGTTCGACAGTGAACAATCGATCAATTGTCGATCTACCTGCCCTCAAACCATCTTAACACTCCCCAATGATACGGTTAGCGTATGATCTGATTTGATTTTCACAGATTTTCGAAAATATTTTCACGCTTTAGAAAGCAGTGATATGCCTCTATGATTTTCGCACTGTAGCTTGTCATCTTTTTTGTGGATAGGGAATATAATTGATTGGCTCTACTCTTTCGGTATATGTTCTTGTCGCCAAATGTACTGGATGACTTTGTGAATGGCTTGATGAGTTCCACTGAAAGCTCATCGATGCCCGGCGATTTATTATTCTTTTGGGCTGGTGGAACAAACTTCGTCCAGAGTAGGTGCGCTCAATGGAAGCTATCCGGAAACATTCATATGCTCCGATGTTGTGGAGCTGTGTGGAGGATTAAGGAGATCCTTGAAAGTTGATGCTCATTTTTCTTTAATCCTGGTTTCATTAGCGATACTATTGCCGCTGGCATCACGACAGAGCGTGGTCTTGGGCTGAAAATTTCGTTTCAGGCTTTTCACTACTTACTTTGTGTGCTTGTCTTGTATTGTTGCTCGCAAGACTTACATCGATACTACTAAATTGATGGTCATAGTATTTTTTTCTTAATTCTAATTATCTTATTTGCTACTCTTCTGCGATTTTCATAGTGTTCTCCCTGCGTCCGGGTCTTCCATACGTAAGAGTTCTTTGAACCTGAAATAGTTCTACTTGATTTTGTTCTTTATGTGATTGAGTAGTTGATCTGTGAATTATCGGCTGTTATTAAATGCAAGTTTTTCTTTTGGCATGACCAGTGTTTCATCGACGGGTATGAACGTAAAGAGGATGGTGATGTCTAGTGATACAAGTCGAGAAACATTCATAGTACAACGAAGTACCCGCAAATTGTAATTTAAATTCCCCGGGTATATGATATTTCAAAAAAATGTATTTTGTTAAGTTGGTAGGACTGTCCTTAATTACTATACCAAATATGAGCGCGATCTGGCAACCAGTTTGTTTACAGCAACTGCTTAAGTCGGTATACCTCAGTAGGGAGTTGCGATTTTTGTGATTTTTTTATTGTGTAGACAAATATAATGAAACAGAGCACACTGTTACGGACTGTTTCCCAATATACCTTTTGAAAGGTGAAAACGTGAATATTCTACCACTTGAATTGAAATTAAGATATTCAAAAGAAGATCTGTAAAGATACAGAAAATAAGTTCAAGTAGCAGAAGAGTGCTCCTGCCAGAAGGGTTTCGTAAAATAATTAGTAAATCAAACAATATATTCTGCATATCGAAACTTGACTAATCTAAAGATTCCATAAATTGAGTTCGAAAAATTATCATAGTTATTATATTTTTAAATTCGCCGGCATTTTGTTTCAAGGTTTTTTTCACCTCGCCGCGTAATTAATCATGATAGCACATCAATATTATGAACCATTCCAAATTTTTTTTTCAAAATCCCTACATATTTGTAGTGTCTAGGTCCGTTGGAAACGTGTTTCTCCTTAGTACCACGTGTTAATGTTGTTGTAATTGTTAAATATTCAATCGGCTGTAACTTATTGTTCAATTGTTGTGAAATTTTCATTGGTTTCAAAAAACTTAAATTGTAGCTTCTGGGAAATTTAAGGATCTTATTTTGGTTTTATAGGCAAAAATGAAAAATTTATAAAATGCACTGTTATTAATAAGGTTGAACGAATATCTACTTCTGAAATATTTGTTGCCCTTGTACTCCTAGAGTCTCACCTCCTGTGATTCGTACAATTCCCCTTCCCCTGCACCTCTCAAAGCAAAATTTGTCATTTTAAGACCTGTTTTGAAAAGTTCGCATCAAGACCTTTCATTTGATACCCAAATTGCCTACACACGATGAAATTTTTATTTTCAGGGGTCAATCCCCTATATGAGGAGACCGCACCTTAAACACCTTATAAATTTTTTTTGTGGTGAAAATTTAAAGAGGGCGTCACTTTGCATCCACCTATAAAATCTTGTTTCTAGCTTATGTAGTTTGCGAGACGGAAACAGGGACGGACGGTCGCACAGACGGACAGACAGAACGCGATTTTAGTAAGGCTTTGTAAAATGATTTTACAAAACCCTAACTATCTTTCTAAAAGACAATAAAATCACATAATTACAATAAAAAAACATTCGACTCGCATAGGAAGCAATATAACTTGGAAGTAGGAGACCTAGTCTACGTGGAAAATGGAAATCGGTTGAATAGAAAAAAAATGGATGAACAAATTGGACCATGTAAATTTTTAATTGGACTTTACAAAGTTCTAAGAAAAATTTCAAATTCAATATATGAAGTTGATGCCGGACACAAAGAGCCGAAGTAACCCTCTACCACATAACAATAGATCTCCAATATTGGGCAGTAAATAAACAATTACGTGCAATGTCACTTGCAATTATTTCTTTCTAAGGCCCCCATAAGCAGGAGAGTGCTCCTACGAGAAAATCTTTGTAACCGATAATTTGAATAAATCGATAATTTGAATAATTCATCCAATACTTGGATAAGAAATTGTTCCAATTTATGCAAAAGAGGCATAGCTTCTTTATAAGCATATTGCAGCCGGAGCTTAAATAATTTTTCGGAATGATCAGCTGACTGAATATATTTAAATTAGACATTATTCCTTAAATTCTCATGAAAGCATTTAGGGCTTTACGAGCCGATTACGGTCGACATAATCGACCTACACAAAACAATTTCGAACACAGTGAGATCAGTTATTGATATTGCAAGGCCTGTGCATCATCGCTGCCATTGCTCAAAGTGTGGAGGAAGACCCGAATTTGTCGATTCCTTGACGTGGCCAACATTTGGGCTTGTCTTACGGCTCATTGTGGCGGATTTTCATTTGCTCCATCCGTACAAAATCCAACTCACTCAAGAACTTAAGCCTCAAGACCATACACAACGCAGAATGTATGCGAAATGGGTGATTGAACAACAAGCCATTGATGACGATTTTTCGAAAAAAAAATTTCTTTGGTGATGAGGCTCATTTTTCGCTCAGTGGTTACGTAAATAAACAGAATTGCCGCATGTGGGGCTCTCAAAATCCTCAGGTGATCGCAGAAAGGCTTTGAATCCGGAAAAAGTGACCGTTTGGTGTGCATTATGGTCCGGTAGTGATATTGGCCCGTATTTTTTTGAAAACGATCAAGGAAGAGCCATTAAAGTCAATTCTGACCGCTATGCAGGATGTTAACCGATTATTTTTCGAGAGAAATTGAAGATTATGATCTGGAGAATATGTGGTTCCAACAGGACGGAGCCACAAGCCACACAACAATTTCCAGGACGCGTAATTTCGAGATTGAGTGATGTCAATTGGCCCGCAAGATCCTGCGATCTAACACCTTTGGATTTCTTTTTATGGGGCTATGCGAAAGATCGTGTTTCCACGAACAATCCTCAAAATCTTGAGCAGTTGAAAACCAATATTCGTGAAGTTATGGCCGTGATATTGCCGGAAATTGCCGAAAAGTCATTGAAAATTACTTCAAAAGGATTGAGGCCTGTAAGAGGTCCCGTAGAAAACATTTGAATAATGTTGTATTTCACATATAATGGCAAGCTTTAATCTTTATATTGAATCAAAATTTTTGTTTTTATCTGAATATTCAATGTGTTTTCTTTAGCTTTACTTTTCCAAGCGTAAAATGGGTAACCCTATATATATATATATATATATATATATATATATATATATATATATATATATATATATATATAATATATATATATATATATATATATATATATATATATATATATATATATATATATATATATATATATATATATGTATACATTTATATGTACAAAGATATGCTTAAACTACTGTGACCAAAACATAAGGTGACATTTGAATTTAAACTTCGCGGGTCGATGGATTTGGAGAATTATTTTTTTAGGTTGCTAGTACTGTCAGTGACATCTCTGTCAAGTTTACATGTCAAAACATTCATTAGTGTTAGAGATACGCGTCGTTTCCACGATGGCCTTCAGTTCCGTCTTCGCTGCGGCTTGAATCTCCTCTATCGTATCAAAACGGTGTCCCCGGAGCGGTCTTTTGAGCTTGCTGAACAGCGAGAAGTCACACGGCGCCAGATCAGGTGAATACCGTGGTTGCGAAACGATATAGGTTAAGTGCATTATGGGATGGTGCATTATCCGGGTGTAAAAACCAAGAATTGTCTTTCCACTATCCCGGCCTTTTCAGGCGGATAGCGCTACGCAAACGACGCATAACGTTCAAATAATATTCCTTGTTGACTGTTTGGCCCAGCGGAAGGAGTTCATAATGCACAACACCACGATAATCGAAGAAGAGAAGAGGTTGATGGTCGCCCAGGACACTCTTCGTCTTCGACACGTTCACGGCCGGCTTGGAACTCACTATACCACTTGTAAACACGTTTTTTAGACATAGCCTCATCACCAAAGGCTTTCTACACCATCCTCAACGTATCCCCAGCAGAAAATTGATCCCGCAAACAAAATTTAATGCAAATTCAACAAATTTCGACATCCCAAAAAACGAAAAACTCACTTTTAGCAGCTCACAAAACGACGCGTATCCCAAACACTAATGAATAATTTGACATGGATGTCCCTGACAGTACTACCAACCTAAAAATTAAAAAAACCGAAAATTAATCCAACCGTCGTCGCGTACGGACGTATATTCAATATAGCTTCGCAAATATTTTTTTTCTACTGACAAAAGTGTTTAATTGTTTGTAACCGTGAATCTACCCAGTGACCCATTAAAAGCCCATAGCACTTTATCGACAAAAATGAAATCGCGTACGAGTACAATTAAACATTAAACCTGCTATAATTTTGAATGTGCGATAATAATCAATTTCTCAAAGTGACTTCAATAAGTAATTAATAAATAAATATCCACGCCGCAGTAAATTTATTCTTGCAATTCTGATATTCGCATGATTGTAACCCAATTAAATACCTTGACTCTGATAATTGATTCTAACAAATTGGTGATCGCAGCAGTTTGTACTAAGTGTGCTATTTTCGACCTCTGTAGTGTGTTTGTTTTGTTGCTGACCTACCCTATTGGTTTCGTCATTGTCTACTAAAAATCTTCTTCATAATGAGCGTAAGGTGCAGCCTAGTGAATTGCATTGCATTCGATAACACATTTAAATACGTGTTATGTAAGGGATTTTGCAACCGGAAGCTGCATGGTGCCTGCATGGATGCACCGAGGGATTGGTTCCATCCTTACTTAGAGGAACATTTGATATGCTCTGACTGCCAAAACTTTGAGCAAAAAATGCGGAACATGTATGAAAGAATCATTGGTCACATAAATGATCTTATGGAAGAGAAAGACCAAATGATTGACAGGCAAAGATTGAATTCTCGTGTGAACGACGAGAGCTTTATAGAGATGGCTTGCAGCTTTGACGAGTTAGCAACGAGCCTATCAAAAAGTGATAAAAAAATATATAAGGCCCTCGAAATTTTTAACACTCATTTAATTTCAATGAATGAGCAGATATCCAACATCCAGCCACCATCTGTAAGGGAAGACTTTAGTCAGGAAAAAATATGTGATATGGTTAGAAACATCACTAAAATGCTGTTAGACCGAAATGACTTGCTTCTACAACCGCAACAACCGGAAGTGTTAGCAGTATTGTACACAATGTGCTTCTTCCGATCAATATAATACAGTTAATCTGGAGTCACCAGAAATATCTCCAACATCTTCAAATCAAACAGCTTCAAAGCAAGGCCCAGAAGTCTTAAGACCCATCTTCAAATTAGGCACGTTTTGGTCAGACGATGAGTGGAATGGTAGGCTCAGGAAGTTGAAGGCCGCAAATGTCATAAGCAATCGCCATAGCGAAGACGAAGACTATAGCATATTTTTTCTAAAAAAATCACCGAAAAATACCAATGCAACTATAGTGCAAAAATTCTTGGAAAACAACTTATTGCTTCAAGGTTGCAGAGTTCAGGACCTTTCAAAAGGAAATAAACGCAGCCGCTCTTTTAAAGTTTTTATCCCGCAAAAGTATGCATGGCTATTTTCAAACCATCAGTCAAAGAATGGTAGTGTTTTTTGGAATGGGATGAGCTTCAAGAAGTGGAAATCAAGTAAAGCCGTTTTCAGTAAGGATGTATCGAGTAAATATAAAAATAATATAATAAAAGCTCTCACAACTAACAAAAATCTCAATACTATCAATACTAATACTACTGACAACATTTTTCCTTTAAATACTAATAATATTGTAAACCCAGTAAATCCTTCAGATGGTAATCTACCAACAAACATTAATAGTATCAAACAGAAAGACCAGACCTCCGCTCTTGAACCTGAGAACATGACACGTCCCTCTAAACACCAAAATTTCACAAGTAATGTAGTTCAGGTTCCATCAAAAGAAGGCTCAATTCAACTACCGTGCTCATCCAAAAACTCTTTGACCGAAAAAGAATCCTGTTTAGATGGTGATTCAAGAGAAAATAATGATAGTTTTATTCAGATAGACCATACCTCCACTGATGAACCTGAGTACTTGAAACGTCCCTCCAAATACCCAAATTTCGTTAGAAATGGGGTTCAGGTTTCATCTCGACAATGTACAATTCAATTACCGTGTTCACCAAAAAACTCCATGATAGAAAAGGAGTCTTACTTAGACCCTCTTTTACCTCCAGTCGTAAAAGCTACAATTAACTCTACTAGTGATATTGAGAGTAGATATCTCTTATCACGACTACGGGAGCATAAGCTGTATGAGGTTGTTCGACTCTATCTATCCTACATGCATAAAGCACCCGAAACAACATGCATCGAGGGCAAAACGAAGACCCATTTGAAAGTTTTAATTCAAAGAGAAGGTCTTCCAATAGATCTAGATGCCCATCACAAACTATATCTCAGCTATCACGAGCAACTGGGAGTAACTTCCGAACAAGCAAAAAAAGACCTTGAAACTTACGCCTCATATGTAAGCTCTAATTACATATCTTCACTTCAAAAGTCACGGGAGCAGCATCATAAGTTTTTTCGCCCACAATAATAACACTAATTCCTCTAAATGCCTAAAAATGTTCTACCACAACTGTGTTGGTATGAGAGGCAAAATAAATAAACTCTTTTTGGACGCTAAGTCATGCCCTTTCACTGTTCTTGCTTTCACTGAAACCTGGTTAAATGACTCGTATCGTAATGAAGAGATTCTCGATAATGATTGGACAATATAAAGGGACGATCGAGATTTTCAGAGCACCGGACTGACGCGAGGTGGGGGTGTGCTAATTGGTGTACACAACTCCTTTTCAAGTGATCTTATTAATACTACGGCACATAAAACATTCCAACATGTAATAATTCGCATCAAATTTGATAAATTCGACTTATACCTAGGCGTATTCTATATTCCTCCGAAGTCCAGTGAGACCGTGTACAATGAAGCAAGTGGAATTATTTCTTCAATTGTTGGGCTTTTGAATGAAGAAGATAGAATTTTGATATTTGGTGATTTTAATAGGCCCAATTTAAAGTTTATAGTGGATGAACTTGACAATCGTCTTCTTCCAGTAAACCTTTTAGATGATAATGATTTCAACCTGGTATCCACCTTTTATTGCAATGATTTACAACAAGTAGTTCCGACGCCAAATCAAAATGGTAACTGGTTAGATCTCATTTTCACTAATGCATATGACGAAGTGGTGGTTAATCCAACTAGGCATGCGGATAACCTTTTCTCAAATAGTCTTCACCATTCCGCGCTTTCGGTTGAATTTTCCACTGCTGAAGCTCACAATAATCTTTCGTACAATAACTCCATTGTATATGATTTTCGCAATGCTGACTACGAAAGCATTAAGAATTACATTTCTAGTATTGACTGGACTGGTAGGCTTTCAGCGTTAGATATAGATGATGCAGTAAATTTATTTTACCAAATTATTTTTGACGCCGTTGAAAGCCATGTACCTAAAATTAAGAAAAAGGACAAATTATCTGAGCCTTGGCTGAATAGTAATCTTCGTAAGTTAAGAAACAGAAGGAATAAATCGTATAAAGTTATGAATAATAGGTCTAAAGTGAGTGATGATACTAAAAGAGAATATGATGAGTTGGCAAAAGAATTCAAATTAAAGTCGTCCGAGGCATATGAAACTTATGTTAACGTAATTGGCGAGAACATAATTGCCAACCCTAAAAAATTCTTCGACTTTGTGAATATAAAGCGCAAAGCTCACGGCTATCCCAAGGAAATGACTTATAAAGACTGCTGTTCCTCTCTCCCTGAAGAAATTTGTAAGTATTTTGCAGATCACTTTCAATCTGTGTATTGTTTGCCAAACACTCCAGCTCATCTACATGACCTAGAACCAAATTTTACAACATTGCTTCAAGAAGTTTCAGTTTCAGAAGAAGATATATTTAAAGCAATTGAAACACTTGACTTGAACCATGGTCCTGGCCCTGATTTACTTCCACCATCCTTTCTGTTTCAATGTAAAGATCATTTAGCTTCACCTCTCCATATACTTTTGAATAAATCCCAATTGAGCGGCGTGTTTCCAGCATACTGGAAATCTTCTCATTTGACCCCTATATATAAAAACAAAAGTAAACGGGCAGTTGAAAATTACAGAGGAATTGCCATATTATCAGCAACCCCAAAATTATTTGAAAAAATTGTGTGTTCTAAAATATCCCCCATTATTGAGCAACGTCTCAATGACCAACAACATGGGTTCAGAAAATATCGATCCACAATCACAAACCTCACAATTATGGTATCTAATATCCTCTGTACAATGGAAAACGGACACCAAGTCGACGCAATTCACACTGACTTTAGTAAAGCGTTTGACCGTGTCAATCATACGGTTTTATCACTTAAACTACGTAAATTTGGAATCACCGGCCCCCTGCTTGATTGGCTAGATTCCTATCTATCAAATCGAACTCAAAACGTTAAATTTCAGGGATATTTATCCAACGAAATTCAAGTCTATTCCGGTGTACCTCAAGGCAGTCATCTAGGTCCGCTTCTTTTTAACATATTTATATCGGACCTGTCTGAAGTGTTATCTGACATACCGCATTTATTTTATGCGGATGATCTAAAATTATACCACGTTAAAGCATCCCAAAAGGGTTCACTGTTCTTACAAGATAAAATGAATTCCCTCCTGGAGTGGTCTAATAATAACTGTCTATATCTGAACCTTGAGAAATGCCAGGTGATTAGTTTTTCTCGGAAAAATATAATTTTGGTCAATGATTATCAGCTCAACAATATAAAGCTTGCCAGAGTTGAGAGTATAGTAGATCTTGGTGTCCTTTTAGATAAGAAACTCCGCTTTAATTTAAATTACGATGAAGTTCAGAGCTGGGCTAATAAAGTTCTAGGTTTCATCAAACGGCGTGCTAAAGAATTTAAAAATCTGTGGGTGACAAAAACTTTATACACATCACTAGTGCGCCCCATTCTCGAAGACGCTAGTGTCGTTTGGAATCCGATTTTCGGTATTCATACAGCGAGATTGGAGTCCGTTCAAAAACAGTTCTTGCTATTTGCTTTGAGATCCCTGTACGACCCACAAAATTTTCATAATTTGCCATCATATGAAAATCGGCTATCTATTCTTAATATGAATTCACTTGCCTCCCGTAGGACTATGATAGGCTCTTGCTTTGCATTTGACGTCCTCAGGGGTACTATTAAAGTTCAGTACCTCGCCGACAGGATAATCTTGAACGAACAAGCAAGATTTACACGACATTCTCGTTTGCTCGTGGAAACCAAACATTCCACGATCTATGGTGAGAACGAGCCAATAAATAGATGTTGCAAAATTTTGAACAGTGTAGGTCACCTTTATTCTCAAACCATCTCAAGATCCCAATTTAAAACAGCCGTTTCCAAGTTAATTTCGTCCTAATTCCTACTCGTCCCTATCCTTTTTCGTAACGTTAAAGCAATAAAAATGTGATGTTATGATAGTTATATATTTTTATGAAACTATTAAGACATACTATATGTTATATTTTATTCATAAGGAAATGTATTTGTATTTATTTTTGTGTGAACACCTTGTTAGGTTTGATAAATAAATAAATAAAAAAAAAAAATTCTCCCAATCCAGTTTAAAGTCTAATGTCACCTTTTTTGTGGACACAGTAGTATATACATCTCTATGTATGCAGATATGAATTTATACAATATATGAATATGGGTATATATATATATATATATATATATATATATATATATATATATATATGTGTACATATATATATATATATATATATATGTGTACATATATATATATATATATATATATATATATATATATATATATATATATATATTTATATATATATATGTATATATACTCGTATATGTACATATATATATATATATATATATATATATATATATATATATATATATATATATGTACATATATATATATATATATATATATAGATATATATATATATATATATGTACATATATATATATATATATATATATATATATATATATATATATATATATATGTACATATATATATATATATATATATATATATATATATATATATATATATATATATATATATATATATATATATATATATATATATGTACATATATATATATATATATATATATATATATATGTATATATATATATATATATATATATATATATATATATATATATATATATATATATAATATACATGTATACTCGTAGATGGGTATAAGGTTTGCTTATATGTACAATGTGCGCAACAATCTGGAAAAGAACTATGAGTTTCTCAACAAATTGAGTTGAAAACAGATTTCGTGCATAGCATTGAAAGCACAAGGCAAGAAATGCATTAAGTACTTTTCCTTCCATTTTTATTTCAGAAATAATAGTGCCTTAATTGATGTAAATGGAGAAAGAATATGTAACATTTATTATACAGTTTTCAATAAATAGCGCTCTTCAAAATGAAACTCTACATTTGATCTATTTTCACACGCAATAGTATTACAAATAACTTGACTGGCATCATCAAAACATTAATTCAGAATTTCAATACAAAAAATAAATATATTAATAACACTTATATGAAATTAAAATTGATTGAAGGCAGTAATCAAAAAGTGGAATTATGGAAATGAAACCACTTTAAACAAAGATAATATTTTGCATAAGGTGGCTATCAAATTCAAACAAGAAACCTTACCTTTCCTATTGGCATTAAAAACGGTTTAAATCATTTCAGCACCACAAATATTTCTTCACATACTTTTCATCTTGAGAGCTACTGATGTACTGATGTGTCTTAGCTAGGGAATTCTAGCAAAGCTGGATATGTGGAACGTAAGTTTATGTGGATCGTAAGCTCTACGACGCTGCCATCTATTACAGTTATTCTAGACTCGAGGTGTTGTGTCCTGCTAAGATGATGTTAGTTTTCGCAAAGGAGACTGAAACGGAATAATTTCTATTTTGCAGTATTTGATATTTCCTCCGCGTGTATTTTAATTCATAACGCATCTTGAATGCAACAGAAAAACTCATCATTTGATTCCTGTGGTGATAAGATTATCTGTTCTGCATAAATTGTATTTTAAATAGATACCAGCGTGATATTTTTTCGTAAATATTGATTTACTATTTTACTCGTTCTATTACACTACAATATTATCGCGAGTTAGTTGAATTCTTGTGTTAGTTGTGCAATTCATATGAAGATGCAACAAATGTAATGCGATTTTAGCGCCTGAAATTACACTAACGTATCTGCTGAGTGGAAATAAATGACAAATAGAATTTACTTAGGCAATAATTCGATTTTAGTCAAGAAAAATAAGAAAAATACTTTATATTAACTGTTCAGGGAACATCAGGAGCGGCAAACTTATACGAAGAAAATTGTGATACGAAGAATGTATGCCGCGGCATAAAGCGAATAATTTCCAAAACATACAATGCGTCGAAACATATTCAAACACGCCGACACATTTATTTTCTAAATTAAGGTAAAATAAAACCAATTAGTACCTGGATTGATAATAACTTAGCAATTTATACTTTGGTATTATTTCGCGGGCATAAGATCATGTTAACGATAATTCACACCGGGCGCTGCTGTTGTCGTTGCCATTAGTATTGTTATTAGTTTTGTCGCCGTTGGCGCTGACATCACGATAATGATTTTCCTTTAATGTTTTCCGAGATCCTGCCCCCGTGAATCACTCACAGGTTTCACCATTTGTAAGGTCCAGAACCGCTATTTTTGATGCTGGTCGACTCATCGTTCCTTATGCTATTTTGATCTCGGCAAAGCGTTTGACCATCCTTTCCAGAATTTAGTTTTGCTACAATTCCTTTCTGCCATTTCTTCTTGGGCGTGATTTCTTCGCCAACCACTAAGACTTCATCTTTCTTCATTGGTTTGACCTTTTCGTGCTACTTTTCTCAGCATATAAGCGTTGGCAAATATTTAATAGCCCATGTCTTCCACAACTTATGTTTTAACTGCTCCATAACACTATATTGCTTTCTAAGGTTGATTATATTTTCAGGATCCGGAACCAATATTTGGTCTAAGCTGGCTGCTCCAAGCAAGAAGCCATTTGCTTTCCGTAGATTGGCTTCTGCAGGGTTCATAGTAACATCGGTAAGGGGTCTCGACTTCACCATATATTCGGTAAAAATATGATGAAGAACTTTAACCACCAGTGCCTCATTGACGAGAGTATGGGACAGAACTCGTTTTACAGCTCGCACAAGTCTCTCCCAATAGCCTCCGGCGCTAGGATTGGTAGCACAATTGCAGGTCATTGTTGCTGTACAACGGGTTGTTAATATCCTTTGCAGCAAATCGGTCCCACGATCACTGTGAGTTCGACGTGCAACTCCTCTTCTGTTTAAAAAGTTGGCAATGTACATCATAGTACATTCACCTAGTATCCACAGCTTCCATTTAATCTGTGTTGCACACTTTCTGAATTTTCCCAGGGGCTGGTCAGCTGATCCGAGGTACGTCAGCTGAGCCCAGGTCAGGCGCGTTCAAAAAACAAAGCAAAAAGCAAATAAAATTTCCGACGCACGTGTTCTTTTACGGATTCCAGAACATGGAAGTGCTGCCAGATCCTAATGAAAAACTAAAATATTGCATGGAACGAATTTGTTTTTCTGCAAAGTTATTGATTATTGAGGTATGACAATCCTGAAATCTCTCATCGAAGCATGTGTTTATATTCGCGTCAATCCTCGCATCAGCATCTACCAACCTACCTGCTACCGAAGATTTATGGCTCGCTGTTCGGTTTTTTTCCGGACGGTTGATGGAGTGTGAATACTATTTGAGTATAAGTTAAGGAACGAACCACATAAATCAAACACGCGAAACAGCAAAATTCATCGAAACAGCAAAATTCATCTTTCAACGGTCGTTCCCACGAAATCGCTAATGATTCCATTACACCTGAAAGGTAATGCGCGATCCAATTGCAGCTGAAACCTGACGAATCCGTCTGGCAAGTATCCGGCACGTCACGTTGCAGCTCATCATTTTGTTCAGTTAAAATGTAAATTAGAATAAGCAGTCTATTGTTAACTCTCAAACAATAAAGATCTATTTTTTTAAAAATTAAATTTTTTATATCATTTAATTAACTGGCGCCCGAGCAGGGACCTGCATGTCGTATTAACCGAAAGAAGTCGCGCATCAACGAAAGGTTCGGTTTATTAAATCCTTAAGAATTCACGGAAACCGTCCGAAAGTTGAATTTAAGACACGAAAGGCTAAGGGACGTCGCAGGTCACCTAACCACGTATCGCGAAGAAACGAGGCCCCCGAGTAATCAACGAATAAAAAGGAGTCGGACGTACCCCGACAGCCGCTTCGCGATGGAAATCCTAGTGTTAATTCTAATGTAAGCTAATGATAAAGTTAATGTGAATTTGAATTCGAAGTTTAGTAACAAATTAGTCGATTAAAAATAAAGTGAAATGAAATATTTATGAAAAATTATATTTGTGTAGAAAATTGAATTTCCATTAGTGAGAAAAGTTTAAGAATCGTAACAAATTAGTCGAATACAAATAGAGTGAAGGTTAAATATTAATGAAAAATTATATTTGTGTGGAAAATTAAATCTCCATTAGTGAGGAAAAATTTAAGAGTAATTAATTGTGGTCGAAGGATTTTAAGTGACAGTGAGAAGATATACATTTTCATGCGGAAAAAATTGTAAGTAGCCTCAAGATTTTAGTTGCGATAGTTCCCAAACCTAACTTTTATCCCTTATACTATCATTATGTCCCGTCGGGAAAATTTGATTATGCCAGCTAGGCTTCAAAGGGTTCCAGAGGAAGAGGTGAATCCTCAACTTCCTGAAAACCCTCCAATACCGGATCAAAGAGTGGAAAATCCACAAATTAATATGGAAGAAGTGATCACAGGTATTCTGGCAAGAGAAGTACCACGCCTGGTGCAGCAACTACTTACGCCGGAAATTAACTTGAACCTCGAAGTAGATCAGAGAATAAATGAAGACCAACTAGGGAACTTAACTGATCTAGATAAGATCCCAGATATTGTGAAAAGTTTACGTGAATTTTCTGGACAGGCTGGGGAATTCAGTTCCTGGAAAAAGAGTGTAGATAGGGTTCTGAGCATATATTCTCACCTTTCAGGATCTGCTAAATACTACGGAATATTAAACGTGATTCGTAACAAAATTGTTGGTCAAGCCGACACGGTCTTAGAGTCTTATAACACTCCCCTTAACTGGGAACGAATATCACGCTGTTTAACACTACATTATGCGGACAGAAGGGATTTGGGGACTCTCGAGTACCAAATGACCTGTCTTGTCCAAGGCAACGATAGCGTGCATCAATTTTATCAAACAGTTTACCATCATTTGTCCCTTATTCTTAATAAGATTTCCAGCTTGGAGATAGGAACAGAGGCTATGAATATCTTAGTTCACTCTTATAGAGACAAAGCCTTAGATACCTTTATAAGGGGCCTTACTGGTGACTTACCAAGGCTTCTTAGTATGAAAGAGCCCACCGATCTCCCACAAGCCCTTCGCTTATGCCTTAAAATGGAGAACATTAACTATAGGGCACAACATGCTAATAATAATAATAGCATGGCACGTCGCCTTAGCAATAACCTACCCCCACCGGTACCACCCAGGCACAAACCCATTCCTGCGCCTAGAAATGTCCATCCTCCTGATTTTATGCGTATATCTCACCAAAATGTGCAACGTCCATACCAGGACTATAATTTAATGCGACAACAGCCTCAACAAAACTTTTTCCCTTCAAATCAATTCTTCCGAAACCAATACCCAGTGCAATATCAGGCACCGGCTCCTCCCAGACTGTTTCCGAAACCACAACCACGTCCTGAACCCATGGACGTAGACCATTCCATACACTCTCGAATGGTTAACTACCAGAATAGACCTCCACCTCGACCAATGTTTGCTCCTAAACGGGTAACTCCTTTCCAGGCACCCCATCCACAAAAGCAGCAACGGTCATTCCACATTGATGCTAAAAACGAGTTGGCCGAATATAACGAAGCACTCAATAGAGAAGAGGAAGGGAACGAGGAAGATATTTTCGATTACATTAGACCCGAAGGAAATCTGGCTGATCCTGAAAGCTACTGCCAAGAACCAGACTTAGTTGAAGAAGACGAAAGCACCCAAAATATTCATTTTTTAGGAGCAGAATTGCATTTTTTGACCGCTTCCGCTCACAGTGACGAAAGTTCGTCACAAAATCTGATACCTTCCGTTGAAACCCCGCTCAATGCAGTTCGAATACAGATTATTTTGAAAATCGGAGACGAGACAAGCTACCAATTGGAAAAACCATTCCCAAATTATTTCAGGCACACTTTTATTGAGCCTCAGTACACCAGAGAAAATATCATTGGTATTTTGAAACGGTATCTTCATCCTAATGTCATCAATGGTATTAAGGCACCGGAGGAAGTCATGGGAATTATTCAAGAATTGTATCCATTATATTTTCAAAATTACCGGGCACGGTTCACTCAGAAGGAAGTACAGAATGTCTTGACCGAATGTGAACAAGAAGAAATCATTCTGAAATTCCATAAAAGAGCACACAGGAATGCAAAGGAAAACCAATTGCAAATAATCGAGCAATTTTATTTTCCTAAAATGAATGCAAAAATTAAGCGGATGGTGAAACAGTGCCATATTTGCAAGGAAAACAAATATGATCGCCATCCTAACAATCCTGTACTCTTCGCAACTCCTATCCCTGAATTCCCGGGTCACATCCTTCACGTCGATATATATTCAACGGAAGGGCATCTCATACTAACAGCCGTGGACAAATTTACTAAATTTGCACAAGCCAGACAGCTGAAGTCTAGAGCAATAGAAGATGTACGCGACCCACTCCGAGAGCTCTTACTTTTTTACGGTGTCCCCAAGGCAATTGTGATTGATGGTGAAAAATCATTGAATTCAGCATCTATTCTCTTCATGATGCAGGACCAGCTGAATATTACCGTCTACAAAACACCATCTTATAAGAGTGAAGTCAACGGACAGGTTGAAAGATTTCACTCAACCCTGTCCGAGATAACCTCAAAACCGATGGCACTCATAGGAATTTCCAAGAACTCTTGGAAAGATCAGTATACGAATATAACTACAGCATTCATTCGACAACTGGTAAGAAGCCTATAGAAGTTTTTTACGGTAGAATAGTTTCCACAAGTCCCGAGCAATTAGAAAAGTCTCGCAGGGAAAATATAGAAACAATCAAAAATAAACAAGCTCGAGATTTAAATTCCCATAACAAGGATAGGCAACCCATAAAAGATTATGAAATAGGCCAGGAAGTATACATAAAGATAAATAAGCGCAAAGGATCAAAATTAACTACTAGGTACAAAAAGGAAATAGTAAAGGAAAATAGACCAACTACCATTCTAACTGAAACCGGCCGAACCATACACAAGAGTGACATAAGGAACTGATTCTCTTTTCAGGTTTTCATCCAGTCTGATCGACGCAAATATCCAGATTATAGACTACTCAAATTCTCAAATTGCAACACTCAAAACAGGCACTGCGAAAATTCAGAATGGAAGCTTCAAACTTGTGCACATACTTCAAATAGATCAATACCATAATTTCCTTAATAATGTTTCTGCCCTTCTTGCCGACCATATCCCAAAATCCAACCCATTTTTCCCACTACTTTCTCACGAAGTATCGCAAACAAAGAACCTTTTGGATAATATTAAATTTCGGCCAAAGAAAACAAAAAGATCTTCAAATTTTATTGGATCCGCATGGAAATTCATTGCAGGAAACCCCGACCATGATGACCTTGTTTTATTAACGGGAAAAATGAATGAGCTGTTGGATAATAATAACAAACAAGTGCTCATTAATAAAGAATACAATGAAAGAATTAATCAAATCACTAATGTAACTGATGAAATTTTAAATGTCTTAAAAAAGGATAAAGTTTTCGAAACTACTCTAGCTTTAAGTACAGAATATAAATTACGAATTGTAAAAGAAGAATTGTCAAATATAGTTGAATCCATAAGATTAGCAAAAGTTAACCTGGTAAACTCGAACATCCTTTCAAAGTATGAAATAGACAAAATTATAAATACCTACAGTAATAACCACATTCCATACGGAAATGTAGAAGAAGCCTTGGAATTTTCTGATGTAAAAATCTTTCAAAATTTAACACATTTTTTCTATATAGTAGATTGTCCAACCACTTATGAAGCTATCTACGAACGTTTCCTTATAAAACCATTAAAAAAAATGAATTCCATAATTAAAATTGACTATGAATATATTCTTAAAAACAACAATGATTACTTCGGCTTAGTAGGAAAATGTAAAAATTTCAATAAACTTTCTGTATGTAAATCCCAGGATATTAAAAACATTAGCCACTCAAACTGTATCCCCTTCCTTTTCAAAAGCAAAAAAGCTAAATGCAACATGACAAATGCCCATCATATTCCAATCGTGGAAGAAATTGCTACGGATACCTTGCTCCTCAACAGCTTCAGCGGAGAAATCGTTATCAACGGATCATCCCAATACCTTATTGGAAGTTTTATAATCAAACATGAGAACGTGACCGTCGAAGTTAACAACCAGACCCTTGCTACATATCGACGTAAAACAGGACGAGATACTTGAAATACTCTCCCTCGAATTAATTAAGGAAATGCAAATTAATAACACAAAACAGATAAATCTGATTGAGATGAACAAAAAAACAGACCGATGGATTATTTACAGCTCAATAACAGCTTTGATTATAATCTTCATATCATTGAAAATATTAGCCTACACAAAACAGAAACCAAAATCGAAATTGATCATCCAAGTGGATCAAGCTACCACCGAAAATTCAGACTCAAACACGAAACCTGCAGCCGAATCATCCTCAAGAGAGCCCGAACCAATAGTTTCATCAGCTTCATCATGCCTTTCGGAAAATCGCACAGCGAAATTAAAAAAATCACACAGCATCTACAGGATTCCACAATTTTAAGGTTGAATGAGGGCATTCAACTTAAGGGGGGAAGAGTTAAGGAACGAACCACATAAATCAAACACGCGAAACAGCAAAATTCATCGAAACAGCAAAATTCATCTTTCAACGGTCGTTCCCACGAAATCGCTAATGATTCCATTACACCTGAAAGGTAATGCGCGATCCAATTGCAGCTGAAACCTGACGAATCCGTCTGGCAAGTATCCGGCACGTCACGTTGCAGCTCATCATTTTGTTCAGTTAAAATGTAAATTAGAATAAGCAGTCTATTGTTAACTCTCAAACAATAAAGATCTATTTTTTTAAAAATTAAATTTTTTATATCATTTAATTAACTTATACTATGATGTACATTAAACAGGCACTACTTGACAGATCTTTCGCAATTTCAGGGTGTACCGCACGTATATTTAGACATGTAAATAAAGCTTTTCATCATCTCTCCTATGTCTCGTTACTGTAACTTGTAAAGGCCCAAAGTAGTTCAAACTGATATGAGTGAAGGGACAAACAAGCTAACTTACACGATAAATTGGCAATTGACCCATCTAAGGCATCCTTAAAATCCCGTTCCTAGTCTTAGATGTATTGCAGTTGCGTTTTGCTAACTTTCAAACATATCTCAACCTTGGAATGTAAATTTTCCTTCAGATCTTACACATAATTGTATGTTTTTTCTGGTGTAAGAAATTTTCCTGGTACTCAGCTTAGAAATTATCGTTATGAATTATATCATGTTTATCGACTCCATGATTCAATTTGTACAAACTGCTCTGTTTGTCAACGGCAATCTCCAATTTCAACGACGCTATTTCTTCGCTGTATTTCATGCTTTGTATGTAAGCTGAATCTCGTTTGACTCTCCTCCATTTAGCAAATTTTTCCAGATATTTGTGAGTAGAATCTTTTTTAACAGATATTTTTAATTCAATGAATTTCCTCTATATGTTCTTTAACCTTAGTTAAACCGTTAGAGAAAGGTCAACTGCTCTCATCGCCTTTTGAAAAATCTGGCCCCTGTAACCAAATACTCGAAGGATTGAATAATATTGAGTATGCAGCTTTAGTTGACGCATCTACAGCATTTACTTTTGTAGGCACCTAACACTAATCAAATGGGGAGGTTGAATCCAGAATTTCCCCAATACGGTGTGCCACAAATGGCTTCTTCTTCTTCTTAGCACTGTTACGGGAACCGCAGTCCAAATATTGCTCGGTTCGTGTTCCGTCGTTCCTCTCTGTGTACTGTAAATGACAACATACATACGAAAAGCTGCGAATTGTAATCAATGCATCTGTGGGCACGGTGTCGTATCATGGATTAGCAGAAGTGGGTGTGTATCCATACTCGTATTAAGTATCAAACATATACACACAAGACTTCGCAATCGAACGCACCGCCCAGCGGAACGAATTGGTTACATGCATTGCGAATCGAGTGAAAGCTTTAGCTTTGTGGTTGCACCAGTCACAGAGAGATGGCACTTAATACGTTAAACTGTTTTGTTGTTGGACTTTGATCTTTTTTGAAATGGTAAATTTTCTTCATTATTTTAGTTGGTAAACAATAAAGTCAGCATAATTATAGTATAAAAGAAACTTAAAGACACAAGACAATCGAGAAGTATTTCTCCATTCACTGGCTCAAGGCGTGCGCCCGAGCTTATTCTATCTCAAGGCACTTAGCCCGAGATAAGTGAATAGTGGGATACGTTCAACTGCGTACTCAAGGCATCCGCCCGAGTATCAGCGCCCCAAGGCAGTTATGCCCGGGGCCTGCAGTTGAACTAGTAGTTGATTGATTTATCAATCTGACTGCGTACTCAAGGCATCAGCCCGAGTATTAGCGTCCCAAGGCTTTGTGCCCGGGGCTAGCAGTTGGATTATAATCAATTGATTCGCTAATATAACTGCGTGCTCAAGGCATCAGCCCGAGCAACAGTTAAAGCCTAAATAAATTAATTGGTTTATTCAAACTCTATTTTTCCTCTCCACAACTTAAAAATTCAATTGAAATGGACGTAAATCGTGCGAATTATCTGCTCCATTAACACTCTAAATTCATAAATATGTAAATATAAAACCTCATTAACTAGTTCTTTAATAAATTAATCACTTCAGAAAATTTCATTCATTGATCGCTCCATAAATGCCCAACTTTATACGTCTCTGCAATAAATTGATTATTGAAAGAATTCACTGGTAAATATGCTATCAAGATTAATAAAGCCAACTGAACTTGTTATTATATGACCAAGCAAAGAATAAAATAAAACTTAAAACATTAAACAAAAACACTCTTTTACTGATCTAGTTGGCGAGTATAAAGTAGCAGATAAGTATCATACAGGAATATCTCTCTCTCCTCGGGAGCCTTGATGTGTATATAAGATACACATCATATCAAGTTCCCAGCACATGCCAGTACACATAGGGTGTACGGGTATTGTGTAACAGCACTACAGCCCCTCTTGGGCCTTCGCTTCCTGCAAACAGCGCCTCCAAATGTCTCGTTCCATTGACTGCGTCTTCCAATTCTGAAATCCGAGCAGTGATGAACTGTCTTCCTCGACCGAGTCAGACCAGCGTCTCCTCGGTTTCCCTACTGGCCTCCGGCCTTCAGTTCTCCCAACGAATACCTTCTTGGGTATCCGTTGTACGTCCATACAATTCATGTGTCCAGCCCATTGCAGCTTCCGCAGTCTTACAATCCTTGAGACCTCCGGATCGTTAAAAATTTCATACAGCTCATGGTAGTATCGAATTCGCCATTGGTCCCCGTCAAGCTTCACTCCGGTTATTCGCCTCAGGACCCGTCGCTCAAAGGCATTCAATATATTTGCGGATGCTTGGGTTGGGGTCCATGTTTCACACCCATAGCATAACACAGGTCTTACCACAGATTTGTATACTTGAAGCTTTATCTTCCTGTGTATGCAGCTGATCTTCAAGATCGTCAATACTGAATAAAATATTTTATTTGCGGGCTGTATTCTTCGGCGTATTTCGTCTCTTTCATTACGAGTTCTCGTTATTTTTGCGCCTAAATACACAAACTTGCTAACATTCTCGATACTGTATTTGCCAAGTATGATATTTGAGGTATTTTTCCTCGACTGCGTCATGAGCTTTGTTTTATTTTCATTGATTTGTAGCCCTACTAATTTTGCTTCACAGTCGAGTTTCAGCAAAAGTTCCGTAGCAGTTGTTAATGACCGTGACAAAATGTTGATGTCGTCCGCATAGCCTACTACTTGGTACTGGGAGTTCAACATAGACGTGCCACAAATGGCTTACACTTCCGTAATCCAGTTCGCAGCCAATGGAATACAATCTGGGAGTCACTCCAGGCCACGACTTTCATTATGTTAATGCTCAAACTATATTGTAGTGATATTTAATGACGAGCACCTAGTACTGCTGCTTGTAACTTCAGGTGAAGCACTGACAATCATTTTAATGGTGCACATCTCGACTTGCCACAAACAAAGGTGACATCCACTTCAATATGTTTCACTTACAAATATGCGACCGCTTCAAATGCATCCCCACTGGCGCCGCCAAAAATGTGGAGCTGAATATTATCCGATTTCGGAACTTGAAGCGGATAGTATCGAGGCATTCAGAAATCAACTAATGTGTTAAGACTTTGCAACCAATGACGAAGCCTTGGTTTGAATTTTGGTGGCAAAATTTCATCCCAATCCAAATCAATTTCCTATACTTTCTGTTGCAGTCTTTTCGGGTAAATTAAAACATTGGCAAGTAAACCGTACGAATCAAATATGGACATAGTTATCCTTAACAGTTTCATCTTCCTGACATTATGTTTTTCATTAATGATTCTAGGGTCCACTTTATTAGTGTTTATTTAAAAACAAAAACATCACCTTTTGGGTTCAGGGCATTCCGAGAATTTTGTTTGTTGTGATCTCCGAGGGCTTATCCACCTTCCACCTTTAGTGGGATTATTAAGCCTGCAAATACTCGATAGGAACTCGATGCTCACCTTTTCAAAATAAATCCAGCATGTTGATGTATTTCACGTACTGCTTTTGAAATTTCTATCACCTCTTACTCTGTATGAAAACTTTCAACGGAGTCACCCAGCTAGCAACGATTCACAATTGTTTCGATTGTATAGCCAAGTTATTGTGCATTTATGTTTTTGAAAAATTGGGCAGACTCTAGAGAGCAAGAGACCCCGAAAATAGTTGATGATATAATAAACACTCGTGACTACATTGATGTATTACCATATCTCCACAAAAAGTGTTAAGAGTCCTGGTCCTCACGTGTCATACGTAGCTAATTCAACAATGCTTCCACAAACTCCTATCACACCTTCATGAAACTGGAAAAGTGTTTAGACGAGACTTGTATATTAATCTGGCTCTTTAAGTAGATTGTCGTTGGGCGACGCACCATTCATGGTCGTGGCAGCATCGAGCATCAATCGATACTTGCCCGGTTTGCTGGCATCCGTAACCAGAAAATATAGTAAATACCAAGTTCTGGGTCCTACAGTACCCTACTCTGATTTTGACAGCTCACGAGCATATCCCTTCTGTGGGTAGCTCTCCATTATATTGTTATACTGTTGGTAGCAGTTGTCATCTATTTTCACTTTTCATTCCACACTCACTAGCCTATTAAATGGCATATCGTAATTATCCGGAAATATTATGTTATCCAACTCCCAGATAAGTTCAGCAAGACGTCATGTAGTCGCCTTCATTATTTGTAGCGCATTTGCCGTCTCTTAATTTTATTGATCCTCCATACTTGCTCTTGTGGTGAAATAATCACTGAAGATATCATGCAAATCGTTTTCACGGCAGCCCCTGTTGGGCCGTAGACAACCCACCCTAACTTGGCAGCTGGCGCAGGCTGATAGCTGGCAACGACAGTTCCATTGCCGATTCCTAAATGACAGTGCTCCAATCCAATAAGAATTTTATGTTTGTCATTCTCATGTTCGTCAATGGGGAAATTTTTTATGTGTCGCAAGTTGGCACTGAGCTGATTGGTCTGCACAGTCTGTGAAGGCAACCAGAAATCCTTGACTGTGCTCACATTTGATATTGAGTATATTGCGTTGCCTGGCATTGTTCCACACAGATTTTTACTTCGACGCGCTGCGAAGGCTCTTCGGTGACTTTATTATCTTACCACTGTAGATTCAATAAATCCGTTTCGATAGAAAATCCCACCTCATCATCCAAACACTGCTCCATCATAGTGATTGGTGATCCTTCGTCTAGAAATGCAAAGGTCTCTTTTTCGTCTCTTGGGCCACAAGCTATGATAGGCAAAATCCAATAAAGTAAATGTTTTTTCTCGGCAAGGCTGCTCAGTTTGATACTGAGTCGAGGCATATCAGGATTCCAAACATGAAGAGCACAAAAGATAGCCTATGACAATATTTCATGTATTACTAATGGAAACAGCTACAAATTTGTCACATTACAAAAGCAAATGATTGTCACCGCGATGTTGACACTTTTGAAAAGCTCCCGATGACTAATATGATGGCGCTTACATGTGCAGTGCAGTGTTCCAAGAGTGTGCAGTACTCTTTCTTTCATCCTTCAGTTCATTTTCCAATTTACACATGAAAGCTTCGGCTAACACGACAGAAAAAAGACATGAATCAAGGTATTGCTGCCCACGCATTGGGCACTACAAGGGACCATTAATTGATAATTTTCAATTATTAAAAAGTGTAACTAATCACAATTTAGTGAATATCGACAATAGACCACTAAATTCAAATTTATTTAATTTAGCTAGATAATATGTATTAACGGTTAACTTATTTAGCCTTTGCATTAATTATTACATCCTATAATATATTGTAATAACATAACAAAACGTTCATGTAATATTGACTAAAGTCCGAGAATTTATATTTCATTTGATCCGACTGAATTATGTATGTTCAGTTTGCTTCAGATTCTAGGCTCAGAAATGCTCTTTTGGAATATAAGAATGAACGTGCCATAATATTGAAGTTATCAGCATAAGCTACCAATCGTGTGGACTTGAACATTAGTGGCCCCAAGGTTTCACCTGATGTCTGCCAGATGACGCATTCCAGTGCAATATTAAAAAGCATCCCTTGTGTTAAGCCTGATTCCATAATATAGCTGCCCGTTAGTTCACTGTTTACCTTGACATGGCACTTTATGTTTAGCATCGTGACATTGACCATGTGGCCTAGTTTTGTTGGGACGCCAAAGTCAAGCATTATTATGTACAGCGCATTTCTCTCGACACTGTCATGTGCTTGAATGAAGTTTACAAAGAGTTGGTGCACATCGATGTTATATTCCCAGTACATTTTGAGTACCTTTTTTACTCAGAATATTTGGTCTATTGTTGACCGTCCACTACGAAAGCCTCCCTGATACTCTCCTATAATACTCTCCTCCTATAATACTTTCTTTCCATGATTTTGGAGAGCACTTTTTTAAATGCCCACAGTTGAGCGATGTTTCAATAATTTTTACGCTTTAATTTGTCCCCTTTTTTGTGTACAGAACATAAAGGGTGGTCCAACCAAAACACACGATGTTAATTATAAATAAAACAAAAAGTTTTCAGGGAATTACGTTAATATTTTTTAATTATAATAGAAAGATCTATGACAATTATGTGTGATACAAAATATCGCCCAACTGCTTGCCACGGCTACGGTGGCATACTTCTATCCGATGGTCCATATTTTCAATGACTCTGAGTTAATGTGCTGAATTATCTCATCCTTTAACTCCACTTTTTTTAAATATCCCCAGAGAAAGAAGTCCAGCGATGCCAAATCACATGATCGTGGCGGCCATTGAATTTCTCGCGCAAAAGAGCCTTTGTTTCGTTGGCAATGCCGCCGCCAGCCCATAAACTGCACCAAACATTCACTCTTTGTGGATGCATTGGCTTTTTAACAATCACTCGTGGACTCTCATTTGCCCCTACGTGGCAAGTCCACTTGTTAACGAGTCCACTGAGGTGAAAGTGATCCTCGTCGCTGAAGATATTTTTCTTTGTAAGGTCACCATTCCCTTCTGTCTGTTCAACTAACCATTCGGTGTATTGCCGACGCTTGAAATGGTCAGTAGGCTTCAGCTCTTGAGTCAATTGAACCTTGTAAGCGTGTAAATTCAAATCTTTATTCAAAATTCGCATCTGTGATGTTCGTGAGATGTTCAATTGTTGGGCACGACGACGGGTCAAGGTTGACGGCACATCTGCCACACTATCGCGAACAACAGCAATTTTTTCCGCAGAAAGAACTGGGTGAGCATGCACTGGTGGTTTTAACATTTCCAACAGACCCGGTTTGCTGAAATTTGCGCACAATTCTGCCGATTGTGGACCCATTTGGTTGATTATGCTGACCAAAAAAATCACGAAGTGCACGAAATGCATTTTGATTTGAAAGCTCATTTTCGTAAAAGGCTTTAAGAACCTTAACGCACTGCTCAATTGTGTAAATCTCCATGATTAAATTTTTCAAACACTGAAACAAAGAAATGTCAAATTAGATTTTGCGAAAAACTTGACGTTAAGGTGTGACTCACAATTAACAACGTGCATTATGGTTGGACCATTTTTTATTATGCTTTCTCGCCAGTCTTCTGGTAACCCCTCCTCTATCAATATCCTCTATATTATTCGAGGCAGAGGATTATTTAGGCGGGAACCCCCGGTCTGAAGCAGTTCTGCTGGTATCCTATTTATTCCAGGGAGCTTTATTTTTTCTGAGGTTCCATACTGCTGTCTGTACTTCGTCTCTAGTTGGTAGTGATACCGGGATCTCTCGCTTTGTTTCTGGAATGTTAACAGCTTCAGTCGTTGTTGGGAACGCTGTGAATATTTTCTAAAAATATTGTAGCCATCTGGTTCTAATTTCGACTGGGTTGCCAATAACTGATCCTTGTATGCTTACTTTTGTAAAGACTTGTTTGTGGATTGAAGCTATCTTTTAGTTACTTTATAGAGGCATACGCCGATCTGACTTCATATAGGGTAATGTTTTCATATATCTGTTGGATCTTAGTGTTGACATTTTTTTAGCTTAATGTCGAGGGCTTTTGTATTGTTCTTCGTTTATCCAAGTTGGTCACCGGATGTATTCTTTGTACACCTGGTTCCTTTTTTCAATCGCTTCTCTCCATTCTTCGTCGTACGAGTCGTTCCTACTTTTCTTTATCTAGTGCCCCAAGAATATGATTCCTTAAATGTTGGATCTAGGAAAGTGCATACCGCCACCAAAGGCTTACCTCCATACAAATTCTTAAACGTTCTACTCCATTGTTTCATCCCCTTTGAGTCATCTTCAGTGTCTAAAGAATGTGTTGAAGGGAATGACTTTATATAGTCGTAGGATGGGTTAAGCAGGTAGTGCTAAATTAGGTCAAGTGCTAAATTAAGTCAGGTAGAGAGATATTAGGTTTTTGTTTTTTTGATTCTTGAATGTCCGTTTGTTCTATTTCATCTCATTTCCGTTTTTGTCTAACAGTGTGGTCTAGTACTGCGAAAATTGCGTCGGAATTTGTAACATGTTGTTCGTTGATAATGTTACCGTCTGTTTTTCTATGTTTATATATTTCAAACCTTTCTAGGATATCAATTCTTGGTCCTTTGCTCTGTTTGTGTGGCAATGTCATAGAATTTGCCATGGCGTCAGGCTCGTGTGCGTGGTTTTGAATATGCGTTGCATAATTGGAGTCTGTGAGTAGCTTGTTGTGTAAGAAAGATCGTAAGTGCTCTTTGTACTTTGTAGTTAGTTTTTGTGTTGTCCCTTCTATATATACTATGTCGCAGTCCTTGCATATCAGTTTGTGTATGCCACTGTTCTCGTATATTGATATGTCATTCAATTTTGGTTTCAGTTTGTTTCCAATGTTGTTGTTAGTTTTGAATGCAGTTTGTATTTTATATTTTCTAAGGTAGTTTGATAGTTTGTATGTCTATTTTCCTACGTATGTGAACGAAATCCACTGCTGGTCGTTCTCATGAGTTTCACTCAGTTGGCGTTCCTGTTTTTGTTTGTACTGTGAAACAAGCTTGTCAATGTCGCGTTGTTTGTCTCCGTTATTATTATCTATTCTGTAAATGTTGTTTAGTTCATTGGAGTAGTTGGTAGGAATTATGGGGAAGTAAGTAAGTAAACTTTATTGAGACTTTTTATAACTGGACATTACAGAGTATGGTTAATGATTATGTGACATTTGACAGTATAGGGATGTCAAATAAACTTTGACGGTTAGAATATATGCATACTTATATTACATCAGTGTTTTTAGATATATGGACTTTGCCATTTGCTCTTATGGCTTTCGACTAGAATAGTTTGATAGATAAATACGTTAAAACTCAATCTAAATCTAACCCTAATATAAATTAAATCTATTCCTACATCTAACCTAAAACTATAAGCTGTTTAGTACAGCACTCGAATTTACATTTATGTACAATATATTTATCTTGTGTTTTTATTTTATTACACTTATGCACTAACTAAATTTACAAATAATTTATTTAACTACGGTATGTGTTTGGTTCGGATGAAAGATAAAACGCCGGTTAGTTAAGGAATTAATGGGATCGTGGTGGTATTGTTCAAGGATTTTAAAGGGACATAGGTAGTAGGGATTGTTATTTGCAGTGGTAGGCTCGAAAAATGTGCGAATACATTGAAGGGGGTGCTCCCACCACTTGTCTAGGTGTTTTTTAGACACTGCCAACATGTAGTGGAGAATCGGTTCTATCTCCGTATTTTTGTAAAGGAAAGAATTCCTGTAGTACTTCTTATTAGGCCGTCTGTATCTGGATAGGCATCCTGTCAAAGATTTGGGTTTCGTCGGCGGCAGCAGGCGAGATTTTTAGCCATGCCGGAAACGCGTAGGTAATGATCGGCCGAATAAGAGTTTTGTACATTAACACCTGAACTTTTGGGCAGAAGCAAAGAGAGACGAAATAATTGCGGACACTGCTTCCGCTTTATTGAGGATTTTCCTTGCGTGCCTATTCACCTTAAGTCGATTGTTAAATTGGACTCCAAGGTATTTGATATTTTCCTTGAGAGGAATGATTTCACCAGCAATATGTGCTTGCACATTCCTACTTTGAGAGACGGCAAGGTGGTGCCCTCTCCCGCTGGCATTTCTGAAGCAGATTAGTTCCGATTTGCTGGCATTTATTTCGAGCCCCCAATCCTTCAGATATTGAAAGATGTTGAGGACAGAGCGCTGCAGCTTTATTTGGGCCATCTCTGGGATGCTATAGGTGACAGTGAGGAGGATACCATCTGCATACATTGCTTGATCGATAGTCGAGCAGTTTGGGCATGAGATATCATGAAGGAATAAGTTGAACAGGGCGGGACCGAGGAAAGAGCATTTTGACACTCCCGGTTTGATAGGGAGCCAGTTTAATTTGGAATGTTCTATCCGAAAGGAGGCTGTATAGGATTCTGAGGATTGTGACCGGACAGGATGACATTTTCAATTGGTACTTGAGACCGTTGATCCAAACTGAGTCGAACGCTTTTGTCAGGTCTAGAGCACAGGCCACTGTGCACTCTTTCCGCCGAAGATTGCGGGTGACTCTATTGTGCAATAGCGTTATTGCTTGCTCTATAGATCGTTCGCGTTCAAATCCAAATTGAAAATCGGGGATCAGGGGACTAGTAAATTCGTTCAAGTTTGGCAGAATAACCTTTTTAAGGGGTTAACCCATGCTAGGCAAAAGGGAAATCGGCGGAAAATTATTAATGTTACCTTCGCAGCCAGCTTTTGGTATTGATATTAGTTTGCTAACTTTCCAAGGTTTGGTTTCTCATGGCGATATTATGCAAGGTTTGCATAATATCGCCGTGAGATAGCTTACTATTTAAGGCATTTAGGAGATCTTCTACTTACGTTTTCGAGGTGAAAAATCCGGCAAAGACTTGATATTGTGGAGAGGATGCTTTATTATAACTAGAGAATATAGTTAAATAAGATCCTTCGTACCCTTCCATCGCTAGTAGAACCTCTGCTCACGGCGACAATATAGTTGTTTGAAGTATTCCTCACACGCAACGATCTTGTCAGATTGTGCAGTGAAGACTTCGTTCCCTCGCTTTATAGGGTCTTTCTCAATGTTGAATTTGGAACTTTTACGGCCCGTGAATGGATGTATTGTTTTAAAAACATCTGAAGATGGGTGCAGTGATATCAGTCTGCTTGTATAGAAGTTGTTGACTTCTGATCTGATGCGTTTTTGAATTTCACGGGAAATACTCGTTATTTGCGTTTTAAGTTCCAAACACTCCTCATTGAACTGGTCAAAGCTTCGATGGTAAATACACTTATGCTATTGGAGGTTATGCTTCCGAGTTTTCATTAATTGAAGAGTCTCCTGAGTTAGACATCTATAAAGCGGGCTGCGTGGATTCTGGAGGGGGGCATGCTGGTCTAGACACTCTATAATGGCAGATGTTAGTGCCGATATATGAGAGTCTATTTCTGCGTTCGAGAGAATGATATTTTCCGGTGGGAGATTCGGAAGGAGGTCTTTGAGGTCTATTCTGAAGTTTGGCCAGTCTATGGAATTAAACGGTCTATAGTGAGGTGGGCAAGTAGGAACTGGTATGTGTAATCTAAGGGTTATATTTTCCGCAGGGGGAATGCCGGTCGACAAGAGCACTCTTGGAGGCTAGCATTCTTTGGGGAGTTCCGCCCCTACGTACCCGAGCAAACTCCGCAGGGGGAATGCCGGTCGACAAGACCACTCTTGGAGGCTAGCATTCTTTGGGGAGTTCCGCCCCCACGTACCCGAGGAATTTTCCGCAGGGAGAAAGCCGGTCGACAAGAACATTCTTGGAGGCTAGCATTCTTTGGGGAGTGCCGCCCCCACGGACCCGAGGATATGGGGGGTGCCGTGAGGTTCCCTCTTATTGTATCTGGATTACGCTTTGGACAACGAACTGGAATTGACGCTTTGGGCTGGCGGATGTGATGGTTTGGACCTAGTTGCTTTGCACAGTAGCGCCGAGGTGAAACTCGTGTGTGAACGGCTCCAATTCAACTATCATACCGTCTCCGTCCCGGTAAAACCTTGGCAGGCCTCGGTGTATGTTCGGTTGAGACGGACTCCTGATTAGCGCTGGTCTGGCTCTGAGCACTTGTCCCCATAAGGGCTTGTGCCAACCCTCGCATGGCCTCCCTGCTCTGCAAAGATAGCCATGGGACCAAAAAGGCGACTACACACACGAACGGAGATAGCGGCTCCGAGGGGGGAACCAACAAAACTGGGGTAATCAAAAGACCAAAAAAATCCAAAAAAGGAAATAAAAAATAATAGCAACGACGACGCAACCAGCGGTTGCAGCCACGATGTCAACAGTACATCGAGAGCTGTACTAACCACGAAAAAAACGAAGACTAACACGACGACAGTGACGGTAGACGAAAAACGGAGAACAGCAGACAGTCTGGTGCAGACTGAGATTCCTGCGGCGTTTGGGCGCAGCAAAAAAAATTATGCGAACGTCCAAGCGTCCTATTAAGGTGAAGCGGGAGACTCTGCAGGACACTTCAGGTGTTCAAGCAGTGGAAGATAACATAAAAAGTGCCGAAAATTCGATTGTTACTGCTGCGATCGTTACTAAAGCGACCGATGCAAGGGTCACAAATCCCGACATTGCAACGAAAAATCCAGAAGCAAACGAGGAGATTACGGTACTAAAAGCAAAGAGTGACCAGACACCGCGTGATTGTACCGCCAACGTTGAAAATGTGGCGGAAGTACTGCACTCGTTAACGGAACGCGAAAACCTCTCCCAAGGATGGTTGCAAGGTACAATTGCGGCCCAGCGATACGAAGAAGAAAGACTACTTCGAAAGGCGGGAGATGTTCTGGAAAGAATACAAGCTGCATGCGACTCCCCAAAAATCAGCAAAGTAGCAAAGGCAGGGCTCCTTGAACTAGAGGAGCTCCTAGATCACGTAGGGCACTATCTGCTGGTTAAGGGCCGAAGATGAATAGAAGGCTGAAGAGGCGCTTGGGGTGAAATCTAAAGGCGACATGCAGATAGCTCCATCATTAAAAGTCAATAAAAGAATGGCGTCTAGCCCAATCGAAGGAGATCGGGAAAAAAGAAGGAAGGAAGAGGCACTTGACGGGCGTGGAGCACCAGATCAGGGGTTCCAGACAGTGCTTACAAAAGGAGCGAAGAAAGCCGCAAAGAAACTCCTTCAAAAAAAGCCAGAAAATAAAATTCGCACGAACGCCCAATTAGAAAAAGGACTTGATGCAACACAGGAGAGGGTGAAGCCCCGACGAAGACCCCGGCAGCAGGCACTGCTTGTAGAGCCCCAAGATGGCCGATCCTACGCGGAGATGCTGCGGGACCTCAGGCGAAGCGTAAGGCCCGAAGACACCAATACTACCATTAAAGTAGTACGACCAACGCGGTCGCGCCACATACTGGTCGAACTCGGAGCAGAGGCCGGCAATAAAGAAGCATTCTGTGACGCAGTAAAGAAAGTCCTCGGCAGAAGCGCAACTATAGTCCCGCTCGAGCCAATGGCAACGATCGAAATACGGGACATTGACTGCGTGACGGATCTGGCCGAGGTTGAAGAGGCCATCAAAAGGGAGTTCCCTAGCGTGGGAAGGATCAAAGCGAGACTGACACCAGAAAACAACAGGGGACAGCGCATGGCCATAGTTGACTTGACTGAAAGGACGCCGAACAATTCCTGAACAAGGGCAAAGTACGAACAGGATGGGTTGTCTGTAGGATACGGCGAATAGCAACGCCTCTTCAATGTTTCAAATGCCTTGGTTATGGTCACACCACACACGTATGCAAAGGACCCGATAGGAGTTCCCTATGTTACAAATGCGGTGAAATGGGACATAAAAGAAAAGAGTGTACGAAGGAGGCACACTGTATTCTTTTCAAGGATGTTGATCCAAAACCTGATTTTGGACACACCTTGGGATCAGGAAAATGCCGGGTGTTCCAGGCAGCCCTAGCCAAGGCCAAATCAGAGCTTCGATGACCCGCATCCTGCAGCTAAACCTACACCGCAGTTCAACCGCCCAAAATCTGCTTGAGCAGTTTGCGAGGGACATGAAAGCCGACTTCTTACTGCTGAGTGAGCAACACCATAGTAAAAGTCCTGCATTATGGTATTCTGATGAAACTGGTACTGCCGCCATCTGGGCTCGGAACAGTGACTTTCAAGCGGAGAGTTGTGGACGGGGGGATGGTTTCGTGTGGGTTCGGTGCTCAGGGATCACCTTCTTTAGTGTGTACCTAACGCCTAACGAGTCGATATCCTCTTACCAAGCCAAGCTTAATGCTTTGGAGGGCGCTGTCTCAAACGCAGAGGGCAAAGTGCTCGTTGGGGGCGACTTCAACGCTAAAGCAATCGAATGGGGCATGCCTCAGACGGATCCGCGGGGAAAACGAATCCTGCAAATGGCGGCCAGGACGGCCCTCGTCGTACTAAACTCCAGAAATACGCCGACTTTCAGCGGTATTGGCTGTGAGGGAACCATACTGGACGTGACATTCGCCTCGGAGGACTTAGTACGAAGGATACACAACTGGAAAGTATTAGAGGACTACTCAGCCAGTGATCATCAGTGCATTCTGCTTGAGATAAGAGATGCTGTCTTCCGACGTCCGTACTCTCGGCCTTCCACAATTGGATGGAACATCGGAAGGATGGACGTCGAGAGGTTCGTCAAGGCACTCACAGCGGGTCAGCCACTGCAGGGAGCTTCAGAGGGGACGGAAGAACTGGCAGCTCAAGACGTGGTGAACTCTACTATGAGCATCATTACGACTGCTTGCTGCGCTTCTATGCCCCGTCAAAGACCCCAGAACGGCAAGCCCCCAGTGTACTGGTGGTCAACTGAAATCGCTGAAAAGCGACGGGGGTTGTCACAAGCTTCGACGTGAGGCTCAACGGGTGCGGAACCATGATGAGGCATGCGAGCAGGTGGCAGCATATAAGTCGACCAGGAAATGCCTTCACAAGCTGATCAACAGTAGCAAGGCGCTGCTGGCAAGACCTAGTGGACAATGTGAACAAGGATCCGTGGGGCCTTGGCTACAAGCTGGTCATGGGGAAACTTGGTGCCCTACGGAAGCCTTGTATACATGACGCGGAAAAGATGGACGCGATAGTGCGGGGACTCTTCCCCACCCATCCCGTCCGTGTTGACGCTGTCCATGGTGAAACAGCAGTAGAGTGCCCACTCTTCACACAGCTGGAGCTGGAGGAGGTAGTTCTCTCATTGAAAACGAGGAAGGCGCCAGGTCCAGATGGTGCTCCAGCTGAGGTTTTGCGGCTCGTCTATCACCATTGTCCTGACTTGCTGCTCAGCACATTCGACGCTTGCCTACGGGACGGGGTTTTCACGGTACGATTGAAGGTGGCGAGGCTCGTTCTGATCAGCAAGAGGAAGGGAAGTCCCGAATCGCCGTCTGCATACCGCCCGTTATGCATGCGAGACACGGCTGGGAAAGTGCTCGAGAAACTCATCAAGGGAAGACTCACTGACGCGATTCGTGCTGCTGGGGACCTATCTCCTCAGAACAATCGCATCAATGATAGAACGCAGGACGTTCTACCATTGATGCGATTGCAGAGGTGGTGAACGTGGTCCAAAAGGCAGAGGCATATAGTGGCACCAAGTGACGGATCGTCCTGTTGGTGACACTCGACGTCAGGAATCCCTTCCCTGGATATTCTGGATACGCTGGAAAAATCTTTTCAAGTTCCAGAATATCTAATGCGGCTTTTGAGGAACTACCTAAAGGACCGAAGCCTGCTCTCCGACACGATACAGGGCCAACGAAGGATGGAAATTACATCGGGTGTTGCCCAGGGATCTATCCTTGGTCCGGACCTGTGGAACGTGTCTTACGACGGGCTACTGAGACTTGAGATGCCAGATGAGTCGCACTTGGTCGGCTATGCGGATGATGTTGCGGCTCTGGTCGCCGGACCCACCGTTGAACAAGCGCAACTTAGGCTAGGTATGCTAATGCGCCGAGTGAGGGACTAGATGACTGCTCGCGGGCTCAGTTTAGCACTGGAGAAAACCGAAGTGGTCATCTTGACAAAAAAGACAGTCCCTAGAGTAAGGATGATCAGTATTGGAGACATACAAATCCAATCGAAGCCAGCGGTGAAGTACCTGGGGCTACTGATTGACTCGAAGATGAGTTTCTCTGAGCAAATCAGTGCAACGGTTGAGAAGGCTGCTTCGGGAATATCGGCTCTGAGTCGACTTACGGCCAACGTAGGGGGACCCAGCCCATCAAGAAGACGCCTCTTGATGAGTACTGTAGGGTCAGTGGTACCGTATGGAGCAGAGGTATGGGGCGACGCTCTCAGCAAGGAGGTATACCGGAAACGTTTGGCACGGGTGCAGAGAAGAGGAGCACTGAGAATTGCTTCTTCGTATCCAACGGTCTCCGACTCGGCCGTGAGAGTGATTGCAGGCGTGATACCTATCGCCCTCCTTGCTAGAGAGCGCCGCACTATTTACCTGCGCCGAAACGAGGATGCGAGGGAGATAGTTGTCCGCGAAGAGAGACAGCGCTCGCTCAACGATTGGCAGCAGTCTTGGGTGAATTGCACGAAGGGAAGGTGGACTGCGCACCTCATCCCGGATGTGAGACCGTGGCTGAATCGAAGACATGGTGAGACTGACTTCTATCTGACCCAGCTTTTGAGCGGGCACGGGTGTTTTCAGTCATACCTGCACAAGATCGGTAAGTCACGGTCTCCCGATTGTCGGTTTTGCCCAGGAGAGGAGGACAATACCTGTCACACATTTTTTTGCGTGTACAAAATGGGTCAGGCTGCGAAGGGAACTCTACAGGGAGACGGGGGAGCTCACCCCGGATAATATAGTTGCGGTGATGCTCGAATCGGTTGACAAATCGAACCAGGTGGCACATTATGCTCGGGCAGCCCTAAAATATAACAGGGACTCACAGCAGCCGGGGGCGCTGGGGCTGGGGGATCGCTTTTCTGGCATTTCCCCTTCCCCTCTCTCCTCCCGCTAGGAAAGGGACTCCCCAGCTTGAAGGCGCCTAACGGTGTAACAAAACGAGACCTGGCCCGAAGTAATGTGTCAAACGGTTCCAGGCTGGGTTCTCAGGTTGACAGGGGAGGTGTTTAGTGGGTAGTCCAGTCGCGCATGGGAGTCCCACACTCTGTGCATAAATAGCATTCACCTCCCTACCACAAAAAAAAAGGGTTATATTGAGATGGAGGCCATGATGGTCCGATAATGAGTTGAATGTGGAGCAGGTAAAGGGAATTGTGGGATCATTGAGGTCAGAGGATAGTATGAAGTTATTTAAAAATGAATTCCCTCTTGAGAATGTTGGGATCCCAGCATTTGCTATGGATGATGAGAGGAGAGCGTCCACATGGAGCCATTCGAATAGATAGTTCCCCTCGGCATTTCTTGTGGTCTCCTCCTAGTATAAATGAGTTGTATGATGAGGATTTGGTTAACTGTAAATGGAATCTGTGGACCTAGATTGCGCGAGAGGTGTAGGGAGCCAATAAGAATTTTGGCTGGGTTTCCATTGGGTCGCTTGGTGTTGAGAGTTGCTAACGTACATGAGGAATTATTTCGTTCAAACGGGATTTGATGGATATCTAGATCATCTCGAAACAGTATCGCAGTACCTCTGCCACTGTCATTCCGAAGCACATGGTAGTTCTCCAAACGGACTTTGTGGTGATGGTTAAGAACTGTCTCGTTCAGAAGGGGGATGTCGGGTTGGGAGGATTTGGCCAAATCAGCAATGTAGAGCCTCTTATCATGTAAGATTAGGGAGTTTATATTTAGGGATAGAATAGTTAGTCTGTTTGCAACCATAAAGGTTGAAATAGAAATTGAGGAGTGCCATTGGCTTCTCTTGGTCAGGAGTGGCGCCAAAGTATGGGAGGATAGCCCTGACCTTGGATAGGAGTTCACTGGGAGAGACTCCCAGCCACTCCACGGTTATTTGTTGTAGGCTTTCGACGGGATTAGGAGTCGGTGAAACAAAATTATGGGTCGGAGCTCCACTTCTTAAAACCTCTGAATACGAGATCCGATGGGAGGGAGGGGCAAAGTGGTGTAGGGTTGTAGGGGTTGGTGTAGTATTTGGATAGCTGGGGAGCGGTGAGAATATGTTCTGAGGCGTCGTCCGTTTGGCTTTGTTTTCGATTGCCCTGTCCAACAATCATTTCCGTTCCGGGCAGCTGAAAAAATTGGCTGGATGCCCATGGGTATTGCACATGGTGCAGAATGCAGCGGTTTCCGGCTTGTCCATATTTTTTTGGGGCAGCTTTCGGAATTATGCTCCTCCCCAGATGCTACACACCTCATGTTGAATCCAAAATTGTAGGATACGTGCCCGAATCTTTGACAACGATAGCATTGAACCAGATCACCCCTTTTTGGGCGTTCCTATATGGCTCTGTGGTTCAAAATGTAGCACAGCTTAATTATTTTGTTTTTATCAGCTTGCAATCCCACTGTAATCCTAAATAAATCCAGGTCGATTTGATTTGCTCTCGACCATGCAGTGGTAAGTAGACTGACAGTTTTGAGGCCTAGATTCGGGATTTGTCTGGCTATGTCCTCTCGAACAGCCTCCGCTACAAACTCTGAACTAATACCCCTGAGTATCGTGAAACATTTTTTCTTTTCTTTGGGAGTGAATGAGTATCCCACTGCTTCCGTGTTTTAAAGCAGGTTGATGATGTAGTCGTGTGCCTCGAGCCTGTCCACTGTGACTTTAAGTCGGGAGTTTGACAATTTTGTGATTCGGTACTCTAGACGGGTACCATCTGTAAGGGTGTATCTATCCATGATACCTTTAAGCACCGTTGCTTTTAAATTTTCAATAAATATTGGTAGGAACCATACGTTCTTTCCTCGACTGTTAGTCGCGTTTAAGTTATTATTTTGGCTATCGTTTGCCAGTGCGCTGAAAGGGTTAGTGCTTGGTGTGGATGGGATTGGCATAGGAACCGGAATTTCACTTTGGCAACTCATTTACCCTTTGCTAATATAAATTTATTTAACCTCACGGTTAATGAGGTTAACATCTTGGTTAAAGCTTGAATTCTTTGCTATTGTATCGTCCACATCCATCTTTTCCGAAGGCATTTCCTTGCGGGCAGGTTTGGTCTTTGGTTGCTCTGCCCTCAAGTTTGCTTGCTCCGCTATTGTGTTTGCTTCCTCCGCCATCGTGTTTGCTTGCTGACAATAACTAGTCCACTTTGCCGTCTTTGTAATACTGGCCACGGTGTATTTTATGGGCGCTCGCCCAAGATGAAGTTTCTGTTTTCTTCCGGTCTTCAACTTTCAAACTTTATGTATATGATCTTGTATGATGAAATATACTTATAAATTTTCGTTTTCTAATAGGTTTTTTTTTATAATTTCGATATTGACCAATTCACACGCGTGTTGACAGTTTCAACTTCCAAACGTCAATCCGGAGTGATGGGGATGGAGTGAAGTCTCTGCACCATTGATCTGTACGCTGCTAGCTTATCTTGTGCGGGGTGGTTAGATGTGACGTGTATGGTTTGATCAGTTGTGGTTGGTTTTCTGTATATTTTGTAATCTAATCATGTTTGTTCGCGTATCACGGTTAGGTCCATATAGTTGAGTTGTCCGTTTATTTCTTTCTACAGTGAAACTTATATTCTGGTGTATTTCATTCATAAAGGTAAGTAGCTCGTCTTGTTTATTTTCTTGTGGGTCAATAACGATAAAACAGTCATCCAGATATCACCTGTAAAATATTACATTGAATTTTTTTGATAATTTCGGGTATAAATATTTCTTTCAATGATTATAAGAATTTTTCTGATATTATTGACGACATGGGATAACCCATACTCAGACCGTCGTCGGCAATGTATGTATTGCTATTGGACTTAAAATAGTTCTGCTTGGTTGTGGTGTTCATAAGGTTGAGCAGTTGATCTGTGAATTGTCGGCTGTTGTTGAATGAATGTTTTTCTTTCAGTATCGCGAATGTTTCATCGACGGGAATAGACGTATAGTGATAAAAATCTAGTGATAAAAGTCGAAAAGTGTCAGTGAATGTAAAAGAGGTAGTAGAATTCGCTAGATCATGGCTGTTCTTTAATGTATGTGCATAACATCAACCATTATTGTTGCCAAGTATCATGCTAACTGGTATGAAGAATCTGGGTGATAATTGACGATAGACCGGATAGAGATATTGGGTTTGTGGAGCTTACGTTGTGCTTTAAGGGATAGTGTGGATGGATTTGAGTTTATGTAGTGGTGCTTTGTATTAGGAAATAATTCGTGGGGATTGTATAATAGCAGCACGTAAGTCTGCTTGGAACTTATTGCAAGGGGTCTTTGTTTACCAGTTTGTATCCGCTGGCGTTAATGAATTCTATTGTTTTTCGTGCGTAGTCCGTTGTTTATAAGGATCACCGTTGTGTCCTTTGTCAACCTTTGTCACTGTTAGTAGGTTATCCATAAGTTTTTTTTCTGAATGTGTCTTAATATCTTATGGTCTTCATGGGAATTTGTTTTGCTTATGCTAGTCCATATTTTCTGTAGTGTATCTACTGCAGTATGTCTTCCTGCGGCAGTTTGTTAAAAGCTAGTTCAGTGTAGATTACTAGTTGTTCTCGGTCTTTGTTGCGGTTTGTGTTTTTCAGTTCCTTATCTATTTATCTTCTATTAGTTTTACAAACATTTTTCGGGACGGAATTTTGTACATTGGTACCACTGTTTTCATAAGTATTTAAAACCTTGTTTTTCCGCTAAGCAAAATGGCTCATTATTCCGACAAATGAGAAAAACGATGGCCTAAGTAGCTCTTTTATACTTGTCTCCTCATTCTCCAAAGGAAGCATTGTCCTCTGTTGATTTAATGAAGCTTCCTGGTGGAGTGATTAAAGTTGATAGGGTAGAAGTTTATGGCTCTAGGGAGATTTCAGAGCTTGTAGGTCAAACATTTGTGGAGCTGATGTTAGCCGTGATATCCGAATTTGTAGGCAAACCAGAATGACGTGTCTCACGTGTAATTTCTATACAGGTATGCTTAGATTTCAAATATCCTAGTATATTGGTTGTGTGATGTTTTAAGCTCACTGTTGTAAAAATTATATTTTTCAGCGTTGTCTTTTTCAAGTTTTCTAAAAAAGCGCAAACCGTACTTTTGGAAATTATGTATAATGATGAATGAAAGTTTAATTAAGTCCGTGACAGATAACAGCGATGTTAACTGCCTCAGCGAGCTAAGATTTTGAGCTGCGCTGGAACAACCTTTCCTGACGACGCGTACGCGCATTGGCAGCTACCTTGTTGCGTTGTCATGGGGTAGGTATTTTGTGTACGAGCTCTGCTACTGTCCGTTGTTCCGGTTGCTCTCTTCGATTAAGGTATTTTTTTGAGGTGTTGTTCGCTGGAAGTAATGTACAGCTTCTAACTCCTTTGTTGAAGCACGGTTTGCGTGCCCGTTGTGGCATGAATCAAAGATGAATTTTTTGCCTAGCTCTGGCCTGATTTCCTCCCAAAAGAGATTCAAGAAATCCGTCTCAGGTATGGGGCTGATCAAACGTCCCACTAAGCAACAGAGAGCTACGTAATAGTCGTCTACTGTCTCATGAGTCAGTTGGCATCTAATCTGCAGCTTTTGTTTCAATATGGCATCACTCTCTACAGATGTGAATTTACATAGTACAGCTTGCCTCAAAGTCTCCCAATCGTGACTTGAAAAGGGGTCAACGAAATGCCAAAACCATCGTAGGGCTCTTCCAGTGAACAGCATTTGGGCACATCTAGCAACTAGTTGCATATCTCCTCCTATGTTCACTAAACCATGTTTTCCTCTTCACGTAAGAGCGGAAACATGGTCACTAGATCGTTTTGGCCCGAAAACACCAACTTCCTACTATATATGATTGGTGTCTCCTTAGATTGTGGGATAGCACACGTGCGACGATCGTTCTTGGAGGTAGAGCTTCCAATACGATGACTTGCTGGCTGCGTAGGTAGATTTCAGGTGTACCATGGCATTGGGTGGTGGTTTGGGTCTGCCTATTCATGAATTTGTCGGTCAGGGCTCGGGACACTAGTTGATTTACTCAAAATAGGGTTTTAGAGAAACTCATTATTCCGGTGACGCGAATATGTAGGTGGATCAATCAATTTAGGCCTATATTCTGGGGCCATTGGGTTCATCCCTTTGCTGAGCCTAGGAAGTGCTAAGTAAAAAGATCCTGTGGGAGGTAGCTCTACAGTCTCTGTATTGTCCAGCCTTGAAGATGCTATTTGGGGCTGGATCTGTGGTCGTGGGACAGAGAACTGTTCCAGCTGTTTCCGTATCTGCTGCGAATTTGCAGCTATCGTCTGCAGTCGGTCAGCAGCTAGGGTAGATCTGACCTGCAGCAGCGCTCCTGCTTCATTCATTTTGCTGAGCTCGATAGGTGGATTTTCTCGGCTGGTACCACTTTTAAATACTGCTCCACTCGAAATGATGATCTGGCTTTGCACCGACTCGATTAGTATTGTCTCGAAAGCTTACATAGAGGGAATGTCGACAAGGTTTGGCGGAGTTATTCCATACCCACAAGAGACCAAGGAGCAGTCGAAACAGAGGATTTCATCCGGCGAACGTGCTCTGAAGAGGGCGAAGACTGTCCTATCGGCCGAAAATGTGAAAAAAGGCCCCATTTGGCGAAGAAAAAGCGCTCTTCTACTATGACAACGCACCGCACGCAAATTGGTCGAATGTGGCTGCAGATTTGGCCCCATGCGACTCCTTTATTTTCCAAACGAGTGATAGAAGTTGGCGCATCATTGGGTCAAGTGTATCTAGCTAAGAGGAGATTCTGTTGAGAAATAGTTTGCCACTTTTTTTTGTAGGCTAAGTACTTATTGGACAACCCTTGTAAATACTTTACCATAAATGGTATCTTTTTGCCTAGCTAGATTCGCCAAATACCCCACTGTGCATCTTTTCCCGAGAGCTTCCATAAGTATAGGCATGCATTCAAGCTCTATGTTCTAAGAACAAAAACATTCTTTCATTATACACCAAATACTGCAAATCTTGTTTTATCTAAAGATGCCAATCTTCTTATAATTACGTTTATTGCACAAAAATCTAAAAAAACTAATTAATTCGTTTCTACTCCAGGGCACAGTTCATTCCAACCTATACACACATGACGATTTAAGCGTGTTTTATTAAATTACTTACGAATACATTGATTCAATGTTTAAATATTAGGTTGAAAATCAATTATGAACTTCATTATTAATATAAATTTAATTGAATCACCAAATCTAATTATTCCGTCTGCTCTGACCATCCCTCTGCCTACCGCGGTACATTTCATAAATCGATAGCAAGAATGACTGACCATAGAAAAACGAAAATATTTTAGTGTTGCGTCCTCCTTCATCCCCATGCATTTCAACCAGCTTTAAGCATGTCGTCCTTTCATCGAATTGAGCTTCATTCGTATTCCAATTGAGTCCGGCACTAACTGTTTCATCATAAAATTGATTAAAATACAAATGTTTCGATTGCATAATTTTTTTGAATGAGATTAAATAATGAAATGACCATTTAATAAAATTTTAACATATGCATAGTTCATATAATACGAGCATGAATATATTTCTCATTTAAGCGGCTTTGAGTACCGGGTTGGATAGGGCAAGTCGCTGTTCAGTCACATGCCCTAATTGTATCGAATCTCTGGAAGAATGAGTTAACCTGATTGGCCTCTTCAGATTAATTGTGAACAGAGGTTGTTTTTGCCATCACCCTTCGTTACTCCTTTGCCGGAATACGCACAATTTTTATCAATTTTATCTGACATTCATATTTAAAATACATAAAAGGTGATGCTAGCGATGATGCTTGGAGAGTTGATAGTCCGCTTGAAAAATGCGAGTATTATATATGTATGTAAATGTAAGCCGATTTCAGCATCAGTAGCTTTCAATGGCCGTTCTCATTGAAGATTAATAATTTTAATCAAATTCATAAAATCGATTAACTGTAATGCCGAAAAACGATTGCTATGCTAGAATAATAATAATTGCAATGATTCGGAGAATATAAACTGCATAACTGAATTTCAGCAAGCGAATAATTTGAGAATAATTACTTATGGAGATAAATTGTATGAACTTCAATATGACAGTACTAGAAACTTACGAAAAATACTCCTATTCATCTGTAACTGCTCCACAATAATATAAGGTATGTTCAAGCATAAGGCTGAAGATATGGGCAAGTTTGTTAATCAAGTATTTTATATTCTGTTTCAGTGTTGTGAATTTCCATGAAATAACTTTGTCTAGCATTTTACTAAAAGGGATCGCTCAATGGGACAGGAATTAATTATTATTTTGGTCTTTGAATTACTCAAAGCTTTTATACTATTTGTATAGTGAAAGCTCCGTATTCACGGTTTCCTTGTTCATGGTTTCACTATTCGTGGGTTTAAAAACTGCAGCCCAGTTCCTGTATTTGCGGCTTAAAATTTGTACATTTGTGGATCCAATACTAAAAGAGTTCAGTGTCGTTTAACCCATCGGCATCCCTTGGGTGCTGCTAGCGTGTGCTAGCTGGCTTTTATGAAAAATGTAACTACATATATGAACTAATATCAAAATAAATCAAACGTTACTAAATGGTAGGAAATGGTATCGCGGTCCCATATTGGGTTTACGGGCTCCCCAATGATGGAACGAGAAATGCCAATAACTGCAAGTACACCTACCACTTAATTCTACTTACACCTCCTTTTTGACGTAAGATAATGGATCGAAAGTAATAACCAAGCCGCCAGAATAGAGATTGAGTGAGAAGCTAGCTTTCTATACTTGGAAAACTCTAAACTGTTTCGAAAGCAGCGAAATGCCTTGAAATGGATTGGTTCTACGGCAATGACCTTGCAATCGAAAAAAAATTATGGCATTGGATCCTGGAATGTCAGATTACTCAAAAATCCTTGCACTGTTAAAAAGCTTTTACAACAGGCCAGTCAATATAAATTAACTCCGCCGTAGACGGTCCCAAGTCCGTTAGAGAAAGAAGGAGGGAACCCCTTGTTTCCCCAACCCACAGTTTCCATGATTCCTCATCCTAAACTCCACCCATAAATGGTAGTAAATGTTCTCGGGGTCGCATATTGGGTTTACTGGTTCCCCAATAATAGGACATTAAGTGCAGAGAAATGCTAACAACTGTAAATATGTACATCTACAGCTCTGCTACTAAGTCCTACTTACACCTCCTTTGTGGGACCGCAAGAGGGTGAAGGCGAGTCTTCCGCGCCTGATAAAGGAGTCGTAGTAATAAGGTTGGCCGACGGACGGGTCCCTGAAAAACCGTACACTATTTTGAAACCTGCAGAAGTGCAGAAGAATGGATTTAAATCACGGAAACGACCTCGCGAACGGACAAAGGACGATGGCATTGGATCCTGGAATGTCAGGTCCCTCAATCAGCCTGGTGCTGTTAAGGACCTTTTACGACATGCCAGTCAATATAAATTAAAAATACTGGCAATCCAGGAAACGAACTGGACTGGAAATTGTATTCAAGATATGAGATCACACACAATATTCAAAAGTGGGAAGCCAACTGGAAAACGAGAACTCGAACTGCCCTTAATTGGGGATTGGGAGTTCAAATCGCACTTTATTGATTTTAAGGCAGTCAATGTACAGTTGCGTGTGATTTGTATAAAAGCGGCATTCCTCAAAATTTGGCTGATAAATGGACACGCCCCGACCAAAGAAAAGGACGAAGAAATGAAGGAAACGCTCTACAATCACCGGAAAAGGCTAGTCAACTCATTGTCTACAAAGAACACAAAAGTAATTCTGGGTGATTTCAACACTAAGGTTGGCAATGAGCTATCTCATCGGGGAACGACTCGAGGCTATAGCCTCCTTGATGAAACAAATGACAACGGCCAATACCTGATTGACTTTGCATGTAGCAGAAATCTAGTCGTACGCTTGACTTGCTTCCCACATCGAATGAATGAAATGACCTGGGTATCACCAGATGGCAACATAAAAAACCAGATCTACTATGTTCGGATCCAACAACGTTGGGCCTTGAGTATACTTGACGTCCGTGCAAATTGAGGAGAAAATTGTAACTCAAATCATTACATTATCATATTAACCTATTGATGTCGCATATCAAAGGCTTATTCAGTGAAGACCAGCCCGCTACAAAAATTCAACATCGAAAGGCTCCAAACGGCGTCTGTGCTCAAAAGTTTCTCCGAGACCCTCGACAACCAGGTGGCTCCTATCTTATCAGCCACATCGCTGGGAACAAGCAACGAGCTCTGGATGGAAGTGAAAGCGGCTATTTAAATCATGGCAGAACAGAGGATTGGACATCAAGCCCGGAACAAGAGGAATGATTGGTTCGATGGTGAGTGCCAGAATGTGCCATACAAAAAGAATCAGGCAAATAAAGAATACTGTAGGTAGGAAAACCGGGGCAAATAGAGAATACTATGAAAATCTCAGGAAAGTAGCGAATAGGATGATTAGAATTTAGGAAAGCAAATACTATGACGACTAATTGAGAAGCATTGGTAAAAGTATAGCAGGGAACTGTGCAAGACAAGCATACAAAGTAGTGACAAGCCTGAAACGTGGTCACCAGCCCAAAACCATGCTCTGTCGTGATGACATCATGATGAAATTTCAAAAACCTTCTTATTCCTACGCAGAGCTCCACAACATCGGACCATATAGATGTCTGTGGAGAGCTTCTATTGGCCTCATCAATTCTGGCTGAAGTGTGTTCCACCATCAAAGCATACAAGAATAATAAAGCGCTAGGCATCGATGAGACTCTAGTGGAGCTCATCAAATATGGTGGCAGCAGTGTTGATAAAGCTATTCACAAAGTCATCCAGCACATTTAGCAGTAAGAGCATATGCCAAAAGAGTGGTGCCAATTAATTATATTCCCAATTCACAAAAATGCTGACAAGCTACAGTGCGAAAATTATAGAGGCATATCACTGCTTTGTATGTTATATTTTTAAAGATCTTAGAAAATAAAATCGGATCACACGCCAACAGTGTTATTGGAGAGTATCCAAGAGATTTCAGAGCAGGTAACTTGACAATAGACCAATTGTTCACAGTCCAGCAGGTACTTGAAAAATGCTCGGAGCTCAACATAGACGTACTCTAAATTTACGTAGACATTAAGCAAGCATACAACAGTATTGATCGTAACGTACTGTAACAAATAATGCTTTGGCATCCTAGCCAAACTAGTCCAGTTTACCAAAATCACAATAACGTCGACGACCTCCCAAGTCCACATCAATAATCAACTGACCGCTACCTTTGACACAAATATCGGACTATAGCAAGGAGATGGGCTGGTCCCATTGCTATTCAATTTGGCTCTGGAGTACGTCATAAGGAAGCTACCTGTTGATACACGAGGTACATTACTATACAAGTTTAACCAAGTAGTAGGCTATGCAGGCGACATCAACATTCTGTCACGTTCATTAACAACTACCAAAGAACTCTTCCTGAGAAGCAAAACTAGTAGGGCTACATATCAATGAAAATAAAACGAAGCTCACAACGTAGTTGAGGAATATACCTCAAGTTCACGAAATATCACACTTGGCGAATACAATATTGAAAATTTGAGCGAATCAGTGTATTTAAGCGCTAAAATAACGAGAACCAGTACAGTGAAGAATACAGCTCGCAAATATTGTAAAATATTTTATTCAGTTTTGACGATCTAGAAGACCTCCTGCGTACACAGGAAAATAAAGCTCCAAGTATACAAATCTGTGATAAAACCTGCATTATGCTATGGGTGTGAAAAATAGGAGCAAAGTTAGACGGGGACCAATGGCGAATTCGATACAACCATGAGTTGTATGAAATGTTTGACGATCCGAAGGTCTCGACGATTGTAAGACTGCGGAAACTGCAATGGGCTGGCCACATGAATCATATGGATGAAGAACGGATACCCAAAAAGGTATTCATTGGGAGAACTAGAGGCCGCAAGCCAGTGGGGAAACCAAGGAAACACTGTTCTAACTCGTTCGACGAAGCTCGGATTTCGAAATTGGAGGACGCGGTCAATGGACCGAGACAGTTGGAGGCGCTATTTGCAGGAAGCGAAGGCCCAACAGGGGCTGTAGTGCTAAGGAGAAGAATATATATATAAATATATATATATATATATATATATATATATATATATATATATATATATATATATATATATATCTATATATATCCTCTTGACGAAGTGACCTTTTTAGTAGAAAATAAAAAAAACGAGAGTTCAATATGGTATAATAAATTTTATTCGTCTTCGTTGCTCGAAGATCCAAAATCTACTGTTGTCATTGGCACATAGTCCTTTTATTAAAAATGCTTAGCTCTATTTCCTTAATACAAAACGTTGTTCTTTATCCTGTATCTAAGAAGATGAAAAAATATTTATTGCTATTTTAACATAGAAGTGTGAAAAATAGAAATATTTTCACACAACTTAAAATTGCAAATGCTCAAATGCTTATAGCTGAAATACAATGCGGTCTTATATCAACAAAAATGAAAATGTTTGTTTCACATCTTAAAATTACAAATATGCAAATGCTTATCATTACTTGCATAATATGGAACGTTTTCCTTAATGTCTTTATCTTTAATTGTTATTTAATCTATTTATCTTGGATTGCAAAAGTAGACAGTGCGGAGAACTCAAAAAGTTATCGGCGTTGTTGTGTGTTTGCGTGAAAGCAAATCACTTGGTGGTGGCGACATAATTATATATATATATATATATATATATATATATATATATATATATATATATATATATATATATATATATATATATATATATATATATATATATATATATATATATCTATATATATATATCTATATATATATATATATACTCCTATATATATATATATATATATATATATATATATATATATATATATATATATATATATATATATATATATATATATATATATATATATATATATATAAGGTGCGTTCCAAAATAAACGAGACTGAGCTAAAATAGAAACGACAGGAGGTTTGCTTTGATAAATTCCAGTTTTTTATTCAAAATAGTCCCCTTCGGCCTCGATACACTATTTTGCGCGATCTATAAACTTTTCGAAAGAGTGTTTCAGGTTATTGACTGGAATGTCCTTCAGGATGTCGGTACAAGCCTTTTGGATGCCCTCTACGGACACAAAGCATTTTCTTCTCATTGCCAAATGCAATTTCCCGAATAGGTAGAAGTCACAGGGAGCCATATCAGGCGAATACGGTGAGTGATTGATCGCATATTAACCATCAATCATTGATGGTTAATATGCGATTTCTAGTCAAAATATCAGTCACAAGAGTGGATTTTTCAGGCAAAAGTCTCGTTTATTTTGGACCAAAACTTGACAGACCTTTCGTAAACCCAAACAATCGGTTAAAATGCGATAAATTGATGTTTTGGAGGTATTCAACTCCGATTTCATGAATTTCAACGATGGTTCCGGCTCATTTCAGATAAATTTACGCACAATTTCGATGGAGTTTTCGGTGATCACTGATTTTGGGCGGCCCGTATGTTCATCGTTATTTATGTCCTCGCGACCATCTCTGAAACGTGTAAACCACTCATGAACTCTGGCACGAGTTATACAATCAACGCCATAAACTTTTTTCATCAATTCAAATGTTTTGGTAAACGTTTTACCAATTTTAAAACAAAATTTGGTATTAACTCTCTGTTCAAAACTAATTTTTGTACCCATGACCCAAACATACTGTCACTTTAGACGCAATAACTTCGCTTCCACTGAACCGAATGTCACCAAACTTTCGTTGGAAGTCAGGGAGGGATTTAACTTTCCAATGCATTATCTTATTCATAGATGGCGCCAGCAAAAGGTGTTGTAGTGTTATTGCCTACAAGGAAAGTAAACGGATGTTTTCACTAAAATCACGGTTTAGAATTAAAACACAGAATTACGATTATTCGCCATTTATTAAGTGAGCTGTTTACTGAACGATGCTCTTAGCAAGAGTGACCAACTAATGGAAAATTAGTACATAATAATTAATGGTACGTAGTTATGACGTACAGATGTCGCTTGGTTCTTCGCAGATTTGCTACATATACGTTCCCCCTAAGAATTGTCAATCAGACAATTGAAATGTCACTTGTTTGTTGTTTGTTGTTTGTTGATTTGCGTGGACCAGAATATGTTTTAAGTAGTGGCTGTCTTGTCTCCTCGTAATTGACGAAAGGTGATGGCGTTGTTTCCTCGATTTCTGGAGAAATCATTAATGCCGGTTTCAGTTGATCAATTGAAATTATCGATTCCTTTCCGTCTATTAGTATTTTGAAGGCTTTTTCGTAACGTTCTATGACACGATAAGGTCCAGTGTAAGGTTGTTGCAACGATTTTTTCGAAGTACCAACACGAACGAATATGTGGCTGCATGTCTTCAAATCCTTATAGATAAAAATGCGTTCAATCCGATGATGGTCCACTGGAGTCGGTCGAAGATTCTTCATGTCTTTTCGGAATTTTTCTGCGAATGCAGGTTCACTTCCTTGATTAGCCTGCTCATCGGTGACAAATTCTCCCGGTATTCGCAGAGTCGTTCCATTTACCATTTCCGCAGCGGAGCATTTTATATCCTCCTTGTAGGCTGAGCGCAGACCCAGTAAGACAGTTGGTAACGCTTGTAACCAAGTGGTATCTTCGTGGCACATTAACGCTGCTTTTAAGGATCGATGGAACCGCTCGATCATGCCGTTTGATGAAGGATGATACGCAGTTGTCCGAATGTGCTTACGCCCTAGCAGCTTTGTCAGCGCGTTAAATAACATGGATTCGAACTGACTCCCACGATCGGTAGTTAATATTTTTGGCGTTCCGAATCGCGCTACCCAGTGCGTATAAAAGCTTAATGCTACTCCTTCTGCCGTTATATCGATGTTTGGAACCGCTTCCGTCCATCTCGAGAACCTGTCGATCATTGTTAGAACGTATTTATACTTGTTAACAATAGGCAACGGTCCAACTAAGTCTATATGGACATGGTCGAAACGTTTATCCGGTGCTGCGAATTGCAGTGGAAAGGTTGTAACGTGTCGGCTAATCTTCGATCTCTGACTTTGAATGCATGCCTTTGCCCAGCTGGCTATGTCCTTTTTCATATTTGGCCAGACAAATTTTGTTCGTAGCAAACGGCTAGTTGTTTTTCCACTTGGGTGCGATAGTCGATGTACCACCTTCTCAGTTAGCGGTTTAATTCCATCCTTGTTAACTATGAATCCTAGATACTGCACTTCAGATTTCCCGAATTTACATTTCGCAGGATTAATTTTGATGCCGTATTCCTTAAATCGTTGGAATATCTCTCTAATGTGTTTTCTATGTTCCTCTTCCGACTTTGATGCGACTATTATATCATCCAGATAGCCAAAGCAGTAATTTAAACCAGATAGTACAATTTCGATAAATCTTTGGTCCAAAAGGCATTTTTAGGAACTCAAAAAGACCAAAAGGTGTAATTACAACTGTTTTTTCAATATCCTCCTCCGCAACTGGAATTTGATGATAAGCGCGTATAAGGTCAATTGTCGAGAATATCGTTTTTCCATTCAAATGATGGGTAAAATCCTCAACGCCGGCAATCAGATATCGATAGTTACAGCGTTCAACCTTCTATAATCGCCGCACGGTCTCCATTCTCCTGACCGCTTCGGAACCAAATGGAGAGGGCTGGCCCATGGGCTTCTCGAAGGGTGACATATGCCTTTATCCACCATGAACTCGAATTCCATTTTCACGGATTGAAATTTATTTTGCGGTAAACGACGGGCTTTTTCAGCGATAGGAGGTCTTTTGGTGATAATATGATGTTTGAGCACCGTATCGCGAGCGGTTGTACTGACTGCTGGGTTTATGATATCCGGAAATTCAGATAGGATTTGGTAAAATGGCGTTCCCGTTTTTATCACCTTTATAGAACTTGTGGAATTATTTGGAATTATTCCCTTCATTTGTAAATTAGTATTTCCGTCTACTAATCGCTTACGCTTGACGTCCACCAGCAAATTGAAATGCCGTAGAAAATCGGCTCCCAGGATTGGTTGTTCAACAGCAGCAATACAAAATGACCACTTGCAACTTCGTCGGAGCCCTAAGTCGAGCGATAGTATTTTATTGCCGAAAGTTGCAATCGTTGTCCCGTTTGCGGCGTACAAATTCCGTTCCGTTTTTGTCAGTTTTCCATGACAAGGGATTACCGAGACTTCCACGCCTGTGTCCACCAAGAATACCTTTCCCGTATTTTTCTCGGTGATAGATAAACGGTTCTTTTCGTGGACGTCACCGCTGACCGCTTCTGACGATGACGCAGTTACTTTCTCTATCGCTGATATTGGCAGGGTTTTAGACAGTGAATGGCCTTTTCTCCATATATGCGATGATAGTAGCAGATGTGTGATGCTTCTGCTTCCTGCGTATCTGCGTTCGATGGATTATTTGTCGTTCGATTGCCATTTCGTGAGCGCGATCGATTGCGTCTACTGAAATTTCGATTTCTTGAACGAGTATTTTTCGAATTCATTTCAAGATTGTCGAGACGCTTTAAAACTTTCAATAAGATCGGATCAGATTCAGATTCCAAACCAACTGGAGTCTGCAAAGTAGCTGCTGTCACAGTTGGCGCTGCATTAAATTCTTCCACGATTTTGTCAGCCATTTCTAACAATGGCGTCACTTCTTTCTCGGTAGAGACCGACATTATGGCGCGCACGTGGACTGGAAGCCGCCTTAACCATAATGCGCACAGTGCATCCTCAGGTAGTTGTCTGCCCGCCAATGCCTGCATCTGCCTACATAAATGCAAAGGTTTTTGGTTATTTAATTCTAGCTCCGTCAATACTTGCGTCAGCTGTTGTTGTGGTGAAATTGAAAATCGTGCCAGTAACTGTTTTTCCAGCTCCTCAAATTTATTTGCCGGCGGGGGCCTTTTTACTACATCTGCCACTTGTGCCAATATTGTTATATCCAGCGTTGTTACGACTGCATTCAATTTTGCAATGGCCGAGTACACTTTGTAATGCCTAAATGTGGATTCAATTTGAGAAAACCACAATTCAACTTGCGTTTCCCAAAATGGTGGTAATTTCACGTCACGAATGGAATCAAGCCGAGGGGGTTCACTGCCAGGCCACAATTCATGCGCAATATTGAGCGGAGTTTTCGTGGTATCGGAATTAGCGTCCTCAGGGTTATGTTGTTGGCCCATCGCCATTTTAAGTCTTTAGAAAATTCTAAAACGCACTTCCTTTACATAATGTGTTCGTTTGTTAGGGTCACCAATTGTAGTGTTATTGCCTACAGGGAAAGTAAACGGATGTTTTCACTAAAATCACGGCTTAGAATTAAAACACAGAATTACGATTATTCGCCATTTATTAAGTGAGCTGTTTACTGAACGACGCTCTTAGCAAGAGTGACCAACTAATGGAAAATTAGTATATAATAATTAATGGTACGTAGTTATGACGTACAGATGTCGCTTGGTTCTTCGCAGATTTGCTACAGTGTTTATGACAGTAGCCTTGTTATAACTATTCATGCACTAATTGGTAATTTCTTGTACAGATGGATGTTTATTTTGAAACTAATTTTCCGGGGAAAGGCAATACACTCTTCTACAACTTCAAAAAATTCATAGAAACGATTGTACCTGCTTTCCATACAGAAATTAAAGACAACATTTCCAGGGAGCAATTAAATATATTATATTTGATGACTCCAAAGTGAACGTGAACGTAAATTTTGAATTTAAAATGAGTAAATTTTGAATTTTTCCTTTTCTTTAGATTCAAAAAACGCTTTTTCTGTTTTTCTGTTGCTTGCAGTCTAACAACCAACGCGACTAAGCAAAACTGAAAAGCGAACTACTCTTAATGGTCAACGGTATATATGTACTCGTATATCCATATGCAATCAAGGATTTCCAGTCTGCAATCGACAATATTCGCAATGAATGTCTCGCAAAACAGATAACGCTTCAACTGAAAATAACCAAATAAGGATCAATTGATTTTAAGTAATTTTATCCGTTATAAGCTCCCTATTTCCATTAAGGCTTTAGATATACATATGCTAAAAAATACATTGTTTTCAATTTTCAATACTCTAAAAGAAGTAAATTAGTTTGAAGTTTATTATATTAAAAGTGAACAGTTTTCACAACTTGTAAATAGAGTAAATAAGCTTAAGCTACCCAACAAAGAAAATGCTGGGAGTTCAACATATACGTACACCAAATTTCCGTCGACTTCAAGCAAGCATACGACAGTATTGATCGTAACGTACTGTACCGAATAATGCTTTACTTTGGCATCCCAGCCAAATTAGTCCATCTTACCAAAATGACAATGACGTCGACGATCTCCCAAGTCCGCATCAATAATCAACTCACCGATGCCTTTGACACAAATATCGGACTAAAGCAGGGAGATGGGCTGGCCCCATTCCTATTCAATTTTGCTCTGTAGTACGTCATAAGGAAGCTACCTGTTGATACGCGAGGTACATTACTATTCAAGTCGAGCCAAGTAGTAGCCTATGCGGACGACATCAACATTCTGTCACGGTCATTAACAATTGCCAAAGAGCTTTTCCTGAAACTCGACAGCGAAGCAAAACTGGTAGGGCTACCAACAAATGAAAATAAAACAAAGCTCATGACGCAGTTGAGGAAAAATATCTCAAATACACAAAATATCACACTTGGCGGATACACTATCGAGAATTTTGGTGAATTTGTGTATTTAGGTGCCAAAATAACGAGAACGAGCAATGGAAGAGACGAAATACGCTGAAGAGTACAGCTCGCAAATAAAATATTTTATTCAATATTGACGGTCTTGAAGACCAGCTGCATACATAGGAAAATAAAGCTCCAAGTATACAAATCTGTGATAAGACGTGTGTTATGCTATGGGTGTGAAATATGGACCCTAACCCAAGCATCCGCAAATATATTGAACGCCTTTGAGTGACGGGTCCTGAGGCGAATAATCGGAGCGAAGCTAGACGGGGACCAATGGTGAATTCGATACAACCATGAGCTGTATGAAATTTTTGACGAGCCGGAGGTCTCAAGGATTGTAAGACTGCGGAAGCTGCAATGGGCTGGACACATGAATCGTATGGACGAACAACGGGTACCCAAAAAGGTATTCGTTGGGAGAACTGAAGGCCGGAGACCAGTGGGGAAACTGAGGAAATGCTTGTCTGACTCGGTCGAGGAAGACAGCTCATCGCTACTCGGATTTCTGAATTGGAGGACCTGGTGAATGGACCAAGACAGTTGGAGGCGCTATTTGCAGGAAGTCAAGGCCTGAGAGGGGATGTAGTGCTAAGAAGAAGAAAAAGAAGATATCTTTTAATTCAAGTAAATTATCCTATTTACAAAGTTCTTATATATTTGGTAAATTTTATTGACCAAATTTTACTGCCTTAGTTTGGTGACAATGATCTAGATGATCTGAAACTTTAATGCGAACTCATAATGAATTACGAGGGTGGTCCGGTAAGCCTCACAGCATGATGGTGCCCTTTTAAAAGAAAGATTGATTATCGTGTATTACATTCTCGTAGAAGCCTACTGTCAGCCGAATCGGACTCAGAGTTTTGTTTTGGCCATGTGGGGAAGCGGCATGTCCGTGGATTTTAGAAAATTGGAGAAAGATTAATATTGGTTGGTGATTCGATTCTTATTTTTGGAAGGAAAAAAATCGCTCAGCAAAATCAAAGAGCGCTTGGATACTGTGTACGGTAAAAGATTGATTGAACGAGTTTCAACGTGGTCCTATGTCAGTTTTTGATGAACCATGCCCGGGTGCTCCGGAAACGGCTAACACGGAGGGTAAAGTGACAAAAAACCACGAGCTCGTACTGGCAGACCGCCGATTGAAGATGTGTGAGATAGCTGAAACAATAGGCATCACAAAAGATCACGTGAGTAATACCCTGCGTGAAATTTTGAGCATGAGAAAGCTATCGGCCCGATAGATGTCTCATGTGCTCACTCCGGACAACAAACGCAGCCATGAGACCACTTCAGAGCAGTGTTTGACGCTATTTAAGCACAATCCGAAGGAGCTTCTGTGTCGTTTTGTGTCCATTGACAAAACTTGGCTCCACTGATACACATAAGAGACCAAGGAGCAGTGGGAACAATGGACTTCACCCAACGAACATGCTCCGATGGCCACCATTTTCTAGGGTTCACAAGTTGGCATCTAGATCGACTAGCTTGAGAAGGGAAAAACGATCACGATCCTCTACTATGCCGAATCGTTGGGCCAATTCGATGCCGAATCGCAGATAAAAGGACCCATTTGGCGAAGGAAAAGTGCTCTTCTTCAGATTTGACCCCTTGCGACTTCCTTTTGTTTCCAAACTTGAAAAAGTCACTCGCTGGGCAGAAATTTGAGTCAAATGAGAAGGTCAGCGCCAAAGTCTACAACTCAGACCTCGATAAAACGTAGTTTTCAGACGGCTTTAAGAAGTTCCAGCACCGCTGGGACAAGTGCGTTGAGCTAAGAGGAGATTATGATGAGAAATAAATCGGCATTTACCAAAATTTGGGTTTTCTTTTGTAGGCTAGTTACTCATCGGACCACCCTCACATATGAATATTTGTTTATCGAAAATTTAACATCAAAGTTCCGCAATTTAGTTCACTTTAAACGAAAAATTCAAAATATTGGTCCCTTAAAAGAAATTTGGTGTTTTTGATTTGAAGCCGAGCATAGTTTTAGTTTCAAGTCAAGTTGACGGAGAACATTGCACCATAGCAATCGACACTGGTGCAACCCAATCGATTATCCGACCAGACCTAGTGAGGCAGCAACTACTACAACTATTACGAGATCATAAGCCAATAGCGTTTGAATCACTCAAACGCGGCTGCTATAATGAATGCGCTTGACATATGTTTGGGAGACGATCACCTTAAGCAGATTTATCGGTGACAGCCACGGCGTTGGATGCAGAAGTCTGGCAAAACCCTACAGCAGCTAGCCCAAGACATTGAGCGACTGGCACTTTTGGCTTATCCAGCTTACAACTGGGAACATCTAGATGACGCAGCAATAGAAGGATTCATCAGCACATTAAAGGACCGGGAATCACAACAAGCCATGCGTTTAGCTCAAAAGCAAACGGTTAAGAACGCATTGGCTTATAATCTGAACTTTGAGACAGCGCAAAATATGACTCGTGGATTCGCGAGGTAGTGATAGACGAGTATAGGTGTGAGCGCGTGGCAATTGAGCGAAAGCCGCGGGTTACTGGTCCGCCTAGATGCTGGAATTGCGGTGAGAAGGAACACCTGCAAACAGACTGCAATAAGCGAAGAAAACCGAGATTTTATCCAGAGTGTGCAGCTAGGAGGAGATCCAGACCAAGCTAGAAGCCCAAAATGGAAGCCCTTCAAACTGAGGGGTCAGGAAACATGTAAGAGCCAACTTCGTCGGGCAGAGGCTAGCTAGGAGGATCGACATCTCCAGCACCACCATCACGGTGTCAAGACTACATATGGGAGAAGACTTATGCCTTCCGGCTCAACTTGACGGAGAACATTGCACCATAACAATCGACACTGGTGCAACCAGATCGATTATCCGATCAGACCTAACGAGGCAGCAACTACTTCACGAGGGCAGGATTTTCTCACTACATACAGCTACGGGAGAAACTGCACCTGTTCATGGAGAGGTCAACCTCCACATACAATTGGAGGACCTTGCGTTCCGACATAATTTTCTGGTGGCGAAGATTATGGATGACTGCATTCTCGGAATGGATTTTCTGCAATCACATTGAATTATGTTGGGTTTGGGCAAACGGATATTGAAATGGCGGAATGTTGAAGTGTTGATGGAAGGTCCCACCGTTTAAGCTCCCAAGATGAATGCGGTAGTATGTGCCCACACTGGTGTACCGAAATCTTCCGAGAGCGTTGTATGGGCCAAGCTTGATGGTGATTCCGGAGACCACCGATCTTATCTAATAGAGCCAACGAAGGCGTCTGCAGTGCGTAGTTTGATTGTAGGAAAGGCTTGTGAGATCTATAAGGAACGGATACGTGCCGGTTAAAGTCCTTAACACCACAGACTCAACCACAAGCATCAAAGTGGGAGAAGTCATCGGCAGCTGCCAGCTCGTTTCCACCATCACCTCTTTGGAAGCTACTCACGACTATCATTGAAAAAGGAGGCAAGACACAGACAAAGCCTGGGAATTCGCGTCGGCAATATTGAAGCAGGCAGTTATTCAAGCAAGACTCTGATATGGTCACCAAGTACAGTGGTATCTTCTCAACAAGACTGGACGACCAAGGCCGAACGAGTATGGTAGCTCACGTCATAGATACACAGGAAGCCAAGCCGGTTCAACAAGCACCAAGACATCTTCCTATAGCCAAACAAGGAAAAGTGAGCGCACTGGTCTCGGACATGGAAGAACAAGGTATTGTCGAGCCATCTGCCAGTAGTTCCAGTAAAGAAAAAAGATGGTAGCATTCCTTTTGTGTCGAATATAGGCAGCTTCCTTATCGACTCATTTTGAATATCGTGGCTTAGATAATGTGTTACTAGTTGTTGGTCATTAATACGTTTCATGTGTTCTCAAAGTGCGAGATCATATTTAGAAAGCAATTTGAATAAGTCTATGAAGTTGCCGGAATTTTCGCTACAGTCTATTTCAAGAAATTCTCTATGCCTTCTGAATGCCAGAATATGTGAGGGTAAGAAGTTTATTATGTCAATTAATCTTTCAAATAAATTGTGCCAATATTTTTGAGACTCATGAATTAGCCTTTCGTTTTCTTTATCTATTGTTTTCTCATGCTTAATTTGGTTCTCAAATGTTAGCCATTGAAACATAAATGACAAATGTTTGCTGGCATTCTCATGGCTTTTTAAAATATTTGTTAAGTGTTTCCAGTCACAGCATCCTGCCTGAATCATCTTAGTTTGAGAATCGCTAAAGAGTCTACACGGAAAAAAGTTAACTTTGTTTTGATAACTAGAACAAACTAGCCAGCGAAGATGTTCAGTTTCACCATTACCGAGTTTTTTTAAAAAATAAAATGAGAAAAGTGCCTACAATCATCATCTTTGGGATAACTATCATCGCTGTTATTTGATAGCTGAATGGGACCACTTTGAAAAATACCATGACGCTAAGAATCGGTTAGCGGAAACGACCATATTTTTGGATCAGAACTTATAAATGTTCTAATGTTGCTTTCATCACCGTTAACTGACCGAGAACTAATTTGTTGCTCAGGGATTCCACTCTCCACCTCAGGTTCTCATTGAGTAGAGTTTGATGCTATTTCTACTTCCAACTGTAGCTTACTCAATACATCTGAAGTACTGAAGACATTTTTTTGAGGTAATTTATCGATCCTGAACCTAAAGCCCGATCCGATAAGACTCGTTCAGATTTCTTTTATCTTTTTGCGGACCAAGATTCCCATTTTCTCCCGATATCTCTATCTCTCTTGGGATCTGGGCATGAAATGACGTCGTTCAACGTATATTGACCTATTTGGAATAGTTATAATCTTGTTTTTACGTACATACCTACAGTCACTCCACATATCTACAGTAAGTTTCTGAAAAATTACCTTAAGTAGCTCACTGAAATTCTATTTGAATAAATCGGACTGATCAACAATCACTACATATTAATTTAATGGTTCTTTTTATCAAACCTCCAGCATAATATTACACATTCTCACTCACAATAAAATAATAGAAATGCTTACGGTACTCTGCTTTGTCTTGCGAGCCATGGAGAAAGAGTGGAGGTAGACACGAATCAACCGAAATCAGAATCGTTTGCAAGTACGGAACTCTCTTGATAGCCGTTACCATGCTCATCAGCGCATGTAGCATTCGGCCTCGCACATGAATAAATACTCACGATTCTTTCTCAGAAGTAGCCGGGGAATGAAAATTACTTTAAAGCGGATTCAAACCTGTTTTGGGACATTTACCCTGGTCCTTGGACCAAATAAGATGGCGCATCACGTATGTCTTACATAGACCGGTTTCTGTAGTTCGTTGTTAAGTGTTGACTAGGATACACTGCGACTTATGATGGCGGGTTTATTATGTATATAGAATAAAACTTTGCGCATGATGAGTTGCATAAAAATTGCATATGCAGTCAAGATAAAAAGGTGTTCCCGCGGTAAAGAAAACTCATTCTTTATATCATTTTAAGGTTGATATTGATTATAGGAATGATGTGCTTGCCCATTATGCAGCCCATTTACCAGCCCAAACATTTTGTGAGGTATGCATATGTTAGTAAATGCCATCAAATACCTCTTTCAAGCTTCACGGAAGTGTGCTGGTATTCTACAAAAAGGTCAACAAACCCAATAAGCACAATTTAATTATGAGTTACACTAGAATTGTAGAAATCACACCGAAGATAGGAGTGTAATTGTGATGTGGGAGGCAACATTGAGGGTGGTTGCGAAAGAATACTGTAAGTCAAGATGATCGTTGCCGATGGTCTCATCCGTCCTAAACGCCTTACTGTAGTTGAGTTGATTGGTCACTATTTTTTTAAATACCTCCATTCCCTACCACTCTCCCCATCACTCTTTCATCGTCGCACAACGCTCGTGCGGTCTGCACTTCACACGCCGTCGATTCCTACGTGTGCCTTCAGGCAATGCTGAAGCATCTGTATAAGGGGCACTCCATATGCTGTGAAGTACTCCTTTCCTGCTAGTCTAGTCCGATTCGTGAAATGTTCTCAGAGATAAAAAAAATATTATAATACGACGCAGTAAAAAATTCTGAGTTTATAAAAACTAGCTGTCTTTAAGTATTTCGACGTAAGCGTCTAAATTGCCCTAAGATACTGCACTTTCAATCCTCTGGACTTATCATTAATTTGAATTTATTAGATGTTCCTTAAGTCTTTTCTTAAAAACCAATAATGAGTTTACGTTTTTCACTGTTCCTGGAAGATTGTTGTATAGGGTTATCCATTTTACGCTTGGGAAAGTAAAGCTGAAGAAAACACATAAAATACTCAAATGGAAACAAAATTTTTTGTTTAATATAAAGATTGAACCTTGCCATTATACGTGAAAAACAACATTACTCAAATGTCCTCCACAGGACCTCATACAGGCCTCAATCCTTTTGAGGTGATTTTCAATGACTTTTCGGCACATTTCCGGCAATATCTCGGCCATGACTTCATTAGTTTTCAATTGCTCAAGATTTTGAGGATTGTTCGCGTAAACACGATCTTTCGCATAGCTCCATAAAAAGAAATCCAAAGGTGTTAGGTCGCAGGATCGTGCGGGCCAATTGACATCACTCAATCTCGAAATTACGCGTCCTGGAAATTTATCTTGCAAAAGTGCTCGATTAGCCTAAATTGTGTGGCTTGTGGCTCCATCCTGTTGGAACCACATGTTCTCCAGATCATAATCTTCAATTTCTCTTAAAAAATAATCGGTTAACATCCGCCCATAGCGGTCAGAATTGACTGTAATGGCTCTTCCTTGATCGTTTTCAAAAAAATACGGGCCAATAACAACACCAGACCATAATGCACACCAAACGGTCACTTTTGCCGGATGCAAAGGCCTTTTTGCAATCACCTGAGGATTTTGAGAGCCCCATATGCGGCAATTCTGTTTATTTACGCAACCACTGAGCGAAAAATGAGCCCCATCACTAAAGAAAATTTTGTTCGAAGAATCGTTATCAATGCTGTGTATGGTCTTGAGGCTTTAGTTCTTGAGTGAGTTGGATTTTCTATGAATGGAGATGCAAATCCAAATGCAAAAGCCGCCACAATGAGCCGTAAGACAAGCCCTAATGTTGAGCACGTCGAGGAATCGAAAAATTCGGGTCTTCCTCCACACTTTGAGCAACGACAGCGATATTTTCAGCAGAACGAATCTTACGATGATGCACAGGCCTTGCAATATCAATAACCGATCCAGTCTCTTCGAATTGTCTCACTGTGTTCAAAATCGTTTGCTGTGTAGGTTGATCATGTCGACCGTAATCGGCACGTAAAGCCCTAAATGTTGATACAGCAGAATCACCATTTTTCTAATAAAATTTAGTAATTTTAACGCGTTCTTCTAAATGGCAAACTTTTAACAAAAAAGAACAGGCTTTAGATGACATTTAATTCTGACAGATGTCAAATGGCAGGGTTATACTTTCCTACCACGAAATGGATAACCCTGTATATACGCAGAGCATCGTTCGTTGCATCGTTCTTTAGTTGATCAGTTCTAGCGTAAGGTATTAAAAATTCTTGGCATTTCTTGAGTTATATGGATTTATTTGTGATACTTTTGTAAAGGGGCTGAAAATAAGACATTTGAAGATAAACTTAGCTTTCGCCATAGTAATGATTTGACTGAAGGTGAGTGCATTTGTCCGTTGATACACTAGTCTTGTTGGAGTGAGAATTGGAAGGCTTAGAATATTTTTAGAGGCTGTAGATAGTATCCGTGATATAATATTAAGGTTTTGCTTTGACGATTAACTCCAAATGACCACCGTATAATGTGGCTTTGTCAGTACAAATGCATTTAATATAAGTTTCTATATATGCATTGGAAAACCTCCATATTTTGAATAAAGAAGTACAGTATCATCAGCATATAGTGTGAGGTAGGCTGTCAGTTTACATATATTCATATTATTGGTGTATAGCAAAAACAAGGTTGGTCCAATTATGGATGCTTGAGAAACTCCCAATTTCATTGGTGCGAGATTGCTCAAGACATAATTAACTGATGTTATTTGAAATCTTCCTTCCAAATAACTTTTAAAAAGTTGTTTCGGTTTTCCTTGTATACCATACGATTCAAGTTTTTTAGAAGTAACAGGTCATGATCAACTGTATAAAAAGCTAACTTCAGGTCCACAAAAATTTCAATAACATAATTTCCTTTATCAAGACTTTCATTGATGTAACGTGAGACAGAAAGCAGCGCATCGAAAGTACTCTTTTTCTTTCGAAAGTCAAACTGCTTCGGATTTATGATGGAATTGTCCATTAAGAAATATTTTAAACGATTATTTACAAGTTATTCGAACATTTTACTAAAGGCTGTCAAAAGTGCCACAGGGCGGTAATTATTCGGGTCCAGATGATCTCCTCCTTTGAATATTGGAATTATTTTTGCCAGTTTCCCTTCGTCCGAAAATGTTCCATTTCTTATATGCTCGTTTATAAAATTTCCCAGTGGTTCAGCTACCTTCTCTTTGATTAGAATAATTTCATGTGTGGCGATGTTGTCAATACCTGGTGCTGCATTTTTTTTTTAAATTTTCGATTGTATTTAATACTTCTTTTTTAGTCGTTTGATGAATATGAAAGATGGACTTAGGTGGGCTATTTATGATATTGAAATAGTTAGTTGACTTTTCACCAAGCTCCCTGGTAATTTTTTCACCAATTGTTGAAAAAAAGTGGTTTAGCGAGTTTGCTATTCCACATGGACGTGCTGCATTGTAAGAGTCCATGCCGAAAAATTCAGCATTTGGTGACATGATCCAGGGTGACGAATCATCTTTTCCTTCATTTGTTATTTTCCATATTTCGTGTGAGTTGTCCGCCGCTGTTTCCAATCTTCTGTAGTAATATGAAAATTTATCTTTTTTCATGAGACGTTTTGATTCATTTAGGGCTTGGTTATACCAATGTTTAAGTGCTTGATCTTCAGCGTTCTTTTTGTATTTTTTATAAGCCTTCCTTTTGTTAATACTAGCCTCAATAACTTTCTTTGTTATCCACGTATGTTGTCAACATCTGATCTTTTTCTCAATGGTAGATCATGCTTGGACTTTGTAATCATATTCATCATATTTTCCATAAAATTTTCAGGTTTTCGGTTTGTTAGTAACTGTTGAAATTTCGATTTGAAAATATCCTTGTCTAAATATCTGAATATTTTGTGAGTAAGTTTTTGCTTACTGAGACTTTGACCATGGATGATCTAATTCCGGCCAGTCTGCATGTGTGAATTTAATGTTTTCAGCAATATTTTCATCATTCATTGCTATGTGATCTAGGCAGATACTTGAAGTCGGGCGAGTAATTTTGTCTTTATTGACAATGAATGCTCCGTTTGTTTCCAGGGTATCCTTGTACATCCTCGATTCTGGAGATTCTGCAATCACGTCTATGTTTGTGTCAGCAACTTAGGTTGGATTTTTTTCAGTAGAGCATATTGCATATATTACTGTGCAGAAGTCCTGAGCATTGAGACGATTGGGATTATAGTATGTAGTGATTTTTAGTTTTTTACCTGCGCAGGTTATTTAAATTATTATATTATGTATGTCAGATGTTACTCTCTCTTTGTCAAGAAATGAATTGAATTTTATATAAATTGCTGTACCTCCTCCTCTTCCGGGTCTGCAGGAGAAAACGGAGATATATCCCGGAATATTGTAATACTTTGCTTCTCCAGGATGTATCCATAGTTCGTTTAGTATAATCACATCCGTTTTAGGATTTTCCTGCAGATAAATTTGAATATCACTCAGCTTGTGTCGTAAGCTTCTTATCTTAGCACAAAAGATAGTTAATTTGTCGCTTGATTGAGTTTTGTGATTAACAATCATCATCAAAATTGTAGTCAGTACTCCTCCTAGCAATTACAATCCTTCTTTGATACTCTGGGCACTCCCACGAGTCTGCTCTGTATGAGTGATCAGCATTCTTATTATTACCCATACAATTGTAACAGTTCTCATGTGTGTTTTTGCATTCCTTGAGCTTATGCTTTCCTCCACATTTCACACAGGTTTGTTCTCCTTCGCATTTCGACGTCTTATAGTTATATTTTTGGCACTTAAAGCATCTCGTAACGTTAAAGTCTTCCTTCACAAAATATGACCCATAATCAATGTTGTCGTATTTGTTAGCTCATCTTTTATACATGCTTCCATTTACCTCAATAATGTTTCACCATTTTCCGTTTTTTGTCTGTCTGGCATGAATGAGTTCGATTTTTTCTCTATTCGCAACATCAGGGCTTAGCACCTGTATTTTTTTTCGTGGTTCCCTATTTGTAAATTGATTACCCAGCCCATTTATAACCAGTCTGGGTCGACGCATTTTTGTATCGGTAATGTCGTACTCATCCTGCATGTTATCCATGGTTAATCGGTATAGCTCAGACGCGTTGGCATTGGTCGTTGTTTCAATTATCACCCCACCATTGCGAATAAGCCGTAGCAGTTGAAGAGCAATCTTGCAATGCGACGGTCTTATCCTAGACTTAAAATCGGTAAGCGTTTTATCTGATGATGTATGCTTCTTTGGCTTGATTATGATCCCTATCTGGGACATGACATCTGAGTATAGCTCAGTTTGAGGGGCCGTATAGTCTTTTATCACCTGTGAATTAGTTGGTTTGTGCGTAGCTGCCGCCTTATCAATTAAAGAACTGACATTCATCTTTAATTCTTTAAAATAGCTTTCCAAATCTTTCCCTAACAGAAAAAGTTGTCCCTCTCTGGATTTTTGATGTAACAGCTTACACGTAGGGCACATTTATATAACATCATCTGATATCTCCTTGTTGGTCTTAAATCTCTCTTCCGACATCTTTATACATTTCCAGTGAAACCACTTGAAACACATCTTACCACAGCCTATCGCTGAGTGAGCATCTCCTACAGGTTTCCTACGTTTACTACATTTCTCTTTCGATGTTTTTGTGGCCATTACTGGATTCATTACCCGCGATTGTATTAAATTTATTTATATTTCCTCGGATGCGATAGAACTTTAAATTTTCTTTTTATTATTTTATTAATATTCAAAATAAACAAAAAAAACTTCATCAAAAAATAATTTTTTTTTATTTTGCTTATACCAAATTTTGAGAAAAATGTATTTACTTTAAAATCACGTTTTATTAACAATAAAATGTAAAATTAACAAAATTTCGCTCTACTACACGAGAACCCCTCTCCTCGTACTACACGAGTATCTCTCTCCCCGTAGAATGAAGACAATGAATATAAAAGATAGAAAATAAAAAACAACCGTTAATTTATTGTTCGAGTAAAAAATGTAAAAAAAAGCCTACACTTAGCTTTAACTACTTATCCTTAAGTTTTTCGAAACGTCCAGTTCAGCTCTCTTCACACTTCAACACCCACTGCGAACAATTTCACTTCACGAACGATTTTTCTTCGGACAGCTTGTTATACTCGTATGTCACAGTGACATTTCAGTATACTATGGACTAGATAATTGATGCGTAACGCCAAACGCTAGCAATTCGAATGGTTTTATTGTTTAGCTTTGAGTAAAATCATTCATAGCTTTCACTGGTATCAATACTTTTCAAACTTTTATTGAGTTAGAAAAGGCTCTCAAGCACGGGGCCCCTATAGCGCGAGGCCGTAGGAGGTCGCCCACGCCTTGCACCGCCACTGTGTGAAAATGCTATTGTACTCGCATCTCTTTTCATTCATGTATTATTAAATCAATAATTATTTGTATACATAACTCTTAGTGTATGCCTATTAACGAATAAGTTGACTGAACGAGCAAATTGGTGCTTACCTTTTTTCTTGAATGGGAGATCGAATAATTGTAACGTTTTATCTGCCATGGTTCAATTTCTACAAAGGACATATTTCAAATGGAAACCTTAATTAAAAACAATACACAATAATTCTTCAAATATGTATGAATATTTATTTATTCAATTAAACTAAAAGAAAGGAAAATGTATACAAGCCGAAATTGTTTTAAATTAACCTTAAAGTAACATTCAAGCCAAATATGGAGCATAAGAAATTCCTTTCATTTTTTAAAATGGCACAACTGATGATTTTCATTTAACTCTTAAAACTACTAACAATTGAATATCTTTAAGCTTGAATCAATCCATGTATACCTGTATATAGGCATACTCGTATTTGCATACGTACATATACAGATAGATATATGCTATGTACACATAGTCATATGCCAATATATATACTCGTATTCCCTACTGTCGCTACCTAGTTTCGAATGTTCAGTATATTTTATTATGACGAGTGTGTTCGTATGGAAATGTGAGATAGAAAAGGATGATAGGGTCGTAGGTTTTGAGAGTAGTTTGTAAGCAATTTGGCCGGGCAGTTATAAACAATCTTAGTGTGTCGTGCGATTCAAGGATGGGATGCGGAGGTGAAAAATAAATGACTGTATTATCATCCCTGCTCGAGAAAGCACTAGGACAGGAGGAAGGAGTAGGTTGAGGAGCAGGCGGGTCTTTCATCTTGAAAATTCTGCGTCTGTAGACATGTGAATTTCATTGGAATTCGCTCAGAAACTTCCCTGAATTATTAAGGAAGCCGCAAACGCGATCTTTTCGGTTATTCTCTTAACGGTTCTACATATGATCTTTGCTCTGTTTTTTTTTAATCCTTACTTGACTTGATGTGCGTCACGTTTACACATTAATGAATTGTTACTTAATATTTGTAGATTTTTCTTCTAACGATACTTGCATTTCTTGCTTAATGGCACCAGATACTTACTACTTAAACTCTAAATGTCTCTGTACTTGTTCAAAGTTCATATTGCCTGTTAAATAAAACGTATTCACTACACGGCCTCACGGTTCGTTTTTACAAGACTACAACGTATGTATGTATATGTATGCTATTATTGTGAAAAATAGCGATGGGATATTTCTTTTAGGCTTACTAGTGTACTCGCGAGTACGCATGGTTTGCATAATTCGCATAGAAAAGAACTTGCTTATGTATATACAAAATTACTTAAATTGCCGGCACCGATTTCTGTCAACGAGTTCTCTGAAATGAATTATAAAAATGTGCTCTTATCGAAGTTTCAATGGCAATCTAAGAATTCCAAATGATGCTAAATATATTTGATATTTAGATTGTTCCGCAAAGGCTCTACTAGTTAAATCGTGCTGCCTACCTTGAATTATTAGCCCCAAGACTCGAAGACATCCACTTGAGCATCGCTAATTACTATTATTCATTCTACCGGTGTGGGGTCTGAAAAATGTTTTTAATATACTTTTGAGCTTCCTTGCAATTGAAAATTTTTACGAGGGATCCATTCAAACTTACGACAGGCTCATCATCAAATTCGCTCAATACATTCACTCATTCCTTGCCATCTTATTTGTAAAAATTCTTAAGTATTTGAGAAAGCAGATAGGTAAGTAATTGGGGAAATGAGCGTTAGTCTGTCAAGTAATGATTGAATGTATTCAGGTGGATTGCTCTCTTCTTCCGGAAAAATTAAAACACTATACAAATATTGTTCTCTCCCTTTCGCAATATTCATCTTACTCATAACATTTGCATCTTCGTCCGCCCGAGCCCTAACTTAGAGCTTCGCTTACTCGAAAATTGATTTAAAATTAATAGTTACATCACAAAAGCCTCAGTGCATATTCATTTCTTAAATTATCTGCTTGCCTTGTGTGCTCCTGTCAAAAATCACGTCTAGTCAAATTTGAACTTAAGTCAATTTTGCTTTGCAAAAGAACTCGAAACATGCGCACGTTCCTTTTTGAAGATTTGAATTTTCTTGGCCTTAAAACTAACCACATTCACTATGTTTGCCGCATATAATTTTATCTACAGGAGTTTTTGAAAATTTTCGATACGCACAACCGCCACTACAAGACCTGTGCTGTGTCCCTTAGTAAGTCCTTTGTCACAGATAGGAGACACTCGGATAACGAGGTGGATCCTTCCTTTATCTACCCTCCTGTGTGATTCGGACATGTTTAAGTTTGTCAGTTTTGTTTTTTTATTGCCGGAGCAAGCTTTGATGGGCGATCGATCACCAAAAACTGACACATGCAGAAGAAGGCACCACTTGTGCTGGAAGAGGTGATGATGTCGGCGGGACTTGGGGAATTTGTAGCAATGGCTGCGAGATTGTTCTTGGTGGCGATAAGTGACGCCACCGTGAAAATTCGGCTCATTCGTCGTCTCGTGAATCGAAGCTGGTGGCATTACCTTCAGAGGAAAAGCCAGAAGGTGATAAACTATCGGGCGGGTAGTAATAGTTGGGTGGCCCAATTAGACTTCCATTAGTCGGGGTTTGACAACGCATTTGTTGGGCTGTGTTAGACAGTATTCCAGAGACAGGCATACTGCTCATGGGGTTTCCTGGAACATTTCCGAGTAGCTGACCTGCATTGCTATTACTTCCAGGCCCTCCGTTTCCACCACCAGAAGTTGACGCTGAAACAGCTTGTTGAGCAGCTTGTTGAATGTCTTGCAAGTATTGAACACCTTCTGCTGATCCTTCCCGGCACCACAATTGGCGCATTTCCGCTCGCCGCGTCCTCATCAACATCTTATACTCCGATATACGCATTTTCTTGCCATCCACAATGCACGTCCTTTTCGGGCGAGGACGGTACCGATAATCTGGATGCTGCTCCATATGTAACTTGGACAGCCGCGACTGTTCTTCGTAGTATGGCTGCTTATCGGCATTTGACATGGCTTTCCAACGGGCTCCTAGTATTTTGGAAATGTTGGAGTTATGCATATCAGGGCAAGCTTTGAGAATTTTCCGGCGTTCGTCTTTCGCCCAGACCATGAATGCATTCATTGGTCTTTTAATGTGGGGTTTATTGGCTTCACGCTCGCTGTTGTTACAGCTATTGGAATTGCCTGTACTAGTTCCTCCTGCATTGGCTGTATTTACTCCGTCTCTACTTATTCGCGTTTGGCGAACCAATCGAACTTTCTCCTCGTCCACAGGTGGTTTATTTGAATGATGTACAAAAGGGTCCGCTAACAGTCGGCAGGCAGATAAGAAGTTCGAGTCATCGAATTGGGCAGGTTGTTTTGGAACACCAATGGGATAGGGGAGGAAGGTGCGTGGCAGCCCTTGCATTCCGGGAAGCGAATTACATCCATGTTGCTGCTGCTGTTGATGCTGGGCAACACTCAGAGAAGACGCCACACTGACTCCGCACACTGATCCCGGAACCGACGATTGCAACGTTCCAATGTTTGGATTCATTCCGGTTGGCAAGTTAAGTGTCGGTGGTGATTCCGATTTAGGCGAATTGTTAGGTGAGGATTTCGGCTTTGACAAGTTTAAGGGAGCTTCAGTGTCTGATGAGGTAGGGGATGATGAAACACGATGGTGTTGGGGTGATGCTGACTGCGTTGACGTCGGTGGTTGCTGGGAATGGTGAAGATGATGGGAAGATTGTTGAGTTGGAGGTCTGGGTCGCGGAGGCGATGGTGATTGTTGCCTCGATGGTGACGAGCTGTGACATGAGCCTACCAATGCGGAGGATGTCGTAGTGTTATTGAGCAGCCCAACACTGGCTGCAGCTGCTGCAGATACATCTCTACCACTTAGGACAGCTTGAATATGTGCTAGATGCTGTTGATTCCATATATGATCCGGTACAGGATAGGGTGGTCGTAAGAATGGTAAAAATGGTACTAAAGGATTTGGTTTCGAAGAAAATTGTGCATTGATCTGGTTTTGAAATTCTTGCAGACAATGATCGTGATGTAGACGTTGCAAATGTTGATGCTGGAGGCGTTCGGCTTCCGCTTCAGATGAACTGTCCAATTGATTCTGTAAATAAAGAAGCATAATTTTTGTTTAGGAACAATAAAATGAATAAGGTTTCATACGTACTAAATATGGTTTCTTCATCAAAATATTAAAACATTTTACTAAATATTTTTGTATACAAAAATTTAGTCAGATTCTACGGTAGCTATTGTATCGACAATCGTTTGTATAAGAGAAAGAGAAGTACCACTGAATGGCAGAGCATCACTTGTCATGTATAAATTTTCTATTTAACTGCTTGAAAATTTCAAATCAGGCAAATTTGAGAATTTTATTACCAACATTATTTACTACAGATCTAACCTAAAACAAACTTACTCATATATGCAATGGGGATAAAATTTTTTGAAACAATGATATTTTACTGCAAATTAATTAAAATAAAATACTTCCTGCTAAAAAAATGTGTTTAGCCATTCATTGAAATAATTTCTTCAGTAAGACGCTATCGACTGTAGTAGACACCAGAGAATTCAAAACCAGAAGACAAATAGACGGTTAAACGAAAAGGCTCCAAGAGCACATATCAGCCGAATATAATTGTGGCGTTAGCGGGAAAGTTAAAACTCCGCGCACTCCAAAGCACCCTACAAGAGAAGAGCGCATAAACAATCACTTCAAAGTCGAAAAACAAATCGTGGCAGAAATAAGAAAAGAGTGGCTAATGAAGTTCGATATTACTGATACCGCCAAAAAAAGATTAAAGCATTATATCAAGAAATTGAGCACAGAATCTCTTTCTAAACAGAAGACAGGATAGTTCAATATCCACTAAGCACTATCAGGAAGAAAGGCTAATCCGGAAAACGGGAATCATTCCAAAGAGAATTAAGTTTGCAAGTGCTCCACAAAAAACAATTCTTTTTTGTGGTTGGGAGGTGAATGCCATTTACGCATTTACCATGCTTGCAAGCGACTGAATTACCCACAAAACACCTCCTCCGTCAACCTCAGAAACTAGCCTGGAACCGCTTGACACATTACTTTGGGACAGGTCTCGTGTTTGCCACACCGTGAGGCACCTTCAAGCTGGGTGATCTCTCCTCTAGCGAGAGGGAGGAGGGGAAAAGGAATTTCCAGACAAGCGATTTCCCAGCACTGACGTCCCTGGCTATAATGAGTCCCTTCTATCTTTTAGGACTGCTCGAACATAATTTGTCACAATTTGTTGACCGCTTCAAGCATCACTGCGACCATATTATCCGGGTGAGCTCTCTCGTCTCACTGTCGTCACAGCCTGACTCATTTTTTGCACGTAAAAATATGTGATAAGCATCGTCTTCCTCTCCTGGGCAAAACCAACTATTGGGGGACCGTGGATATGAAGATGCAATCCTCAATGCTCCTCTTTCTATATCTGTGCCAAGCGTTTTCAGTACACCTTCTTACTGGGAGCGCCGCCCCATATTCCTGTTCCGTACACACATCTCCTTGATGGGGTGGGTCCACCTACGTTGGCCATAAGTCGACTCAGAGCGGATACGCCCGAAACAGCCTTCTCAGCCGTTGCCCTGATTTGCTCAGAGAAACTTATCTTCCAGTCGATCAGTAGCCCCAGGTACTTCATCACTGGCTACGATTCGATTAGTATGTCTCCAATGCTGAACATCCTTACTCTAGGGACTCTCCTTTTTGTCAAGATGACCACTTCGGTTTTCTCCGGTGCTAGACTAAACTTACTCTACGCATTAGCATACCTAGGCTAAGTTGCGTTTGTTCAACGATGCGTCCAGTGCCTAGAACCACAACATCATGTGCATAGCCTATCAAGCGTGACTTATTCATCATATTCAGACTCATTAGTCCGTCGTAGCAAATGTTCTACAGATCTGGACTAAGGATAGATCCCTTGGCAATAAAAGATGTAATTTCCATTCTTCGTTGGCTCTGTTTCGTGTCAGAAATCAGGCTTTTGTCTTTCAGCTAGTCCTTCAGAACCCATAACAGATACTTAGTAACTTGAAAAGGGTTTTCCAGCGTATCCAGCATATCCACCCACCTAGCCGAGTGGAAGGCGCTCCTAACGTCAACTTTCACTAACAAAATTATCCATTGCTTGGCGCAGCTATAGGCCTCTGGCTTTTGGACCGAACGAACCACTTCCGTTAATGTATAAATGGTGAAGCATCCTACTCTAAGATCTTACTGCCGAGAAGATAGGTCCCCAGCAGCACGAATCACACCACTGAGTATTCCCTTGATGAGTTTCTCTAGCACTTTCGCAGCAGTGTCTAGCGATCTAGAATTTCCCTTCTCCTTGCTGACTGCGATCCGGAATTTCCCTTCCCCTTGCTGATCAGCACGAGCCTCACAACCTTCCACTGTACCGGGAAAAACACGACCCTGCTGAACAGCAGGTCAGGGCAATGGTGAAAGACAAGTTGCAACACCTCAACTCGAGCACCATCTGGGCCAGGAGCCTTTCCCGCGTTCAGTGAAAGGACTAGTTCTTCCAGTTCTGGCTGTGTGAAAAGCGGGCACCCGATTGATTTTTCATCGTCGACAGCGTCTACATGGTCGAGATGGGCGTGGAGGAGCGCCCGCACTTTCTTGTCCATTTTTTCCACTTCATGTATGCAAGGCGTCCGTAGGGCACCAAGCTTCCGCATAACTAGCTTTTAGCCAAGGCCTCACGGATCCTTGCTCACATTGTCCACTAGATCTCGCCAGCAGCAGCACTTGCTATTGTTAATCAATTCTCGAAGGCATTTCGTGGGTGAATTATATGCTGCGACCCGGTTGCATGCCTTGGCATCGTTCCATACTCGTTGAGCCTCACGCCAAATCTTGTGACACTCCCTTCACTTTTCAGCGATTTCAATCGACCACCAGTTCACTGAGAGCTTGCCGTGTCGGGGATTTTGACGGGCATAGAAGCATTGCAAATAGTCGTGATGATACTTATAGTTAAGTTCATCAAAATTTGAGCCTCCAGTTCTTCTGTCCCCTGTGAATCACCATTCAGCAGGGTAGCTGCTGTGAGTACCTTGACGAAACTCTTGACGTCTATCCTTCTGTTCTTTGAGAGCATGGACGTCGGGAGACAACACCACGTTTCTTAAGCAGAATGTACTGATGGTCATTGGCTGAGTAGTCCTCTAATATTCTCCAATTGTTTATCCTCCGAGCTAAGGACTCCGAGGCGATTGTCACGTGCAGTATGATTTCTTTGCAGTGAATACTGCGCAAAAAAAACATTAGCTATGGTGTAACGGAGGGATTCCTGGAGGTTGAGAAGCCTTTAGACTGCATCGGGCATTACCCGTGGAGCTGAATGAAGGCCGAAGAAGAGCAGAAGGCTAAGCCTAACGAGGATGCGCAGAGAGCTCTACCACGAAACACCATCAAAAAAATTGCCGCCAATCGAAGGAGACCGTGATAAAAGGAGGAGACATGAGGCACTTAATGAGTATGGAACCTTAGAATAGGAGCTCCAGACAGTGCTGAGAAAGGCAGCCAAAGAACCCGCCAAAATTCCAGAACCAGCTAATCTGGTTTTATGGAGCATCATTTTTTTAACGGGACGAGTGAACAGCGGCACTTGCCGGTTGATAAACTCTTACGAGGGGACAATTGAGTTTTTGGCGACAAGAATGGGGCAGTCGGGGCGAAATGATAGGCTTGGTCGAGAAAAAGAGTAAATTTCAGGGATTTTTTCGGTACAGTCGGTTTTCGTTTTTTGTTGTTTGGAAGATGAGGAAAAGAGATCGATGAAAAAATCAAAGTTATTGATGTTGAGCGAGTTTTTAATTTATGGTGGAATAAGTTTGGAAGTGGATAGAAAACGTGAGAGATTTATTAGAGCTAGAAACGTGAATAAGCAAGATAAATTGCTGGAAATCGTGTTGTAAGACTTTATAACAAAGAATATTTGAAACTAAATTCGATACCTTTCTTTTACAAGCCCGTATTTTATTTATCATCAAGCCTTAACCCATCCCCCCGTCTTGCCCCATCCTCTTCTATGTAGGAATTGGGATAAAAAATGTTTTTCTAATACTCATATGTTATCACGAGGTCAACACACTGAAAACAAAATGGCGGCGAATAATCAAGTTTTAGTTTTTCGAACTTATTTTATAGTTTTAATGTTCAGAAGACATTGTGTGAGCTACTAATTAGTTTACAAAGCCCTTCAGGCAGCAGCACTCTCCTGCTACTGCGATTTGTTATTCTCTCAATATTTTTTTTGGGCATAAGTAGTAACAAGAAAAATTTGCGAATAATGATTATTTCTCCAACATTTCTGGAAAGTGTAGGTTTTCTGAGAAAAGAAACGGAAATTCGAATCTATTATTCCGTATCCGTGACTATTCAGCATGCTTAAAAGTAATTCCTAGTTGACATAGCTTCAATTTCTTTGAGTTGCTTTTATATCCAGAAAAGGGTTACCTCAGTAAGAACGTACAGCGCATATTTCGGATAAAACAAAAAAACCTGCTAACGAAGATGTGGTAAGCAAAGAATGGGAGAGCCTAGAAATAAAAGAAATGTTGATGCTTTGTACTCTGCTTCATCATTTACAAAGCATGCTTTTGCAAATGCGATACATAAAAATTGTATTATTCCGAGTAGCATCCTTTTGTGCGCTCTAACAAACATGCAAAAAGGAAACTCCAGCAATTTTTGTATCCACCTACATTATATGATTGTGGACAAAGGATTCTCCTCCCTCTCCAATGCTTTGTATACAGAGCACAAAAGCTAGTTCCTCTTTCCAATGCTTTTGCTGGGAGCAGAGGGATTTCTCTCGGCTCTGCGACCAGGCAAGCACCAATCGCAGTATAATAATCGAAAAAGCTGTGGCGAACGCGAAAGAAAGAGAAAGCTAACAGAATATTGTCTGCCAAGCTGCTATGTAGTCAACAACTGGGAGTGGAAATGGGAAACAAGGAATTGTGCGATTGTACGGAGCTTTGAGTGTGCTCCACCGAACGTGAGGGAGACAACCAACGAGTGAACCAACCAACATACAGGACGCATCCTGCCTTCTAAAGAAAGAGCTCCTTACTACTCATTTTCTCATTGTTCCAAGCTTAGTGAAACTCCATAGAAAAGGAAAAGAGAAAACAGACAACTGCGATCGTGGAGCGAAGGAAAAATTCTAAAGAAAATAATAGAAACAAAAATCTATCGTGTATAATCGCCCAGAATGCACTTTCAATACGTAAAAGGACTTTGCTCCGATTCTCTCTCAAAACGTCGAAACCATCCTCGTTGCAACCCTAACCCATAGTATCCGCAATTGTTGCTCGTGCACCCGAATGACTGTGAACATTTAATCTTTTAAAATAGAAAATGGATAACTTGTGCTTTCCGTCTGTTTTGTGCTCCTTTCCAATTTCAGCGAGTGTAAAAGTTGTACAGCTTTGAACAGAGTGAGATATAAGGGAAGAGCGATGAAAAGAGGATACGTGTGACGACGCATAATTCAAAAAAAAACTTGAAGAGGTGAAAAGAGTCGTATTTCGTTCATTCGTTTGGTAGATCCTTTCTACTGGCAAATATACGACGTCTTATGGTTTTTTTGGTTTGGGTATAATCGTCTTTTCTGGGCCAGTCGTTATAAATAAGAGAAAAAGAATGGAGTTTTGCGCAAAATGCTTTCTCTTTGCAATAGAATAACAACTGACACAACTTTGTCGCCACAGAAAAAGGTGTATTTAGTCATTGCATGTTTTACTGACGCTACATAATAATTGCATCTAGGGAGTGTCAGTTTTTGCCTATTGTAAGGATAGCATTAGCATTCTTTGGCCTGCTGGATCCTCTTCCAGGTCCAGAGACTAAAGTCATACTGTTTATGAAACTATGAAAAATCTTGACTTGAACGCAAAAGCAGTTGTCTTTGCCAAACTTTTTTATTGATCATTCGACTCTTTTTACATCAATTTAATGTAAGTCTATACGATTATTTGCGGCACACTGAGCTTTTTGCTCAGCCACTCAAATTTATGGGGGGAGTAACAGTGTTATTCTACTTATACTGTTAGGACTGATGTTGTACTGAAGATGGGGACAAGATTCCATGTGACTTAAACTCTTCGCATCTGTCTGCCACTCTTTTTCTTTCCTTGGTAAGTTATCGATATTTTTATCTGTATTTTTATGAGTGTTTAGTGTTGATATTCGACAGTTTCAAAGTAAGAACGGGCTCAAGGGGTAAATTAATGTTACCTTCAATAGAAAAGATAATAAAACAGGTGAACATGATCTGGTGCACTGGTGAACTTTTCGCGTACCCCCCCTCGCGATTGGACACCTTTCATCAAAATTCACTCAACTTTATTAGTAATAGTATGATTTATCGATTTTATGTTTTCTTGAATAAAATCTTGACGGTACCCTTAAATTCAATAAAATTCAGTGCACTATTTATAAGATTGATCTGTTCTGAAAGTTTTATAAAGATTGAATGGTATTTAACGAAGTTATTGCGATTTGAATTTTTCTGTATTACTATGGAACAATATGGGTTGTATTACTATGGAAACATATGCCTATGGAACAAAATGCACTTTTCACCGACTCAGATACTACAGCTTTGCTAGGATTTGCATGAAAATTTCAGGAATGATAGGTAGCATGAATATCTTTGAGCCGGTTCAGCTAGTGGTATCGGTAATCGTAAAACAAAATGGTGGCTGTTTTAAATGCAAGGATTGAATAATTTTGAGATATTTTTCCCCAACTTCAATGTTTAAGGTGTATGCTTTTGACACTTGATTCAATTTAGTGAATGACTGAAGATGAGTACCTACAATTAATACTCATAGGTGAAACTTGTCGAGGAGGCAGGAGAGAGCTCCTAGCAAAAGGGGTTTATAACCATTCTAGGATTGGCCATGAATCGATGCTTACAGTACAGGGGAGCGGCCACTGAAAAAAAATTTCATCAAAGGTAGCCGACATGAGTATCAAATGGAAGTTCTTAATGGGAGCTTTTCAAAACAGTTGTTAAACCGACAGTTCTTGCTTCAGTGGGGGCACAGGGGGAGTGGGAAATACATGAAAAATGTGTTTCTTCCCTCGTGAATGAATACCTGTGATCTAAGAAATCTGAGAAAATTATCAAGGGAGATGTTATGAGTATAACAATAACCAATACCTAAGAAGTCAAAATTCATTCGACTTTTTTAAGAATAGTATGAGCTTCGAATTTCATATTTTCTCCAATAAAACCGTCTTTTACATGTTTCTTGATTTTATTCGTTGCTGGTGACTGTATTTTGTAAGTTAAGTACAAAACCCCTCTTGACATGAGCGTAGGTCTGTCTACCCAACTTATTTAGATTTGCGTCGTTATTAGACTGCCGATCATGTATGTATATCAGTTCTTACTTTACATATTGAGCGTTTGGTTCTTTTGCGCAGTTATGGTTTCATGCATTTAAGAACTTGTGGAGTTTTTGTGTGTCTTGTTACGTCAATTTTAGATGCGAATTGGTTGTGAGCTTCGTACTTTTTGATTTTCAAAATTCACACCGATTTTATATTGGGTAGGTCACAGATATTGTTAAAACATATAATTTATCAAACAATTTGCATAATTTGTGATTACTCTAATTTATGCGCAGGTTGAGATTATAAATTCCAAAGATTAAAGAACTTAAAAAAACTTTAGAAGGCTATAAAGTTGAACATAAAGCTAGATGTCTTACGTCGATTTGAGGAGGAGAGAAGGCCTTGTATATTGGGCGAACACTTGGGCTAGACTCAACGACCATGTGCAAGTTACGGATAGTCCCTATTCTCAACTCATATCGAATCCATTAGATACGGTTCGGAAAAGGATGCAATGAAATAAACCCATAAAATATCTTTTTCCTAATCTTTCTTGTGATGTCTATGTGTTTTCCAAACGGTGTGAAAATCTTAAGCAATAATAAAATGTGTGAAAAGAAATAGATGAGGATGTTTCCTACATTTGTTATTCATATTTTCTTAAAAAGAAATGTCATGTAAGATGTTAAAGCTAAGTTCTCAGTTTCAATTTGATCGCGAACAAGAAAAGACTTATAGGAGTAGTGTTTGTTAAGTTTACAAATAAATATAGTTACACTAAAATTTGTTTTGTTTTAAAATAACACAATTCGCGCTATTCGGGACAGTGATGTCACTCATATAAGGAAATGGCTAAAACAACAACGAGTTCTCAACAAAAATATTCAACAAAAACCAGGAGCAGCATAATGATAAAAACTGAATCCCTCATTTTTATGTGGATTCAACATCAAAACCGAAATTCTTTTATCCAAAATGGTAATTCAGGTGAAAGCGACAAGCATATTTGTCGGCCTTCAGAAAAATAATCGGTCAACATCTGCCGTAAATAATGGAAAATTTGAGGCTAGTCATGGATAGTTTGAGAGCTACAGAAGTCGATGCTATCTCCATAGCATTTCCTTGTAAGATGAAGCAGCTCGCGCCAATGCTACGGCAGGAAATAATTTTCCAGCAGTTCGCAAGCCAATCATTGAAGAAGGTGGATACTCCCTAAAGCAAGTCGTTAGTAAAGACGAAACTTGCTTTGGAAACGTTTACCAAGAAGGATATACGTTTCCAAAAGATAGATGAGCGCGCCTAGCTTCAAAGTCAATAAAGACCGCTTCACTTTCCTTCTTAGTGGTAACCCAATGCAGACTTTAAATTCAAGCCACTTGTTGTTGATCACTCCGAGAACCCAAGAGCCATGAAAGGCCTTGATAAAAATGCCTATGTCGAGATTGGAGAGTATGGCGCAAGGTTAGCCAGAAGTTATGTAGAATACTATATGCGAAGTAGATGAGGTGCCCTAAGTCCAATCGGAAATCGCTAGCCTTACCAGGGATGCTTCTTTTGAGGGTATGGAGGAAAACGATATCGACGAATTGTTAAACGAACGTGATCATCAGAAGGGTTGCGCAACACCAAAAATCCAGGAATTATCAAGCCGATAAGATTGATTTTGAAGAAAATCATCGAGGCTATGCAAAAAGTAACAGAGGATATAGAAATCTTTGTCAATTATGGCCCTGATCTGGAATGTAGCTCTAAAGTTGTAAGCGTCATAGAAGGCTCCATTACTTGTTACAAAAAAATTCAGGCGAACCAAGGCAGCAGGCTATACAGCTTACATTAGACAACTTTGATATACAAATAGTACTTACATATCATCACCATCTATGGCGCAACAGCCAAAGCCGAGCCTTGGCCTCCAGGATTGATTTCGTCCAGTCATCACGGTTCCGCGACCTTGTCCACCTGTTTAGTCCTAACACGGACCTGCTGTCAGCTTCTATCACGTCTTCCCATCACATCCTTGGTATTCCGGCTGGACGTCTACCTTGTGTCTACCCTTGAATATTCTTTTTGGTAGCCAGTTTTCTTCCGTTCTTTCTTCATGGTCCACCCATTGCAATTTACGTAACTTCACACAAGAGAAGACAGGGGCATCCTCAAATAGTTCATGCAACTGATCATTGTAATGTAGTCTCCACTCTGCTTCTTGATTCACTGGGCTGTAAACTTTTTGGAGCACTTTGCGCTCAAATGCATGCACAGCCTTTTTGTCAGGGTCCATGTTTAACCTCTACATAATAGCACAGGTTTGTTTTGTAAATGCAAAGTTTGTTTTGTAAATACAAAGTTTGTTTTGCCACTGCACAACTCTGGACATCAGATGGAAAGTATGGAGTAATAGGCTTTATTTGCGGCGTTTATGCGGTGTCTAATATCGTTCTTTCCAGCACTTTTTCTATTCAGGTTGGCTCCAAGGTATACGAAATTATCCACATATATGGATATAGTCTCCAACGGTCAGATTTTGCCAACTAGAGTCTACTTCCTCGTTTGGGTCATGAATTTAGTTTTAGTTTCATTAAATCGTAGGCCAATTCAGCATTTTTCAGATTGCAGGCTCAGAAATGCTCCTTTGGCATATAAGATTGAACGTGCCATAATAGTGAAGTTATCAGCATATGCTACCAATTGTGTGGATTTGAACATTAGTGTACCCGAGGTATCAGCTGATGTCCTCCTGATGACATTTTCTAGTGCAATATTGAAGAGTATTGGGGCAAGTCCACCCACTTGTTTTAAGCCTGATACCATAATGAAGCTGTCAGTTAGTTCACTGTTTACCTTAACCTGGGACTCTTTGTTTAGCATCGTAACTTTGACCATGCGGACTAGTTCTATTGGGACGCCAAAGTCAAGCGTTATTAAGTACAGGGCATTTCTGTCGACATTGTCGTATGCTTGCTTGAAGTTTACAAAGAGTTGGTGCACATTGATGTTATATTCCCAGCACTTTCCAAAAACCTGTTTAGCTGAGAATATGTGGTCTGTTGTAGACCGCTGACTTCAAAAGCCTCCCTGATGCTCTCCTACAACGCTTTAATTTTCTATGTATGATTTTGGAGAGCACTTTATAAGACTCTCATACCTTAGTTTATCCCCCTTTTTGTGTACACGACATATTATACTTTTTCGCCAGTACTCTTTTAACTGCTCATCTAACTATATTCTGCATAACATATTAGTCGATGCAGAAGGTTATTTAGATGGGGACCCCCGCTCTAGAGCAGTTCTGCTCATATTCCATTTATTCCAGGAGCCTTGTTCTTTCTGAGATTCTGTAATGCTGCCGGTACTTCGTTTCTGGTTGGTGGTGAGATTGGAACCTCTTGCTCTGCTGCTGGAATGTTGACAGGTTAAGTTGTTGTTGGGACACTGGGAATAGCTTCTGGAAATATTGCATATATCTGTTTTTAATTTCGACTGGTATGCGTATGATCCTTGTACACCTTTGCAAAAACTTATTTTTGGATTGAACCCATTTCTTAGTTCTTTGATGGAAGCATACGCCGATCTGATTTCATTTAGGGTCCTGTTTTCGTCGACACTCAGTCGTTTCCTTTCTTCGGCACATTTTTTCGGCTTGACGCCGAAGACTTTTATTTTGTCCTTCTTTGGCACAAGTTGGTCACTAGATGTATTCTTTATGCGCCTAGCTCCATTTTAATCGAAGTTGTCGCAGTGCACCCGGTCTGCTCAATGATCTAAAATTCCAAATTCCAACCAGTTGGGTAGACAGACCTACGCTCATGTCACCCATAGTTTTTGAAATTCAGTCACCAGCAACGAATAAAGTCAAGAAACATGTCTACGACATGTGCACGTTTACAAGAAAATTCATTGTTTCTCTATTTTCAGCGGTCGCCATTTTGTTGCAAACTAACAAAAATCACTCAAATCATGAATTCCCAATAATATTTTTGTCATTGATCTTAGTTCAAAATTTCAAGATGATCAAATCAAAACTACAGTGTCTGATTCGATGGAAAGGTCATAAAATACCAAAATCATTGGTTATTGTTGTTGTGATTGGAGAAATTTCAAATGGATATAATTCAGTTTTCATCAAACTTACAGAATATAAGGACCTCCTATAAGACTTCTTAAATATTGGATTTCGTTGAGTTTAAGGGTACCTATACGATTTTATTGGGGAAAATGTGAAATTTGAAGATCATACTATTACTAACAAAGTTGAGCGAATTTTGACTTGTAAGGTATTTTTTGTTATTCAACCCATAAACATCTGCCTCCATAATTTATTTCAGATTTTTCGGATCACAGGTGTCCAATCCCGAGGGGGACACAAATTTTCTTGTAATTTCCCTCCCTGTGCGCTCCCTGAAGCAAAAAATGTCAGTTTAAGATAAGTTTTGAAAAGTTCTAACAAGACCTTCCATTTGATGATTTGACCCCCCCCCCCCCATTAAATACCATATAAAATTCTTTATAGTTGAACTTTGAAGAGAGCACCACTTTACACCTGCATACAAAATTTGACGTTTCTAGCTTAAGTAGTTTACGAGAAAAATTGCTATGACACACGGACGGACAGCCAGACAGACAGGTCGCGATTTGAGTAGGGTTTTGTAAAATTTTTTTACAAAATCCCAAAAAATAGTTCTTTATACGTTGCGATGGTCAGGTTCCATGACAACTAAAAACTAAGTGGAGCGTTGACAGCGCTTCGACTTGCTCGGTTTGGTTTACGAGTGGCATTTTGTTTCCCACATACCCGCCGGCTCTTCGGTTAGGGCACACTCTATCCGGTACCTGAGGACGCGTCCGATGGGGGACCGAAAAACTCACACGGAGGTAAGGAACATATATTATTCTAAACATTGCGAGAAATCATATCAAATTATTTAAGCACCCAACACAAATCTTTAAAAACAAATAGAATTTACAGGATTACAATTGATTTGAATCCACATAAAAATGGGGTTACGCCTCTTTAAAACTAAAGTAGTGTTAAGTAAAAAAGTTTTCTCTTTTGTAAGCGATGCATGACAATCCTGGTACACTTATGGAAATTTAAACAATATACTGTCAGTTTTTGCTCGTTAGATGTGAGAGATTATATTAATTATGAGAGCTTCAACTTGAAGATTTCATCGAAAAACTGGAGGTTACAACAAAGTCTCTCAAGAATTACAGCGTTTAAGTATTTTACATAAATGCATCAATTTTTGGTTTCCGGTTAAACTTAGGAACTTGTTTCGCGCTATTGCCTTTTCATACATTTTTTTGAATATCAGATGGAAAATATGGATTCACCTTACCATCGGTAATACAATAAATGACTTTCAGATGATGTTTTAAAAACAACAGCAGCATCGTCTCTGCGCGTCTGTTGCAGCTCAGTCCTATCTCCTGGTAGCCGACTATAGCTATTGTCTTTATCTTCATCGTCGTCATCCATCGGATGACGTTTGGAATCTCAACTAATCAAGGGCAGTAATACTTAGGGTTATGCGCACGCATAACAAGAAATTTCCGTACTTTTTATTTATCATTTTTATCGACGTTTGACAGGCGTCTAACCAATGCGTTCGTACTTGCAATTGGTCTGCCGGAGAATTGCGATGGAGTCGTATCGAAAGAGACATCGAAAATCACATCCAGTGAATTCTCCCAGGTGAGTTCTCTGCAAGTCCAGGTGTAGCAATAAACTGTCTTTACTGTCCTCAAAAGTTATTTAATTCCGCTATAATAAAGTTGTGTACAGGAAAAGTCCTAAAACACTAATCCATTACCACAAATTTCACATAGAAACGATGCAACAGAGCCTTTGTAGGCTAGGAACTCACCCTACACTAAGGGATAAATTTTTTGTCGCACCAAAAATCTTTTTTACCGGATTAAACAACAATCCCGTTAATTTTCTACTAAACCAAAACAACATGCAACCTCGCCTCCTGTTGCTTCAAGTTACCATGGAACAATCTCTTTAATTCAGTCTTTCTCGATGAGATACTGATTGTATTGATTTCACCGGCCACCGGACAGCCATAGGGTGTCCTGCGTGACGGTTCCTGTCACCCGATCCATTTGCACACATCCTCGTCGCTTTCAGTTCAAAGCCTACAGAAGTAGAAGCTGAAAGTTGCAGCATTTACTACAGTCTTCCTTTGATAATTTTCTCGAGCACTTTCCCAGCTGTGTCGAGCATGCATAACGCGCGGTATGCGGACGTCAAACACCTTGCGCTTGCTGATCAGTACGAATTTCGCTACCTTCCATCATTCCGGGAAACCTCCTTCGTGCAGGCAAGCGTTGAACATAATGAGCAGCAAGTGAAGGCAAAGATTGTTGACAAGCTGCAATATTTCAGCAGGAACGACATCTAGTCCTGGTGACTTCCTCGTTTTCGTGAAAAACTGCCTCTTTCAGTTCCAGTTTCGTGAAAGGTGGGCTTTTTTCTGGTGCTCTGTCATGGACTGCATTGGTACGGATGGGTTGTGTACGAGACAGAGCCTATACAATCTTGTCCATCTTTTTTGCATCATGAAACAGGGTTCCCATAGGGTGCCAAGCCTCCGCGTGACTAGTTTGTATCCCAGGCCCGACGGGTACCCATTTATATTGCATCGAGCGTTACTTAGTTAATTAGCCTTGTATCTGCCTCCTCTCATATTGGCGCCAACCGGCCTTGTTCTTGAAGCTTGCGACACTTGCGTCAGTAATTTCTGTTGACCACCAACATATTAGAGGCTTATCATGATCAGGTCACCCCGGAAATGAGACTCGCAGGCACATAGGATAATACTCATAGTTAAGTTCACCGCATTCTCAGCAGTATTTGTTCCGCCCCCCGGTGGAGCTGCCAACAGCAGTGTGCTTACTGCAAGCACACAGCGAAGCTCCCAACTTGTACTTTCCCAGTTTTCCATCCGAAGGCTGGCGTCTGGACATATATACGTGGGGCAGCACCGTCGCGGATCTTAACCACTTTAAACTCGTGATCGCTAACCGCGCAGTTACCTAGTACCCGCCAGTTGTTTATTCTTGGCACCAGGGACTCCAAAGCGAATGTCAAGAACGGTTCCCTCACAACACCAGCGGCCAAAAGTAGGGGCGTACAGTTGAGGTATGCCCCATGGAACGGCTCCAGCATTGAAGTCTCTCCCTCTGTATTCAAGACAGCAGCCTTCAAAGTGTTGAGTTAGGCCCAATAAAGATGGCATTGTTTTGTTCGGTATTAGTTAAATACTAACAAATGTTGTTCCTGAACACCTAACCTACAGAAAGCCATCTCTTCGTCTTTGGGTCTGCATCTGCTGATGGAAACTGCCTTAAACCCAGATGATGTAGGTGCCATATTTATTAGGGTACCAAGCTTGCGGGTTCTTATCGTGATGCTGCCCACTGAGCAACAGATCCTGGGTGTTTTTGTTTCAGTGCAAATTACTTGTAGGATTCGACTCATCGAAGTACCTATTTGGGGTTGATTAGCGCCTCTTTCTACTTTGTGAGTGATTGTGAGATATTTGGTTGACCAAAGGCTTAATGGCCATCTTGCCCAAGATTGATTTAGTGACCACTTTTCCTTACACTAGCTTGACGAAAAGCTTACTTCAGAATGGCTGTTCTCGTCCGAAAGCAGGCTGACACAAATTTTGCCATCCTCCTTAATTCACAGAAGAAAAAAAATTCTGAGTAATTACCAAACTTCTCTTGTTCAGTTATGAATTTGCTTTCTTCTGACCCAAAAAATAACAGATAAATTATTCATTATCTATCCTTTTTTGCATAAAAGTGTAGCAATCTTTTGAATATATGTTTATGAAATAGAAGAATCATTCAGAATTGGCCTTAAATCATAAACGCACAATTCTCGTTATGAATTTTAGAAAATTGTCAGAGGTGTGCCTATGAAATGAGATAATTTTACTGAGTTTATTTGTTGAGAAGATTTTACTTTGTTTTCAACAATTTTCCCACTCGTACTCCTTCCTTCTGTCAGGACTGTTTTGTATCTTTGTCGGCAAGTAAATGGTAATAAAACACAAACAGTTTTTTTCCAAACTCCTTCCATTCACTGCAGGGAAAGAAAGCCCCCAGTAGCTCTCTCTTTGAAAAGTACCTTTCATCCTTATCTCATTATCCGATTGAGGACTACAGCAGCAAAAACTCTATTTTCGTTTTGTCTGACTTGTATGCTTTTCGTTTATTGTTTTATTTATACTATTAATCACCGCAAGAACTCACTGTGCCCTTCTGGGACCAACGATCCCTTTGATTTTGATCGGAGCAGCAAAAAACAACTAAAAACGAATAACTCTTCAAAGTGATACAGCCATTTTGTAAACGATAATGGGAAAAGGATGAATGAGTCGACTGTGTGTCCCTGTGTACATAGTTTCAATAATGAAGGGGATACTTTTGTCAATTTGATCTGTATTATTTGTTATAGGATAATGAAAACAAAGTATGTTGCTGATTATTTTGCATGGATGTACCTACGTAAAGAGAATTTGATTCAATTTCTGTTGAAACGAACAGGATAAATGAAATAAGTTCTGCTGAGCTTTATGAAACATTATCGCTTTGACTCCTTTTCAACTGTATCAAAAATAAGTTTACAATGTGGTTAAATTTCTCAGCGAATAAAGGGTTGCTGAATATGTGCGGGATTGTATCGAAACATTTCATGAATGAAAATTCGCACAATTTGCTGCTCAGCAGTATACTTTTGAAGAATTTATCATTTGCAAGAATTTTAAATCTTTACAGATACAGTATACCAAATTCGTATTCATACTCCCCGATTTGCACAAACAAATTTTAAATAACTCTTTTAATTAAAGGAAAATTACTGAAAAAATGCAACTCAATTAATAGTCTCTTTTATTATTCTGGAATACAGAATATAATCTTCCAGCAAAAAACCAATAAAAATAACAGATTTCTCATTAAATGTTGACCACAAAATTGCAGGTAAATATTTTCATAAAAATTTTATTTTTTTGAAATATTTATTTATTTTTTTTTTTGTGGTAGGGAGGTGAAGGCATTTACTCCCGCCGAGTCTGGCAGTGTGGGACTCCCAAGGAGGATACCCTTGGACTACCCACTAAACACCTCCCCTGTCAATCTGAGAACCTAGCCTGGAACCGTTTGACACATTACTTCGGGCCAGGTCTCGTTTTGTTACGCCGTGGGGCGCCTTCAAGCTGGGGAGTCCCTTTCCTAGCGGGAGGAGAGAAGGGAAGAGGAAATGCCAGAAGAGCGATCCCCCAGCCCCAGCACCTCCGGCTGCCATTTGGTTCCATTTGTCAACCGATTCGAGCATCACCGCAACTATATTATCCGGGGTGAGCTCTCCCATCTCCCTGTAGAGTTCCCTTCGCAGCCTGGCCCATTTGGTATACGCAAAAAATGTGTGACAGGCATTGTCCTCCTCTCCTGGGCAAAACCGACAATCGGGAGACCGTGACTTACCGATCTTGTGCAGGTAAGACTGAAAACACCCGTGCCCGCTCAAAAGCTGGGTCAGATAGAAGTCAGTCTCGCCATGCCTTCGATTTAGCCACGGTCTCACATCCGGGATGAGGCGCGCAGTCCACCTTCCCTTCGTGCAATTCCTCCAAGACTGCTGCCAATCGTTGAGCGAGCGCTGTCTCTCCTCGCGGACAACCATCTCCCTCGCATCCTCGTTTCGGCGCAGGTAAATAGCGCGGCGCTCTCTAGCAAGGAGGGCGACAGGTATCACGCCTGCAATCACTCTCACCGCCGAGTCGGAGACTGTTGGATACGAAGATGCAATTCTCAGTGCTCCTCTTTTCTGTACCTGTGCCAATCGTTTTCGGTATACCTCCTTGCTGAGAGCGTCGCCCCATACCTCTGCTCCGTACAGTAGCACTGACCCTACAGCACTCATCAAGAGGCGTCTTCTTGATGGGCTGGGTCAGCCTACGTTGGCCATAAGTCGACTCAGGGCCGATATTCCCGAAGCAGCCTTCTCAGCCGTTGCCCTGATTTGCTCAGAGAAACTCATCTTCGAGTCGATCAGTAGCCCCAGGTACTTCACCGCTGGCTTCGATTCGATCTGTATATCTCCAATACTGATCATCCTTACTCTAGGGATTCTCTTTTTTGTCAAGATGACCACTTCGGTTTTCTCCAGTGCTAAACTGAGCCCGCGAGCAGTCATCCAGTCCCTCACTCGGCGCATTAGCATACCTAGCCTAAGTTGCGCTTGTTCAACGGTGCGTCCGGCGACCAGAGCCGCAACATCATCCGCATAGCCGACCAAGCGCGACTCATCTGGCATCTCAAGTCTCAGTAGCCCGTCGTAAGACACAGCGCTTTTTGTCCTAAATACTGGTAACACCCCTACTTTTTGCCGCTGGGGTTGCGTAGGAACCATACCCGATGTGACACTCGCTTCGGAGTCCCTGGTACCTAGAGTACACAACTGGCGAGTACTAGAGGACTACTCGGCTATATAGCGGTTGAGATTCACGACAGTGCCACTCTGCGTGCATATGCCCAAACTTCAATCCTCGGATGCAGGACTGGGAGGATGGACGTTGAGAGGTTCGCTGACGCGCTTACGGCAGGCGCACCGTTGCTGGGAGCTCCGCCAGGGAGTGGAGGGCCTACAGCCAAGGACTTGGTGAACTCAACTATGAGTACCATCATAACTGCTTGCGAGTCTTTCATGCCCCGTCGGAGACCCCGACACGGTAAGCCTCCAGTATACTGGTGGTCAAACGAGATCGCCGAACAAAGAAGCGAGTGCCACAAACTTCGGCGAGAGGCCCAGCGGGCGCGAACACGGGAGGAAGCAGACACTAGGCTAGCAGCATACAGGTCCGGCAGGAAATACCTTCGCAGGCTTATTAACAAGAGCAAGGCCCGATGCTGGCAAGACCTCGTGGACGATGTAAATACGGATCCGTGGGGCCTTGGCTACAATCTGGTCATGGGGAAACTTGGTGCCCTACGGAAGCCTTGTATACATGACGCGGAAAAGATGGACGCGATAGTGCGGGGACTCTTCCCCGCCCATCCCGTCCGTGTTGACGCTGTCCATGGTGAAAAAGCAGTCAAGTGCCCACTCTTCACACAGCTGGAACTGGAGGAGGCAGTCCTCTCCCTGAAAGCGAGGAAGGCTCCAGGTCCAGATGGTGTTCCAGCTGAGGTTTTGCAGCTCGTCTATCACCATTGTCCTGACTTGCTGCTCAGCACATTCAACACTTGCCTATGGGACGGGGTTTTCCCGGTACGATGGAAGGTGGCGAGGCTCGTGCTGGTCAGCAAGGGGAAAGGGAAATCCCGAATCGCCGTCTGCATACCGCCCGTTATGCATGCTAGACACGGCTGGGAAAGTGCTAGAGAAACTCATCAAGGGAAGACTCACTGACGCAATTCGTGCTGCTAGGGACCTATCTCCTCGGCAGTACGGCTTTAGAGCAGGACGTTCTACCATTGATGCGATTGCAGAGGTGGTGAACGCGGTCCAAAAGGCAGAGGCATATGGTCGCACCAAGCGACGGATCGTCCTGTTGGTGACACTCGACGTCAGGAATGCCTTCAACTCCGCTAGATGGGTGGATATTCTGGACATGCTGGAAAACTCTTTTCAAGTTCCAGAATATCTAATGTAGCTTTTGAGGAACTACCTAAAGGACCGAAGCCTGCTCTACGACACGACACAGGGCCAACGAAGGATGGAAATTACATCGGGTGTTGCCCAGGGATCTATCCTTGGTCCGGACCTGTGGAACGTGTCTTACGACGGGCTACTGAGACTTGAAATATTTATTAATATTTTATTCTATGTTGCGCGTCCTTTTGCTTTTAGTACTGCATTGAGCCTTCAAGGCGTTGCCTGCATTAGATTTTCAGTCAGTTCTTGTAGAATTAGCGCGCACTCAACCTGCAAGGCTGATTTTAAGTCCTCCAAGTTTAATACTTTTTTAATCCATTTTTAGAACTGACCGCGAATTCTCAATTTGATTTTGATTTGGGCTCTAAGGTGGTGTTTTACGTCATATTATGAGTTGCCATTGTTTTTCTTATGGCACATTGCTTCAGGTCAGGTCTTTTTTTGTTATGCCATAAGACACCTTCAAGCTAGGGGAGGGAGGCAGAGGAGCTGCTAGATAAGTTGTTCCCCATCGCCGACGTCTCCGGACACTGCAGTCCTTTTTATCTTTTGGGGCTGCACGAACATAATGTGCCACATGATTCAATTTGTCAACCGATCCACGCATCACTGCGAGTATACTCGTACTATTTGGAGTGTGCTCTCTTCTTTCCTTCTAGAGGTCGGTCATAGCCTGTCCTATTTTTGCATGTGAAAAATGCGTGGCAGACATCGTCTTCCTCTCGGGTGCGAGACTTCCTCTTCCTCCCTCTCGGGAGACCGTGACTTACCACCCTTGTGCAGGTCAAACTGAAAACACCCATGCCAGCTCAAAAGCTGGATCAGAAAGATGTCGGTCTCATCATACCTTCGATAAGCCATGGTCTTAGATTCGGAATGAGGCACGCAGTTCATCTTCACCTCGTACAATCCAACTAAAACTGCTGTCAAAAGTTGAGTGAGCGCTGTCTTTCCTCGCGGGCAATTGTCTCCCGCGTGTCCTCGTTTTGACGGTGGTAAGTAGCACGGTGCTCTCTAGCAAAGAGGGTGCAAGGTATCACGCCTACAATAAACCTCACCGCCGGATCAGAGACTGTATGAACTTGCAGTCCTCAGTGCTCCTCTTCTTTGTACTTGTGCGTTTTCGGTACACCCCCTTATTGAGAGCTTTGACCCGAATTTCTGCTTCATATAGTAGCACTGACCCTACAACACGCATTAAGAGGCGTTTTCTTTATGGGCTGGGTCTTCCGCATGACTGGCTTATAGCCAACTGTTCACGGATCCTTGTTCACATTTCCCACTAGATCTTGCACAGCAGCACGTCTTGCTGTTTGTGATGGCATTTCCTGGCCTCCGTATGAAAATTACTGTTCCGAACCCAGATGGCGGCAGTACCAGTTTCATCAGGATACTATGATGCAGAACTACAATCGTTGTGTTGCTCATTCAGCAGCAAAACGTCAGCTTTCATGTCCCTCGCAAACTGCTGAGACAGGCTGTAATGTACAGGTCACCAAGGTTCTGCTTTTGCCTTGGTTAAAGCTTTCTGGAAACCACGGCTACAGTTGAGCTTTTGCCGAAGACCTTTTTTGACTATGTCGCTGTATTCCATCTAGGCCGCTGCCCCGACCAGGATTGCTATATTGCTTTGATAGCAGTGTTTGTGCCTTTGGGCCTTATATTTCCCAGGTGTGCCGTTATACTTCTGCGTAGGATCGGTCATCTTGGGGTTTTTACGAGCAGCACCTGCTGGCGGGGTCTTCATCGTGGCTTCTTCTCGCCTGTCTCGTGTCAGGTATTTCATCTTGCTAGGGGTCCGTGCAAACCATATTTCACATTTCGAAGAAGTTTCTTTGCGGTTTTTTTCGCTCGTTTGATGCCCATCAAGTTTTCCTCCTTCCTCCTTTTATCACGACCTCCTTCAATTGGGCTAGACGCCATTCTTTTATTGTTGTTTGATAGTGAAGCTGTACGTGCCCTTTAGGCTTCTATAGCGCTGCTCTTTTTCGGCCCTCCTGTCCTTTTAGGCCTTTAAGCAGCTCCTCCGGTAATGCTCTATGCAGTCTAGGAGCTCCTTAAGTTCAAGGATGCCATTCTTTACACCTTGTTGAGTTGCATGTTGATTTTTCTCTTTTTAGGATGTTCCCACTTGTTGGACTAGGCTTTCTTCTTAGCGTCACTGGACTGCGATTGGTCTCTTTGACCTCATTTCTTGGAAGAGGTTATCGGTTTCTATTTTCGAGCTCAGTGATTCAGCCCCATTTTTGACTTTGGCAGTGAAATCGCCCAACGGCGCTTTGGTTGCCTGCTTACTCCTTTCTTTTTCTGCTGTGATCATATTGTGGACTTCTGGATGGTTCTTTATTATCTATATCCTCGCATCCGTATGTTCGGTACTTTCCAAAGAATGCTGGCCTCCAACAGTTTTCCTGTGGACTAGCGTTCCCCTTCAGGGATGGAGTATGGTTTAACTATTTAATTCAATACTTTTTATTAATAGATTCAACTTTCATATATTGGACAGTCTAAAAAATATTGAGCCTTTTTGTCACTAGATGGTGTTCGTTGTCATATATCGGGCAATACTTATCAGACTGAGTCAAACTGACATGTGTTTAAAAGGTGAGTCTACAATTTTCATATGGACAGTTTTGTATTTCGTCATTCGTGTCAAAAATTGTACTCATATAAAAATGAGTGAAATTTCTGAAAAAATTCGTTATATTTTACATGCATCGCAGGTTCGTGAAAAATTTGTGATGTCTACGGTCAAGATACTTTATCAAAAGCCACAGCCAAGAAATGTTTCGCTCGCTTTCGTTCTGGAAATTTTGATGTCAAATATGCACCTCGCTCAAGTCGACCAATCACTGAAAAAATCGATGAAATCTTACAAAACATTGAAGAAGAACGACACATAAGCAGCCATGGCATTGCTAAAGAACTGAATATCCATCACCAAACAGTCTTGGAGCATTTGCGTAAGGCTGGATACACAAAGAAGCTCGACGTTTGGGTGTCGCATGAATCAACACAAAAAAGTTTGATCGACCAAATTTTCATCTGCGAAATGGATAAGATACGAGAATGTCGCTCGAAAAAGCTCATGGTAAAAAAAGGTGAATCATCACAAACGACTTCAAAGCCAGGATTGACACCAAATAAGGTTATACTGTGTGTATGGAAGGGAATTGTTTATCATGAGGTGCTAGAGCCTGGCCAAACACTCAATTCGGCTCTGTACTGTCGGCAATGAACCAGATTGCAACAAGCAATTCAAAAAAATAGGCCAGAATTGATCAATAGAAAGGGCGTTGTCTTCCATTATGACAATGTCAGACCACACATATCTTTGATGACCCGGTCGGTCTCTGCAAAACTTCCGTAATGAAAAGAAATTCATTTCAAAAAGGGACTGTGAAAATCACTTGACAAAGCTTTTCGCCGATAAACCACAGAAGTTCTACACAGATGGAGTAACGTCTCTATCCAAAACCATAGATAATAATGGACAATATGTGCTTAAATAAAATTAATTTTAAATAAAAGAAATATTCAATCAAAAAATTACAAAAAAGGCTCAATGCTTTTTCAACTTACCAATATGATCAATTCATTTAGTTTTATTTCACTTGGCAAAGTCCAGACCTGTAGAGCATATTGTGTGACGGGTAACTGAGAGCAAAGCTGCTGGAAGAGTCATACCTGATTGGGCATGCGGATAATGTGACGGCACTAGTTACTGGACGCACAGTCGGATTGGTGAAACTTATACTAGGTATGCTAATGCGCCTAGTGAGAGGCTAGATGACAAGCCGGGGACTTAGCCAACATAGGGGCACCCAATCCATCAGGAAAGTGACTTCTGATGAGTGCCGTAGAGTAGAGTTCTCTGCAAGATACCGTACCGAAAGCTTTTGGCACAGATACATAAATGAGCACTGACGATTGCATCCGTACGTTTGACAGTTTCTGATTCAGCTGTGCTAGTTTTCGCAGGAATGATAACCATCACCCTCGTTCCTAGAGAGCACCTGCGTCGAAATGAAGACATGAGAGAAACAGTTGCCAACGAGGAGAGGCAGCACTCGTTCAACGATTACCAGTAGTCCTGGGTGAATAGCACGAAGGGAAACTTGACTGCGTATCTTATCCCTGATCTAAGACCGTGGCTCAATCAAAATATCGGTGAGACCGACTTCTACCTGACCCAGCTTTCAAGCAAACGTAGGTGTTTTCAAGATTAGTAGCTCATGGTCCCACGAATGTGGGTTTTGTGCAGGAGAGGAAGACGATGCCTGCCACAAATTTTTTGCGTGCAAAAGATTAGATAAAATACACCAGGACTTCTGCAATGAAACAGGAGAGCTCTCTTAAGATAATTCCATTTAGGAGATGCTTGGATTGGTCGAGAAATGAATCGATGAGGCACACTATGTTTAGGCAGTCTTTAAAGCTCTCTCGAATAGTCAGGGTTGGGGAACCACGTTTTTAGCAGTCCCTATGTTTTCCTCTATGCCATTGATCATATTGACAGCGCTTCATGGCATAGCGAAACGAGGCTTAGCCCGAAGTGATGTGTCAAACGGTTACAAGCTTGGTTCCCAGATTGACACGAGAGGTGTTTAGTGGATGATCCAAATGTCTTGTACACCTGGGAGTACCACACCCAAACTTCAACTCCAAACCATTGAAAAAAATAATTGAATGCATCACATTACAGCGATTGAGGCAGTTGTTATTAATGTGAATCTAGTCACACCAAAAGCTCTAATGACCTTCGTGATAGAAATGTGTCAGAAACTCGCAGGTTCTTGGATCTCTAATAGCTTACCTTCAAAGTGGGAACTGGTCTTGGGATGGCTGCAAGCAAATTTTGAAGACTTTCACTTGTTTTTATGTCAAAGTGGGTAGAAGCCAGCCGCCACAAATCCAAGGACTACAGGTGTATCAGTTTAACGTATCTGATGCTAAAACTCACAGCAATTTATAAAGGGTTTTCCAATAAGAAGTGTTATTTTGAATTAGCCCGTTTTTCCGGTAGATGTCACTTTTGAAGCTGTAATTTTTTGACATTTGACAAGTAGAAACTGCACCATTAATAAAAATGGATAGATACACGCTTCAACAATGCAATGAAATTGTTAAAATTCACTATAAAAATGGTGAAAATTTGGCAGAGACGGTTCGTAAAACTCGAACATTTTTGGGTCGTCGTGAAACACCTTGTCGGACCGCAATACAGAAATTGGTGGAAAAATTCGAGCTGTTGGGCCAACTTAGTGATGTGAATAACAAAACCCGTGCATGTCACTCAAGAACAGCCGAGAATATTGCTGCTGTAGCTTAAAGTGTTGAAGAAAACCCAGGTTTGTCCATTCCTCGTCGTTCTTTGGAATTAGGCATTCCACAAACGTCATTGCAGCGTATTGTGCATAAAGATTTGGGTCTTAAGGCTTATAAAGTTCCGTTAACACAAGAACTCAAGACGGTCGATCATCAACAACGTCGTGTCTTTGCTGATTGGGTCCTTGAAATGCATGAAAATAATCCGCGATTCCGTCGAAAAATCATCTTGAGTGATGAGGCAAATTTCACTTCGTTGGCTTCGTCAACAAGCAAAATTGTCACATCTGGGGCTCGGGAAACCCAACTGCTATTGTTGAAAAGCCTCTCTATCCTCATGGTGTGACTGTTTGGTGCGGTTTATGGTTCGGCGGAGTCATTGGACCTTACTTTTTCGAAAATGAGGCTGGAGCAACAGTTATGGTCAATGGATTGCGCTATCGAGAGATGATTAATGATTTTTTATGGCCGGAATTGGATGGTTTTGATCTAGACAACGTTTACTTTCAACAAGACGGCGCTACGTGCCACACAAGCATCGAAACCATTGATTTTTTACGGGAAAAGTGTCCGGACCGTGTTATTTCTCGATGAGGTGATCACAATTGGCCACCGAGATCTTGTGAGTTAACACCTTGCGACTTCTTCTTTTGGGGCCACGTGAAAGAGAAGGTCTACGCCAACAGTCCAGCGTCGATTCAAGACCTCAAAGATGGAATTCGTGAGGCTATCGAGGACATAGAGCAGCTATTTTGCGATTTGGTTATGGAAAATTTCATGAAAAGATTATGGTCCTGTAAGCGTGGTCGTGGTAGTCATTTGCCTGATGTTATTTCCAACTATTAACGGCATACCTTCATCTTTATAATGAAATAAACATCCGATCACTTATATTAAAAATTGGCATTTTTCTTTTAATATTGTATCAAAATAACACCTCGTATTGGAAAACCCTGTATTTTGATATGTTGACTTTAAGGAAAGCTGCCTGTTTGAATTGCTAACGTTAAGAGTCTACTGCCCTTATTGTATCCAAATTCTTATAGGTTGCAGATTGTTAAAAAGTTTAATTAAGTTTGAAGATGAAGTAGTCTGCTTTCGAGAACGAACAAAAAAGCTTGTAAATGTTGTCACTTATTAGATGAATGCATAATTTTAGAAATTTATTCGAATAGTATGAAAATCATTCCAAGGGACATTATTCATTAGATCACTAACAAATAGTTTTTATATTACAAACAAAAGTATACAAATTCTGAAAAAAAACAGGGTACGCTTTTAAGGTTTGAAAAACAAAATCCTGAATCAACAATTTTGAATCTAAATTATAAAACGCAATCGCCCATGACTTCAACATCACGAAATAAATTGTTTCCTTAAAAATCAGACGAATTTATCCCAGAAATAAAGTGCGAGAATTGTCAAACTTGTCAAACTTCTGTAGGCACACAATGAATAATGAATTTTTAAAGAACGTCATGAGGTTATATTTGAGTCCTTAAAAATTTTTGTATACGAATTCCCAATGCTTCAAAAGTCACAGGCGTCCTTTTGCGTAAAGGTAATTTACAAGCAAGGACATAAAAAACGCCAAATAACGTCAAGAATGCTAAGAAGAATGTTTCAGTGAACACACGACCGTATTGTGTTAGGCAAGTCAGCATAAATGATTGATGAAATTCATGAAGTGCTGCCCTGTACGTTAAGAAAGCCGTACAAGTATTTCTTTCTTCAGCTACGTTCCTGTGGCTTTCGTATTATATTTAAATGTATTTTTCCGCAGAAGCTTCAAAGGCGCAAGGAGTATACTATGCATAAGAATACATTTGAAATTCTTAGTATGAATATCTGGTGCGTAAGAAGATTGACGTTGGTACAATATTTGGCTACTTCAAGAAAGGATGAGGACATTTATCTACTTTTCTAGCGCAAAGGAATTACCAGCAAGGCTAGCTAGGTATTATATATATTGTTAGGTCATCCCTCTGTCTAGCGATTCGCTGCCTTTTTGAAAGATGCATGTTAACGTGTAGCTCAATTTTATACAGTAAAATTGATGGAATCGCGTAAGGACAATGCGACTTTTCTCTCAGAGCTTCATCATGTTTGAACTTCTTTGCCGGTTTTCCTTCTGTTTATATCGGCAAAGAAAATAAAGTAAATTACAATTGTGTTTCCCAGGCGTAGGCATTGGTGTTGTAATACTGTGGATAAAGCTGATTCCCTTTATGAACGCTTTATTCTCGGCAACACTTCAAGGTGTAGTAAAATTTGAAGTGCAAGAAAAACGTACGTAGACATCGCTATGGGAGTGCCTCTTAAAAGTCAAGAACGTGTAAATGTTCGTTATTGTGTCCTGGTGGTATATCCTTTGGCTGTGCTGGATAAACTTTGAAGTATTTCGTTTGGTATATGCAGTGCAGGCCAATCGGGAAAGAAAAAAAAAGCTTCGGAAAACATTGGTTTTCTTTTGTGGGTCGCGTAAATTATTGTATGCATTCTTGAACTTCATAATTTATGATAGAATTTTAGAGTTGTAACATGTAACGTATGCCTTTTATGTACTTTCTACCATTAATTTCAATGGGACGTCAAGTATTCGGAGATGGATAATTGTAGCTCTTGCTTCCCTTGTGTTTTTTTGTTTTTTTTGCTTTGAATTACAATTAAGGAGTAGACATTGCAAACTCCACAAAAAAATTGAAGAGTTTATTGTAATGTTTTCTTAATTAAATGAATGAAAAAATTCCATTTCATTCTAAATAGAAAAATTTCGGTAGTTGCAAGCTTTATTGTAACTGTGCAAACTTGTAAGACGTTAGGATGAACAAAATATTGGACAGATAAGACCCAATTAAATTAGCTGCTTTGTTTCTACAAGCGCTTAAAAATTATTACATAATTTCTGGAAGCGCAGGCAACAAGTCCATTTGTTTTACGATTAAAAAGTTAGCCCTGACTAACAATCAAAATCAATTAATATTAATCAAAGTTTTGATGGTTAAGATTAAAAGGAATAATAATATCATCAAGATAAACATAAGCGAATTCGAGAACATTTAATACTTCATGCATCATCCTTTGGAATGTTTGAGCCGCATTCCTTAAACCAAAAGGCATATGGGTGAACTCAAATAAGCCAGAAGGATTTATAATTGCTGTTTTATGGATGTCCTCAGGAGTAATAGGAATTCGGTGATAGGCGCGAACTAAATCCACTTAAATTTGTAGGGAAATCCTGGATATGACGAATTGGGTATATATCTGGTTCTGTTATAAAATTTAAACGACGATAATCACCGCAAGGACGTCAATCTGCAGATCGTTGTTTGGGGGCCATATGTAATGCAGAAGAACATGAAGTTTTTGATGGTCGGCAGAAGCCAATCGTTAACATTTACTCAAATTCTGTTTTAGCGATTTTTGTTTTTTGTCAATCAAGTCTTCTAAATTTTGATATGGGTAATTGTCCTTATGTTATTATGTTATTTACCACAAAGTGTTTGACTGCCTTGTTGAAGTCTTGCTCTTTAAGTAGATTTGGGAGTCCTTTAGCAATGTCCCCAAATTCAGAAGCTATTTCAAAGAATTTTAACGACGCTAAACTGCTATTCATTATATTCCGCTGTCCATGGCGAAACAGCAGTCGAGTGTCCACTCTTCATACAGCCGGAACTGGAAGAGGCTGTCCTTTCTCTGAAAGCGAGGAAGGCTCCAGGCCCAGATGGCGTTCCAGCTGAGGTGTTGCAGCTTGTCTATGAACATCGTCCTGACATGCTGCTCAGCACATTCAACGCTTGCCTACGGGACGGGGTTTTCCCGGTACGATGGAAGGTGGCGAGGCTCGTGCTGATCAGCAAGGGGAAGGGAAATCCCAAATCGCCGTCTGCATACCGCCCGTTACGCATGCCAGACACGGCAGGGAAAGTGCTAGAGAAACTCATTAAGGGAAGACTCACTGACGCGATACGTGCTACTGGGGACCTATCCCCTCGGTAGTATGGCTTTAGAGCAACACGTTCTCCCTTTTCAAGTTCTAGAATATCTAATGCAGCTTTTTAGGAATTACCTAAAGAACTGTAGCCTGCTCTACGACACGACACAGGGCCAACGAAGGATGGAAATTACATCGGGTGTTGCCCAGTGATCTATCCTTGGTCCGAGACTCGAGATGCCAGATGAGTCGCACTTGGTCGGCTATGCGGATGATGTTGCGGCGCTGGTCACTGGACGCACCGTTAAACAGGCGCAACTTAGGCTAGGTATGCTAATGCGCTGAGTGAGGGGCTGGATGACTGCTCGCGGGTTCAGTTCAGCACTGGAGAAAACCGAAGCGGTCATCTTGACAAAAAAGAGAATCCCTAGAGTAAGGATACGAATCGAATCAAAGCCATCGGTGAAGTACCTGGGGCAGCTGATCGACTCGAAGATGATTTTATCTGAGCAAATCTGGGCAACGGCTGAGAAGGCTGCTTCGAGAATATCGGATCTGAGTCAACTTATGGCTAATGTAGGGGGACCCAGCCCATCAAGAAGATGCCTCTTGATGAGTGCTGTAGGGTCAGTACTACTGTACGCAGCAGAAGTATGGGGTGACGATCTCAGTAAGGAGGTATACCAAAAAAGTTTGGCACAGGTTCAGAGAAGAGGAGCACTGAGGATTGCATCTTCGCATCCAATAGTCTCTGCCTCGGCAGCGAGAGTTATTGCAGGCGTGATACCTGCCACCCTCCTTGCTAGAGAGCGCCGCACTATTTACCTGCGCCGCAACGATGATGCGAGGGAAATGGTTGTCCGCAAGGGGAGACAGCGCTCGCTTAACGATTGGCAGCAGTCTTGGGTGAATTGCACGAAGGGAAGATGGACTGCGCGCCTCATCACGGATGTGAGGCCGTGGCTAAATTGAAGGCTTGTCGAGACTGGGCATGGGTGTTTTCAGCCTTAACTGCACAAGATTGATAAGTCACGGTTCTCCGATTGTCGGTTTTGCTCAAGAGAGGAGGACAATGCCTGCAACACATTTTTTGCCTGCACGAAATGAGTCAAGCTGGGAAAGAACCTTTACAGGGAGACGGGAGAGCTCACCCCGGATAATATAGTCGCGATGATGCTCGAATCGGTTGACAAATGGAACCAGGAAGCACATTATGTTCGGGCAGTCCTAAAATATAAAAGGGACTCACAGTAGCCGGAGCGTTGGGGCTGGGGGATCGCTTTTCTGGCACTTCCTCTTCCCCTCTCTCCTCCCGCTAAAAGAGCGATCCCCCAGCTTGAAGGCGCCTAACGGTGTAACAAAACGAGACCTGGCCCGAAGTTAAGTGTCAAACGGTTCCAGGCTGGGTTCTCAGGTTGACAGGGGAGGTATTTAGTGAGTAGTATAGTCACCTTCTTGCGAGAAAGGGAGTCCCACACTCTGTGCGTAAATGCCATTCACCTCCCAAACAAAAAAAAAAAATTATATTCCCAATTCTATTTCAATTGGTTTTCGAGTCTATTATTCTTCTTCCTTTGATATCGACTATTAAATTGAATTTCGCTAAGAAATTGGTTTGGAAACTAAATCGATTAAAAGCCCAATGGTACATAGTCGTGGAAACTTTAGTCATCCAATCAACATATGCGGCAGCATAGAACATATAACTCCTCAAAGCAATCGGAATTAAGTCTTAAAATAACATGCAACACTGGGAGGAAATCCGAATTTGAATCGTTGCTCCCCTCATGCGACAAGAGGTGTTTGTGATATGCGCGATAATCTGCGGGCATTTACATCATTTCCTCAAATCAAGATTTCATAATGCCTGTGTTTTCATTGATTCTACTTTCCAACATAGACTTCCAATGAATTTTGATGCAGTATTTAGTTCGACTAATTTAAATTCGACCCTAAGTGCTGTCGAAATTTGCAGGAAAACAATTTTGAGTGCGGATCTAGACGTGAGGCTGTCGTCAAACCCGACATTCCTGTCAGGTGTGCAGCCACTGAACTTCCGGCCTAGGATACAAACTTAAAGATCCCGCCGCAAATATCTTGACACTCACGCAGATCCAGCAGAGATGCATACATGCCACCAAAGAGGAACGAGCCAAGTAACGAGGACAGAGATGCTGCTGAGGAAGCAATGGCATGCATTCCGAAGGAAGACACTCGCGAATTTAACACTTCATTAGTGGCAAGCACAGGACGAGCAAAGCACGAACTTGAGGTGCACCATAAATTAAAAGTAGCAGCAACAAGAAAACGAAATTGCTAAGGAGGAGGTGAAAAGAATACTTCAATTGACTGTTAACTACGATTAAAAATCACCAGAAATCGAGACCAAAAACAAAGATATTGATTGAAACAGGCCACATTGAATGTTATTACATCGGATTTGCATCAATTGAAAGATATGTCAGCACATCATAAGAAACGAATTTATGGAATGCTCTCAAATCTTTTGCGTGATCTGTCGAAAGTTGGACAAGCCTTATGCATGGATAGTATCAGTGAGATGGAAATGAATAACACCTGGTCCAGGCGGTAAGGTTGAAGAGGAATTCACTGCGGCTCGACTATATAGTAGTGAAACTAAATCGGAAGCTGAAAATATCGCGCAAGGTGTCAGAATCTGTAGGCATTACAAACAGATCCAATTAAAAAGGTTTCTGAATATGAAAAGGACTTAGGCGAATGCCATTTGTTGAGCTCACAACATGAAACCAATATGAAGTCATTGTAGGAATCAATGCGAGAGTCCGAGAGCAAGAAGCGAACTCGTGAAGAACAGATTGATGGTCTTTGGGAAGAATGTGCGAAACTGAAAGCAGCTGAGCATAGTTCAACAATTCATGCTGAAGCGTTATGCGCAATGTTCGATATCAAATAGCAGAACTACGTGACGCCCACACAAAACAATTGGCAGAGCTTCGTGATGAGTTCTCAGCCAAACAAGTGGCTATGAATGAGCTTAAAAAAATATCAACTAGAAACTCACTTTGGCACACCAACAAATGACCGCTGCTGATAAATCCACTAAACTACACGACAGAAACCCGGATATAACTGTTGAATTTCTTACATCCTCTCTTAACTGGCTATCGACATCGTGCCGAAGCGTACTATTCATTTATTCGCACCAAATCCACTATATTCCACCACGGAAATCTAAATGAAGAAAATCGCGACATTCCCGCGACGGTCGAAATTAGTTAAAACTGGTGGATAAATATACACACACGACACTCCACGCGTTGGCACCGCGATTAAACTACCGGCGGGGACAAGAAAAACTAAGAAATATTATCGTCGGCTCAAGGAAAAAAGGGAAAAGTGAGGATTATTGCCAAATCCTCATCTCGTGTCGTGATGTAAATAAACATTACTGACAGTTGAAACTATCAGTAAAATGCATTCAGCACGTAATACACTTAATTCCCACTAGGATCACCATCGAATGGAACTTGTTATGAGTGAAATCAAGCGAGGGGAATTACTTGAACAAAAGCAAAAAAGCACTCCAAAACATGATTTTTCCGGTGGACGGGAGGAAAAAAACGTAAACCCGGAGGTTATTTAAGCCCGGGAAGATTGGCGCGGTTTCTTTCCTTTTGGGATTTTTTTAGAGCAACCAGCGGAGATATAACAGAACGTTTATCAGCGACAACATTTTTTGACAAAGAATTGGAGACGCACCCTGGATTCCGGAACATTAAATTGGAGACGAATCTTGGATACGGGAACAGTAAATTATTATTACTCAATAATTATTACTCAAGTCGAATAAAGACAATTGTAGATTTTCCTTTTCAGCTGTGAAAGTTGTGGCTCGGGAATTCTTTTCCCGGGATGTTGACCAGGCAGGAAGACCTGGAGGGGTTAAGTGAGGTGGTAGTGTTTGTGGGTGCAGTGAAAGTTAGTGGCGTTCTAGATAATTTTGGTTGCCCTGTTGTGGGAAACTACGAGTTTGTGTGGTGGCGAAACACCTTAACTCATTCTGCGTGGTAGTTTCTCTTTGAAGGTGATCTTTGTGGCTAAGTGGCGGCGAGCGCCAAAACTCGTACAAGAGTTAATTTCGCTCCGGACGGTCGTCTTCTCGTTCGGACGAACCCTTGAGAGGCTCAGAGAATCGAACGAGTGGTGCCCACGCCCGTCTTCGGGTGAGTTAGTCTGGGTCGGTGGAGCTTCCGCCGGAGTAGCCCCAATATAACGGTGGGGCAGCTAGGGAATCGGTAATAATCTGCCACGTAAACTCCCTTCGAAGTAGGATACAGCTTGATAACTGATACTACTGAAGGGTGTTTAATGCTATTAATGGGTGAAGGATATGAATAGGTAAAGTGTGAAGGGTATTTAATGCTATTAATATTTTAATTTAATTTATAGGAGGGCCTTTACACTTTGAAAGTATTAATTTATCAATAGAAAAATAATTTTGACATTTGAATAAAAACATGTATAATTTCTAATTGGTGTCTTCTTTTTTTTCCTATATTTTGCCACTGGTATTGTAGTAAAAGCGCTTCTTTTGACATATTCGCAGAATGTTTCTTCAGATAATTATTACCAGTGGCACGTCAAATATTTGGCTGTCAATACATGCATTACCTGGTTTGGTGCTTCCGTGAACGGTCGTTGAGGTCGAATTTTTTTCTGGTTCGGCATTTCCAGAAGCGGTCCTTGAGGTCGAATCTTTTTTTGCTTCTTATTGTGACTTCTTCCTGGTTTGGAGCTTCTGTGAACGATCATTGAGTTGATTTCTGGACGATATGGATCTCGTTTGTTCACTACTGCTATTTTTCAATAATTTATATAAAATTATTCCGGATGTAAGACGCTTGTGCCTCTTTTCGGGCGAATCCTCCCGGGATGCTTTTTATCCAACTCGTATTACAAGGTTGCGGGGTCACCAAATGAAGTTAGATAATTTAATATAACTTCTTTTAATTAAATTTATTCTTCCTTTTTCTAATCACTAATTGAATCATTTCATTGGTCAACAACCGGTTTTGCTCTAAATCAACTTTATTCAAGACAATCTTTAAAAATTTAATTAATGTAACATAAACTACGTATATAATTCAAGGATACAATTGATGCTTATGTTGTCTTTACAAGATCAATATTGAATGAATACCAAACTTTTTATTTTTTATTAATTGATCTAAAAATAGATGCCCCCTATAAATTATTTTTGTATATGTAAATGTCGAGCAAACTGACTAAGTGTTGTACATATATACATGTCAGTTGCTACAGTGTAGAGTCAGTACTACTGTACGGAGCAGAAATATGGGGCGACGCTCTCAGTAAGGAGGTGTATTGAAAACGCTTGGAACAGGCACAGAGAAAAGGTGCACTGAGGATTGCATCTTCATAACCGACAGTCTCTGATTCAGCGGTGAGGTTATTGCAAGCGTGATATATGTTGCCCTCCTTGCTAGAGAGCGTCACGCTATTTACTTGCGTTGAAGCAATGACGCGAGGGAGACGGTCGCCCGCGAGGAGAAACAGCACTCTTTCAACGTTTGGCGGCAGTTTTGGGTAAATTGTGAATGGGAAATTGGACTGCGCGCCCCATCCGAAATCAGAGACGGTGGGCAAATCGAAGCCATGGTGAGACTGACTTCTATCTGACCCAGATTTTGAGCGGGGCGGTTGTTTTCAGTTTTACCTGCACAAGTTTGGTAGGTTACGATCCCCCGATTGCTAGTTTTGCTCAGGAGAGGAAGACAATGCATGCCGCATATTTTTGCGTGCAAGACATGAAACAGGCTTCGACGGGACCTCTACAAGGAGATGGGAGAACTCATACCGGATAGTACAGTCGCGCCAATGCTTGGATTGGTTGGCAAATATACTCGTAACTAGGTGGCACATTGTGTTCGGGCAGTCCTACAAGGTAAAAGGGGCTCACAGTAGTCGGGGACATCAGGGCTGGGTGATCCCTTGTTTGGCAATTACTCTCCCTCACTCCCCACCCGGAAGAGGGTCCCCAGCTTAAATGTGCCACACGGTGTATCAAAACGAGACCTGGCTCGAAGTAATGTGTCAAGCGGTTCAGATTGACAGGGAAGGTTTAGTGGGTAGTCCAGTCGCTTACAAGCATGGAAGTCCCACTCTCAGTGTATAAATGGCATTCACCTCCGAACCTCAAAAAAAAACATTTTTGTTGAATCAGTTAAAGGATCTTGAAGGTTGAGGTGATTTTGTTCAGCAGTTGCGTAAATCACAAAACTCTGACTTACTCACAGAAGTCAAGGCTGAAGAAAGGTTTTTCTGAAAGTAAACGCTGTCAGAAACGCTCATCCGTCTAGGAGAGCTTAGCTCAGCTTGGTGGAACATCAGCTAACTGCCATTTGTGCACCACAAACTTTAAATTTGCCACGGAGAGGGAGCCGTCGCACTTCGACTTTTAGTCTGGTTGAGAGGGGTGCAGGGAGGACACAATTCCAACAGGATTCCCCGTATTTTCCGTGGTCCACGACTTCTTTTGGCAAGGATGTAGTCAATCCCCATCGCGCGTGGAACGAGAAAGGTAAGAGTATAAATTTTTTACATAACTTCTTTTTACTATAGTTCTGGTCTACACATGTTGACCTTTAGTTTGTTATCTGGTAGTTATCATAATACGTGTGAAATTTTTTTTTTGTGGATTTGGTGCTAGAGAAAAGGATCCGACCTGTGATACTACAGGCAACTAGCTGTCAGCATACGTACACGTCCCTAGGTTTTGTCATTCGAATGAAGCTCAGTGTTCTAGCGCGATGAGGCAGCATTTCATCGCTGCTGTTGCAGTCTTCTACGGACCTTTAAAACATCTTACAAAGACTACCATCTCCTGCTTCTAAGTTTTTTCGTATCGTATGTTCGACGTTGTTGCATGCGTTTTAGTTTAAATGGATTTAAAGTTGAAAATCGGTGAAAATTCATTTAAATTTACATTTTCCAAATTACATTATGTATAAAGTTTGAAATTTTAAATGTAATGGTTTTTATGATTGAAGGGGTTAAGTTTTCTAACTATTCGCAGGAATCATTGCTTTTCATTATTATATACATACTTATAATGCATCAAATAAACCCTTCATATTCTCATAAGCCTGTTGCTTTTCCTAGAAATACCATGAAACTGAAAAATCGAATCAATTCCGATGCGAAGTCAGTAGTAGCTTATATTTATCAGCACCAAATTAAGCAAAGTTAGCAATGAGCAAGCTCACTGCTATGTTAAGTTCAAATGAAGCGCATGTTTTACACCAAACAATTTTAAACATAGCAATTAGCTGTTCGCCATACTTAAAACAATAACATCATTTATTTTGACGATGGCTGCAATATCGTTTATTTGCAATACTTGACATAGTAGATCAGATTTATTGATTCAATGGGCAATAATCACTTAAGATTGTTGTACAAATGACCCATCAATAACATAAAATACAATAATCAAATATGTACACACACTCTTCATATCGCGGATTCACGCGAAACGATGGCGTTTTGTTGGTCGCAGCCAAGTTTACAATCATTTGTTGCCATTTCGGTTGAACAATTACATAATTAAAACAATGAACGATACTTCGCAGTTGAATTCCAATTACACGATTTACAAACTGATAAGAAGAGAATAGCATTTATGAATGAATTCGTGGGATCATCGACATCACACATGCTCGGGAAATAGATTTACTATTTACGAGTACATGAGGTTGTCGGAACATAAGGGCAAAGATTGTTTTGATGCGCTATTATTACCAGTAGATGGATTATTGCTGGAACGTTAACTCATTTGCAGTACTATAGTATTGTCGTATAAGTTATGAATTGATTTCCTTTTGTTCCGCAGTCAATTTTTACATAGTAGATAATTTGTTTTGAAAATCAGGGTTTGAAGGAGGTAGCAAATCCGTTTATCCATTCTGGATATTGAGAAGTATATCTCAGGAGTATCTTTCCGCTAGAAAAACTTTAAAATTCTGTAGAATTGTTGGTTAAATAAAAAACCCAAACCGTGGAGCCGAATTGATCCTTCCCTTTTCTTCCCCTTCCCGTCTCTTAGCAAAGAACACTGCCAAAAATGGGATTCTCTAAGACTAATCACTTTTTAGGGTTTTGTGATAACCATTTTAGAATATCCCCTTCAAACGGGTGCTAGTTTGTCCGTCCACCCATCTGTTCATCGCAGCAAGCTTGTTTCAGGAATGATAGAAGCTAGAATCATCACACTTTTTGAAAAGTTCAGAAACTGTGGTCTAACGTACGTGTATTTGATTGTTAAATTTTTAAAGGATTTTATGGAGGGTATTACCATATAAGGTAGCGACCCATTAACAATTTTCACCAACACAGACAGCACAATACCGGAATGTAGACATTTGAAAGTCATCACATTTTAAATAACGACATCTTTAAGATTGAGTTTATTGTCAGCAAAAAATTCACCTATGGATGTCTTATGTCCCGGAGTACGCCAATGTTTGTCTCGACTTTAGGACGACAAAGTGTTGATATCGCATAGACGACTTATTTTACTCCGAAATCGGAAAACCAATTTCCAAAACATGCCACAGTATTTTCTGGCCTCCATCTAAATATCGCCCATAGCTCATACCGCTTGACTTTTATGAATCCTAGAGAACCGGCATGCGAACGTGGCTGATACTAGATGACAGAACGCCTCATATTGATAAATAAAGAACGAGCTTTGCCGCAAACTCGTCCGAATTAGGTCATTATTGAGCCAAATCTTCGAAGGTTTCGAAAATGTCGAGAAAGAGGTCTGTGAAAAACGCCGGATAAAGCCCACTACATTTCCGGTCACAGCGACAATGTCGGAGATTTTAAAAAGCTGATTTTTCAGTTTTTGATAAATTTCTCGAAAACGGTCCACCAAAGGGAGAAAATGTTCCGGGCCGAAATTGAAACTGGTCGAATTCTCTGTTAGATAATATAAGTAAATTCGCGACTTTGCATCCCTTCTCAAGTATATAAGCTTGCAAGAGAGGAAAGTTAAAAGGGCCTTAAAAATATATTTTTTTTAAATTTTTCTAAATACTTAAAAATGCATACGACCAAAATGGAAGCCGTTAAAAATTCCCACTAGCTGATACCACTCACAGTTACTTGTTTATATCTCTCCTGTCGAGTATATGAGCTCGTGATAATGGGAAACCGATGGGGCTCAAAACAAAATTTTTAATTAGCTAAACTTTAATTGGATCGTTTCACCCTTTTCACATCAATTTAATGTAAATCTATACGATAATTTTGCTCAACATTGAAGCTTTTCATTACGTCGCACGGATATTGATCACTCTTTCGGATGGCTCCGATAGCTTTTTTTAAAGTACTTCCTCTAACATTTTTCTTCTCTAATAATTTTTCAGAAAAATTATTATGTAGCTACAAAGAATTCCATAAGTAATTTAAAATTTTTAAGTTTTCGCCGAATGTCTCAAAAATAGTGGCCAATAGAAAAAATGGCGAGGACCAAAATTAAAGCTAATTGAAATTTTTATTTGGTGATATATTTGCATTCGCCCTTTTGAATTCTCTCTCATATATATGAGCTCATGATAGTAAGAAACTTGTGGGGCTCGAAAATATTTTTTTCTTCAGTTTTTGCCTCATACCTTGAAAGCGATGCATCGTACTGTAAATTATATTTCACTCAAAATTACAGTACATAGAATTTCTAGTGAAATTGTGTCTCCTGACCAAAAGTGTATCACTTCTATGTGCTAAAAGCTAGGTGACATAACATTAATTCGCAAACAATGTCGTGCAAAAGCCAAGAAATGTTGATTCATATTTCGAAAGCGATGCATCATTGTCAAAATTGTGTGCTTTCTGAAATTAAAATCTTATAAAATTTCCTTATTAAATATAAACTCCTACGTTCTATTGCCTCTGAAATGTGAGCCCAGAAATTAAGCCAAAAGTAAAAAATAGTAACCAAAATATTCAGTCTTCAAGTTAAGTGCCCACGGAGGTGGACAAATTCATTAAAATTGATTCAGTGTTCGTCAAGGATCCTTTTCTTGTGGATTTCTCAAGGATTTGAAACTCAAGCTAAATTTCGCCTTAATCTTTCATCTTAGAGATAGAGACCTCATTTCGGAGAATCCTGGGAGCTCGCTCAAAAAAATGGCGGTCATCTTGAGTGTAAGTGAGGCTTCCATGAAGACGACCTAAGGTACATGTGCTATGTAATGAAGGTGCGACAGATGCTGTCTGAGGCTGCTGAAATAAAAAGAATTGCCCAATGTCACTTGCTTCTGTGTTCATCGAAGAACGAAACTGCAGGTTGCATCCGGTTTTTCCCTCCCAACTCCCGAAATTAAACGCCTGGGACTATTACGTGTGGAACGTTATTAAGCCGGTCACTAACAAGTCCAGACAACCTAATGTGGTATCCCTACAGGCCGATGTTCAAGTAGCGTTCATCAACAAATAACGAGAGCACTTAAAGAAGGCGTGCTCGCAATTCAGGCGGAGAATTGAGCGGTAATTGAAGCAAACGGGGGTCAGTTACAAATTTAAGGAAAATACCTAAAATTTAGACATAATAACTTTTGTGCGAAGTGTTAGTTTATAAGTAATAAATATTACTGCACAACAATGAAATTGTTTCGGTCTCAAAATCAGTCCTATCCTATGTTTTCTCGTTTACTGAATGCGAAAACTACCATTAAAGAACCGATTAGCTCTAGTTTTAGATATTCTTATTATATTTTATAAATTCTTCTTTTTCAATCTGCGGAAAACTTGTTTTTCGAAATTAGCGACATTGTTAATTGTCAAAATACACATAAATTTAATTTGTCAAATTATAATTTGACTGCCAGAAGATTACTAAGTGTGATACTATTGCGGTAACGGTGAAATTTATAGTATTTCATACATATCATCTTGTTTTGGAGTGTTTTAAATAGAGAAATCGACATGCCACGGAAATGTGTAAGTTTAGTTAAAAATTTTTGTTAAATTTGTGGCGAAATAACGTTTGCCTCACAAAAACGCAATTCAGCGCCTCTTGTGAAGGCTGCGTATCAATATTATTTTGGTATGAAGGTAGGAAATCAAAATAAGCTATGGGCTCCAAGCATATGTTGCAATTCGTGTTCAGTTATATTACGAGAATGGCTGAAAAATAAAAAACAATCCATGGCTTTTGCTGTGCCTATGATTTGGCGGGGCGGGAGCCCATTAACTACATAGACGATTGCTATTTTTGCTTGACTCCGTCTATAAAATCAGGACTGTCAATGAAAAAAATAAAAATTGTTACTCGTAAATACCCGAATCTTCCATCAGCTACTCGACCCATTCCACATTCAGACAGTTTACCAGTTCCTACACCCCAGACTTATGAGTTGGAAGCAGAAAATGAAGACAGTGTAGAAGGAGAACTCAACGAGCCTTCAACATCTTATGACCGTGATTTTAAAGAAGAAAAAGATGATCAACCGCATAAATTGAGTCAATCGGAGCTGAGTGATCTCATTAGAGATTTTGATTTATCACAGGAGAAGGCAGAACGTCTAGGATCAAGGTTACGGCAATGGAATCTCCTGCAGAATGATGTCAGGGTCAACAAGTACAGACCACGTTATAGGGATTTGATTCCTTATTTTGAAAAGAAAAATAACCTTGTTTTTTTTTGTTGTAATATTTATTGCCTGATGAAAAGTTTGAATATCAAGCATGATCCAACTGAATAGAGACTTTTCATAGACTCCTCCAAGCTTAGTTTGAAAGCTGTGTTGCTTCATAATCGCAACTCCCTACCTTCCATTCCTATTGGCCATGCGGTTTACATAAAGGAGACTAATGCAAACATGGCAGACCTCCTAGATTCAAACAACTACCTTGAATACAAATGGAAAATCAGTAGTGATTTTAAAGTGATTGCTATAGTCTTAGGGATGCAATTAGGGTATACGAAATCCTGTTGCTTTTTTTGTATGTGGGATGGTAGGGATAGAAAATCACATTATATTCAAGCAGATTGGCCTGCCAGAAATTTTAACCCTTGTGAGAAAAACGTAATTGCCGAGCCACTCGTAGATCTGAAAAATGTTCTTCTTCCACCCTCATATATCAAGCTGGGCTTGATGAAGAGTTTTGTCAAAGCCGTGAACCGAGAAGGCTAGGCTTTTAAATACTTAAGAGACATATTTCCTAAATAAAGTGATGCAAAGGTAAAGGACGGCATCTTTATCGGGCCACAAATACGTCAACTTGTAAAAGACATAGCATTCGATTTAGTTTTGGAAGGAAAAGAAAAGGAAGCTTGGGAAGCTCTCAAGGGAGTTATACATGGATTGGTCAATTGGTTACCGAACTTCTATAAAAATATCACCAACTCAGCTGCAATTTGTCGCTAAAAATCAATTTTCTCCACTCTCAATTTGATTTCTTCCCACCTTATTGCGGCAATGTTAGTGATGAGCATGGAAAACGGTTCCATCAAGATATCTTTGTGATGGAACGAAGATATCAGGGCCACTGGAATGAAGCAATGCTTGCAGATTTCTTTTTCGTGGCACTACAGCCTCTTTCGGGGCTTCGCTTAGAAATAATTAGAGTATCTCATTGTCATGATCTAATGTATCGGCACTCCACAAGGTGATATGATCATTATCACGCTTTGGCCGTGTATCCGTCCACCCAGCTACAATACGTTCTGATTCTAAATCAGCACGTATCATAACTGAACAGGCTTATAGTTCATCCGAAGAACCATTCTTGCAGATTACTACTAGCTTAAATGTAGAGATGCTCCAGAGGTCACTTACAAGAGGAAAGCTAAAAGATCACGATCAAAGGAATTGGTTGATTTTTCGTTGATCTAAACACCTGGCAAGTGTTATTAGAATAGATAGTGCAATCACACTTTGAATGTTCTTAGCGTATGTAATTCATATTTACCAATTTCTTAGAAACGATAATTTTCATCATTTACATATAAAAAAATGTAGATAATAAATTTTTTTCTTTGTCATATTCGTTTTTCTTATCCCAAAATTAGTCAGAATTGACTCATAAAGTTAACGAAACATTCAACTTTTTTTCAGTTGCACAGTGTAATTATTATTATAAACTGCGTGTTATTTCCGCATTTTGCTGACGCATATATATATATATATATATATATATATATATATATATATATATATATATATATAGATATATATTTATAGATACATACAGGCAGGAGGATAAAAAAGGCATACTTAAGCGTCAGGTAGCATCGAGGGCAGGGGATCTGTTTTCTAGCGATTTCTTCCACTTTCATTCTTTCCACCAGAAAGAAGATTTTTTGATCCCCAAGATGTCTCTAAGCTAAGAAAAATAAGGCCTAGTCCGAAGTAATGTGATAAACGGTTCCAGGCTAGGCTCCCAGCCGGCAGGGGAGGGCTCAGTGTGAAGTCCATAGTGCCTAGTGTGCTTGGGAGTCCCACACTTAGGGAGTAAATAGCCTTCATCTTCCATCCAAAAAAACAAAGAAAAAAAAAAAAAAAAAAAAATATATATATATATATATATATATACTACATATATATATATATATATATATATATATATATATATATATATATATATATATATATATATATAAGATAAGAACATAGCCTACAAAAGAAAAACGGAAAAGGGGCGGTTTATTTCTCAACATAATCTCCTCTTAGCTCGAAACACTTGTCCCAGCAATGCTCCAACTTCTTTAGCCCTTCTAAAACATTTGTTTTTGTAAAGCAGGCCTCCGTGACGGCAATATCTTCCTTATGTGACTCAAATTTCTGCCGGGTGAGTGACTTTTTCAAGTTTGGAAATAACAAGAAGTCACACGGGGTCAAACCTGAAGAAAAAGGTGGAACTGCTGTTCGTAGCCTAATTCGACCAATTCGGCCGTGACAACGGTGGAGGTGTAAGGTGGAAGAGAACTATTTCTTCGCCACATGGGGCTCTTTTTCAATTCGGCGTCGAATCGTCCCAATCCGGCATAGTAGAAGCCTACGACCGTCTTGGCCTTCTCTTGGCAGTTGAAGCAGATCACACCTTGTGAATCCCAAAAAATTGTGGCCATCACCTTCTCAGCAGATAGTACAGTTATCGCCTTTTTTGGAGCACGATCGCCGGATGAAGTCCACTGTTTCGAATGCTCCTTGGTTTCTGGTGTGTACCAGTGGAGCCATGTTTCCTTTGGATTGCACTTAAACAGGTTCAAAAACTGCTCTGAAGTGGTCTCACGGTCGAGTTGATTGTCCGGGGGAAGCAAACGTGGCACGAATGGCACCGACAGCTATCTGTTGACATGCCTGTGGTCTCAGCTATCTCAGGCATCCTCAATTGGTTGTCTGCCAATACGAGCTCGTGGATTTATGTCACGTTATCCTCCATGGTAGCTGTTTTTGGGGCACCTGGGCGTGGCTCATCAAACAACCGACGTGCGACTACGTTGAAAACCGTGAAGCCAATTTTTTACGGTCACCATTGCAGGAACAGTGTTACCGTACACAGTACCCAAGCGCTCTTTGGCTTCGGTACGCGATTTTTCTTCCAAAAACAAGAATCGAATCACCGGCCAATATCACTCTTTATCCATTTTTTTAAAACCCATGTACGCGCCCGCTTCCACACGCGGTGAAAACCAAACTACGAGTCCAAGTCGGTTTGAATTTGAAAAGTTGCTTTTTACAAAAATGTACTATACGATAGTGAATCTCGCTTGTGACTAAGTACTTATCAGTCTGCCCTCGTATATTCCATTGTTTGAGCTTGAAAAAATAATATATGGTTATTGTATCTTTTAATTTTCCGCCATTTTGTCAGTCTGTTGTCCTCAATGTTTGAGTATTGATAAGAATTTATTGATGTTTTAAAATATTTCTAAACTTTTTATCAAAGCCCTTACATATCTGTAGTGTTTAGGTGCTTTGCGAACGTGAATTTACATAGTATCACGTGTCATTTTTGTTTCCATTGATAAATTTCAATCGTTTATAACTTCACTGTTTACAGTTTGATATGCGTTTCACATCAGGAAATATAGGTACAAATTTTTGGCAAATTTCAGGGTTATCCTTCGATATTATAGATGAAAGTGTAAAATTCATGAAATGTGCTATGATGAACAAAGTAGATCAAATTTTAACTTCTTACGTATTTGTTGGCGTTGCACTCATAAAGACCTACTTTCGTGGTTTTTTTCAGATTTTGCTGTCCAAAGATTGCCGATCGCGAGCGGGCGGGCCACAAATTTTTCATACATTTCCCCTCACTTTGTATCCCTCCGTGCAAATGCTTCTTGTTTAGGACCTATTTTGAAAAGTTCTCACTAAAACCTTTCATTTGACACCGATATCGGCTAACTTTCAAAAGAAAAATTTAAAAGTCACCCCGCTGTATTGGAAGTCTCCCTTAAATGCCTTATAATATTTTTTGATCACGGCGAATTCTGAGAGGGCACCACTTTTGACCTACGTAGAAAATATCATCACTCTAACTCATGTGGTTAGCAAGAAAACTTGCTGTGATGCACGGACGGACGGACGGTTTTCTGAAAATATTTTACAATACCCTAAAATGGTCTGTTGTACATGTACTTCAAGTTAAGCCATTAAAAACTTTTTGATGAAAAATATTCATTATTTTATTTGCTACTAAAATAGCGAATTGCGTTTACCTTCTGACCTTCGGGAGCCACCGTTTTGAATGCATGCATTTAATTTTGGATTTTTTAAAAATGTTTATATGCTAGGGTCTCATCAATAAATGTGCCAAATATCATTTAAATCGGAGTTTCACGCTAGACAGGGCAAACGGACTTTAATAATTTTAATTTTTTTATTTTTCGTCTGATTTTAACAATTTTTTGCACAATTATCCATATTTCGGAGTTTCATCAAAATCCGTTTTGAAAATGTGGCTGCTAGAGGCCCAAAAACAAAAATCTAAAAATCTTGAGCATGGGTGGCCAAAATGACTTAATTCTCAAAACTTTTAGAAGCCTTTGCAATATCGAGCTTCAACTAGCCGCCATTTCGTTTTTTGGGACCTGGCCTCTAGTTTGTTTTACACAGTTCTTTGGATACTTATAGTCTTTGCCAAAGCACCGAATTTTGTTAACATCGGTTGAAAGATTTGGTCACAAATACAACAACTACTTTTGGCACGTTTTTCTATATTTGATCGGCAGCCATTGTGTTTTAGACGGTTTGACTTTGGATTTTTTATTATGAGATTCATCACACAGTTTAATGAACTTTTGGATCAAATTTTATCCAAATCGGCGCTAAACATCGGTCAGAGCAAAACTTACTTTTTTGGCTAAAATGGCCGCCATTTCATTTCCGCTCAGCCGATTTAGCTGTTTAAAGAACTTAGCTGAGAAATTTTCCCAATACACCATTCCTTAAAATTTTGATGGAGTGGAGCGAAACTGCGACCTCTAGCCTGGTCTCAAATTTCATTATGTCCCATGGACTTACATACATATACGAGGTGTGACAATTAAGTGCCGCGCTTGTGGTTAACCTGCGACCTTGAAATTCCCTTCCACTTCCCCGGCGCCCTAACCCGTGAAGATCAGCCAGCGTTTAACAGTTCGAATGTTAGCCTCGAAACTGGGTATGAACCGTGAAACAGTCAGACAAATTTCAACCGATGATTCTGGGACGAAAAAGTTGTGCGCGAAGGTGGTTCCAAAGAACCGTGCCACACCGCCCTCAGCGCGTCCCACTATTTGGCCTCGTATTGCAACAGCCACCTTATTCGCCCGATAAGTCATCCTGTGACTTCTTTTGTTCCCTAGAACAAAATCGGTGGTCAAGGGAACCCATTTTGAGTCGATTACGGACATCCAGGCGGCTGCGACGAGGGTCCTCGCGGACATCCCAGTCGAAGCGTTCCAAAAATGTTACGAAGTATGGAAAACGCGCTGGAATCGTTGTATAGCTGCCCAAGGGGACTACTTTGAAGGGGATGGCAAAGTTGTAGAATAATTTTTTAATATACGATTTTCATGGAACCAGTCTCATTACTTCTGTCACACCTCGTATATATATATATATATATATATATATATATATATATATATATATATATATATATATATATATATATATATATATATATAATTACTTTATCCGCAATATTTCTCCGAGAAATTTACCTAAAAGTAAAAGTCTGAGTAACATTGCAGGATAAACTTTCTCAAGTAACGAAGTTGGCACACAAAAATTGTTGGTGATGGTTTTTATGATTCAGGCAAAGTAAACATAGTTGAGCTTATGGGAGACGAAGCATTAGACGAGGAAGATTAATTCCCATGCTTCATGAAACAAAATCTCCCGACAATTATTCCGACAAAGATAAGTCCGAGGTGACATTTTTTATTGGAAGGCACACGCGATGGGCTCGAATTGGGGGAACATTTCTTACGAAATGATCCGAATGTTGAATGTGCTCTTCAGTTCCAGCAAGATATTAGTAAATGTTTACAATATAAGGCGGTCACAAAGAACCAATAGCAATCTTTAATGACTGATAGTTTTACAAAATTTTCGCGATCAACTACCATTCAATCAGAACTACTGTCAAATGATGAAAGTGGTATCGACTGACAAAGCAAATAAAATACTACTGCAAGTCAGATAAGGCAAAGCAGTATAGAGAAAAATATCAGGTATACGAAAAATAGCAAATTGAATAATTTAAGAGAAACATTACAGCACCATGCCCAACTGAAATCTTTTTATGAAAAATAATTTTTCTCAAAAAACTAAATCCTATTCTGTTAACATAAAAGACCTTCTCAAAAGAGAAAGTAAAATAATTTTAACTGATATCATCAATCTGATCAAAAAGAATTTTCTTTTCATTATCATTGCATCAAACGACAATGTTTCCCAAGGCTCTCCAACTTCATCCTGATGAACACATCATCATAAGTCTATACAATTTTTCTCATTCTATTGTTTTCGCATGTTTTCAAATCCTCTCCTATGCCCTCTATGTTTTCATTTTCTCATTATTCTTTATTTTAGTTGTTACAATACTATTCATTATAATCTATTTGCTGCTCCTTAGTTTCGACCTGCTTTTACGAGTAGAATAGAAGCCCAGTAATAAAGCAATAGAAATGAGTTCTAAATACAGAGGACGAAACATATTACTAGGTATATGAGTCCTCTATTTATAGTATCCGGTGTCCTTGTATTATTAAACCGTCCGAATTCAATTTCTCCTGAGCACAGGCGAATCATCTTACAGGGCAGCATACAAAACTTGACGAACACCAGAGAGCAACTCTTTGTTTGACAAGCCATGAATAAGGATGAATACTAATATTTGCGGGTCACCCTGTAGCTCAGTTGGGATTCCTTTCCTAGTCGACTACTTTGTTTCGTCGTCTTTCAGGAAAGTATATCTTAGTCTTGTACGATGCTTCTGTTCTCTGCCGCGTGCACTCTTGCCACTACTATTGCTACAACAAAACAGCCAGTTAGATGGGAGGACGAGAATATTTCTCTCTGTATCAACATGCAATAGAATCAACTCATAAATAAAGCCTTGTTGATATAAAAGACATTCTAATGACATATTGTTCTTACACAATTTCCTATTCAAATATCTTTTGTGTCATACACAAAAAAAAAGAAATATATAGCCATGTCGCAATTGCTCATCTGTGGGGGAGCGACCGAGAGAAGAAGATATAAGTACTATCATAAAGATGGCAAGCAAATGTGAAGGTCCTTTTGCTTGAAGAGTATGACAACGGGCGAGCAAACAATTCAGAAAAGATTAGTATCAAATGGGAGTGAATGACAAAAGAAAGCTCCAGCAATAGCAGCTGCAGAACAATATCGAGGTTGATTGTTTTTAAATAATAATTGTAGAAAAAGCGTTCAAAAATATGATACGAGCGTATGGCTAAAGAAAACTTAACATGGATTTGACGCTGCTTCTCATCCGTATTGATAAAGACAACATAAATTAACTAATTAAGATAACTTATGTTATTATGTGAATGAAAGCTTACTCAAAACTGTTTTTTTAATGAGAAAAGTTTCTTCCAACTGTACTTGGATACATTTTTTCATGTAAAGATGGAATAATACGGAAAGCCATACTTGATTTCAGGCAAATCACATTAGACGCCACTACGTAAATTGCATTCGGAAGTTAGGCAAATTGAACAACGCTTGTAAGGCAATCAGCATTAATAATAATAACCGCCACGAATGCGAGAGCCTTATATAGATGATTGGGCTATGCTAGACATAGTCGCAAACAGGTTAGACACCTCGTTCAACTAACCTAAGTACATGAAAAATTTGCTACCTCCCTCAAGAATGGACACCTGTGATCTAAAAAATCTGAAAAAATTATCAAGGGAGATATTTATCGCTCTTACAATAACAAGCAACTCAGAAGTCAAAATTCGTTTAACTTTGTTAATAATAGTATGATCCTCTAATTTCACTTTTTCTACAATAAAATCATCTTTGACATGTTTCTTGATTTTATTCGTTGCTGGTTACTGCATTTTGTAAGTTTAGTACTAAACCCTTCTGACATGAGCGTAGGTCTGTCTACCCAACTGGTTTTATATTATACACATTTTGTCATTGCTAGCCGTCGACAATAGCACATGAACAGCATACAAGAAATTTATGTCGTAACCGTTTTCATCCCGATATCAAGAGCAGATTTTGAATCTCTCATACGACAACTTTCCCCTTGAGATATCGATACGTGAAAGACTGTCTTGAAACTTTGGAACATTTCTAAGACGCAGCTAATTGGTATGCATAGATTGCGCGACCAGGTCATTAGGAAATTTTCAGGGCCTATGTGCCTTCTTCTCTTCAGTCTAAGAAAACTAGATTAGCCTGTGAACTGGACCATTCATGGTAGGGTACGATAAGATGTCCTTTGGGTCAATGCAAGTGCTTTAGGTTTGTGATCTTGAAATGCGAGTTCAAATCCAGTCCAAGTTAAATGGGTAGGTAACAATTCAATTAAGTAGTCTGCGTGGCGTAGTGGTTAGAGTGCTCTCTGCGCAAGTTGAAGGTCTCTGGTTCGAATCCCGTTTGTACAACGAGATTTGTTTCAAATAATTCATCAGACCGACTATAAGCTCTTTCAGTTATGACACGTACTAGTTTGAAATCGAAACGTATCGTAGCTGGGTGGGCGAATCAACGGCGAAGAAGATGCTGGCCATATCACCTAAAATTGATTAAATCCAACAATGGGTAGGACGTAAAGTAACAGTTTCAGAGTGACTGTTGACGGGAGGAGAGATACAAGTTAAGAGGAACTTTCGCATGTACAATTAATGAGGTTTTATTTTCAATGGGTGATTGGACTTGAATTTGGGTGATTTGCCTAAGCAATAAGCAGAAGATTTAAAAAAAAACATAGTAAACTTCATCCGTAGTGCTTGTTCAAAAGAATCATTCCTTGATTTAATTAAAATTGCTACCATTATTTCAATTTTCTTTCATTTAACTCATCTCTAGCGGCATAAAAATCAACTTAATAATAAGGATGACCATGTGTGCTGTAAGTGTTCTATGTACCGTTAGAGATCCTATTATGGTAGGCATCTGACCACTGGTGGTTGACTGAAGTCACTGAATAGCATAACGTGGGCTACAAGCTCCAACGAGAAGCTTAGTGGGCACAGATTTAAGATCAGGCAGGCACCATGCTGGCAGTATATAATGTAAGCTGACTTGGCAACAACTGCAAAAATTGATCAGCAGTAACTTGCAGGTATATGCGAGTAATGCAAAAAGTCAGAACCCTGAACATGAGACAAGAAAATTGGTGCAATAATATGGGTACATACCCTGCACATCTCATCTCCTTTTACGAGGATGGAATAGAAAAATGAGCAGTTCTATCCATGCAGGTGAGGAAAGCACCATGATCAGATAGCAATTCAGGTATAGTATTGCAGTTTTGTATCACTTGCTGCTCAGGGAGTTCATCACTTATATGCGTGGAAAGATCCCCTGGAACGGTTTAAGGTAAGGAAAAAAGGCAACAAGAACATATGCCGAATGAGTGCAGCCAATCAATTACGTTCCCCATTCACAAAAAACGAGACAAGCTACAGGGCGAAAACTACAGAGGCACATCACTATTTTGAACGTAATTTTTTTTTCAAAGATCTTATACAATCAAATCGAATTATACGTCAACAATATTATTGGAGATAGCAAGGTGGCTTTCGAGCAGGTAGATCGGCGAAAAACCAACTGTTGACAGTCAAGCAGGTACTTGAAAAATGCTAGGAGTTCAACATAGACGTACATCATTTTTTGTTGACCTTAAAAAGCATAAAAAAGTATTGATTGCGACGCACTGTACCACATAATGCTTTGCTTTGGAATCCCAGCCAAACTTGTCCATATTACAAAAATGACAACGCCGTCGACTACCTCCCAAGTTCGCGTCAATACCTAACTCACCGATGCTTTTGACATAAATATCAGACTAAACTAGGGAAATGTGCTGGCCTTATTGCTATTTAATTTGGTGCTGGAATATGTCATAAGCATAGAAGAGGTACGTTATTATACAAGACGAGCCAAGTGGCACGGTTGTTAGCAACGGACAAAACATTTTTCCTGAAATTTGACGGCGAAGTATAACTAGTAGTATATCGAACGCAATTAAAAGACGAGCCCTGAGGCAAATAAGAGAAGCTACACGGCGACCAAAGGCGAAGTCAATACAACAATGAGTTGTATGAAATTGTCGACGAGCCGGAAGTCTTAACGACAGTAAACCTTGCAGGAGCTGCAATATGTTGGCCCCAAAAATCGTATGAATGAACAACAGATACCCAAAAAAGTATTCGTTGGGAAAGCTGAAGAGCGGGGATCAGAGGGGAAACGCTGGTTTGACTGGTTCGACAAAGACTGTTTATCGCTGCTCGGATTTCAAAATTGGAGGACGCGGTTAATGAACCGATATAGTTGGACAATCGTAGCGTATTTTCAGCGATGGGTCTAATTTGGTGGGGGCCAACAGGTTGTCGGTCGTCTCCGTGAAATTTTTTGCCACAGACGCAGTTTGGAGCCTTTCGATTTCGACTTTTTGTAGAAAGCTGGTCTTTGTCGTATGCGTCAATATGGGAAGCAAGTCAAACGTATGGCTAGATTTTTACTGCACGCAAAGTCAATCAAGCGCTGGCCATTATCATTTGTTTCATCGTGGAGGCTATATCCTCCAGTCATTCCCCGATGATATAGGTGATTGTTAACATTTGCGTTGAAATCACCACAAATTATTTTTGTGTCATTTATAGGCACTGAGTCGACTAGTCTTTTCAAGTGATTGTAGAACGCTTCCCTCATTTCTTCGTCCTTTTCTTCATTCGGAGCGCATACATTTATCAGCAAAATGTTGAAAAAATTCGCTTTTTCGAGTCTATGGAACACAATGGTTCATTGTTGCCTTAAAATTAATAACGTGCGATTTGAACACCCTATCCACAATGAAGGCTACTTCGAAGTATCGCTTTGCAGCAGGCTTCCCACTTTTAAGGGTATTGTAAAATTATTTTACAATACCCTACTAAAATCGCGTCCTGTCCGTCCGTGTGTCACACCACTTTTTTCGCAAACTACATAAGCTAGAAACATAAGATATTGTTAATAGGTGTAAAGTGATGCCCCCTTCAAAGTTTCATCACAAAAAAAATTTATAAGGTGTTTAAGGGGGGTCCCCGGAATAAAACATTTCTTCGCATGTAGGTCAAATGAAAGGTCTTGATTAGAACTTTTCAAAACAGGTCTTAAAATGACAAATTTCGCTTTGAGGGGTGCAGCGGAAGGGGAAATGTTCGAAAATTTGGTGTCACCCCTCACGATTGGACACCTTTCACCCGGAAAATCTGAAAAAATCATAGAGATGATACTTTTAGCGCGCAAGGGCAACAAATACCTTAGAAGTCGAAATTCGATTAACTTTGTTAATAATAGTACATTTTATAAATTTTACTTTTTTGCCTATAAAATCAAAATAGGACCCTTAAATTCCCCAAAAACTACAATTTAAGTTTTTCGAAAGCGCTTGTATGTGTTCTGAAAATTTCACAATAATCGAAAAATAAACAGCGAAGTTATAGCCGATTGGATATTTAACAATTACAACAACATTAATACGTGATACTAGGGAGATGCACGTTTGCAACAGACCTAGGCACTGTAAATATGTAGGAATTTTGATAAAAATTTTACAAAAGGGTCGTAGTATTGATGTGTTATCATGACTAATTAAACGATGGGATCAAAAAAATTTGAAACAAAATGGCGGCGAAAGTAAAAATATAATAACCATAATAATTCTTCGAACTCTATTTATGGAATCTGTATATAAGTCAAGTTTTGATATGCAGAATACATTGTTTGATTTACTAATTGTTTTACAATACCCTTCTGGCAGGAGCACTCTCCTGCTACTTCAACTTGTTACTATTATGTGCGATCTCATATCTTGAATATCACTTCCAGTCCATGTTGTTTCCTGGATTTAATTTTTGAGCCTTTTTTGTCATTTTCGAATTCAATATTTCTTTTATTTAAAATAGATTTTATTTCAGTACATATTGTCAATTATCATCTATGACCTTTTGCCATTTTTTGGGTTGAGCCATTATTCCATCTGTGTAGAACTTCTGTGCTTTATCGGCGAAAAACTTGGCCAAGTGATTTTCACAGTCCCTTTTTGAAGTGAATTTCTTTTCATTAAGGACGTTTTGCAGAGACCAAAACAAATGGTAGTCTGATGGTGCAAGGTCTGGACTATACGGTGGCCGCATCAAAACTTCCCTGCCGGGTCATCAAAGATGTGTTTGGTCTGTAATTGTTATGATGGAAGACAACGCCCTTCTTTTGATCAATTCTGGCCGGTTTTTTGAATTGCTTGTTGTAATCTGGTTCATTGCTGACAGTACAGAGCCGAATTGAGTGTTTGGCCAGGTTTTAGCACACCATGACAAGCAATTCCCTTCCAACCCCACCATACACACAGCAGGCTTTGAAGTCGTTTGTGATGATTCATATTTTTTGACCATGATCTTTTTCAAACGAGATTCTCGTATCTTACCCATTTTTCATCACTCATAATGATTTGCTTCAAAAATGGCTCGATTTCGTTACGTTTTATTAGCATTTCGCAAATGGAAATTCGGTCGATCAAATTTTTTTGTGTTAATTCATGCGGCACCCAAATGTCAAGCTTCTTTGTGTATCCAGCCTTACACAAATGATTTAAAACTGCTTGATGATGGATATTCAGTTTCATAGCAATGTCATGGCTGCTTATGTACTGGTCTTCTTTAATTTTTTGTAAGATTTCATAGAGTTTTTCATTGATTGGTCGACCAGAGCGAGGTGCATCTTTGACATCAAAATTTCCAGAATGAAAGCGACTGAACCATCTCTTGGCTGTGGCTTTTGATAAAGTATCTTGACCGTAGACACCACAAATTTTTTCACGAGCCTGCCATGCATTCTCGCCTTGATCGTAGTGATATTGTAAAATATAATGAATTTGTTCAGAAATTCCACTCATTTTTAAATGAATACAGCTTTTGAAACGAATCACGACATGCAAAACTGTCATATGAAAACTGTAGACTGGAATACCACCTTTCAAACGCATGTCAGTTTGACTCAATCTGATTAGTATTGCCCGATATGACAACGAACACCATCTAGTGACTATCCAATATATTGACTGGCCTGTTGTAAAAGGTCCTTAACAGCTCTAGAGTCCTTAGTTTTTTTGATTATTATAGCAGTCAGAACTAGATTCACCGTATTGAACATAGGCCACACCCCTATTTCCAGCCATTGGGGCTAAGTTAGTGCATTTCAGGAAGTGAATTTCGGTTTGGAGCCCCTAGTAAGATGGGTAGAGGACTTGTAGCAAAAGAATCATTACATCTGCCTGCAAGTCTTACATCTCTCACTGATGACGCCAGCATGGCAAGCCCCAAGAACAAGAAATCCAGCAAATATGGATTTCAGAGGAGACATGAACCAGATTAACAGTTGAAAAGTTGGCTAGGAAATGCTCTTCCAGATTCATTCACAGCAGTAAGACCAGGTACTGGCAAGACCTAGTGGTCTGCGTAAAAAGGAACCCATGGGAACTAGGCTATATGCTGGTTATGTGCCAGCTCAGCGCCCTTTCTTCATGGCGACAGTAGGTCGCTCTACTAACGATGCAAGTAGGGACGCAATTAGGGCGGCTCAGTATGTGGAAGCGCACAACAGTTCTACCCAACGGGTCGATCTTTTGGTAGCTTTTGATGTCCGAATTTTTTTCAATTCGGCTAGATGGGTAGATATACTGAGAGCACGGGAAAATCATTTCCAAATTCCAGAATACCTTATGCTGATCTTGAGGAACTATCTGAAAGACCGCAGCCTGCTCCACGGCACGAAGGAAGGGAGCCAAACGATGGTAATTAAATCGAGTGTCACTCATAGCTCCATCCTCGGTCCTGACTTGTGGAATAGCTACTGAGGCTTGGGCTGTCAAATGCGTCATGTTTGATCGGCTATATGGAAGAGATTACGGCGCTTGTCACTAGATGTATAGTCAAACATGCACATCTTAAGACTAGGTACGCTATTGCGCCAAGTGACAGACTGAATGACTGCTCACGGTTTCAAACTGATGTTGGAGAAAATCGAAGTGGTCATCCAGACAAAGAAGAGACTCCCCAGACTAAGAAATATAAGTATTGGAGAAACGCTAATCAAATCGAAACTAGAAGTGAAATACCTGGGCGTATTGTTATACTCGAAGATGAGTTTTTCCGAGAAAATCACAGCAACAGCTGATAAGGCTACAGTACGTCTAACGGCATTCATTTGATTGATTACCAACACAGGGGACTTATGTTATCAAGGAGGGGACCCCAGATGCAGTCTGGTTCAACGTACGGGTCAAAACTATGAGATAACGAAGTCAACAAGCAATTGGTGGCAGTCACAAAAAGAAGAAAATGGAGTGCATGCTTAATCCCTGACCTGAAACCATGACTTAATCAAGGGTATGGTGACACTGTTTCTACTTGACCCAGTGCTTGAGTAGGCACGGGCGGTTTCGATCTTGCTTGCACAAAATTGATAACTCATAGTCTCCCGACTGCAAGTTTTGCATAGGAGAAGTAGAAGACCACCTACCGCACATTTTTTGCCTGGAAAAGATGGCACAGGCAGGGTGGCGACCTCTCCAGCGAAATCAGACAGTTCTCTCTGAAGAGAATTTCGGAAGGATGATTACATCCGTTGACAAATGGAACCACGTGGCAAATTATGTTCAGGCAATCCTGACAAGCGATTGAAAGCGTCTAGAGTGGAAAGGGCTCTTTTCCAACAATCCCTTTTCCTCCCTTTCTTTTCGCGAAAGAAGGGATTCCTCTAACTTGTCGATACCTTTAGGCGTTGAAAACTGAGGCTTAGCCTCTGAAAAATTTGAAATATAAAAAGAAATTAGGAAAAAATCGACTTCAGAACGCCCCAAAGTGGATGAAATAAATTTTATAGATTTGGTACGAAATCAATTTCGTGTTTTTCGGATAAAAATGAGATATTTATTCACTGGCATGAACGAAATCAGGGTAAATTGTTATGGCACTGAATCTAAGGAATAAATTTCATACTTTATAGGGCAGGTTTGTTTTAGAGACAACATGAGTAGAAGAGGCGCCGAAAAGTACAAGATTCAACGCTGCATAAACGCTGCAAATTAAGCCTATCACTCCGGACTTCCCATTCTAAGGCCCAGAGTCATGCACAGGAAAAATAAGCTCTGTATTTATAAATCACTAGTCAAACCTGTGCTGTACCTAACGAGCGAGTCCGAAAAGGTTGCGGACATATTTGAATGCAAAGTGCCCCGAAAAATCGATGACCCTGTGAAACAAGGAACAGAGTCGAGACTACGTTACAAAGACGAGTTGTAGGAACTATTTGATGAACTACCTTGTGTCAGCTTGCGCAAATTGCAATGGGTGGCTCATGTAGAAAGAATGGAAGAAAACTGGCTATTCAAACTATCATCAGAGTGGTAGTGAAACATGGAACCTAACGAGCGAGTCCGAAAAGGTTGCGAACATATTTGAATGCAAAGTGCTCCGAAAAATCTATGACCCTGTGAAACAAGGAACAGAGTCGAGACTACATTACAATGACGGGTTGCAGGAACCATTTCATGAACTACCTGTGTCAGCTTGCGTAAATTGCAATGGGCGGCTCATGTAGAAAGAATGGAAGAAAACTGGCTATTTAAAATATCATCAAAGACAGAGAACTCCATAGAAAGAACCGATAGGAGCTGACAGCAGATCCTTTCAAGGAGTGATCAATTGGCGAATGAGGTTGCAGAACTGTGCTTAGCCTGGGCAGTTGCGCCACATATGATGATGCCTCTGATTTAGGCCTGATTTCGTTTTGAAGCTACCTCTTTGTAACTTCGATCTGGCTGACATTAACAGTAAGCAACTTCTCGTCATTCCTGTATTTGAAGTGGAAAGTGGCCGCATTTCATGTTTTTTTTGTAATTAGCTGGTAAATGCTATTTATGCACTGAGTTTGGGACTTTGACGGTCACAATGCATCCGGACTACTCACTAAACACCTTTCCTGTCACCCTAGAACCCAGCCTGGAACCGCTTGACACATTACTTCGGACTAGGCCTCATTTTCTTACGCATAGATGGGAGAGGAAGCGATTAATAGAAAGCGGACCCTTCTACTCTTTACACCTCCTGTGTTTTTTTATCTGTCGGCACTGTCCAAGCGTTATGTGCCATGCAGTTTCATTTGTTAACTGATAAAAACATCTTTCCGACTACAGTCCCTGGAGAGAGCTCGACAATTACTCTGCAGAGATTATCTCGCAGCCTTTCTAATCTTTTGCAGACGAAAAATGTATGGCAGGCACTATCTATCACTCCTGCAGTCCAGAGACTGTGACTTATTGAGTTTGCAGGTAAGACAGAAAACATCCATGCCTTCTCAAGAGCTGGATTAGGCAGAACTCAGTTTCACCGTGCACTCGGTTCAGCTATGGTCTCAGGTCAACGATCAGGCGAACACTCCATCTTCCCCTGGTATCACTCTCCCAGGACTGTTGCCAATCGCTGAGGCAGCAATGTCTTTCTCCTCCCTACTAGCTGCCTCTCTGTAGCCCTGACTTCTATACAGAAAGGAGTTTCTTCGCTCTCTAACAAGGATCGCAATGGGCATGATCCCTGCAATCACCAATACCGCACATGCATATGATTCGCAGCGTTCCTTATCTCTGCACTTGTGCCAACCACTTTTGGTGTCACTCCTTGTTTAGAGCATCGTCCGATATTTCTGACCTGCAGAGTAGGACATTTTGTACAGCGCTCATTAGGAGTCGTCTAATTGATGAACCAGGTCGTCCTATGTTTGCCATCAGTCAGGTAAGTGCCGCCTTTTTGGCTGTTGCTTCAATTTATGCGGAGAAACTCACCTTCGAGTCTATCAGTACTGCCAGATATTTCACTACTAGTTTCGACTAGTGTTTCTACGACATTCATAGTACTTCTTCTGCGGATTCTTTTCTTAGTTGGTATCACCACTTCGGTTTTCTCTACTGCTAGCCTGAAGCCATGAGCAGTCATCCAGCTCCACATTCATTGCAACAGCGTACCTAGTCTGCATAGCGCATGGTCGCCATGCATTCCGTGACTAACGCCGCTACCTTGTCTGTGTTGGTGACCAAGGGTGTTACGTCCGTCATCTCAACTCTCAGAAGCGCGTCACATATGATGCTCCACAAATCGGGATCGAGGATAGAGCCCTGAGCTCCACCTGATGTAGCAGCCATACTTCGACTCCCGTCTGTCGTATCGTGGAGGAATTCCTCAAGATTCGCATGAGGTATTGTGGTTCTTGGAAACGACTTTCCAGCGATTACTTGATATCCACCTATCTGGTGGAACTGAAAGCATTTTTGACGTCAAGAGCAACTATCAGGACGACCTTTTGAGTGAAACTGATGCGTGCGTCGGTGCATTGGACCGCCCTCACGACTTCTCCGACTGCATTAATAGTAGAGCAACCTTCTCTGATTTTGGAACTTGATCCTCAACGGCGCAGATCGCCTGAGTAAATTTTCCCTTTCTCGGTGACTCAAGATTCCCTTACCATATCATTTTTACACATATCAAATTAGTCAATAATCACAAAAAGTTCATTTCAATAAAATACCATAACATTTGTAGCACTAATTTGATAGATATCAGCACATACTAAATTCCTCAGCCAAGCTGAATGTCGTTTTTCACTCGCATAAAAGTAAATATAAATCACAGTAGCTACATTATCACGATGGCTTTATTTTACCCTCGCATCAAAGGCTCAATCAACCATAAAACATGAATATCAACATGATAGTTCATTAGTTGTTGTATTGTTATCCTTTAACAAATTCTCAGCACATTGTGCTTCTTGGCTGCTAACATCAATGACACGCTACATTCATTTATCGTCCAGCACAACCAATGTTACATGACATTATTGTTTCCTGTGTGCCATAGAAACCACCTTCGTTGGAGAGCAAGGAAGGGTGACTCAGAGTAGATTGTACTATTATTTTGTATAGATAATGCAAGGAAAATCAGTTTTCTTTTTAGAAAAGAAATGCTTTTCTGAGTCGAATGATTTTTCACAAAAATTTGTTTTTTTTGACCGAGGAATATTCTATGCAAATCAATAACATGGTGGAAGAAAACACCCTGTTGTAAAGCTAATACGAAACAATAGAAAAACATTCCCTAAAATATATCTACAACCCTTCGCGTAAGGGAATCCCCTTTTAATTGAAATCTTTGGCTTCTAAATTATATTTCAACAAATTTCATCATTTTCATTGCAGGAGGTCTTTGAAATCAACCCAACCCACCCAACCCACCCAACCATCAGCACGACAATGAAAGGCTAAGTGCCATGGCTTAAGGAACATCGTCCTAGACATTTGTTGCACTTTACGTAAACAATAAGGGCATTGCGAAAGAGAACAGAGCACGGAACATCGATTGTTGAGAGCCTGCTTAAGGGTGAAAAACAGTAAGCATTGATAGGTACGTGCGTTGACAATCCATTAATAATTCAGTCTTGTATGACTCGGAGGGTATTCGTCTCACTATTGCGGACCACGATGAAGTGATAATTGAAATTACATGGTGGCAACAATTGCTGCTAAGATGAACTCAAATTTCGAGGATATGAATGAATAAAAAAATTGGAATCATTATAGAAGGTTTGAATGGGAAAAGTTGAGGTAGGTGAGAAAGGAAATGGCAGGATTCATTTGAGGTGCATCGCGTAAAGAATGTGTATTTCAAGTAGATCTTTCAACGATTATTTTTTTGGCTGAATGATTTCCTTAATTTATTTTGGTTGCAACAATGAGCGGTGGGGCAAACGCTCTAAATTTATTGAGATGTTCAATGTGTGAGTTTCCGGGTTTGGCTTTTTTGGAGTTGATACAAATAAAGAGGAATTACCCCCCGCACTTCTTCTTCATACAGAATGATAAAGCACATAACGAAGGTGCAAATCTTTCCTTCATAAACGTTGGTTGAAAACTAACAATACCAACTCTGTAAACGTATTGTGACTAGCCCAAAAACACATATAACATAACTCCAATGAAAAATCCCACATAATTAAGTTAAATATACTTTTCCCATATAATATCTAAATATCTCTTCATATATCAAAAATCGCCACTGGCCGGAAAGGCTAAAGAGCAAATAATAGCTTGATTGGCCACAACTTTCAAAGTCAAATACGAATTTTGCTTACTTTCTGACGTTCTAGGAGCTGCCATTTAGAATTTAAGCATTTGATTTTAAATTATTCCCAAAGATTTATATCTTAAGAGTCTCATCAACTAATGTGCCAAACCGTATAAATCGGAGTTTTACTCTGGACAGAACAAAAATATTCGATTTTCATTGAACATGGCAGCTAAATCGATTCTTCTTCTTAGCACTACAGCCCCCTCGGGTCTTCGCTTCCTGCAAATAGTGCCTCCAATTGTCTCGGTCCATTGACCGCGTCCTCCAATTTCGAAATCCGAGCAGCGATGAACTGTCTTCATCGACTGAGTCAGCACAGCGTTTCCTCGGTTTCTCCGGCCTTCAGTTCTCCCAACGAATACCTTTTGGGTATCCGTTCTTCGTCCATACGATTCATGTGGCCAGCCCAGCGTCCGCAGTCTTACAATCGTTGACACCGCAGGCTCGTCAAAAATTTCATACAGCTCAGAGTTGTATCGAATTCGCCATTGGTCCCCGTCTAGCTTCACTCCAGTTATTCGCCTCAGGACCCGTCGCTGAAAGGCGTTGAATATATTTGCGGATGCCTGGATTTAGGTCCATGTTTCACACCCACAGCATAACACAGGTCTTATCACAGATTTGTAACACATCGTTCAATAAGTCCCAAGACTAACCCAAAGATGGTGCTAGTAGTACCAAACTGGCCACGTTTCCATAGAGTGCGAACCTTTGCATGAAACGTGTAAAAATTTCACGTCGATCGGATCACAGACAGCAGAGTTATCGAGGTTAGAGTAAAGTCACTTTGTAATTTGTTTGAAAAACGGAAAAAAGCGAATTTCGCGTGTTGATAAAACATTGTTTTTCAATGGGTAAAAACACCGTAGAAGCCCAGCGATGGCTTGAAAGCATTACCCGGACTCCCCTCCATCGAAACCAATGATTTGTCGTTGGTATGCTGAGTTTAAACGTGGTTGTACGGACACAAACGATGTGGAACGTTCGGGTAAGCCATTAGAAGCCGTTACACAGGAAAATGTGAGTGAAGCGTTAAAAATTGTAATGAAAAATCGCAAAAGGAAGGTCCGTGAGATTGCAGAAATGACACAGATCCTTCATGAAAAATTGAGCATGAAAATGTTTTTTTTCTAAGTGGATGCCGCGATTGCTTTCAGTGGAACACAAACAGCAACGAGTCGACGATGGCAAAATTGAACGAGTTGGGCTTTGATTTGCTTTTCCACCCACCGTATTCACAAGATTTAGAGCCCAGCGACTACTGGCCCTTTGCTGATCTCAAAAAAATGCTCCAGGGAAAAAAATTTGGCTCGAATGAGGAGGTCATAGCCGAAACTGAGGCCTATTTTGAAGCAAAGGATAAATCCTTCTATAAACAGGGTATAGAAATGTTGGAAAGGCGTTGGAAAGATTGTATCACCCTAAAAGGAGATTATATTGATGAATAAAAATAATTTTTGAAAAAAAATGTTGTTTTCGTTGTTAGTCTTGGGACTTATTGAACGATGTGTTATACTTGGAGCTCTGTAATCCTGTGTTTGTAGCTGATCTTCAATATCGTCGAGACTTAATAAAATATTTTATTTGCGAGCTGTCTTCTCCGGCGTATTTCGTCTCTTTCATTACCTGTTCTCGTTATTTTTGCGTCTAAATATACAAATTCGACTGCGTCATGAGCTTTGTTTTATTTTCATTGATTTGTAGCCCTACTAGTTTTGCTTCACTGTCGAGTTTCAGGAAGAGTTCTTTGGCAGTTGTTAATGACCGTGACGAAATGTTGATGCCATCCGCATAGGCTACTACTTGGCTCGAACTGTATAGTAATGTACCTCGCGTGTCGACAGGTAGCTTCCGTATGACGTACTCCAGAGCCAAATTGAATAGCAATGGGGCTAGCCCATCTCCCTGCTTTGGTCCGATATTTGTGTCAAAGGCATCGGTCAGTTGGTTATTGATGCGCACTTAGGAGGTCGTCGACGTCATTGTCATTTAGGTAACACAGTCTAATTTGGCCTTTGATGTTCCCCAATAATACTGTTGGCGTATGATCCGATTTTATTTTCTAAGATCTTTGAAAATATTTTCTACGCCGTACAAATTAGTGATATGCCTCTATAATTCCTTCCTTACTGACACCAGTAATTTTTGAACTTAGATCAAGGTTTGAAAAAAAGCTTCTTGCCGTATTTCTGTCGTTTGTTGACCCATATTCTGGCTTCGGTTTGTCAATTAATAGACCCATTTCATTTTCAAATTAAGATCTAACTCGTTTTTCATTGTTCTCCACAATTTGTTTCAGTTCAAATCCTTGAACTTGCCATTTTTTAATTGGTAGCCGTAAGGCTTTATGTAGAAAACATTCAAAAAATCTTATTGCTCTTTAGTAGGTAGACTGTTAATCATATTTTTTGTACTCATTTCTTTTGGACTAACCCCGCAAATAAAATACTTGGATGTTGAATTCGTGTTAGACAAAATATTGCTAGCACTACCATTTAACATTGTGAATAGCTGATCAAAACTCACTTCACTATTTTTTGATTTCCAGATTCATTTCCTTAGACTTTTTTCATTTTTTCTTCGTAACGAATAAGAAGTTTCTTTGTGGAAAATAAATTTTATGGGTCTACAGTAATGGGTGGGTGGTGGGAGTGAATCAACCTAGCCTTCTTTTCCTGTATCCATATCTATCAATTTTAACGGCACCATAGCAGTTAGAAACAAATATTCATCAGTGCTTTTTGCATGAGTAAACGTTTGCTTATACTGGCTATGACCAGAACTGCCGTCGTAGCCCCATTTGCAGACCAGTTTTAATCTGTTGCTCTTTACCAAACCTGCAATTTTCATTATGCTTTTAAATGTACATTCCAGAAGTCCTTCTAAATTTACACTAGCAGGATTACCATCTACAGTTATTTTAGCCGGCAGGAGGGAATTCCTGCTCAAAACCAATGAATAAAGGCTTGGAAAGCACTCCTTGTGCAACGTGCTTACCACAGATCTTAATCCAAGGTCTAAATATAAAGCCAGTGCTTAATGAAGGCAGCCAGTGCTTAATGAAGGCAGCCGAAGGCCCCAGGTTCAAATCTCATTGGGAGCAACGTGATTTAGTTCAGGGGATTTTTCGGACAGTGGTGATATGTACTGATTTTAATCAGATCATATCATAGCTGAGCAGGCACACGGGAGCATGCTACTGACCAAATCAACTTCCGAAAAAATTAATACGGTCATGAAAATGAGATACTCTAACTATCTCTAAGCGAAGGCCCGAGAGGGGCTGTAGTGCTACGAAGAAGAAGAAGCTTAATGAAGGCTTAAGGAAGACTTACGTTTATTGGCAGACAATTTCTCAGCCAGATCTGCGGCCAATCTCAACTCTGTGGATGTTCTACTAGCCACAAAATCCTGTACCCGTCTTTTTTAGGTTTTTATTGATGCTTCGTCAAAAGATGTTTGTGGCCTTCCTCATATGCCGTTTGGCCTAGGCTGGGTTGCATGATTTGAAGTGGAAGGGGCATTTTTTAGTTTAATATTATGTTGGAGCCAAGAAGCGTAGCGGTCACAAAAATTTCGACGATTCCTAAAGACACTGTCCAATTTTTTATTCAAGAAAAGGCAAATTAGTCTGCTTATGTTGGAAAGTTCCCTTCGCTGATGCTCGTTTGATTTTTCAACATGTATAAGTGAACACAATTTATCGAAAACAATAGGGATCCGGTCACCATCCTTATGCAAAAAAGATATACCAGCAAGCTGTCCGTTTGTTATTGTCGTGATTCCTACAGATAAAGTCATATAACTGTCAGAGTTGCACTCATATGCAGCTAAACTGTATTGCCAATTAAAGTTAATCTAAGGGGCAATTATAAAGTATAGAAAATATGGAAAGATATTTGAAGATTTTTTTAAAAGCATCTTCAAAGTTACAACTTTAAATAAAATCAAAAGAACACATTTAAGAACCGCACGAAATGATAGAATTGTCAAATCTTTCTAATTCGAACTTAAAATTCTAAACAACGTACCTTGGCCAAGAAATTCGATAATTGATAGTTTCTTTTCTGAACAGGAAAATAACACACTAATAATGAGAACTTAATTGCAACTGACAAAGCGATTGCATCAAAGAGGATGAATTCCTAAGCTTTCGCTCTTATATTGACTCACAGATAGCTGTAAACAATGTAATAACTGCATTAAACGGTAGTTTAGAGACTATTAGAGAATATCCAGTGACAAATAGTTCATTTGAAAAAACTTGAAATTTTGATTCTTGTCCACTGGTCGATGCACTGTACGCCGCCGATTTGCACATGGATGGTTATCAAAATGACCGATCATTAGATTGGGTCCCTATCTATCTTAACTTTCGAAATTCGACTAGTTGCCATTTTGAAATTTGAGACCTCACCTTAAATTTTTTTCATTGATCTTCAGATAGTCCAGAGTTCGATAATAAGAGGAAACTGGTAGCATAGAAAAATCAGCCATGACTCTGCATTTTAAATTGCATTTTTATCTCTACAATATAATTTTTTTGTGCTTGGGAGGTTAAGGCTATTCACGCCCTGAGTGTGGAATTTTCAAACGCACAACGCACTATTGACTACCCACTAAGCAACTTCCTTGTCAGCTGAGAACCTAGCCTTGAACCGTTTAATACAGTACATCAGATTAGGCCTCTTTTTCCTACAGAGATTTTCGATACAGGGATTTCCTTTCTAACAGGGTGCATGTGTGGATAAGGGATTGCTAGAAATGAAAAATCCTGCCCTTGGTGCCTTCAAACGCTTGAGTATACTTTTCTTATCCACCAGTACCGCTCAGAAATAAAGTGCCATGCGGTTCTATTTGTTAACCAATGTAAGCAGTTTTACAATTATAGTCTCCGGAGTGAGCGAGCGCTTTAACTTCATTGAAGGAGTTACTACGCAACCCATCCCATTTTTGCAGGTGAAACATATCCGGCAGGCTTAATCTACCTCTCTTAAGCTCGACACAGAGTCGAGAGACCGTGGCTTATCAACCATGTGTAGGTAAAACCGAAAATATCTATTCCTGCTCAATAGCTGGGTCAGTTAGAAGTCAGTATCACTATGCTGTCGGTTAAGCCATTGCTTCAATTCAGAGATCAGATGCGCAGTCCTTCTTTTCTTTCCATCATTCTCTCAAGATGCTTGCCAATCGCAGAGAGTGCGTTGTCTCTCCTCCCTTTCAGCTGCCTTGTTGTCGCCTTTCTTCTACGTAGGTTAAATTTTTCGTGACTCTCTAGTAAGGAAGGCGATGGGTATCACCTCGGCTGCTATAAATACTGCAACCCCGAAGACTCTTCAATATTCACGATCGATTCATAGCAATCCTTGTATTTGCACCTGTGCCAAATGCTTTCAGAGTAACTCTTTGTCAAGACCGCCGGCACATAGTTGAGATCCGTAGAGTTATACAGACTGCACGGCGCTCATCAGAAGTCCTCTTCTTGATGAGGAGGGTCCCAATATTTTGGTATAAGTGCTTTACCTTCTTTGCCACTTTATCTGCTGTTGCTTTGACTTGCTTGAAAAACACCTGTTGACAGGTGTTATAATTACCAAAGTTGAATTCACAACATCTTTAGCTACAAATCCTTCACTCCCCGGAGAAGCTTTTATCGTGCCATTAGCTTTTCTGCAAATCTTTCAATGTCCTTCCTCTCAGTATTCCACCGAAATCCAGAAAACTGAACGTATGTACATTAAGAAGCACCGTCATGGACTTTAAGTGCTTTTTAATGGTAATTCCTAGCGGCGTAGTGCTCCGGAACTCCCTGATTTTTCACTAGTGGTACTCGAGAATCCAAAGTAAATGTCACGTTCGGTATGGTTCCAATGCAGCATCGTCAGCGGAAAGTGTTGGTGCAGCCTTTGTTTAATACAACAAGCCTCGGTATGGCTTCTGGTTGATTGTGGCATGCCCCATCCAATTGCTGTAGCGTTGAAGTAGCACATGAGCCTCTATGCTCAGAACAGCGTCCTCCAAACCATTGAGCCTAGATTTAAAAAGATCATATCGGTCCATTCAACGTTAGATATGCACAAAAAAGTGCAGTTCCCAAATACCGAACCTAAACGAAACCATCCGTTGGAAGTGAACGCTGTTTCAAATCCAGATGGCAGCAATACCAAATTCATCAGGATACCATGTTGGTAAATGTTGGTTGTCGTTTTTCTCGCCAAGTTGCAGTACGTCAGGTTGCCTGTCTCTCGAGTAAATTTTGGGCGTTTGCACTAATGTAAATAAATTTCTAAGATATTGCTGACTGCAGAAGTGCTTTGGCTTTAGTTAGAACACTTAAAAAAGTAAGGTCTGACGGCTTCTCAATAAAAAAAGAGAATTGGCCTGCGGATATCTAATAAGCAAAATAATTGAATATTATGATTTCATATAAAAAAACGCCTTTCAAAGGAGTTCGAACTCCATAAAATGACGAAACGAGTGAATAGGTAAGTAAGGGTAGTACTCAACTACAACACAACGTGTGAAATTGCGAGGGAGATACCCTTTTGAAGCAAAAATTGTCATTTTAAAACCTGTGTTTTGAAAAGTTGTCATGAAGACCTTTCATTCCATACCCAGATTGGCTACTTTTGTTGATAAAATTTTTTAACGGTCCCCCTTAAGCACTTTGCAAACAAAATTTTTTTAAGTGAAACTCTTAAGAGGGTATCACTTCTGATCTACTTACAAAAGTCCATGTTTCTAGCCCATGTGGTTTGCAAGGAAACTTTTTGTGACGTACGGACAGAGAGAGGGACGGTCAGATAGGTCAGCATTTTAGTAAGTTTTTGTAAAATTATTTTGCAAAACCCTAAAAAGTGAAATAAAATGAGCGCAAAAATCTCATAAAATCCTGAAACACGAAATGCTACGGCCATTTACATTTAAGGAGGACCTCGCAAGTCTGCATTAATATCCAACCCACCGACGCCTCGGACACAACTATTGGACTAAAACAGGGAGAAAGGCTGACCCCATTGCTATTAAATTTGGCTCTGGAATATGTCATCAGAAAGCTAACTGTCGATACAAGACGTACGTTATTACACAAGTCAAGCCAAGTGATAGCCTATGCGGACGACATCAATATTTTGTCACGGTCGTTAACAACTGCCAAAGAACTCTTCCTGAAACTCGACAGCGAAGAAAAACTAGTAGGGCTACAAATCAATGAGATTAAAATCAAGCTCATGACGCAGTATCGAAAATGTGAGCGAATTCGTGTATTTAGGCACCAAAATAACGAGAACCGGTAATGAAAAGGACGAAATGCACTGAAGAATATAGCTGGCAAATAAAATATTTTACTCAGTTTTGAGATCTTGAAGACCACCTGCATACACAGGAAAACAAAGCTTCAAGTGTACGAATCTGTGATAAGACCTGTATTATGCTATGGGTGTGACACATGGACCCTAACCTAACTATCCGCAAATATATTGAACGCCTTTGAGCGACGGGTCCTGAGGCGAATAATCGGAGCGAAGCTAGATGGGAACCAATGGCGAAATCGATACAACCATGAGCTGTATGAAATTTTACCGAGCCGGAGGTCTCAACGATTGAGCAATGAGCTGGCCACATGAATCGCATGGATGAAGAACGTGTACCCAAAAAGGTTATTCGTTGGGAGAACATGAGTACATGAGTAAAAAGAACAGGAGAAAGTTTCAAGAAAGTCATTTGATGTTAAATAAAACCAACACCGACATATGACAAGAATATATTAATATTGAAACTTGCCAGGAACCGGAATAAATAAAACTTCCAGGCTAGGGTAGAGAGAGAGGTTTCAACGATTGTAAGACTGCAGAAGCTGCCATGCGCTGGCCATGTAAATCGTATGGATAAACAATGGACACCCAAAAAGGTATTCGCTGGGAGAACTGAAGGGCGGAGACCAGTGGGGATACCGAGGAAACACTGGTCAAACTCGGACAACGAAGATAATTTATCGCTGCTCGGATTTCAAAATCGGAGGAGACGGTCAATGGCCGAGACAGTTAGAAACGCTTGTTGCAGGAAGGGAAGGGCTGTGGTGGTATGAAAAAGAAGAAGGATAGAGAAGGAAGAGTAAAGTAATACAAGAAGACTTTTAAAAACCTGAGTCATATAATATGAAGAAAGTTCAAAAAGAGAAAAGACGGCTAGGTGAAACAATATTGCTTTCAATGCTACCTGTATTTCTTGTTCTTGAAGGAATGAATGATTGTTGTATGTGGTAAATTGGTCATGAAGAGCTTTGACAATCATTTCAAATGTAACTAAATATAGTATAATTTAAGTATAAGCGCTCAAAAAGAAAATGTGCTGATAATTTCGTGATGTTGTAATAGATTCCCACTTAAACAAACTTTCAATATCATTTTGATCTATTATGATCCACATCCATAATTAAGCTTAGAATTAAGTTCTATCGTATGCTTTTTAATTTATTGTTGATTTATTTATTTCAAAAATCAACAAAAAGACTAGTAGTCCAATTATAAGTCAATTAAATTGATAAATACATAATGTACAAACTCAAAATATGAAAGAAATTAAAGAACAAAGATCACAATTCAATGATATCAAAAATTAGGAATTAAAGGAGCATTTATAAACTTGATTTTTAATTAAACTTTTAAATACGCCAAGAGACTGAGGTAGAGGACCAAAACTTCGATGGTTGTGCATAAGAGGTAAGCGCAGATAGGGAGAGTGGAAGAAGATGTTAAGCACGTGCAGGAACATGAAATTGAAGCGAGGATTTATTAGGACGAGCAGCTTCGATTGTATTGATTTGCCTGCATACATTATAAGTTAAAAGAATATGATGAAGCTTGAACAAAAGATCGTCTGGACTAGAGGGTAGGAAGGTTCAAAATATTTAGACTGTTATCATAAGGAGTGTAAGGAAGGTTGAGTTTGAAGAATAGAGACCGTGTAAATTTGTGTTGAACTGACTCAAGAGCATCGATGTGCTTCCTGTGATATGGACTCTTAAATTTGGGAGCAGTAATCCAAATTACTACGTACTAGGGAGAATACAGGAGGTGATATGTTGGAATGATGAAGAGAATCGTAAAATAAATTCAGTTAAGCTTTCTGGGCTTTCTTAATAATGAGAGCAATGTGGAGATCAAACTTCTGTTTACAATCGAAAGGCACTGCAAGATCCTTAAAGGAGGTTACATTGCTCAAAAGGGTACAAACTAGCCAACCGTTGAGAGAAGAGTAAATTTGTTACCGGAGAATGTCATTTGATGGAATTTGGAAACATTTAAGGAGATATGGTTTGATTCACACCAGTCACTAGGTAGCTGAAGATCGGTTTCAAGGATATTAACGTCTAAGAGGGAGTCAATAACTCGAAAAATCTTGAAGTCATCGGCATAAACGAGACAGGGGGATGTGATAACGGAATGTAGATCATTGACGAAAAGTCAGAATAGTATGGAGCCTAGTATTGAACCTTGCGGAACAAGAGTTAAAAGCGACTACACATTGACGATTCTAGACATAGAAGAAAAGCCAGAATAGAGACAAAAGGGAACATTGAACCGTAACAGTTTCTCAAATAAGAGAGAGTGATCCACTGAATCAAAGGTTTTAGAGAAATCCGTAAAAATAACGTCAACTTGTTGTTGCTGATCGAGAGCAGCTGCAATATGATAGGTAAAAGAAGGTAAAATTGTAAGGGTAGATCTGTCCCTGACAAAACCATGCTGTTGGTCAGCCAAAGTTGGGAGGATAACTGGTTATAGCATATCAAAAACTATCTTTTCAAGGATCTTACCAAAACAAGGAAAAAGGGAAATGGGACGATAGTTTGAAACGATATTACCGTCACAATTTTTGAAGATAGAATTGGAATGGGTAAGAATTTTTTGCGGGCAGCATCTTTTGCTTTAATTGCAATAGCAACATCTGAACTAAACCAAAGAGCATCTTTAGGCCTTCTTACCGGAAACACAGGAGTAAATTACGAAATTTAGGACGAAAGAAACATGTAGAGATTATCATCACAATCTTCAATGGGAGGTTGCTGAAGAAGAAGACCAAGCTTCCATGCTCGATAAATCAGCTTTTGAAAAATTAAAGCAAGAAGATGATGAATACCTCAAAGAACGAGAAGACGTGATAGTAAGCTCAATGAAGGGTGGTGGATGATGAGGGTAAGGTTTGACAAAGAATGAGAGTTCCGTCGATGTGGACAGAGAAGAAGGGTGCAAGTTTGAAAGAACAAGATCAAGCACTTTGTCATTGGCATTAGGAATAGTGTTGAATCGGGTGAAAGAACAGAAGAAAATGAAGAAGAGAGAGCAAAAGACACTTTACCGCCAGAAACTATGGAGATATATAAATCATTCCAAACAATAGAGGGTAAATTGAAGTCACCATAGAACAATATTGGGATGGAAGGGAACCAAGTATAAATGTAGCTCGAGAATTCTGCAAAGAAACGTTCGTAAATAATAGCCGGACTGTTAAAAGGGATACACACAGAGGAGATAAAAAGAGAGTCAGATAGAGAGACTACCACAATTATAAGCTCAGCAGGTGAAGATGGAGTAAAATCATCATAGGATTTACTACTAGTACCCACTAGAGCGCCTCTACCTCTGGGGAAGATTAAATGGTTCAGGAGTAGCGCACTATTACTAATGTCATCTGTCAGCCATGTTTCCGTTAGACAGGTCATATTATACGGAAAATGGATGGAAGAAATGTAAAGTTCAGTCTCTTTAGTCGTCAGGCCAAGAACATTTTGGTAAAAGCATGTCAAAAATGAATTACGAGGCGTAAGAGTTGTTTCTTCTGGTGCGAACGGATATAGGATGGCTCCGCTTAAGAATAGGAGAGAACTTTTTGACGAATACGCCAGGGGGTCAAAATTTTTTATCAAGCAAGATAATTAGGTTGGCTGGAATAGTAATTGTGAAGGACGCAATCAATCCATTCGTCTTTCCATCAGGCGTAAGTTTGGTGCATTGGAGCAACTCAGGACTAAAGTTCAGTTTATACTTTATGTGAGCGATGATGTCTTCAACTGGTGTGTTACATTGTATTCTCGAAAGAAATATTTGTAGCAGAGCGATATAGTACGCGATGGGGTGCCAGGTTTGATCGCAATAATGTTTGGCGTCATATCGGCTCCAGGTGATAGCCCTTCGCTGGTAGATGAAGGTCCTGGTGAGTGTACGTTTCTTATCATCAATTCGGTATCAGCGTTAATATGAGCTACAAATTTTGTAACAGAGGTCTCAAGTGGGCAAGCGCACTTTGGGTTAGTCCCGATACCAACTAAAGGTTGTGATGTTATGGAAGCAGGCTGCAGACGTTGAGGTTGCTGCTGATTACATCTCAATTGCACATGTTTTGTTTGTGCTTGTGGCTGTAGTTGTTGTACATGATGATATTGCTCCTGTAAACGAGGTGACAGTTGCTGTTGAGGTTTTTTTTGGGATGGCTCACTTGGCATCAACCGCAAAAAGTATATAAGCAGATGAAATATTTGAATAAACAGCTTTTTGCACTTCAAACCCGCGTTTAATTTGGAGCTCCACTCCTACCCCGAAGGGGCAGTACGCTTGCGTATGGAAAATAAGAATCTGTCCTACAGTGAAAGCGTTCGCGCTTGCGTGGGATCAAAAATAGAAAAATGAACGAAATTGAAATAAAAACTAAAGATTCCTACAGTGAAGGCGCTCCACGTTTGCGTAGGGATCTCTTAGTCAAGCTGAAATTTTCAGGAAGATCATAACATGGCAAAGCTTTTTTTCAGTACATTATTCATAAAGCAGTTTAATGTTTCCTATGTAGAGTAGAGTCGGAAAATTTCGTCATTAATTTAGATGATAATCACTACTTATTCACAATGAAGAACGGTCGACACACTTTGGGAGGTCAGTATTACGAATTATTAAATAAAAATAAAATTTTAGAAAAAATTAAAAAAAACTGCATAAAAGAATTTATTGGAATCGGTATCGAATCAGCTTTCCCGTTTTCAGAAATTAATTAGCTAGCAAAAAATAACTAAAACGGGGAAAAATTGACTTGGCACTGATTTCTTATAATTTATTTCATCTTTTTTTAGGACGTCTTAAAGTGGAACAACAATACGTGGTTCTGCAACAATATGCGCTTTCTACTATAAAGGCTCATATACAACGATTTGGTTGGGATTTGCACAAAAATTGGATAATTGGTGTATATAATGACAATCGTTCAGGATGCGTTCAATAAATGATATCAATAAGTTATGGTAAAACAATAACCTGCAATTATTATTTATTATTCAGCTCTAGCGCTACTCCTTTCGTGAAATAAGAAAAGAAAATTTCTTGCCTTCAAATCTGTAAGAAAACAAATTCTGGAACTTACAGCTTAAAATAAACGTTAATCGATAGCCTTGCGTATTTGTGCTTTAGATTTCCGCATGCCCATTAATTCCCACTTCATACTTCTACTATAATTTGCATAATATTGTATTTTAAGTTAACAGACAAATTTTAATGACCTCCACAATTATTTTTTCTAACGAATGTGATAGTAAGATTTTCGCGCTTGCACTTTCTCATTAATCGTTTCAATGCATCGCGTCATGTTTTTACGCCGTGCGAGCTGACCTTTACTTGATAGCCTTTCTTGCGCTACTTCCAAAAAAGCAGTCCTTGAAATTTTGACTGTTTATCGCAGTATCTGTCTAATAAATCTAAACAAGCACATATTGTTCCCTATTTTCTGCTCCACGCTTTGTAGTGAGAAAATGTCTACTAAGGGTAGCAAAGCACAAGAATCTTGAAGCTAAATTTTTCGTCTGGTACAGATGCTTGGGATCGTTATCCGAAGAAAGTTTGAAAATTACCAGAACAAGCATGGCCAAGAATAACAGAAGACGTTTGCTTGTTTTCATTTGGTTTGGCCCCTATAAGACATAGCTCAATGTCCCACTGACTTGATGAAATACTTGTAGAATCTCATCTAAGGCGCTGTAAATTAATTTAGCGATAGCATTATCGCTGATAACAATAAACTTCAATGGAAGTGCGGCGGCAATGATTTCGCAGCAGCTGCAATATTCTTAAGAGAAGTTGGATGAGGATCGAAATACTTGCAGAGAGCACCCGTCCACTCGAGGGGTAGATGCGGAGTGAGAATCGTGTGCAGCAATTAGAGTGTGAATAAAATTTATTTATGAGTCCGTGGCGATAAGATTTTCATTGCCAAAAGGCTATCAAACGCGAGCTTTTCATTTTGCTGTGATTGTTTTAATGCTGCGTGTATGGAGTATGATATGTTGCATTTTTTCCAAGTGAAAATTATCAGCGGCATCGGGTTAAGGAAGCCGGGAGGTTTATAGGGCGCGGTATGAAAGAGGAATTCTCCCAAGCCCACATTTTCCTTGTTACCTTCTTTCAACCTTAATATCCAAAAGGGATATTTTTCAATTCAAACGTAGATGCCTTAAAGAACATTCAAAAACAAAAGAAGACAGTCCTTGTACATGGTGTCGAGAAATCGACATTAACACGGTATCGGGTGATAGGCCGAGTCGTGACAGTTATGAGAAAAAAAATTTTAAAATTTTTACCCATGTACTTTTCAAATTATAAATATCAAATAATAAATCAGAAAACTGGGACCCTGCGATGATTTTTCAAGTTCTGTGATTACAAATATTAACTTTTTTGCGATGTTTTCCGTAATTGAACCATAAACCGCCGCCCTTCTGTATATTACAATGTAAAATTAAAACATAACTGCTTTACTGCGCCAAACTTTTTTATTGATCACTCGATCCTTTTGACATTAACTTAATAAAAATTTATACGTATATATGCTTTTCACTGAGCTTTTGATTACAACGCACGGGTGCATGGATTTAGTTTTCGGATAGCTCCCATAGTTGCAACTTATTCATGAAATGTGATTATAAAAAAGTTTAGCACAGGCATGTACTTACAGGAGCAAATTAACATGAATATAATTCGCAGTTACAAAATCACATTGAATTTACATAAGTAGAATAAATTGAAATAATTTTCACCTCTAAGCATGGTGTTCGTCATCACCCGTACGTGCCCATAGTGTGGTAACCTGAAGAGACTTTATAAAAGTACACGAGTCGAAATCACCTCACATTTCTCTTCTTTTATAATTTTTCAAAATAATACATGCAACTTAATAAAGCATAGCGCGACAGCCCAAGTTGGGCCTGGTCCTCCAGGATTAATTTCCTCCGATCATCCTGGTTCTGCGACCTTGCCCGCCAGTTGTTTACTCCCAACAAGTATCTGCTGTCAGCGTCTATTGTGTCTTCCCATTGGGTCCTCGGTCGTTCCGCTGGACGTCTACCTTGTGCTCTGCCCGTCAATGTTCTTTTAGGTAGTCGGTTTTCTTCCATTCCTTCTACATTGACTGTTCATTGCAATTTACGTAATTTTACGCAAGACAAAAACTTAGGATCGTCAAAAAGTTCACACAATTCATCGGTGTAACGTAGTCTCCCCCTGTTCCTTGTTTCACTGGGCCGTAGATTTTCCGGAGCTCTTTGCGTTCAAATATATCCACTACCTTGTCGCATTCGCTCGTCAGGGCCAATGTTTCACTTTGATATAACAGCACAGGTTTGACTTCTTCTTAGCACTACAGCCCCTCTCGGATCTTCGCTTCCTGCAAACAGTGCCACCAACTGTCTCGGTCCTTTGACCGCGTCTTTTAATTCCGAAATCCGAGCAGCGATGAACTGTCTTCGTCGACTGAGTCAGACCAGCGTTTCCTCAGTTTCCCCACTGGCCGCCGGCCTCCAGTTCTCCCAACGAATACCTTCTTGGGCATCCGTTGTTCGTCCATACGATTCATGTGTCCAGCTCATTGCAGCTTCCGCAGTCTTACAATTGTTGAGACCTCCGGTTCGTCAAAAATTTCATACAGCTCATGGTTGTATTGAATTCGCCATGTGTCCCCGTCAAGCTTCGCTCCGATTATTCGCCTTAGGACCCATCGCTCAAAGGCGTTCTATATATTTGCGGATGCTTGGGTTAGGGTCCACGTTTCACACCCATAGCATAACATAGGTCTTATCACAGATTAGTACACTTGGAGCTTTATTCTCCTGTGTATGCAGCTGGTCTTCAAGACCGTCAATACTGATTAGAATATTTTAAATCCGAGCTGTATTCTTCGCCGTATTTCGTCTCTTTCATTGCCTGTTTTCATTATTTTGGCGCCCAAATACACAAACTCGCTAAAATTCTCGATACTGTATTCACCAAGTGTGATATTTTGTGTATTTGAGATATTTCTCCTCGACTGCGTCATGAACTTTGTTTTATTTTCGTTGATTTGTAGCCCTACTAGTTTTGCTTCGCTGTCGAGTTTCAGGAAGAGTTCTTTGGCAGTTGTTAATAACCGTGACAGAATGTTGATGTCGTCCGCATAGGCTACTACTTGGCTCGACTTGTATAGTAACACAGGTTTGACTAGTGTTTTGTAAATACGCAGCTTACTTTGCCTGTGCCCCACTCTGGACCTTAGAATGTAAATTACATAGTAATAGGCTTTATTGATGGCATTTAAGCGGCGTTCAATCTCGTCATTTTCGGCTCCTCTTCTATTCCAAGATAAACAAAATTATCCACACTTTCAAGGTTGTAGTCGCCTACGGTCAAGTTTGTCGGCCTTCAATTTTCTTTTCCGTTTGAATCATGAATTTAGTTTTACTTTCATAGGCTCGTAGGCCAATTCGGTTCACGTTAGATTCTAAGCTCAGAAAAGCTCCTTTGGCATCGAAAATTGAAAGTGCCATAATATCGACGTCATCAGCATACGCTATCAATTGTGTGGACTTGAGCACTAGTGTACCCGAGGTTTCAGCTGATGTTTTCAGCGCAAGAGCATTTCGGCAAGTCCGTCCCCTTGTCTTAAGGCTGATTCAGTTATAAACTTGTCCGTTAGGTCACCGTTTACCTTGACTTGAGACTCAGTGTTTAGCATCGTGACCTTGACCATGCGGACTAGTTTTGTTGGGATGTCAAAGTCAAGCATTATTTTATACAGCGAATTTCCAGTTCACACTGTCATATGCTTGCTTGAAGTCTATAAAAAGTTGGTGCACATTGATGTTATATTCTCAGCACTTTTGGAGCACTTGTTTTACTGAGAATGTTTGGTCTATTTTAGACAGTCTACTTCGAAAGCCTCACTAATACTTTCCTATATCTTCTTAGTACGGCTTTAATTTTCTTTCTATGATTTTCGAAAGCACTTGATAAGATATGCACAGTAGAGCAATACCTCTATAATTTTCATGAGTAATAACTGCTTTAGTATGAATTAAAATATTAGATTTTTGCCCAACGTAAAACTCAAAATAATTACATCATCCGACTTTAACCGAATGTTCTGTAAAAAATGTACTACGCTATCTTGGCAAGTGTCTTTAAAAGATTGCGCATTTAATCTGGACTCCAAAGTAGTATGACACTCGCTAGATTACTTCATATCATGCCAATTTCGTTTGATGTGAGAGAGTTAGATAGTGACGTTAATTTTATCCAAGAGTAAGACGGATTGACATATCATTTTGACTAGTGTGAGTAAAACAGATAGAGATGCGCCGGCATGAATACGCTCTTTCGTTTACTGTATATATTTCTGTAGGTATCCATATTGATTTCCTACTTTCAACTGTGGCATTGTTTATTAGATTTGATGTGCATTGTGATTTAGATCCATTTGCCTCGTTTTTTTTATGAACCAGGAGTTGGATTAGTACCGATGCACACGAGTGTTCTTTAACGTTGCGTCATCACAGCGGCACGGCAAATGAAATAAAAAACGTATATAGGTTAACAATGCGGCACTGCACTATAGCATTGTGTGCATTGCCCAAAACGGTTAGATAGTATTTGCACCGCATTTCGGTGCTCGTGTACATCAGGCCTTAATCGTGATCTCGTATTTGTGTAGTGAGTATTTCATCATGTCATATCGACACAACCCACAGGTATACGCCTACATACATCCTATTTATGAAAAATGCACATGTAACGCTAATGCTGCAGCTAGAATGTATCGTTAGAGATACCTAAACCCTGAGCATCATGCCGATCGTCGAGTATTTATTAATGCGCCTCATATTACTTAGGGTCTGATGGGTTTTTTTCTTACCTGTTTACATATCTCAGTATTACTTTGTTTGCTCATATTTCTATTATTACTGTTATTATTATTATTGTTACTATTATTATCATTTATAATTCATTTTGAAATAGGTACAATCATAAGACAAGAAAGAAAAAAGGAAAATCCACAGCTATTTCACTAAATTCAAAAGGCCAGAGTTCTTCTTTCATTCGATTGCCTGCGACATAGTCCGCAATGATTCGTAAACGTTAAGTTTTCGCATGTTCATTATTTCCTTCAATACCATGAGATCGTCCCATTTAATTTGACGTCCTTCGCAAATATGTTTAGCTATTGAAGATTTAACGTTGCTCATGTTACCTCGCCTCATCGCCAGTTGCGCCTACTTGTGTGCTCCTCGAATCTTAATTTGACCGTTCGTATTGTTTGTCCAACATATGCTCTATCACAGTATTTGCATTTACTTTTGTAGATACCAGACTTCTCTTCTTTCCATCTTACCGTTCTTTGCAATTCCGAACCTACTCTTTAGTTGGAACCATAGTACTCGTATACTCAACTAGTACCAACACCTTTCATTTACCCTGTGTTGCACACTTTTTGAATTTTCCCAGGGGCACGTCAGCTGATCCGGGGCATTACAGCTGATCCCATGTTTGGCGCGCTCAAGAAACAAAGCAAAATGCAAATAAAATTTCCGACGCACGTGTTCTTTTACGCATTTCAGAACATAGGAGTGCTGCCAGATCCTAATAAAAAACTAAAAGATTGCATGGAATGAATTTGTTTTTCTGCAAAGTTATTGATTTTTTGAGATATGGTAATCCTGAAATCTCTCATGGAAGCATATGCTTATATTCGCGCCAATCCTCACGTCAGCATTTATCTACCTACCTGCTACCGAAGATTTATGGCTCGCTGTTTGGCTTGTGTTCGGATTTTTCCGGAGGGTTGATGGAGTGTGGTTACTAGTTGAGTATACTATGGTTGGAACTGGGCACTACTTGAAATTAGCTGGATGTTAACTTGCTTGAGTAATCTGCTGAAGCCTCCTGTTAGATCCGAATGTACAATCACTGTTCTTGGTTATTTTCTTTGTTATTGTCTTCTATTTTGAGTGTAGAGCATAGTGAAACAACCCCGTGTTTTGCTTGCTTCTATTTTCTTCATGATTCTTAAGATTGTCCTAGCTTGATACCCCTTTATCATTTGTTTCCTTCATCCAGTTTTCCATGCTAAATGGTATTGACACCATCCTGTGTATCCAAGTTCGGAAAGATATCACTTTTTGTGAGTATGCATGTTTTGATGTCCTTCATATGGGCCTTTAAGTGTTTGTTTTTTTTTGTATACGTCCAGTCTTAATTTACTGCTAGCTCTCATAATTTTCAAGTCGAGCAAAGGTAGTTTGTTATTGGTTTCTTCCTCAATCATAAAATTGATATTTTTCATATTTTTGTAGATGTTATTTAATTTTTTTGTGGATGTTATTTAATTTCGGCATTTCATATCTTTTTTGTATACTATGAAGAAAATGTAGTCTTCGTATTGAAACCGAAATTTAGGCATTATGCCTTCTTGTTCCATTTTTTCTTCGATCCAGCTCATAAAAACCTCGCTGAAAAACGGTGACAGAAGATTATCCATTGGGGGTCCAGAGTTTTACTTTAAGTACTTTCCTCTAAAGGTGAAATAATTTACAGACATACACAGTGTTGCCAAGTTTGGGATTGGGATTGCTCTAGCTTTTCTTTTTCCTTTCATTGTTGGGTCCTTTGAAAACAGTTTGTATTCCAAGAGCGCAATAGCTTGCTTCAGCGGTATCGGCGGTATATTATGGAATTCTTGTAGCAGCCGCTTTGCTGTTCTAGAACTAATCATTACCATCTACAATTCTTCTCGATGTTCTTTACATTTTCCTCCACCGCTCGAACATCTGGCGCGTTCTGCAGTGTTTCCGGCTTTTTCGTTTTAGGATGCTCTGGCGTCCGCATCATTTTTTTGGTGAGCCCGAACGCCGCAGGAATCTCAGTCTGGACAAGACTGTCTGTTAATCTCCATTTTTCGTCCATCTTCAGTGTCATTGTATTCATCGTCGTTTTTGTCACCGTTAGTACCGCTCCCGATGTGCTGTCAGCATCGTGGCTGCAGCCGCTGGTTGCATCGGCATTGTTGTTATTTTTGCTTTCTTTTTTTGGGTTTTTGTATCTTTTTTTTAGGGTTTTTCGTTGCTCCAGTTTTATTGGGCCCCCCTATGAGCCGCTATCTCCGTTCGTGTGTGAAGTCACCTTTTTGGTCGCATAGCTATCTTTGCAGAGCAGGGAGGCCATGCGAGGGTTGGCACAAGCCCTTATGGAGCCAAGTGCTCAGAGCCACACCAGCGCTAATTGGGAGTCCGTCTCTACTGAACCTACACCACCATTGGGAAGTGCGATTTCCGAACGTACTTAGAGGCTTGCCAAGGCTTTACTGGGACGGAGACGGTATGATAGTTGAATTGGAGCCGTTCACGTACGAGTGTCCCCTCGGCGCTACTGTGCAAAGCAACAAGGTCCAAACCATCATATCTGCCAGTCCAAAGACTCAACTCCAGTTCGTTGTCCAAAGAGTAGCTCAGATTTAGTCAGGGTCGTCACCTGTCATCCCAGGAGGAACCTCACGGTGCCCCTCTTATCGTCGGGTCAGTTGGGACAGCGCTCCCCAAAGAATGCTAGCCTCCAAGAGCGCTCCTGTCGACCGGCATTTCTTTTGCGGGAATTTCCTCGGGTACGTGGGGGCAGAACTTCCCAAAAATGCCAGCCTCCAAGAGTACTCCTGTCGACTAGCACTCCCCCTGCGGGGATTTCAGAGGTTGGAGCGTTTGTTGGTGTTATAATTTCCCTCATCTCCATTTCCTTCTTGTGGATCTTGGGTTGGCATGTGATTCTTGGAAGCACGGGTTTGATTTTCCTCGTGTTTTCTTTTCTTAAGATTGTACTTAATTCAAAATAAATTATGAATAATAATAATAATAATAATAATAATAATAATAATAATAATGATTGTAATAATAATAACAGTCATAATAGAAATAAAAACAATGAAAATAATACTAAGATATGTAAACAGGTCATAAAGAAACCCCATTAGACCCTAAAAGCTCAGACATACATGTTGTATAGAACGAAACCTGGCATCAGTATACTGGGTATTCATGACACACATGCAAATCTAGTATAAACCTGGTAAAAAGTGCCAAGTAAAATCAGATGTCAAAATGAAAGGAAAGCAAATGATAAATTTATCTTTATACAAATAGTGTTTTAATGGAGAATATAAAAATTAAGGATCGATTGGAAGCGCTAAACATAGGAAAATACAAACAGTGTATTTAATTTACTAAGTAACACTTACAAGATGAAACTCCTTCATACTTTTAAGTTAATTATACATATAAACATACTTCAAGCCGAATGTTAAGACCATTATTGTTGTCAAGCGTTAAGGCTGCAGTATTGCAAATGGAACCATTCGGTACATTATGCTTGGGTAGTACTAAAACATAAAAAGGGCTTACAGCAGTCAGGTCATCGGAGCCAGCGAATCACTTTTATAGCAATCTCTCTTCCTCCCCTCCCGTTAGAGGGGGGATCCCTCAACTTGAAGGCTCCCTACGGAATAGCAAAACTAGGCTTAGCCCGAAGTAATATGTCAAACGGTTCCAGGTTAGGTTCTAAGGTTGACAGGGGAGGTTTTTATCGAGAAGTCTAGAAGTCTTGCGTATTTGGGAGTCCGCACACTCAAGGCGTAAATACCCTTCACCTCACAAACACATAAAAAGAAATGCTGCAGTATTATAAATCAACTCCGGTGAATTTATTTAAAATCATTTTATCATCTTTTCCTTTTATAATTTAAATTTCAGGTGGCTCTTATGATCTTTCTGGAAGTTGTAAACAAAATTAGGGACTATTAAAACTTGGTAACTGCGTTGTCTGAGTACAAAATGCGATAGACCGCCCGCACATTATTTATTACTGCTATTTTCCCTGTTTACTGATTTTACGGTTATTCAACGTGTGAACTAATCATTAACAATATCCGATTTTGAAGGTGAATATACCTTTCAAATTAATTTTTTGGGGTAAATAGCCCATTTTGTAAAAAAAATCAATGGAAAAGAAAAGTGTACAGTAATGCATTATTAAAATTATTTGGAGGTTTTTAAGCCATACGTTTGGAAGGAGTGATTCACGGCGATGGTTATCACGAATTTATTTATTACCAAAATGGCTCTTAGTGTGTCGATATCTTCCTCAAACTTTCGAGTAGCCTAATCGAAAGCACTCCGTCAGTACAACGTCACCAAGCACAAGCAGTATAGCCATTTGGAAGGCTCCCCTCCGTGTCACGAGAGTCCGGGTCTACCTTAAGCTTACTTGTGGATAAAACTGAAGAAGTAATTAAAGGTTTGTCCGATTTCAAATATCCCACGGATCATTTTGCCATCTGGTTTGTGCACCTTATTGAGCGTAAATTAACTCTGACACAAGTCAGTTAGTCCATTCATGGAGAGGGCAATGATATATTCTCCATTTATAAGAGCCTTGCATAGTTTTTAAAACACCGTATTCTGAGTTTAAATATCCCTCAAGAAGACAACGATTAGCCGGAAAATTCGACCCACAAAAGGCACAACAAAGGTAACATCAACGCATCGAATGCAGGTAAGAACTTTAGTTTGCATAGTGCCCAAGAAACAAACAAAAAACCTCGAGTTCAGGGTAAAAGGAAGTGCTTATATTATTCAGAAGCTCATTCTGTCTTTAAATGTCGGAAGTTTTTGAATCTCAAGTTATGCTGAACCTTAATTAGATTGAAAAATCTCTGTGCAATCTGCTCCTCCACGAAGTACTCCGCCTCCGGTTGCACAAGTTTAATTGGGTGTATAATCTATGGCTGCCGCGCTGCCATTACGATATTGGAACGGTTGGCAGCGCAACTACTAGCTAAGCTCATAGAATACGTTTCACCGAATTTCAAGAGCAACCTTTTAGCTATACTCTAGTGAAGCAATTTAAGAAACGTCTTTTGCGTCATCAAAGTATTCCCAGCCAACCTTAAGGTTTTTGAAATCAACCCTTTCGTATTTCGCAACGTCGTTACAATCTTACCAGACGTACGATGCAAGTATGTAACCATTAACGAAAAACAGAAGATTAAAAGGTAAAAGGACTCACATTAGCCGAGAACGTCGGAGTTGGGGCATTAATTTTCTAGCAATCTCGCTTCTTCTCTCCTCTCCTACTAAAGGAGGGATCCCCAAACTTGAAGGCACCTCACGCCCCAGCAAAACGGGGTTGAACCGTCTTGAGCTCCGCACTAAGCGTATAACTAGCGTTCACCTCCTAACCCAAACAAGTTGGGTAGACAGACCTACGCTCATATCAGAAGGGTTTTGTACTAAACTTCTCAGAAATGCAGTCACCAGCAACGAATAAAGTCAAGAAATATGTCAAAGAGATGTGCACGTTTAAAAGAAAATCCATTGTTTTTCTATTTTCAACGGTTGCCATTTTGTTGCAAACCAACCAAAATCATTCAACTCATGAATTCCCAAAAATGTTAATGTTATTGACCTTATTTGAAAATTTCAAGATGTTCGAATCAATACTGTAGTGACTGATTCGATGGAAAGTCCATAAAATACCAAAATCATGTGTTATTGTTGTTGTAATTGGAGAAATCTCAAATTCCTATAGCTTTCGTGTGTATCATTGGATTTTCATCAAACTTCCCTGGTTCAAGGACGTTTTGTAGAACTACTTAAATATCGAATTTCGTTCACTTTAAGGGTACCTGTACGATTTTCTTGGCGAAAATGTGAATTTCGAATATCATATTATTATTAACAAAGTTGTGTGAATTTTAACTTCTTAGGTATTTGTTGTTGTTCTACTCGTGAAGATTTTTCGGATCAGAGGTTTCCATTCGCGAGGGGGGGGGGGCACCAATTTTTCATGTATTTCCCCTTCCTGTGCGTCCCTGGAAGCAAAAGGTGTCAAATTAAGACCTGTTTTGAAAAGTTCTTATCAGGACCTTTCATTTGATGCCCATATCGGCTATCTTTGATGAAATTTTTTCTTCGGGGGCCACTCCCCTATTTGGGGAGACCCCCTTAAATACCTTATGAATTTTTTTGTAATTGAACTTTGAAGAGAGCACCACTTTACACATGCACACGAAATTCTGTTTCTAGCTTAAGTAGTTTGCGAGAAAAAGTGCTGTGACACACGGACGGACGGACGGACAAACAGGACGTAGGGTTTTGTAAAATTATTTTACAAAACCCTAAAAACAAGTACCTGGCTAATTGCACCACTTGAGGCCTATCCATGGAAAACTTTAAAAAAATACTCACTGCGGTGGTTTAGACCATCGTGCCTTCAAACAGAGTCAAACTGGCCCAACGAGTTGGACTGTGAAGGTGAGCACTCCCTTGAACCTAATGCGTCGTTACTTGTGATTCAGTGTTTGAATCATGCTCGTCTTTGAATTCTGCGATTCGATCAATCGATGCAGTATTCTAAGGAAAATAAGCATCTGATTAAAAATGACATTTTTTGCATCGTAGCAAGCTTGCGTGAATCAGATTCTGTCTCTATAATAAGGGTTTCTTGAGAATACGGACCAGAGTAGAAAACTGCCCATTTTTTTTTTATATTAACAGAAATACCCTATCATCCTGAACAGTTACGTTAGTCTAGCGTAGCACCACCAATGCATGTTATTAAATGGTGGACTCCAATTAGTTTTATCAGCTATACTTTATGATTTGTGAACTTCGGGTAGACAAGTCCATTTTATGCAAGTGTTAAATTTGCCTGCGTCGCTCCAACCCATCACAGCAAATGGCACCGTTTCATAGCGACCGCAATTTCACGTTTCCATTTGTTACCACTGGAATTGATTACGTGGGCCCCACTTAAGTGATTGTGACCGAAAGCCGCAGGATAACTTCTACCAATATACACCTGTATCTTTATTTACCTAATTACAAAAGCAATACATGTGGCAATCGCCTCGAGTCTCTCTTCTCAAGCATATTATCGGCATTTTACCGTTTTTGTAACAGAGAAATTTACCCGGATCTGGGTATAGAGATAACGGACAGAATTTTTGAGGTACAGAGCGAGATATTGTAGAGCTGTTTAGCGACACCTTAGGTAAGTAATCTTTCACACCCGCTTACGGTCCATATTTCGGGGGATATAGATAGCAGCAATCAAGTAGCGTTGCAAACGGGTCTTAGGAGAAATAGCTTGGATACTCAATCCTGGCCACCCAAATTCAAGGGTGCTTAAATTTGAGTCCTCTTTGTAAAATTAGCGCCGATAGTCGAGATTCAGTTTCTTTCATCCCTGGGCACTTTTTGGTGGGTTGCCCATTACAAACACTACCTCGAACCTCATGTATTAACGACTCATCTAGAAATTATGCAGATAGAAGGACTTTACTATTGGCCATGAAAAATAATTTCTCGGCAACCTGGAAGAACGAGATGTTATATCAGCAGCTGAAAAAATATAACAAATGGTATTCTCCCCAGTATAACTTAATCTCTGAAGCATTTTGGCCCTTGGGAAGAGTTAAGTCAATTGAAATCGATCAATTCGGCTTAGCTACAGTATTTGTAATTGAAATGCAAGTAACTACTTTGGTGCGACCCATACATCAATTAATATATTTACCAGTGACGACCAGGCCTGTCAGAAGTACCTTTCCCACAGCTTATAGCTGGGTAACCTTGAATGACTTATGGGGTGAGTATAGATGCCTTTTAAGATAGTTAATAAGTTTTCATTTTGACGAAAACGTCGAATAAGTCGTAATTACTTCTGATGAAGGTATCACGCTCAGCAAATGTTTCTGATATAGTTTTGAAGAAAAACTGCTGCTACACAAATCAACGAGTCAACAAATGGATGGCCAGACTGGCAAACAGGCAGATTGTGATTTTAAAAGAGCTTTGTAAGTTAGTACGAAACCCTGTAGATGGTCTCTGTATGTTATCAAACTGCGCAACTTAGATCTTAAAACATATAAAAATCAACTTTTCCAAAAGTTGAAGGAAAATAATTACGGTCGTAAGCCTAATTTCATAACATTCAGGTTGCTGCGGTTTGATAATTTTGGGAACCATCTAATCATGGATAAACCGTACTTCTAATTGAACAACTATGCAAATAAACAAAATCGTTGTTGCTAGTCAATGGTTAACCCAATGTAGATACATGAACACCCAATTCATATTGTAGTTGTTTGAGGATTATGACAGGTATGCCAACTGGATGCTGAATGAGTGCTGTTCCAAAACTTTAAAGACCGTTTCATGCCAGAATGCCAGTGATCTCATTCGGAGCCACCGTTTGATGAAGCAAGTGTGAGCTTCTACCCAGATGGCTCCAGGACCAGCAACAGAAACGGTGCAAGATGGTTCTTAAACCAAGATAACCAGAAACGGATACCTGCATGAATGCTGGCCTGCATCTCCGGCAGAAGTATTTAGTATACCAGATGGACAATAAGTAGTATATATATATATATATATATATATATATATATATATATATATATATATATATATATATATATATATATATATATATATATATATTTGGATGGAAGATGAAGGCTATTTACTCCCTAAGTGTGGGATTCCCAAGCACACTAGGCACTATGGACTTCACACTGAGCACCTCCCCTGCCAGCTGGAAACCTAGCCTGGAACCATTTATCACATTACTTCGGACTAGGCCTTATTTTTCTTAGCTTAGAAACATCTTGGGGATCTAAAAATTTATTTTCTGGTGGAAAGACTGAAAGTGGAAGAAATCGCTAGAAAACAAATCCCCTGCCCTCGATGCTACCTGACGCTCAAGTATGCCTTTTTTATCCTCCAGAATAGCCTGTGCTGCAAGGTTCCATTTGTCAACGAATATAAGCATCTTTACAATTATAGTCTCCGGGTAGAGTACTCCAAATTCATTGAAGAGGTCACCAGGTAGCCTGTCCCATCTTTTATACCAAAATCTATAGAAATTAGTGGGAAAGTAACATTGAAGTTGGGAGATACAATTTGCAAAGTCTTTTCTGGATGCATGAGTAAAGAGGGTACGCGGGCAAAGAGAAATCCGAAGCTCCCGTGAAAGAAGGCTCAGAGTCGTTGTCATTTCGCCAAAATCTCTATACAGGTGCTCGGTCAGCTACTGGCCGGCTGATTCTTTAAGAGGATGTGATGATTTAGAGTATGCTAATTTCTAGGGAATGAGTTTGGTGTCATAGCAATGAGCTGAGATGCTAAGGTAAAAGTCTGGTAAACCTAACTCAGTTCTTCAAAACATACATTTATGTTTGAAGGATTGGGTATTCTAATGCAAAAGAGCAAGGTTTGAGCGATCAGGAGCGATTTGCCCCTATATAAAACAGACAACAAAAACTTTTCATTTAAAGGAAAAAAATTCTGTAGACTAATGTTGTCGTCTATTTAAACTTAACGACAAGCGCAACATGTTTTAACTCTTAATGACGAATCCTCAGTCTTATTTGTAATAGTCTTTTCCGAACAAAATAAAGGCACGACTTTGGATGATCAAAGAACAATGACTACTGAGAACTTAAAAAATTAAGAGATTTCCCCAAGCCTTACGAGTTTCTTAGGAAACTTATCAGAATTTTTTTGAAATCATAATGATTTGGCTCCACGTTAAAACTTGAGAAAGTAGAATGATCAAATCTTCGATGTCCATAAAACAAGCATAGTATATACAAAGCAAAACTTCTCATATAAGCTGTGCATCCCACGCTTGTTTTTCTACCCTTCAATAATATTGTTGCTGTCCAGCATTGATTTATTTTCGTTATTATCTCATTGAGATTCCTATTTCCTATCCCTGAATGGAATCAATGAGATGATAGCGCATTCAATATGTGATTTGTGTACTTACTTTTCTGACACCTATCCGATGTGAAAAGTGTGAAAACACTTGACAAGAAGAATCGTCACAGTCATCATCGTCACCGTCATTGAGTTATTTGTTCGAAATAAGGACAAAGTAGGAATACAGTAGCGGATCCTCCCCCGCCTGAATTATATGGAAAAAGCGTACATGTTCCTACTCTGCTGTAGTAAGAAATGGAAGTGAAGAAAATAGGATAGGGCTACATTGGTACGAGAGATTGATGGAATATGAAAAAAGGAAGCAAAGTTGGAAATAATGACACATCAGAAGGTGTAAGGATGTAAATAAAATTCACACTTTTCCAACGAACGTTTTGAATGAATGATTGAATGAATGAATAAGCGATTGGGATTGATGCAGTAATTTGAATAGGAATGAGGACAAAAGGTACCCATGTAAATACATGGAGAACGAGGAAAAGATGAGGACTTAAAGGAAAAAAATGTTATGTGATGAAAAAAATATAAAATAGGATGCGATTTAATTTGAAAAATAAAGTATCGTTCAAAAACGTACTTACTTTTGTGTGCATGGTATTCTTGAAAATTGTTGATTTGATTGATTTTATTGTACTAATGAAAACTTCAATGGTTTTTTAATTTAAAAGGGTATAATCCATTCCAATCACGCATTGAAATGAGAGTTGAGTCTGCAAGAGGAATTTGATTTGTTCTTTGCTTGTCAATGGAAAATATTCTGCAAGAATGGGGTACAATGATTGGTTTGGATGAAATCACGCGATAGCAAAGTTTTGCTTGACTGTAATTCGAGAACAGATATAATTATCAAAAATTTTATAAGAAGATTTTATATAGCATCCTTTTATGCGTCAGCCGGTCCATTGAAGACACGAGAAGATGAAAGTGTTTTATACTCGTAACAAAAAAGATAATTTAGTGAAAAATGAGTTCAAAGTTTGCGTCCCATAAAATTTTTCAATTTTGATTTAGGCTTGTCAAATTTTATTTACGTTATTACTGATATCTATAGTTTTCACCTCGACAATATTTTATCACCTTAGTATGAATAGTAGTGTTTTAATTGTCTTTTACATGTTAATAACACCTTCGTCCATATGATAGTAGCTACCAACGAAAAATACACACAATGGAAAACAATATTGTTTCTCCAAATCAATGTTCCTCCAATTTTCCAGAAAAACGCAAAGAAATTTAATTCAAACAAATATATATTTCGGAGGTAAGACTTACTCCTTCTTCAGTGTTTTTTGGTATGGTGTAGTTCCAAATATTATCCGCTTTTTATATCCCTTACATTTTACCTGTTTTCGTCTTTAAGACCTATCTTGGCGTCTTGAAGCGTTTGTTGCATCGCATTCGTCGAATTCGGCCTGAATACCTCGAAGGAGGAACTTGGCGGAACGCTCCTTGTAGTTTGAAATTGCTTTGTTACTGCTTAGTATTTTTTACCAAACAAACAATACTCTTCGTTTTCTCGGTGTTTTTGCGCCATTTAAAATTTCTCCAAATCAATGTTTCCCAATTTTCCAGAAAAACGCAAATAACTTTAATAAGAGTTCCTCCTTCTTCAGTTTTTTTGGTATGGTGTAGTTCCTAATACTATCCGCTTTTTATATCCCTTATATTTTACTTGTTTTCGTCTTTGAGACCTATCACTTAACCTAAATCCTTTTTACATTTTATCATCCCTACTTAAGAGGTATCATTTACTGCTTTTTCCTTTTTGCGTTTTTGTTTTTATTACTACTATTATAATTCGTTTATTATATTTTAAATATTATTTAGATTTAATTACCTCTAGTATCTTTGAGTATCCGTTGCCCACATCTTCATTGAGCCGTGCGTTTTCCGGTAGCCGAATAATCCAAAGGCTTTCATATACGTCCAATTTCCGATTGCTGCTCACGTCTTGTATTACTTCTGGATCATCCCAATTGATTGCTTGATTAGTTTCTACAATATACTTGGCGACTGCGGATTTAGCTGTATCATTTGGTGCTTTCCTTGACTTTAGCTCCTCGGCTTCCTTGATATGTCCACTGAACCTTGTTTTGACTGATCGCCTAGTTTGTCCAATGTATGGCTGGCAAGTAATTTTATAAATGTCACATTTTTCATCCTTCTGCTTCCTATCCTCCGGTGTACCTAGTCTGGATCCCATTTTGAATTTTCGGCGAGGATTGGCTAACTAGCCAGAGTGATTTCAAAACATCAAAGAAGCAAGTAAGATGTTTCTACGAATTGACAACTCTTTGCATGTTAGAGACCCATTTTACCTTCAGAGGCAGATATTTCAAGCAAAAATCCGGCGTGGCCTTTGGATTATTCGACAACCGGAAAACGCACGGCTTAATGAAGATGTGGGCAACGGATACTCAAGGATACTAGAGGTAATTAAATCTAAATAATATTTAAAATATAATAAACGAATTACAATAGTAGTAATAAAAACAAAAACGCAAAAAGGAAAAAGCAGTAAATGATACCTCTTAAGTAGGGATGATAAAATGTAAAAAGGATTTAGGTTAAGTGATAGGTCTCAAAGACGAAAACAAGTAAAATATAAGGGATATAAAAAGCCGATAATATTAGGAACTACACCATACCAAAAAAAAACTGAAGAAGGAGGAACTCTTATTAAAGTTATTTGCGTTTTTCTGGAAAATTGGGAAACATTGATTTGGAGAAATTTTAAATGGCGCAAAAACACCGAGATAACGAAGAGTATTGTTTGTTTAGTAAAAAATACTAAGCAGTAACAAAGCAATTTCAAACTACATGGAGCGTTCCGCCAACTTCCTCCTTCGAGGTATTCAGGCCGAATTCGACGAATGCGATGCAACAAACGCTTCAAAACACCAAGATAAAAAATTTCATTGACGATTTGGCCCGTTGGCACGAACTCCTTGTGGACAATTCCCTTGGAATCGTAAAAACAAATGAGCGTCGACTTGATTTTTGACTTCTCCAAACGCGATTTTTTGGGTCGTGGCCCGTCTGGGGCCTTCTATTCGGCACTTTGACGCTTAGTTTCAGGTTGATGCTGGAACGTTTAATCACCAGCTATAATGTTGTAAAGGAAGCTCTCGTGTTTTCTCGCCTCTTTAATGATGTCTTTCGAATGTTGAATTCTAAGCAGTTTTTGGTCATCAATTAACTTGTGCAGAACAAAATGTGCACAGACTTTTCGTCAGCCCAAATGATCGGCTAAAGTGCGATAAATCGATGTTTTGGAGATATTCAACTCCGATTTCATGAATTTCAACGATGATTTCGGCTCATTTTTGATAAATTAACGCACAATTTCGATGGAGTTTTCGGTGATCGTATGTTCATCGTCATTTATGTTTTCGTGACCGTCTCTGAAACATGCAAACCACTCATGAGCTCTGGCCTAAGATAGACAATCATCGCCATAAACTTTTTCATCAATTCAAATGTTTCGGCAAACGTTTTACCAATTTTAAAACAAAATTTTATAATAGCTCTTCTTTTGAAACTCATTTTTGTACCGATGACACAAACAAACTGTCACTTTAAATGCAATAACTTCGCTTCCACTGAACCGGATGTCATCAAACGTTCACTGGAAGTCAGGGAGGGATGTAACTTTCCAACGCACTATCTCATTCACAGATGACGCTACCAAAAAAATGTTTATGACAAAAGTCTCCTTGTAAAAGAAATTAAAAATATGAATTCAATACAATTATATGGGGTGAAAAGTTCATTTTTCATTGTTGTTTATTGTAAAGAATCGAGGAAAAAACTTGATTTTCAATAATTGGTTCGTAAAAATGTATGTACTCTTTCTTAAGAAATTTCATTTGTTCCGTCAAATTATTTTTTCTTTTCTTAAGAAATCGTCCCATACTTTTCCCTATTCTTTTAATTTCACCCACTAGTGGATTAGTAAAAACGCTGTTTATTGTTAAGGATACTAAGCTTTTTAAATCGAACCATTTCATCATAAGACTCTATGTAGAAGTAGGGTCCATACTCCCCTGCTCGGATCCACCTAATGCCATAACGAAATCTTACGACTTCGTTCAGCTCATCGTTTTTCCTGTTAATTAAATTCAATCGTCGGCGAATTCATTCGTTTTCCTGGAATGGCCAGCAATATTTATTATATTGACTTTTTATTTGCTTTATTTATAATATCTCGATATTTTTCAGGCACGTAAATAATATCGTGTTCCCTCAAAACTTTTTCAATTCTTAGGAAATTTTTATTCTGTCCTGCACATGAATCAGACCATATTATCAACTGATCCATGCTTTTTATATTATCATCCACTTCTTCGAAATGTAGCAGAGAACTGGAAATGGGACTTTTCCAGCTTTTTCGCAATCACATGTATGCCGAAGTTGTAGAACCGCATCTGCTTCAAAGAAAATGCCTTTGATATGGTAATTTTTGGTAAAGGCATGGTCTGTGGAAGTTTCATAGTTATATAAACTAATATTGTATGCCACTTTTGCCTGTTCTCTATTGACTTTAAGCGTCTCATTTGCTGCGGCATAGTTAGCTTGTGCTCTATGGTAGAATCACCAGCATCAAAAGATGATCGTTTTTTGGCTGTCCAAATAAGAAGTTGAATTCTGTCAAAAAAAATATTTCTTTAGGAGCACAATTTGATCAGATACCCTTCTAGAAGCTTGTGGCAGAGTTCTAGGTAAAGCTCTTACATTTTGGTAGAATTCATAATTGGAGAGAGGTGCATATTATGCGGCCTTTTATTTCTCGAAAAATGAGACCCCTCCGCAGGAAATTTTTAAATATGACCCTAAACTGCTTGCTTGATTTATCTGATGAGGCTGATTAGCATGCTTTCCTCTTTGATCTGGAAGTGGAGCTGAAGCGCCACTATCAACTCTTGCCTTAATTATGTCTAATTTTTCTGCCAATCTGGAATAGAGCGCTTAGCGCTTCCTTGCAGACTTGTTCTTGTTTACCGCTTACTGACACAAAATAGTGATAGGAAGATGATTTATGTTTCTTGTCTCCTTTTTGTCCCCCATATCCTTTCTTGCATACATTTAAAAATCAAAACGTTTTTTGCATTTAAATCTAGCTGGTAAAACTGATTTAAAATGGTTGCTTTGTCGTCTGAAGGAAAGCGTTCACTGCATTATAATTTACAATTTTCACGACACAGCGTACCCACTTTGGGCTCCTTTTGAGCCACCAATTTGCCATTATATGAGTTGTAAGTGCCATTTTTACTTCAAGCTATGACTGCCTTTCGTCTTTTCCAGGATTCTGGATCACATTTCCTTTTTTAGATGCATGATTTTTTCAGCAAAAAAAATTTTTTTTCTTTGGCTTTGGAGCAGTTTTTACTTCTCATTAAAAGCTCACTGGTCAGCATTGTCAATAATTTTACCTGAGGGAATCTCGTTATTGTATTTGAAGGGAGTTAGAGTCGCTTCCTTGTTCATTTCATTAAAGTTTTCTGACGATGATCGTAAATGTCATTTGATAATGTCTGGAAATAATTCTCAACATTACTCAACGAGCTTTTCCACGGTTTTATTTGCTCAGAGCACTGCCTTTTGGAACAGTGGGATGTCAAGCTGATCTGCGTATTCTCAAAAAAGTTTTCCTTCTGAGCATGAAGATTACCTATGAAATAATATATACTGCCAAAAGTTGGTTGCACTTTATTTGAATTAGGACAAAGGAGAGAGACTTTAACAAAAAATTATTCAAATTTTCACCATCATAATTTTCCATTTATTCATTTATATTAAACACAAAAGTAAGTCGTATTGATTAAGAAGAAAAGTATGCCTGGGAGAACATTTTCCAACTTCCCTTGTTCTAAAACATCACTTTCACGCATTTTAATTGCAGTTGAAATTAGCTCACTAAAACTAGATGGCTTGGCACTCTGTTGAGCTAATTCTACGAGCAATGTGCCATTAGAAAACATTTCTGAGAAATTTCACCGTGTATCGACTGTGTATCCAACGCGTGACTGATGTCTGATAGTCGCATTAATATTAAAGAGAACGGTAGCTTTGAAATCTTTGAAATCTCTCTACATCAAAAGGCCCTTGGGAATTACAGGCGTTTAAACGCAGACACAAAGCCCGACCGTTATACAAGGCCACACATCCAGGATATCACTACCGGTTTGGATGGAAGAACATTTTCTCGAAGATCGATTTGCTCAGCGGTTGGAGTAGCCAAATACGATATCCCGAAGACCACAGTGATTACACCGATAAGTCTGTTCGAGTTTACCATGATAACATTCGGACTATGGAAATTCGCTAGGTCCTTTCGAAGATTCAAGGACTGAACATCTGTATTTGCTACACTGGTGATATTTCAGCGGCATTGAAGAATACTGAACTATACTTGTAACATAATCAATTGTGGTTTAAGCGTCTTGAGGGGTTCAGTGTGGTGATCAACGTAGCTAAATGTATTTTCAGAAACAGTGAAGTCGAATACCTGGGTTACAATATTAATCAGTTCGGAATAACACCACAAGCTTCACGAGTGGAAGTCATCAAAAAACCCTTCACTATGAAGGAGCTGCAGACGTTTTTGGGGACTTACTACTACTAACTACCACGGTCAATTCATCCCGAAAGTAGTTGACTTTCAAGCACGTTTAAAAAATTTACTAGGTAATTCTAAAATCAAAGACATTGCCTAGTTAAACTACACTTACGAAGAATTCAAAAAATGCAGAGATTCCATCGCAAAAGCAACATTGTTCGTCTATATCCGACCTTACGCACCCATAGCTCTTATTACTGATGCTTCCAGTGTGGCGGTCGGCGCAGTGCTGGAGCGAAAACACCATGACAGCTGATTATCCACACTTTATTTTCAACAGGAACTACCAGGATCCGAAAAACGCTTCAGCACATATGATCGCGAGCTATTGCCTATCTAAGAAAGTATTCGCCATTTTCGGCACATCCTCGAAGGCATTGATTTTGTGGCGAAAGCTGACTGTAAGCCATTGGTTAATGCTTTTCACCAAAAAACGCACGAAGCCTCACCTGTGCAAAGCAAATAGCTGTTGTTTACTTCGCAATCCACGACAAAAATTGAACATGTCACCGAAGAAGCCAATAGTTGCAGACGCGCTGTCTAAGATGGAATCGATTTCGATTCGTCGACGATTGCTATAAATCTTCTTGCAGAAGAGTAAGCCAAATCTGGCGAGCTACGAGACCTGATTTCATCACACCTAACGTTTTTGTAGTTAGCTCCAGTATTGTTGAACAGGCGCTCGATTTACTGGGCCACATCTACAGAAGTGGCCAAACCATTCTTTCCTGACCTATTACGGAAGACAGTGTCACCATTCCAGCAGCCGAGCAATTCAAAAAGCAATGAGAAAGAAAATCATTTGATTAAACATGAGTCGAGACATGCAAGAATGGTCCCACATCTGTATCAGTCGCCAACGATCAAAAATCGAGAGACACGTCAAAAATAGCCTTCAAACATTCAGTATTCCGGGCGAAGGTTTCAGACATATCAACTTAGACATTATTGAACCCTTAACACTTTCACTTTGCTACAGGTATTGCTTAACCGTGCTGGATCGTTTTTCTTGTTCGCCTGAGGTAATTTTCATTCCGGAACAAACTGCTGAGACCATGAATTTCGCGATACACAACATCGCTAATATAGTAATTACCACGGATCAAGGGTTGCTATTCACGGCAGCTTTATTTCACGTATTCAGAAAAATACTCGTTTGCAAGCAACCTCACACTACGCCATACCATCTGGCATCAAATAGTGCAATCGACGTTGGCAGCAACCTCTAAAGGCAACAATTATGTGTCACAAGTATAATCCTCAGTGGGTCGACGTTCTTCCTACCATAGGAGTGTAAAGCAGTTTTAAGGCATACCTCAGCGCTTTCTCAGTATAATTAGTCCATAAAATGACTCTACGATTACCAAGAGATTATTTCACCGACTTTAGTACGAACCTTACGTTATCTTAAAGAAAATCCAACGGGACATGAAAAAATTGCGGCCAAAGACAATAGGGAATGGCACGAATAGGACCACATTCATCCACAGAAACCTTCATTCTTGCTTGCACGTGTTTGTTAGGGTAAACCTCGAAAAGAAATCACTAACGCAACCATTCACTGGACCGCATTGAATCATTGAGCGACCATCGTCATCCGTTTATTCCAGCGACGTCAATGGCAGGGAAGTCAACATTCCCATCAAAAGATTAAAACCAGCCTACCATACAATTGGCATAGAGAATTCAGTGAAATCGGCACCATTGATTTCTCGAACAACGAAAATGACACCAGTTTCACAACCGACACTATTATTACCTACCATTCAACCGAAAGTCTCGCAAAATACAAGAAGACAGCGAAATCAATCTCCTGGACACATCAAATAGTGCAGTCACCCCAGACATTCCAGCATCGTCACCGACCATACAGCAAATGGTTCCCCCGATTTAAAGCTCATTTCGCACCAATAGCCCGCTGAACAACCCATATCCAGTACATGTGCGAAGAACTTATTTGCCCTATTCATTCAAACGTTCGGATCAGTATATGACATTTACGAGCAGTTGCTTAACGTCATCAGCTATTTTGCGATGACAGCATTGTTCAGGAGGGAGTGTTTTAGAAACTTTCACAGTTTTGTCACCACGTTGCTACTGGCGCTGCCGTCATCTAAGACATGTTTGTGATCTGTCAGCATTTCATCTTCTCTCGACGAGTCCGCCACCATCAACAGCTACCGTCACCGCGACAGATACGAAATTCGAATTAATTAAGATTAGTAACTAATATAGTTTGTCAAGTAATTATTGGTATTGTCACAGCTCGTGCCAACAAATCTTCCACCCCAAAAGAGAGAGTAGCTGTAGAATGGGGCACAACGCACAGATTAATTAAACGAAACTGTTCATATGGCCTGGTGGCTAGGTTCAGTCTTGACAATAATTGTTGTACTAAATTCAGCAACAAGAGGGATTGCAGCTTTGAATCAAATTAGGTATATTTTTGATTCAAAGAGCCACATAAAATCAAATGATACACGGACGATCTAAGGATCTGCAGAGGGAATATAAATCGGAATTTTAGCCTTGACATTAAATACTGGCATCCAATGCGAGTAATGCAAGACATTTTTCTGGCGGAGGTCCATGCAATTGCAGAAGCGGCAAAACGATAGCCATCTTATCTGATGGGCAAGAATCTATTAACGCCTTAGAATCATAAGAGATAAGATCGTTGATGGTTCAAACCTCAATGAACTTAGTTAGGACACAAGGGTACTCCGTACTGAGAGACAGGGCACGCAGGAATTGAGGGTATCGAACGAGCAGACCTTTTAGTGAGACAAGGATCTAAAGTTGCATTCGTCAGTCCCAAACTTTTTAGGAGCGCTTTGTTTGACGATCCTTAAAAGAAATACAAATTAGGGAAAGTTCCAGAGTTATAACGTAGAAATGAAGGCCTATGATATGAAAGGATCGAAATCCTGCATCAAACTAAGAAAGAATCAGCGAAAGCTCATTACAATATTTCCCATGGGGCACTATAAATTCAAGAAAGTAGTTCTTAAGGGAAATGGAATGTACAGATCCTGTAACTTTTCTGATGAAACACTAGAGATATTTTGATGTTTTGTGGCGCTGTATTCTTGAGGAGGAGAGATAGTCTGGGAACTTATTGCTTACCGGAGGAGCATTTTGTATACCTGGAGCCAACAGGATCATCCACGTTTCTACGAGAAGTTGATCAGCTTGAGAAACTCTGGGTATTTTTAAGAGAATAGAGGCACAATAAATCTGGCAATATTGAACTGCAAGATACCCAATCTATACAATCTGCAATCTATTCGAATTTAGTTCGTGTAAATGCAAAAACAGCATTAAGGCACTCCGGGAGTGCTCGGTTTCGTTTTGCAAATGATTATGCAAAGGCTAAAAAGTTGTATATAGATAAATGCAGGAAAAATTCAGGACTTAATGTGACAAATTCAAAAATCTAGAATGCATATAATATGACAAAATACTCAGTAGAATAATTTTTTGTCATAATTACAATATCTAATTATTTTTGGCTCTTTCCTTTCAATATATTGTCCACTGGGTTTGTTATGGTCAAAAATAAGCAGGTTACCTTCAGGACATAATTTTTGAGCCTCTTTTTTAGTGAAAAATCAGTTTTCTATGAGCTGCAATTGATCTGGTTCTAATACTACAGCATTACCAATTTTAGTTAAAGTATTAGAAAATACGACGTTATTTTTCCGCATTACCTGGGTAAATTTTAAAGAACGCCAAAGAGTTGTACCAGTTAACTTAGATCGAATGTTTGAAAATTGGCGTTGAGCTCACTGGTGGTAACTGCCGTAAATCTCCGATAAGAATAATATCAAGTCCAACATATTGTCCACATATTATTCGCGATGCAATGAAATTTTTCCTGCATTTATCTATATACAACTTTTTAAAGTTTTTGCAAAACGAAGTTAAACCTCCCATCAGACATTCCCAGAGTGCCTCACTGCTGTTAGGGCGTAATCTTCTGATGGTGTGAAGGCATTGCGATATTGGGACGAGTGAACGCGGTGGATCATTCTTGGAGCGTGCAGGAGCTAAAACAGTGCTGGCGAGCAAAAACAGCGTTTTGGCGAGCAAAAACAGGAGCTGGGACAGCGTCGGCGAAAAGGGATGTGGGAACTGTATTGCGGCGGAAGAATTATTTTTTCGCTGCGTTCAGTACATTGTGTTCGGTAGATTGTACGTTTTTTCTGGGCTCACTCTTCTCGCTCACTATTCGTTAAAACTTCCGTAAAGGATGCTAAGCTTCCAAAAAAGAAAAAAAATAGCGAGAAATTTTTCTTGTAAAATACATGAATGTCTTGAGTGATTCTGAAGATGCAGATGAAACCTGCAAATTCACATATTGTATCAAAATTTGCAGATTGCGTGATCTTAAGATCTCATTGAAATTCTTCTATCCAATATTTTTCATTTTTAGATCTAAAATTTTTCTAATTCATTATATTTAAAAAAAATCTAGAATTAGTTGTCAAAACTAATTAGTAATCGAAGAGGAATGTATAAAATAACCACAAATCGTATAATTCCTCTCATAACACTAAACCCCCAATAAAAAACAAAACCACCCCTTCTACAATGCATCACTAGCATTCGTTCTCACTCAGGAACATATTTCAGAAGTCAATTTTCATAAGCTTACGTCACCCGGAAATGATAATTGTTCACCTAATTTTCCATAACTCAACACCTGCTATAAATTATAGCGTGTAGTGCCACAAATGCTCAATCCCTTCGAAGTGATAATTTATAACGCAACCAACACTGTTGGTAGATTTCGAGCCCCGGACCCTCGTAAAAGTACAACTCAACCCTGCGTGCGATTCCACTAGAGGGAGTCAATAACTTTAACAGAAATCATCCCTTGTTACCGTTGTTTTCGTTTTCAGTTCATTTCTTCTAATTGGCTGCAATAACAAGGTCAGCAAGGAATGTTGATTGTGTCGTGAAATGGATGGAGAGGGTGTAATTCTGGGATGCCATCGTTAGTTACAGGGATCAAAGAGTTGCTTCGTCATCATCAGCTTTGAGCCCCGACTTTAGGTGGCTTTGTGTTGCTGGTTGACTTTTTCCAAGATATGTGACCAGATCCTTTTTGAAACTTTTGAATCGCGATTCACTTCAGTCTAAATTTGCAATTTCATTCCACCAAATTTCATTGAACACCCTTCTAAAGAGGAAATGTGTTCGAGTGATGCTGCGTGTGTAGAGTATTCCTGAATTTAATTACTTTATCTAAGCACAGTTTCGTTCAAGGAAAGTTAAGTCATTGTAAAATCGTAACAAATGAATAACAAGAATCCTGCTCTCTTAATGAATTTAATTACCAGCCGATCATGGATGTATGGAGGGTCGCATTGTATCATCCCTTCGCATTCATATGATTTTTTGTATGGTTTTCTGATGTTTAGGAGGTATTCCGGATATTAAAGAGGAAACTGCGCATTTGTTGTAACGTAGGAAGGAAATTGAAAATTTTCTCAAATAATGGAGGGGAATAAAGATGCAGGTAAGGCATATTTATACAATATGTTAAAACTAGGTCGATACTGTTGAAACAACTAAATTATTTTGATTGTAATAAATAGTTCAAGGAGCTTTTTTAATAACATGAATTTTTGTGTTTTAAGAAAATTCAAATCCCCAGTTTGTGCTTTCTTTTCATTAACCTAATACCTGCATCAGAGTAAATACCCTTCAAACTCATCTGATATCATTTGTGGAAAATAATCTGAATTGTTTTATATCGAAGTTTCGGGGTCACTTTATAGAAACTCATCAAATGAGCGAAGCCGTGTCATTTTTGATAAAAGTTGGTGGTTCTCTTTATTTTGATGTAAAATGACATAATTTATCGCCGTTTGATTTTTCTAATGTTCTAGTTTTGGTCCAAGGCTAAGACAGGTGTGATTTTTTTGCTATATTATAATATGCGGTCAAAATTTTTTGAATTAAGATATTTCATTTATTTCGATCGCATTTTAAAGCCTTTAAATAGTGAATGAAAAAAATACGTTATAAAAAATATAATTTTGGTTACTCGCTTGAAGGTATGCTTAAAAAAAACGTGTTTTCAACAATTTTTCATGAATGGCCTTAGCTCCAGTTATTGTTTACTAATTAATTTCATTTTACGCACGTGCTAAGACCAAGTGTGTCTGAACCACTGTATTTAGAAACGGAAGCCGACAACCTTTCCCAAAAGGATCACGATGAAAGGCTAATCCGAAAAGCGAGAGACGTTCTAAAAATAATAAAATTAGCATGCGACTCGCCGAATTTCAACATAGGTGTGAAAAATGGGCTCCTTGAAGTAGAGGAGCTCTTAGACCGCATAGGGCATTATTAGAGGAGCTGTTTAAAGGCCGAAGAGGACCAGAAGGCCGACGAAGAGCAAAAGGCTAAACAAACGCTTAGGGCTTAGCGAAGAAAGCCGCAAAGAAACTCTCTCAAAAAGAGCCAGAAAATAAAGTTCGCATGGAGCCCAACAAGAAAAAAACCTTACGCAAAACAGCAGAGAACAAAGCCACAACGAAAACCCCGGCAGCAAGCACTGCTCATAAAACTCCAAGATGGCCGATTCTATGCACCATAGTTCAACTGCCCAAAACCTACTTGAGTAGCTTGCGAGGGGGCATGAAAGCTGCTGAGTGAGCAACACCACGATGAAAGTCCTGCATCATGGTATCCTAATGAAACCGGTACTGCTGCCATCTGGGCGCGGAAAAATGATTTCTAGGCGCAGGGCTGTGGACGGGGGGATGGTTCCTTATGGGTTCGGCGCTGAGGGACCACCTTCTTTAGTGTGTACCTAACGCCAAACGAACAGATATCATCTTTCCAAGCCAAGTTTAATGCTTTGGATTACGTTTTCTTTAACGCAGATTAAACTTGCTCCTTAGGAGGACTCAAGAGGGGCATGCCTTTAAAAGACCCGTGGGGAAAAACGAATCCTAGATATGGCGGCACTCGTCGTGCTAAACACCGGAAATACGCCAACTTTCCACCGTATTTATTGTGAAGAAACTATACCAGACATGACATTCGCCTTGGAGTCCATAGTACGGATGAGACACATTCTGCTTTAGATCCGTGATATTGTTTCCCGACTTCCGCGCCCTCTACATTCCACAATGGGGTGAAACATCGAAAGGATGGAAGTTGAGAGGTTCCTCGATGTGCTCACGGCAGATGCTCTGATGCAGGGTGATACGCAGGGGACAAAAGAACTGGTAGCTCAGGACGTGATGAACTCAACTATTAGCATCATAACGGTTACTTCCAACTCTTTTCTGCCCTGTCGAACTGTGTGAGACATGCAACCGGGTAGCAGCATATAAGTCGGTCAGGAAATACCTTCGCAACCTGATAAATGACAGAAAGGCTAGCTGCTGACAAGGCCTGGTAGGCAAGGTGAACAGGGATACGTAGGGCCTCGGCTACAAGCCAGTTATGCGGAAATTTGGTGCTCTACGGACACCTTGCATATACGAAGCAGAAAAGATCGACAAACAGTGCGGGCACTTTTCCTCGCTCATCCCATCCATATTGACGCTGCCACAGTGAAAAAGCAATCGAGTGCCCACTTTTCAAACAGCCGGAACTAAAAGAGGTACTCCTACCATTAAAGAGAAGGTAGGCTCCATGCCCAGATGGTGATCAGCTGAGGTATTGCAACTTGTCTATTACCATTGCCCTGACTTGCTGCTCAACACATTCAACGTTTGCCTACGGTACGGGTTTTCCCTGGGACGATATAAGGCTGCAAGGCTCGTGCTAAGCAGGAAGGAGAAGGCGAATTCAAGACCGCCATCTGCATTCCGTCCATTATGCATGCTAGACTCAGTTGGAAAGACCAACTGAGGCAAGACCAACTGAGGTGATTTGCGCACCATACCAATGATACAGAAGTAGTATACGTGATCCAAAAAGCGGTGGCACATAGCGCTACCAAGTGATGGTTGGTTCTATTGGTGACACATAATGCTTGGAAAGCCTTCAACTCCGCTGGATGGGCGGATATTCTGGATACACTGGAAAACCCTTTTCAAGTTTCAAAATGTCTTGTGTAACTTTTAAGGGACAACCTGAAGGAAAAAAGTATTTTTTATGATATGACGTAGGGCCAGCATGTAAGTTACATCAGGTGTAGCAAAAGAATCAATCCTTGTCCATACTAGTACAACATATCGTACGACGGGCTTCTAAGACTAGAGATGCAATATTAGTCGCGTTTGATCGGCTTTATAGTAATTTAAGGCACCGTAGAAAAGGCACAATTTAGATTAGGTATAAGAAGATTATAAGAATACTGCTGACAACCAAACTGTCCTTGCCAACATATGTGTTATTATTGAACCTAAAATAGCTCTGCTTTATTGTGGTCTTAACTATGACCAAAGAAAATGAATGATGCGAATAACAATACAAAGAAGCGGTTGAATAAGGAATCAGGCGTACTAAGAATACCTCTAGCGACATACTCAGGTCAGAGAAGAATATAATAATACTTTCCGACGACAAGCTGAAAAGTTATGCCCAAGATAGAAACAACTGATCATCAACATCAAGATCTAATAGATGAACAAAAACATAACTCTATATGAAGTCAGATCAGGGTATACCTCTATTAAACAACTAAGAGATTACTTCAATCTTTTCAAATAGGCACAAGGAGCAATCATAGGCAACTCAATTGAAATGTAAAAAAAAATGGCTGCAATATTTTCAGAAGCTTTTCACAGCACCCCCGACAACTACTGAAGCTTTGAACATTCCAGAAGCAAAACAAGATGTCTCAGTTTTACCATCAACCAGAACGTAGCGTATGCAGCAGTATGCGATCTCAGAAAAAATAAGGCTTCTGGAGTTAGTGAGATACCAGCTAAACTGCACCAGAGGGGAGTACTTGCCTTAATAATGCTCATCACTGAATAATATGCAGAATATGGTCAGAGATGCAGTTGCAAGCGGACTTGCGACAAAGTATAATATCTCCTATTCACAAAAGGCAGACAGACAGGTTCAGGTGAGAAAATTCTACACGGATCCCTTTACTGTGTACGGCTTATAAAGTGCTTTCCAAAATTCGTAGGAAGAAAATTTAAAACTTTCTGTGAAAGGGGGGGGGGGCTTTTAATGTGCACGGTCTACATTTGACCAAATATTTTCAGTTGAGCAGGTGCTCAGAAAGTGCTTGAAATAACACATCGAAGTGAAAAAAACTTCTTTTAAGACTTAAAAAAAGCATACAATTGTGTCGACAAAACTGCTCTATGAAAAATAATGCTTGACTTTGGCGTCGCAACAAAGCTTGTCCACATGGTCAATGTCATGATGCTAAACACAGAGTTGAAGGTCAAGTTAAACGGCAAACTAACGGAGGGATTCAAAATAAAATCAGGCTTAAAATAGGGGGATAGCCCCAATGCTCTTCAATTTTGCGCCTGTCACTACGAAGACGTCAGCTGAAACCTCTGGTACACTAACGTTCAAGTCCACACCATAGGTTGCATATAATGATGACCTCAATATAATGGCAACCTGATAACCTAGCCTGGAACCGTTTGAGATATTAGTTCGAACTAAGCCTCATTTCAACGAAGACAAGCCCTCTACAAAAATTCGATATAGAAAGGCTCAAAACAGGGTTTGTGACACCAAATTACTCGGAGACCAACAAATTACTCGGGGACCCTCGACAAGAAGCAGCGAGCTATGTGTGGAAGTGGAAGTGTCTATTAAGACCGTAGCAGAACAGACGATCGGATATCAAGCCCGGAAAAAGAAAAATGATTGGTTCGATGCTGTGTCAGAATACGCTCGGTGAAAAGAATCAGACGTACGAAAAATATAGGTAGAAACACCAGCGCAAAGATAATTAGAACTCAGAAAAGAAAATACTATGACAAACAATTGAGAAGCGCCAATTTCGTCTAGCGAGCAATAATACAAAACAAGCATGCAAGGTAGTGATACATCTGAAATGTGGTTATCAGCCAGAGACCACAATCTGCGGTGATAATATCGGCAAAATCATCGCCCATAATAACATGAGCATCATATTTTAAGAACCTCCTTCATTCTCTGCACGGCTCCAAAATATCGGAGCCGATAGATATTCCTGGAGAGCTTTCATAGGCCCCACCAACGCTGGATGAAGTTTACTCCACCAACAAAGCTTAACAGAATAATAAAGCACCAAATATCGACGATACTTCAGTGGAGCTCATTAAATGCGGTGGCAGCGGTGTTCAGAAAGCCATTCGCAAAATCATCCAGCACATTTGGCAACAAGAACATATGCCGAACGAGTGGTGTCAATCGATGATATTCCCTACCAACAAAAAAGGTGACAAGCTACAGTCCGAAAACTAAAGAGGCGTATCGTTACTTTTTACGGCGTACAAAAACATATGGAAAGAATGGAAGAACACAGGCAGCCAAGACGAACTTTGAAGCTTAAAGCGCAAAGAAAACATCCAGTCGCGAAGCCGAGGAACATGAAAAACTTCACTCAATGTTCATACCAGATCGCTACATGGAATTTCCAATTGAGGTCGCAGTGTGACGACAATTGGGGCGACTACTACTGGAGGCAAAAGCCCAACATGCTGCGATGTCATAAATGATGATAGTGAATTCAATTTAAGCCCTTCCAGTTGAGAGCATGCTTTTTCCTACTTGAGTCCCGATTTTCCATGATGAAATAAGCCTATTAGTTATTGGAGTTATGTTGTGAAATATTTACTAAAGTTTGTATTATTCAGATTTACATGAAAAGGTACTAAATTAAGAATTTAGCGCTTACTCTCCCAAGCCGATTCTGAACAAAAATTTATTTGGTGAATGGTAGATGATGCTATTCAGTTTTTATAGCCCTAAATTGTTCAAAAAACTATCAGATCTCAAACAAAATCGCAGCAACACTTCATGTGTCTTAATTTTAATATTCTTGGGCTCCTAAAACCGAACAATTCAGTTGCCGCACAAATGAACTCATATTTGCACATGTCAAAGAACAGCAAGTCCCATTGTAGAACCAAAACATTGAATCAATAAATAGTATTCAGTGGAGGTGTATTCTCTAAGTGGAAGATCAAAAGGAAAATTTTATTATTAACATTATAACCATTTTCCTGCCGTTCACATAATTTAATGCTATCGAAACTCATTCATTTCGATTGATCTACGCGACTGTGTGTAAATAAATAATCCTCATGCAAAAATATAAACAAAGTTGCATTGAACAACATTGAATTGAAAATAATGTGCTATTTGATTTTGGCGAAAGCGTAATTGTTTTGTGCGTTTGATATGCGTGACATAAAACGAATCAATTTGGAATTATTGTTCTCTTTATGGACAAAGGATTAGGCTTTTGTCTGAGTAAATTAAAGTTTTATGGGTTTGAATTTTCTACACATATTTACATAACCATGAAACAGGCAGGCTTTAATAGGTCCTGTTTACTCGACAAGTTAGAAGCTATTCATCTTATTAACTATTCAATATTTCAAACTAAGATATTGCTGGATGTGAGCAACAAAAAGACAGCGTTCATGATATATGCACATCAATTACTTATCTTGAAACTATTTTACCCTCATTGTAAATCTTCTTTGAAGTCTAGACTTAAAGTCTTCTGGAACCGAAATTTTCAGCCCATAATGCACTTATAGGTCCTAATTTAATTCAGTAATATATAAATATTAACAGGAATTAAATTTTAACATTGAAATTTAGTAATATAGGGTTTTGTATTAAGGACATAACAATTTCGTATCTATATACTATATGAACGCACTCTTAAACTTTTTTAATGCACTGTCAATGTCAAAACGTCGTTAAAGTCAACATTTTCATCACAGTAAAGTTCACGGACCAGCAACGTTTGGAAATTACTATAAAATTCCTTTTCATTACTATTATTGAAAAATCGTCTTCAGTGATTTGGGTTCATCATCGACAGCACACCTTGCCCCTATTGAACGGGCAGGCGGTAGTACGGAGAAGGCATATCACAAGGTGAACTTGGGGCTAAGATCCAGATTATCAGGATATGGCGCGAAGTTGGAAGCCTACGTCATGGACAAAATAATAAAACCGCAACCGTCTCAGAACTTGAACACATCGGGATGGAACATTCCCAAAAACATAAGGCTGGCAGATCCAGACATCCAACGAACGGAGCGCATCGACATGTTGCTGAGTGCCGAACATTTCTACGAAGTCCTAGCTATTAGACAAATAAAGTTGGGCCCACGCTCCTAGGGTGGATTGTAGCCGGAAGAGTGATCACACCTCAAGTGTCTTCCGTGACATACGGCATCCTGGCAGAAGATAACCAGCTTAATCAGCGCATCAAGCGATTTTGGGAGGCCGAGGAAGTACAGGATCCGCAGCACACGCTTATGTTAACATAAAGGGCTTGCGAAGAACATTTCTATCAGACAATGACAAGACGTCCCGATGGTCGTTTCTTGGTTAAACTCCCATTCAGTAAGGATCCTGAGACATCAGGTGATTCCAAAGCGGTGGCCACTCGCAGATTCACTGCCTTAGAGCGTCAACTGGAGATGAACCCTGATCTAAGACTTCCATACGAGGAAATCATGGAGGAGTATATTCGGCTTGGGCATATGGAGGAGGTGACGTCGCAGCAGCAAGAGGTATTAAGATACTTCCTTCCACATCATTGTATCCTGAAGCCCAACAGCAGTACAACCAAGCTGCGGGTGGTTTTCGACGCGTCCAGTAAGACGACCACAAACGTTTCGCTGAATGATGTTCTTCATACAGGGCCTACTGTGCAGGATGATCTTTTGTCGATTCTCCTGCGTTTCAGAATGCCTTGTTTCGTATTCACCGCCGATATCGAGAAGAAGTATCGGCGCAATCCTGAAGACCGTCGATACCATGGCTCAATTTGAAGAAATAGTTCAACGCAACCAGTGCGATACTATCAGTTGAAAACAGTAACCTACGGCACAAGGTGTTCCCCGTATCTAGCTACAAAATGTCTGCAGATTCCAGCACAAGAGAACCAGCAGAAAGGTCCCCTGGGCAGCAACGCGTTGGAGAAGGATTGCTATATCGACGACGTCATGACCGGGGCAGACAGTTTAGAGGAGGCACTGCACAAACAGGCGGAACTATGCACCATACTTTCGAGCACAGGTATGCATTTGCGCAAATGGTGTGCCAACCATCCTCTATTGTTGAAGCAGATTAAACCTGAGGACCAACAGGGCCAGCTAGACTTCAGTAGTTTACACGAGGACTATATCAAAACGTTAGGAGTCATCTGGTGTCCAAAGACTGACGAGTTCCAGATCCAAATCAACCTGGATCCAACCGATGCGAAGTTCTCCAAGAGGACGATGGCATCTGATATAGCCAGAATGTTCGATCCACTGGGCATTCTGGCTCCTGTGATAGTAGCAGCCAACTATTCCTGCAGGAATTATGGCAATTGGAATTGGACTCGGACGCAGCATTACCAGTGGGGATCCATACCCAGTGGTCCGATTTCCGCAGTGGTCTGTCATCATTGCAGTAGGCCCGATTTTCTTGACACATCAATACAGGCGAGAAATCCGTGCAAGTACAGTTGCACACTTTTTGTGATGTCTCCGAGAAGGCATATGGCGCAGCGATATACTCGTGCATGTAGTCAATCCTGAGGAGCGGTCGAGTCATCGCCAAATTGCTGTGCGCCAAGTCAAGAGTGGCCCCGATCAAAACACTTACTGTTCCGGTCTGGCCAATTCGAGGAAAACAGCTCGCTAGATCGAGCGTTCAACGGTGCGTGTGGTGCACCCGAGTCAAGCCTAAGCTGTTCATATGTCATGGGAAACCTGCCGAGTGCAGGTATTCAGCCAGCTCGTCCGTTCATCAACTCCGGCGTTGATTTCTGTGGGCCTATGATGGTCCATTACCGAGGTAGAGGTACCCGACCGCAAAAAGCTTGCCATATTTTACTGTTTCACTACAAAAGCCGTACATCTAAGCACAGAGGCATTCCTCTGTGCTCTCAAACGTTTCATTGGACAATGAGGACACTGCCGAAACCTATTTTGCGACAACGCCACCAACTTTGTGGGAGTCCACAACGTGTTATCAGAATTGTCGTCCTCGTTATATTCCAACGAAGCACGTCAAGAAATAACAACGGTGTGCTCCAGCCGGGGAATCAATTTCCGCTTCATCCCTCCACGTGCGCCTCATTTTGGCGGCTTGTGGGAGGCGGTCAAATCAGCCAAAAATTTGATCCACCGAGGCGTTTCGTCGGCGACTTTCACATACGAGGAGCTGCATACCTTGGTGGTTGAGGTGAAGGCTATCCTCAATTCTAGACCACTGACTCCGATGTCAAACGATCCCAATGATTTGGCAGCCTTAACTCCAGTACACTTTCTCATCGGAGAACCCCTCACAGCCATGGTGGATGGTCGCGCAGAACCAGTCACCGGAAGTCTCCATACCCGATGGAAGCAAATCAATCACATCAAACTCAAATTCTGGAGACGAAGGTCGCACGAGTACTTGGCGTAGCTGCAGCATCGTGTCAAGTGGAGACAGTCACACCCCAATGCGATCCCGGGAACAGTGGTCATCATAAGCGAAGATAACACCCCATCGATGAAGTGGCCACTGGGGCGAATTATCAAAACGTACGAAGGCGCTGGTGTCAAAACCGTCTCTGGAACATTGAAAAGGCCAATACACAAACTGGCCCCGTTACCAATACTCGACGACGCTCAGTCTAACGAAGAACCATCACAAGCAAGTTCCCCCCACTTGACGAAGGAAGGGTCCCAGATCAGCGGCGACGACATCCCGAGGACAAGGACCGATGCGAACCGGCAAGTCAATTGTGGCGCTCCTCTTGATGTGCCTGCTAGCTCCCATAGCGCACGCCTCTCCAACACAAGGCTCAACAACCAGACCCCATAAGGTCGAGTCTACTTATCTTCCAGCGAGGAAGTTGCTCATTTATTACGATTTGGGACCGTATTGGCGGGAATTGGCTGTTCTACAGAACAGGACGAAAATTATGGACTCTTTCAACGACTCCACTCATTTCACTAGGTCTGCATCTGAAATCGAGAAACTGCGACGACAACTACAAGCGCAAGATGTTTCATGGACCGATCATGTGACCGACCAAGACATCCACCAGTACACCATCGGCTACCTGGGCATTTTCGAATTAGTCATACTGGTGATCTATCTCCGCTGGCGTTCCTGCAAACAACAATCCAATCTGCATGTCCAACCACCAGTGCCGTTACCTAGACGCTACAGCCTACCGCACACCTTTGAGGAGGTTGAACGGACCGTTCAACGGTGGATGTTGAGTTCCTGACACCCCTAAGCGCCCATCACGGCCTGACCCGGTAACATCAACGCTTCAATCAACTTACATAGTTATTTAAGGTTAATTAGCACTGTAATATTTAGCCCATTCGTAATTAATTCGATTTATTTGATTGATTTATCAGTTGATCGATCATTTTAATTCAATTCACCAAATTTAATTCGCCACAAAGCGAAAATTCTTTAAGTTTCGAATACCACATTTTTATTTTAATGAATCGAGTAACTCATTTTTCATTCATTTTTTAATTTTTCAAAACTTTGGAACAAAACTTTATTCATTATTCAATTGTTGGTTGGTCTGCATCATAGCTGTTAACTTTTTAAGAGAAATGTAAAGTGAATAAACTTAAGACTGAAAATAAAAATAATAAAATCAAAGTATGATAAAATGTCGAGAGATATGCCAAAACTTAGGACTAATGATAAAGTTCAGCTACTAAAAAAAGGTAACTGGGAACCTGAACTAGTGCTCGATATTGATAAAAAATAGTCAGATCTTTATGAGAAATCGAAAGTTCTTGAAAAAATTTGACATAAATAATTTTGAAATGAAAACGAATGAGAATTATGATGAATTGATTAAACGATATTTGCCCAATCCTAGTAATAATGTAGATTCGAATCCTGAAAGTAATAATGATACAATTAGCACCACTAAGAAGGATGAAACCAGTAAGCATAGCAATATAGAATTGAATAACAATGTAAAACTATTGTTGATGCCAAGCAATGGTTATATTAGTTTAATCAATTTTTTCATTCAATGTAAATTTTAAATTTTTTAATTTGTAAATTTTATCTTTTTTGATGGCCTCTCACTTTTAGAGACCACTGTAAGATTCATTAGCCTGCGCGGATTCGCTGACGCTTGTGGATGCGATGAGCAAACAACAAAGTCCATGTGCCAGCGCATATTTGCTTATCGCATTCGCGGGCATCAGCAAATTTGCGTATCACATGCATGCGAGATGGCCCATATCCAATTGCAAGCACAAGTTATCGCACTCGCAGGCGTCAGCAGATTTGCGTAGATGCTCTCGTTACGATATCCAATTGCAAAGGGATTATTATTGTGTTCCCATGCGTCCCATGCGTATTTTGCAAAGGAGGTGTACGAAACAACCAAGCAAAATTACGGGCGTTTTGGCCGATACTTCCGCGAGCAGCTAAGCGGAAAGGAGCCGGTGGACCCGGTGTTGAAGACATCCAAAGCCCATCGGGTCTCAGAAAGCCCGAGTTTCCGAAGCCTCAGCGATGCAAGGTGAGGGACATATCCGACTACTACGACGCTACAACGCCATGGCCGATTCGCTGAAGCGGACGATTGCTCGCTTGGATCGTGAAGATATGACGTGAGCATGGAACCTGAGCAGGCTGAGGACTCTACAACAGGGATGGGAGCAGCTCGAGCAGGGCTACCAATCTATCTGCAAGCTTCATGAAGACCCTGATGCACAGGGATTCGATACTCTACAGCATATCCGTCTGGAGGAACTTGTACAGGATTGGGTGATTCAGTTGGAGGAACGGTTGGATAAATTCGACACTACATCTTGCTCACCAGCTCCGTTCACGGCTTCACTCAGCTTGCCGTTGCCCAAAATCCATCTGCCTACCTTCGATGGGGACTACTTGAAATGGCAACAATTTCGTGACTTGTTTTTGAGCATGGTACACAATCAGCCCATGTCGAATTGCCAGAAGCTTTGGTACTTCAAGTCTAGTCTCCAGGGAGCAGCGGAGCTGTTGCTGCGTAACTTTGCATTGTCAGATGACAGTTACGACTCGGCTTGGACAACGTTAAACGAACGGTTCAATAACCACCGGCTGCTGGTATCCACACTCATACATAAATTGATGAATCAGCCGAGCCAGACAAACAATGGACCATCTTTGGGCGCCTTAAGGGCCCTGCATGACACCGCCCGAGAATGTCTTAAAGGCCTGGAGAGCTTGGAGGTGCCCATTAAGAACTGGGACCCGCTGTTACTCTACATACTCGTCCGAAAATCAGACCCAGCTACTCACGCACTTTATGAGCAGTCACTATCCAATCCACGTCAACTTCCATTGTTGAGGGATTTCTTGCAGTTCCTTGAAATACGCTTTCAGGCTCTCGAAGCTCTCGGCCAAAGGACTAGAAAGCCAGACAGCAGTCGTCGGAATCCCGTTAAGTCTACTGTAGCCACCGCAACTGCTTCACCCACTGTATTATTGCCCAGATTTCTTAAAGCTTGATGCGTCAGGGAGGCTGAGTTTCGCTCGCTCGAAGAAACTGTGCGTCAATTGCCTTCGAGAAGGACATCAACCATCCAGCTTTTCGTCCGGGAGTTGTAGAGAATGCTCGAAGAACTACAACACCCTGCTCCATCTGGGTGGGGGCAACAAGCCCAAGCAGGTCAAGACGGCCCCGGGAGCACAGCAAATTCGAGACACGACCCTAAACAGCGGGCGGAACCGGCGTCATTGGCTTTAGCGACTTTGACCGAGCGCTGACAAAGGGGATGCGTACTATTGAGCACAGCAGTCGTCAGGTTATTCACACCCGCCGGTAAGAACACAGATTGTCGAGTGGTGCTCGATCCGGGCTCACAGATCAACTTGGTGACTGAGCGAATTGTCAGGAAGCTTGGTTTAAAGTCTGCCCCCACCTGACAATCATCGAAAGGGTGGGCGGTGGCGCCGAGAAGGCATATCACAGGGTGAACCTGGGCCTGAGATCCAGATTATCGGGCTACAGCACGCAGTTGGAGGCCTTCGTCTTGGAGAAAATTATACCTCCTCAACCCTCTCAGAGTCTCGACATATCGGAATGGCATATCCCTGGAAACATTAGGTTAGCGGAATCCGGATTTCATCATACGGAGCGCATCGATATGCTACTGAGTGCGGAGCAGTTCTACGAAATCCTTGCCATTGGGCAAATCAAATCGGGTCCTGAACTCCCCGTGCTCCAGAACACGCTCCTTGGGTGGATTGTCGCCAGACGAGTAGTTACACCTCAACCGCTTCCAGTAACATGTGGAGTTCTCACACAAGAGACTCAGCTGGCTCAGGCTATCAAGCGATTCTGGGAGGTTGAGGAAGTCCCGGATCCACAACGCAAATTCACCGCAACTGAAAGATCCTGCGAATTAGATTTCATTCAGACGACTCAAAGTGAGTCCGATGGCCATTTCTTGGTGCGGTTCCCCTTCAAGGAGGACCCGGAAAGGCTGGGCGACTCGCAGAATATTGCAATAAGAAGATTTCTAGTGATCGAGCGAAATTTGGAGAAGAATCCCGTTTTAAGACAGCTGTATGTCGGGTTCATGGACGAGTCTGAGCGACTGGGACACATGGAGCAGATTATATGGTCAGCGAATAAGGAAGCTCATTATTTCCTGCCGCACCACTGCGTGCTGAAGCCAGATAGCAGCACCACCAAATCGAGAGTAGTTTTCGATGCGTCCAGCAAGACATGAACCAACGTTTCCTTGAAGTACATCCTACATACAGGACCCAGTATTCAGGACGAGCTGTTTGCGATCTTGACCCGTTTTCACCTACCACGTTTTGTATTCACGGCCGATATCGCCAAGGTGTATCGGCAAATACTGGTTCAGCATGACGACCGCAAATTTCAGTTGGTGATTTGGAGAACGAGTCCAGCCCAGCCTTTGCGATATTACCAACTCAAGACCGTTACGTATGGCACGACGTGTGCCCCATATATGGCAACCAAATGCCTCCAGGCTCTGGCACGGGCCGAACAAGATCGAGCGCCCTTGGGCAGCAGCACATTATAGCATGATTGTTACATAGACGACATCATGACAGGGGCAGACAGCTTGATGGAGGCCGTTCAAACACAGGAGGAGTTGCGCTGTTGTGTTTTGTTGGAAGATTATTTGTGGCCAGATTTGGATGAACTTGACAATCAATGATATGCGGTTACAACAAGATGGTGCAACTACCCACACAGCACGTCTCACAATCGATTTATTGAAATTTATTTATTTATTGTTATGTCCTTAATAGAAAATCCTATATAACTCAATTTGCACTTTAACGTTCTAAAATAGTGTCAGTTTCAACCTAAGGACCCTATAAGTAGTTTGTTTAGGGTACTAATGGGTTCAAATGCTACCAAATTGAAGCCTCGGTGACCTAAAAAATTTCAAAATGAGAACAATCATCCTAAAATTAGAAGTTTAAGGGCAGAGATTGGAATAAAATTTACTTAGTGCAATACAAAGTGCTTGCTACTCTGGTATAGTCGCGAGTTTCACTCAGATTTAAATAAAACATTCTGCAAATATCTTTATAGTTGCAAACTTTCTTTCCTCCTTTAGCCAGCTATGTTGACAGACTTCACTTTAAATTTTAATATGCTACACGTAAGGTTACCACCTCTTCCGAAATTTCCCGGAATTACGTCCTCAAAATTTAAATCTCACAGCTCCCGGGAAAAAATTAAAATAAACAGGATTCTTGCGGAACTTCAAATTTAGCTATGATATACTTGCAGCTAAAAAGCTCAGTCGAAGTCCATAATATAACGCGTGATGGTGGAAATCACATAAATTTTATCTGTAGATTCTACAATATATCGTATTTTGTTGGCAGGAACTAAGCCAGTCATATTTTACTTTCTCTCAGGTAAAACACGCACAGTCGCTTTACCTAATAAGTGAGTTTTGATCTTCATTATAAAAAAACAAGTTAAAAATGTCTTAATGAATATTCTGTGAGTGAAATTTCCCTAACACCACTGCCACAAAAAAGGCTAAATACGGCAAATACTCGACATCCTTTCAAGATCGGTGGTTAGTGTGATTTGATTGGCTTGTGGAGAAGGCAACTTTTAATGAAGAGCATAAGTTATGCCAAAAAATAATCAGTATTAAGTAGGAGGATGTTAGAGTCGTAGATGTACTCACTAAAAGCAAAAAATATCAATCGTGAAGTTTAAGTAAGAACTCTTCGGAATCAGTTTCGAAATATTTTCGAATCAGTCATCGAACGAGAAGGGCAATATCTCTGCAATTGAGATTTCTTTAGTCTACCACGGGATTCATCACCGTCATAGTTTTAATAGCCAAGTCCAAAATCCTTCTTTGGCGAAAAAATGTCCTGTCGCAAAACCAAATATGCTAGCATTTGCGAAAGTGTGCTTGCTCCTGCAGCTCAAGATATATTTTTGAGGGAAATTAAGGAGGCTGAGTTTTTTTTCAATGGTAGCAGAAGCGCCTAACAAAGGCAATATCAAAAGGTTTCCAGAAGATGTATATATCAACAAGGAAAGTGGAATACGCTTGGAGGCTGGCATTCTTTGGGGAGCTCCTCCCCCATGTACCCGAGGAAATTCCCGCAGGGGGAGTGCCGATCGACAGAAGCACTCTTGGAGCTAGCATTCTTTGAGGAGCACCGCTCCCAAGGACCAGAGGATATGGAGGGCCCCGTGAAGTTTCCTCCTGGAATGACAGGTAACGACCCTGACTGGATCTGGACTACGCTTTGGACAACGAACTCAAATTGAGCCTTTGGGCTGGTGGATATGATGGTTGTTTCGCACGGAGGCGCCGAGGTGACACTCGTGCGTGAACGGCTCCAATTCAACTATCATACCGCCTCCATCCCGGAGTAAGTTCGAAGTTCGTACCATTGGGTTGCTGGCGTAGCTTCGGTTGAGACGGACTCCCACCTGTCCCCAGAAGGGCTTGTGCCAACCCAAGCATGGCCTTCCTGCTCTGAAAAGATAACCATGGGACCAAAAACGCGATTACACATACGAAAGAGATGGTGGCTCCGAGGGAGGATCCAATAAAATTGGAGCAACTTTAAACCCTCAAAAAAGATAAAAAAATCAAAAAGAAGGCAAAAATAACAACAATTACGGCACAACTAATGGTTGCGGCCATGATGTTTACAGCATATTGGGAGTGTTTACAGCATAGCGGGACGGGAAATGACGATGAATACAATGACAGTAAAGACGGAGGAAAAAAGGAGTTTAACAGACAGTCTCCTGTGGAGATTAGCAGACAGACTGAGATTCCTGCGGCGTTCGGGCGCAGCAAAAAAATGATGCGAATGCCAGAGTGTCCTTAAAAGGAAGAGCGGGAAATTCTAAAAGGCGAACAAAATGTTCGAGCGGTGGAAGAAAATATAAAGAACATCGAGAATTCGATAGTTACTGCTGCGATCGCTGCCGAACCGAACGAAGCAAGGGTCGTAAGTCCCAAAATAATAGCGAATCATCTTGAAGTCCACGAGGAGACTCCGGCCGGAAAAGCCTCGTTGTGTGATTTCATCGCCACCACCGAAAATGGGGCCGAAGTACTGTAATCCCAAATGGAAGCCAATAATCTCTCCCAAGAAATGTGGTTGCGAAGTACAATTGACGCCCAGCGAGGTGAAGAAGTAAGGCTAATCTGAAAAGCTGGAGATGTTCTAAAAAGAATGCAATCTACATGCGACTCACCAAAAGTACTAAAGATTGTGCTCCTTGAACTAGAGGAGCTCCTAGACCGCAAAGGGCATTATCGGAGGAGCTGGTTTAAAGCCAAAGACGACCAGGAGGCAGAATGAGGGCAGAAAGCTAAAGAAGCGCCGAAGGCTAATATAAAGGGCACGCGCAAATAGCTTCTCCATCCAACATCAAGAATGACGTCTAGTCCAATCGAGGGAGATCGGGATGAAAGAAGGAAGGAAGAGGCACTTGATGGGCACGGAGCGCCAGATCAGGGGTTCCAGACAGTGCTTACAAAAGGAGCGAAGAAAGCCGCTAAGAAACTTCTTCAAAAAGTTCCAGAAAGTAAAGTTCGCACTTATGCCCAACAAGCAATAAGAACTGATGCAAAACAGGAGAGACAGAAGCCCGATAAAGACCCCGGCAGCGAGCAATACTCCTAAAACCTCCAGATGGCCGATCCTACGCGGAGTTGCTGTGGGATATCAGGGGAAATGTACAGCCCGAAGATACTGCCATTAAAGCAGTACGGCCAACGCGGTCGGGCCATGTACTTGACGAGCTCGGAGCAGAGGCCGACAATAGGGAAGCATTCTGCGACGGAGTAAAGAAAGTCCTCGGCAAAAGCGCAACTATAGCCTCGCTCGAACCGATGGTAACGATCGATATAAGAGACATTGACTGCGTCACGATTAAGATTCTGGCCGAGGTAGAAGAGGCCATCAAAAGGGTGGTACCTAGCGTGGGCAAGATCAAAGCTAGGCTGACACCAGAAAACCATAGGGGACCTGACCAAAAAGAACGCCGAACAATTTCTGAATATGGGCAAAGTAAGAATAGGGTGGGTTGTCTACAGGATACGGCGAAAGCAGCGCCTCTTTAATGTTTCAAATGCCTTGGCTTTTGTCACGCCGCACAAGTATGCAAAGGACCCGATGGAAGTTCCCTATACTACAAATGCAGTGAAATGAGACATAAAAGAAAGAGTGTACAGAGGAGACAAACTGTATTCTTTACCAGGATGCTGATCCAAGACCGGATTCAGGGCACGCCTTGGGATCAGGCAAATGCCGGGTTTCCCAGGAAGACCTAGCCAAGGCAAAATCAGAGCTTCGATGACCCGCATGCTGCAGCTAAACCTACACTGCAGTTCAACCACCCAAAATTTGCTTGAGCAGTTTGATAGGGACATGAGGGTCGACTTTATGCTGCTTAGTGAGCAACACCATGATTAAAGTTCGGCATCATGGTATCTAGATGAAACAGGTACTGGGTTTGCAACAGTGATTTTCAGAAGGATAGCTGTGGTTTATTTTAGTGGTTTAGTGTGGGCTCGGTGCTCAGGGACCACCTTCTTTAGTGTGTACCTAATACCGAACGAACCAATATCATGTTTCCAAGCCAAGCTTAATGCTTTTGAGGGCGTGGTCTCGAACTCAGACGGCAACATGCTCGTTGGGGGAGACTTCAACGCTGAAGCAATCGAATGGGACATGCCTCAAACAGATCCGCGGGGAAAACGAATCGTAAAAATGGCGGCAAGGACGGCGCTTGTCGTAGTAAACACCGGAAGTACGCCGACTTCCCACCGTATTGGCTGTGAAGGAACCATACCGGACGTGACATTTGCCTTGGAGTTCTTAGTATGGAGGATACACAATTGGCGAGTATTAGAGGACTACTCAGCCAGTGATCATCAGGGCATTTTGCTTGAGATCAGTGATGTTGTCTCCCGACGTCTGTGCTCTCGGCTTTCTACATGTGGAACATCAGAAGGATGGACGTCTTGGAGTTCATTAAGGTGCTCACAGCAGGTGCCCCGTTTTACAGGAAAGCAACATACCCAACGGACGATTCCGAATACATCGAACCATATGCCATAATTCACAGGATGTACGATCTACTAAATATGCCAGCCAGGGAGAAGGAAGTGCAGTATATTTTCGATAGTGCAAAGTTGAATGAATTTAAGCCCTCAACGATCAAGAGAACTGCGGATGGAATCAGAAGAACTCGGCAAAGGAAAGAACGCTCAACATTACTCAACCCAGATTCGGCAGTTACTTATTACGAAGGTGTCACCGATCAATTAGAAACGAGGCTGAAAGAATATGAGTCCATACGAATAATCGAATTGAATTCGAATATACGACAACCACACGGAAAATTGGGCATCTACCAGATTGAATGCCCTGACTGTCATGAAGCATACATTGGGCAAACAACAAGAAAAATTAACACCAGAGTGCGAGAACATTTAAGTGAGCAAGTGAAGTGAAGATGAAAGGGAAGAGAAATAACTTTATGTCAGCAGTAGCGGAACCATAGATATAGATAGTACTGGATCCGAAACTGGTCGTGAGAGCCGAAGCAATTAGCAATCTTCGCTAAAGTTGTGTGAAGTTGAGGTTTGAAGTGATATGCTTTTGTTTTTGCACTTTATTCACTCCGAAACACGTTCACGTTTAAACAGTTTTTAATTTTGAAGATCGCGTGTACGAAATCGGCACTTTAGTTCACTGTTATTATTAAAAATTTACGAATTTTCCATCCACTTTGACTCATGAGTTTTCTCGCCGTTTTCGCGCCTCTTTCTTTTGCTTTGACGTTCGAGTTTTCTGTGAGTCGTTTGTTGTGTTGTACTCAAACTGTTTTACGAATGATAACGGAAGCGTGGTTGTGTGCACGTGAAATGAGATTTTTTCGGTGTGCGCGGTTGTCAGTGGGGGAAGTGATTCTTCTGAAAAGAGGAAGGAAAAGCCTGTCTGGAAAAAAAGGGGAAGGAGAAGCGGAGGGAATCATATAGTTTCGAGAGCGTAAATTATTTATAACTTATTTATGTGGCGAATTTGCTTTTCACATGGACGAGTACACAGATTCGCGTTGCTCGTCCATTTATTTTTATGTCTTTGAGCGGAGCATATCATAACCGAAGGACACGAAATCGCAGTGGATGACAAAACGCCAGTACAAGAAGCAAGAAATGCGAGAGGATTAGGATACAATGGAAAGTCTCGTCATGTTTCGAGAAAAAGCCGTACTAATGAACAATGATGCAGGTAATTGCAAATCCTGGCTATTCAAGTTAATCACTTAAGTAACCCCTTCAAAAATAATTGATGAAATTTTAATAAAGAAATTTTGATTACCATCGTTAGAATATAACATTCAATGTAATTAAGGATTTATTACATAAGTACAATTTCTAGGTTAAGCAAAAAACTTGCAAAGGGAAAACCAAAAGATAGCAGTTGAAAATCGATTACGACATATAAAAACTCATTACGCGAAGTTAAAAGGAAGCTTTTCCTTTTTTTATATTTGGAAGTATTTTGTGAAAAATAGATCTGTTACGAACATATAAGCTTTCTACAACTATTCAAAAAATTAAAGTGTTTCTGAATTCATATACATATAACTGCAGAATCACTTTGAAAGAGACTGTAAATGTAATAAATGCAAAACTATTATTTTGTACTATGAACATTTTATAGTCATTTTCATGCCGATGGCCATCGACCAGCAAATGACTTCGCAAATTGATTGAAAACAGCAAGGCTCGCTCCTGACAATATCTTTTGAATAATTTGAATAAGAATCCAGGGGGCCTTGGCTACGAGCCTGTTATGCGGTAGCATGGTGGCCTACGGATGCTACGCATACATGAACCGGAAAAAAAGGACTAGACAGTGCGTTGAAGCTTTCCGCCGTATGGCAGCAATCGAGTGCCCACACTTCACATAGCCGGAACTAGAAGAGGTAGTCCTTTCATCAAAAACAAGAAAGGCCTCAGGCCCACATGGTCTTCCAGCTGAGGTGTTGCAACTTGTCCATCGCCATTGTCTTGACTTGCTGCTTGGCAGATTCAAACCTTGTCTACTGGATAGGATCTTCTCGGTATGGTGGGGGAGGTGGTGAGGCTCGAACTGATCAGCAAGGGAAGGGAAATTCTGGGTTGCCGTATGCATACGGCCCGTAAAGGATGGGAAAGTGCTAGAGAAACTCATCCAGGGAAGACACACTGACGCAATTTGTGCTGCTGGAGACCTATTTTCTCGTCAGTATGGCTTTCGTGAAGGTCACTCCACCAATTGATGCGATTGAAGAGGTGGTAAGCGCGGTCGAACAGCCAATATGAGACTAGGTGACTGCTTGCGGGTTCAACCTAGCACTGCAGAAAACTAAAATGGTCATCTTGACAAAGAAGAGAGCCCCTAGAGTAAGGATTATCGGTATTGGAGACATCCTAATCGAACTGAAGTCACCGGTAAACTACGTGGGGCTACTGATCGACTCGAAGGTGACTTTCTATGAGCAAACCAGGGCAAAAAATGTGAGAATTAATTGCCCGCGAGGAGAGATAGCGCTCACTCAACGATTATCAGCAGTCTTGGGTGAATCGCGTGATGGGAAGTTGGACTGCGCGGATCATCGTGGATCTGAAACCGAGGTTAAATCGAAGGCATGGTGAGACTGACTTCTCTTGAGTGGGCATGGGTGTCCTCAGTCTTACCTGCACAAAATTGTCACGGTCCCTGGCTCTAAATTTTGCTCAGAAGAGGAAGAAGATGCGTGTCACACACTTTTTCATGAAAAGAATTGGACAGGCTTCGGCAGGACCCCTACAAGGAAACGGATAAGTTCATCCCGGATACTAAAGTCATGGTCATGTTTGAATCGGTTGAAAAATAGATCCATGTGGCACATATATAGGAGGACTCCTAAAAGATAAAAAGGACTCACAGCATTCGGGGCTGAGGGATCACTTATCTAGCGATTCCTTTTCTTGCCTCTACTCCCACTGGAGGAGACTTTTCTCAGCTTGAAGCTGTCTCACGTTGTAGAAAAATGAGACCTAGCCCGTAGTAGTATGTCGAACAGTTTCAGTCTAGGTTCTCAGGTTGACAGGGGAGGTGGTCAGTGGGTAGTCTACCCGCTCGCTAGAATGGGAACTTCACACAGTACGTAAATGGCATCCGGAATAGATTTTATGTATGTGAAATTTTAAGTAATAAAAAATTAGATTAACATGCATTTGCAATGAAATGAACATTTACTCAGTGATCAACGAGGAAGCCACTTTGAAAGAGCCGTTCATCCCTTCAAAATTTAGCAAGTTTGCAAGTTTATTACTACTATTGAACATTTAAAATAATTTTTTTTGTTGAAATGAAAGTCAAGCAGAGCCTAGGACATATACGAGTTATATACATACAATATATTTATATATAAATAAATATATATATATATATATATATATATATATATATATATATATATATATATATTCTAGGTTCTGCTTGACTTTATTTATATATGGGCGATATAGTAGTTCCTTATTTTGACACTGACAACTGTTTCCCGCTCAAAATTATGTTAGTGAGTCAGTATTAACCTTCTGTGGAATAAAATCAATCGATTTACACTTGAACAACGTTGAGAAATATTGAAATCGAACTGGATTCCGATTTTTTTCAAAAAATCATCTTTTCTGATGAGGAACATTTCATCTCGGCGACTGTGTGAACAAAAAACCTGCCACATCTGAGGCTCGGAAAACCCACTTGTGATTGTCGAGAAGCCAATGCATTCTCAGTGAGTGACAGTGTCGTGTGGATTCTGGAGTCGTGGCATCATAGGAGCGTTTTTCTTTGAAAATGAGGCTGGAGATGCTGTTTCGGTCAATGCTACAGAGGCATGATAACCGACTTTTTGTGGCCGGAGATTGAGGATTTGGACTTGACTGACAAGATGGCGCGCCATGCCATACAGCTCATCAAACAATCGATCTTTCGCGCACGAAATTCCGAAACCGTGTAATCAGCCGCCTTGGCGAAGCCGAAGCAATTTGACACCGTTGGACTTATTTTTATGGGGTGCTGTGAAAGATCGATGTTATGGGGAAAACAACAAATAACTCAGGACCTGAAATTGAATATTTAACAAACCATTGCTAAGACAGGCCGCGAAACCATCAATAATGTCTTGGCAAATGGGCTGAAAGGATGGCCTACTGTCACGCCAGCGGTGGCAGTCATAGGAATAAAATTGTATTTCACAACTAACGTGAAGGCGTGTTCTTGTGAAAGAAGCCAAAATATAAGAAAAAAATTTGATTTTAGTTCATTTGCTGCTCTTAAATAATCTTGACAACAGTACCAGTGGGGCCCTGGTGGCATCCCAAAATTTTTGGCAAAACATTCATCATCTTCACTTTGTGTCCCCTATGTAATTATTTTTAATTTGAGGTTATTCTGTGGGGTTTTTCCTTCCCAATGGAAAATTGCTCACATTTTGCCTATCTTCAAAGCTAGTGACCGTAATATCATCTCAAACTATCGTCCTATTTCCCTCATTACTTGTTTTGATAAAATCCTTGAACAGATAGGTTTTTATGTGCTATAATTGCTTATCCTTTCATCTTTAGCTGATCAACGGCATGGTTTTGTCAGAGGCAGAACTACTTTTACAAATTTACATCATATTGCAGTTGCTCTCGATCAGCAACGATAAATTGACGTTATTTTTACGGATTTCTCTAAAACCTTTGATTTAGTGGATCACTCTCTCCTGTTTGAGTGACTTTTAGGGTTCAATGTTCCTGTTGGTTCTATTCTTGGCTTCTCTCCTATGTCCTTTATCGTCAATGTGTAGTCACTTCTAACTTTTTCTTTTCATCTTCTTTTCACCCCAGCTCAGGAGTTTTGCAAGGTTCAATACTTGGCTCCATGCCATTTTCGCTTTTTGTCAATTATCTCCCTTCTTTTATTACATCCCCTTGTCTCCTTTCTGCAGAAGACTTCATGATTTTTCAGGTTATTGACTCCCTCTTCGACGTTGATATCCTTCAAACCGATCTTCAGCGTGTTAGTGACTGGTATGAATCAAACCATCTCTCCTTAAATGTCCCCAAATGCCATCAAATGACATTCTCCTGTAAAAAATTTCCTATTCTCTCAACGTTTTGGCTTGTTTATATTCTTTTGTGTAATGTAACCTCCTTTAAGGGTCTTGGTGTGCTTTTCGGTGGTAAACTGAAGTTTGATCTCCACATTGCTCTAATTATTGAGAAAGTCTTCCGTTTAACTGGGTTTACGATCCATTTCCATTCCAACATATCATCTCCTGTTTATGTCTTTGCTTCTCACTAGTACATAGTAATTTGGAGCACTTGTCCCAAGTTTCTAGGCCCTACCACAGGAAGCACATCGATGCTCTTGAGTTGGTTCAACGCAGATTCACAAGGTCTCTATTCTTAAAATTCAACCTTTCTTACTCCCCTACTGATAACAGTGTACATATTTTCAACGTTCCTACCCTCGAGTCCAGACGATCTTTCTTTGCCGAATGTCTTTTGTTTAAGCTTCATTATAGTCTTTTACCTCAAAATGTATGCAGGTAGATTAATATATTTAACGCTGTTCGTCCTAATGAATCCTTGCTTCAATTTCTTGTTCCGTATGGACGTACTTACACCTTCTTCCACTCTCCCTTACTACGCAAACCTCGTATGAACAACCAGCGAAGTTCTGGTCCTATACCACAGTCTCTTGGCGTATTTAAAAACTTATTGACAAATCAACTTTTTAAATACCCCTTTAATTCTTAATTTTTGATATCATTGAATTGTGATCGTTTTTTCTTTAACTTATTCCATATTTAGAATTTATATAATTTTATATTCATCAATGAAAAAATTAATTGACTTGTAATTGGACTACTGGTCTGTAAGTTGATTTTGAAATAAATAAATGGCTAGCAATCCCAATTTTGTTGGTTTCTTAGCATAAATCAAGAACTTGACATATCCCCAAAGAAAATAATCTGGAGGCATCGAGGTCGATTGACTGGACCATTTCATGAAAAAATGTCGTCTTCGAATTTCGTTTCCAACAAGGCAATTGTTTGAAGGCTGTGTGGTATGTAGTGCCATCCTGTTGGAACCAAATGTTTTCAATGTTCATCTCACTGGCTTTTGGAAGCAAAAATTTATTGAGTATGGTCCGATAACATTCAAATTTACCGTAACAGCAGCTCCTTTCGCATTTCAAAAGATATAGGGGCTGATTTTTAGCATGTACACTGCACCACACAGTCAATTTTAATGGATGCAATGGAGGTTCAATGTATTGCCTTAGATTGTTGTCACTCCATATGCGACAATTTTTATTTTTGACATATCCAATTAACCAAAAATGAGCATCGCTGAACAAAATTTTACAGTAAAAATCTGGATCGATTTCCAATTGATTCTGAGCTCATTCTGTAAACGTTTGTGATGCAAACAATGATCATAAGGATAGTCTTGAACCAATTGAATTTGTAAGGATATACACTAGATCTTTACATGAAATTTTGCGTGTGGTGGACGGACAAAACCAACGTTCTTGTGAACATCGATAAATTTACATCCTGTACAATCAATATAAGAAAATAGTTGGTACTAAAATTAATTTCATTAAAAACATCAGTGGATATTATGTTCACGTACGAAAATATGTTTTGCTTACCTACACATATCAAAGGGCGCATCCATCACTCTGAGAATTGGTATCCAATACAAAATGACGGTTAATGAAATAAAGCTTCCTACATTGTTTTCAATTTTTATACAGTTACAATTGAATGCGTGTTTTATATGTTCATTGCTTTTTTATCACTTGTCAACTGTTCATTCTGCCAGCCCAACATTTTCTTTGCTCTTTGATCATTTATTCGTTTGCTGTTATGTACTGTGCACTAATGACATCAAATTCAAAAAGATATACATTAAAGATGATTTTTCCGGGAATAGCATCCATTGAAAAACAAAAGAAGAATTAAAAGAAGAGCACCACAGGTAAATGTACAAGATCAAAAACATCATCATTCCGTAAAGGATAAACATTTCCGCTCGGCTTGAAACATTCCCTCATCATTAGTTTTCCAGCAGTCTACTCAACATTTTCGTCCTTTTGTCCGTACCTTTTCCATTTTAACTTAATTGTGTTACTCTCCCTATTTTGCGCTTTCCATGATTTTTGAGCCGTTTTTGATAATCTAATCTACATAGTGAAGTAAGAATAAAATTAAATAAGATTACAAACGTCTGTTTTCTTCCTTACTGTGAGGGTCACAAGTCCCCACAAGATGTACTTGTAGACAGGGTAGACCAAAAGCAAAACTCCTTGTGATTTCTCGCATCCAAAAAACAGAGACTAGACCAGTGGAAAGCGGACAGACAAGAAATGTAGGAAAGAGGAAGCAAACAAACAGTTTACAAGATTTATTTCAATGTTAGGACAAGGATACGTGGAGCATGCAGAACGAAAAAAAGCAACAAATTAAGGGTTTGTTATTATTTTACAGTCGTGTACCAATCAGCAATTCGAGTAAAAGTCAGACAAAATACTGTATTTGTCGTACTGGAAATTGAAGGGCGACAATATCCCTCTAAAAGCTTGATTCCCTTTTGATGGCATGCATGAATCCTTTCTATGTTTATTTTGGGGTGGTGGATTCAATGTCGCGAATTTTCGTCTCGCTTGTTGTTTTTTTTTATTATTGGCATTTTTTCATTAAGGGTTGTGTTATTGCTCCATTATTATTTCCGATTATTGCCGGAACGGAAATGGAAAAATTGTAACTATTTGTGCTGTTGTTGCAATGAATTTTTCCTTTTCAATATTGAATACTATAGTGGATGCGTTTATTATGATTGACGACATTTTATTCTATGTAAATTATTTTTTTTTAAATTTCAGAATGTTTGTTGATTTAAATACTACTTACGATAGCCAAATAAAATAATACTTTTCTTGCGATCATTTGCAATAAAGATAGTAGGACTCACCTGAAAAAAAAGGAAAAAAAACATCATTATTATGAATACTTCATTTTCTTTTTAATTTATTATTACTGCCCCTTTGGGGCCTTCGCATGGAGGCAGTTAGAGTATCGCATTATCTTGATCGAATGAGTCGGCACTCGAGAAGGTGATATAGTGAGTACCATGCTTCGGGCGTTGATCCGTCCGCCCAGCTACGATACGTTGTGATTTTAAGCCAGTAGGTACGTATCATAGCTGAATGGGATTGTTCGCACCAACGGCGTTCGAACCAGGGACCTTCGGCTTACGCAGCAAGTACTCTAACGACTATACTACGAGAACTACTTGATTACAGTATGCAATTATAAGGGTGCAATGAATTAAAGTATGCATTTATATGTTTTATCTGTTTATTTATTCATTCCATCTAACAGACTGAATACAATTCAATAACAAAATGTAATGCAGAGAAAAAAATAAATCATATCAAATAAAAGTTAATAAAGCAACGAAAATTGCACATTAAGCAAATATTAAATCTCTTAGTGTTTTTAAAATCCTAAGTAAGAAAAAGGGAGAGGACCAAGCTCCAGATTATTATGATTTCTTAGGGTTCATAAAATTGTTGAATGGAAATACGAGTGTAAGTCAGTTCTAGCATAAGGTATAACAACATAAGAGCTCATCCGAGATCAATGAGAAGTTTGTCAGAAAAGAAGCTAAGAAAAAATATTTATCGGGACTTCGTGATACCAAAGTTTATACAAAAAACATTGTTCAAAATAAGTTCACCGGGATATTAGAGATGGAAGACAAAGGAAGGATAGACTTTCATAGACTGAAAAGGCAAATTGGACGTAAGGTAAAGGAAATGCGTAAACTTTCCTTGGACAGTTTTTAAAGAAGATACTAGATGGGAATGTTGCGGGGACTAGATAGCAGAACATTATGCCAGCATAAGGCGCACAAGACAAACAAATAGAGGGATATGCTATCAAAAGTATGTACATCCCTAAGGACTAACTCAGAAACTTTAGACGCCTTAGTAATCACATTTAAAACATGCGTATCAAATTTGAGTTTCAGGTCAAAGTTAACTCCAAGATTTGTATAATATATATAATTAAAATTATAAGGAGAGCCCTTGAGAGAAAAAGTTATATTATGACGTTTAGTAACATTACGATATAAATCGTTTGAATTAAACCATTTATTTAGAGCGTTCAGATCAGTTTATAGGAGCTGACAGTCTAGATGCGGTTTTTAGCAGTCTAGATCGGATTTTTAACACTTTTCCAACAGATAAGGAAAGTACCAGTACTGAAACTGAGATTGAGGAGGAGACACAAAGGAAATCTTATTGATATTTTTTGCAAACCATCCGGGCTGACTTTAGGATCAAGAGAATTGATCAAAAGTTCGGCTGTACAAATATAGGAATTTGAGAAAAGAAGGCGATTAGGTAAAACAACAGGATACACAGCTGCAACAGAAGGATAAAAGGTCAAAGAGAGAAATTGGCCGAATTATTTAGTAAGTGTCTGAAGAGAAGAGTCTTCTACACCCTTCCTAGAGACCTTATTAGGAATAGAAGAAGAAGAGGATCTCAGCGACTTGATATAACAACAAAAAGGGTTTGTATTACTACCCACAAGAGAACTATCCACACGTAAGTCTTCAAAGCAGATTTGATCTCTTTCTTGGCAATATCATGCAACCTGCCAAAATTACATCTAGACTGAAAGGTGCCAAGTGATTTGAAGACACAATGTGGGTTAATTTTTTGTTCGTAGAACACTAAGTACTCGCCTAGTAAGCCAAGGTGTTTGATTAACTTTGCGGGACATCTGAAGAGATGTAAAGTAGCCTCACAATTCACGCCTCCTAAGGAACCCAACCAGTTGACTGAAAGCAGTTTTATGTTGATAGCTTCATAAGCTAGCTTTAAAAAAGTTAAATTTGGAGCAGCATGGGATTTGTGACATTTAATTTCATCGATAATAAGATCTATAGTTAAAAGAGGATGATGCCGATTGTAAGGCTTGAGAAACAAATAGGAGCTAACTGGAAAATTTGATAGAACAATGTCAAGAAGATGACCATTAGGATTCCGGATATGGGATATGATTAAATTGAGAAAAAGAGCAATGAAATAGGAAAGATGATATCATGTCTGGTAATGCTGGATGACAGCTGCCGGCGGCTGATGATGCAGGAGGGCAGATAATGGTGGACGATAATTTATGATAGTGGTTGAAGGCAGATGATACTGGTTGATAGTTGATGTCGGCCGATATTTGCGGATTATTATGGGTGATGGCTGATGATGACTCACTGTGGCAAATGACGCCGGATGATACCTAATGATGATGATGGCTGACGATTGTGAATTATAGCGGATGATAATTAAAGATGGCTGATAATGCTTGGCTGATTTATGGGGATAATGGCGAATAATATCCTATGAAGACAGATGATATTGATTAGTCATGGGTGACGGCTGATGTTGCATGATGACGTATGATGGCTGTTGAGAGGTCAGACGTAGCTGGGTGATGGTTCATGATGGCGTATGATACTCGATAATATCTCCCGATCGATGATGCTAGGTGAAGATGGCGGATTATGATGTACGAGGATGGATTAAGACCTATGACTGTGGCTGAAGGCGGATGATGCCGGTTCCTCTACGAAATTGCGACGTGGATTTAGTTGCAGCCACATTCTTCCAAGATGGATATACATGTTTGGAATACCTACAACTATAACCATAGATCAAGGATCGCAGTTTGAAGCTCATCTATTCAAAGCTCTTACGAAGCCGGTCCAATAGAATCGTTGAACGCTGGCATCGAACTCGAAAATTTTCGTTGATATGCTCAGAAGTGGACTGCGATCCTTGACATTGTGCCGTTAGGCTTACATGCGGCTTTCATAAAGGATTTTGACTATTCAGCTGCAGAGAACCTCTTCGAGCTCCTAGATAGTTCCTTTTTTTTGGGCCTCGATACGCCAGTGCTACAATTTATTGAAGGGATATTCAAAAAGCAGATGCATCTTTTATCCCTGACGGTTCACCACAAAAAGTCTAATTTATTTTACTTCAAGAGCTTTTATTCACACTTACACGTTTTTCTGAGAGTTGATGTTATTAGAAAGCTTTTGAAACAACCCTATATGAATCTATACCAAATGATTAAAAGCATCAGCCCTATGACATTTATTATAAGTGTCGATGGACGAGAAGTGGCTGTGTCACCGGAGCGTCTCTAGCCTGCAATATGAGAACGATCAGTGGGCAGACTGGAGTCCTCACCTAGAACTTATGGCTGCCGCAGCAAAAGTTCCAGCGGTGCAAACCAAAATACTGTATCTGCGGTAACATTGTTCAGAAACTCGGAAGGGAGTGCTGTAGCGGTCCCGTTCGTGACAGACGGAGGTTGCCTTGAGCGTGAAGAAGAAAAAAATTCAGCCGCTAAACGTGGGTACCTTCCGGTTATCACTAGACGAGAGGAATAACAGCATCCACAGAACCTTAGCTTGTTATTCTACTTTCGGAATAAATTGTATGTTATCGAATATGTTCGTGGAGTTACATAGTTAGTAGGTGTTAAGTAAAAAATTATAGCTTCCTGACATGGTCGAATTTCATGTAATACATCTTAATAAATTTTTAATTTGCGTTACGACAAGTGATCACTTTTCATTCACAAGCTCGCTCACATTGATGGATGCAATGCAAGATAGGGTTAAAAAGGTAGGAAGAGAATTTTTTTTTGATGCATCATTTACATATGTGCCCAAGGCAATTTTAATCCAATCGCCAAATTTGGCTAATCATGAGCAGTTAACTTCTTATAAAAAAAAGACAAGCAAACAAAGTAGTGAAAAGCCTGAAACAACGAAGTTATCAACCCAAGAGCACGCTCTGCCGTGATGAAATCAACAAAACCGTCACTGATGGAAACAGGATTAAGGAAAGATGGGCATCATATTTCAAGAACACCCAAAATCGAAGCGTAAATATATTCTCGGAGAGCTTCTATTGGCACCACCAACTCTGGATGAAGTTTGAGACACCATCAAGGCCCAAAAGAATAATTAAGCACTGAGCATCTATGAGATTCCAGTGGAACTCATTAAATATAGTAACAGCAGTGCTCAGAAAGCCATCTGTAAGATCATCTAGCCATCCATAGTCATCAGGAACATTTTACAGCAAGAACGTATGCCAAACGAGTGGAGTCTTTCCACAAGAGGGGGCAAGCGACAATGCGAAAACTATACAGTCTTATAACTGCTTTGTTCGGTGTACAAAATATATTCAAAGAATTTAGAAAATAAAATCAGATCATACGCCAACTGTATTATTGGAGAGTATCAAGGCAGTTTTAGAGCAGGTGGATCAACCATCGATCAATTGCTTGCAGTCAAGCAGGTACTTGCAAAATGCTGGGAGTTTAACACAGACGTACACTAAATTTCTGTTCACTTTAAGCAAGCATGCGACAGTATTGATTTTAACGTACTGTACCAAATAACGCTTTGCTTTGGCATTCCAGCCAAATTAGCCGTCCTACCAAAATGACAATGACGTCCGCAACTTTCCAAGTCTGCATCAATAACCAACTCACCGATGCCATTGACTCAAATATCAGACTTGATCAGCGATATGGGCTGGTCTCATCGCTAATCAATTTGACCCTGGAATACAACATAAGAAAACTACCTGTCGATACCAGAGGTACGTTAGTAGACAAGTCGAGTCAAGTGGTAGCCTATGCGGATGACGTCAGTATTCTGTCACGATCATTACCGACCGCCAAAAAACTTTTCCTGTAACTCGGCAGCGAAGCAAAACTAGTAGGACTATAAATCAATGAGAACAGAAAAAAATTTATGACGCAGGTAAAATACCTCAAATACACCAAACATCACACTTGGCAAATACAGTATCAAAAATCCGAAACACAGAACTGAAGGATGTAGACCCGAGGGGAAACCAAAGAAACTTTAAACAAAAAAATGTGAGGTTATTTATTTATAAATTCATCTTACAGACTAAGAAGTATAATTACAAAATAGATTTTAAATTTAATAAATCTAAATTGAGAGTTATAAGCAGAATATTTAGTGGAAAAAGCTCATTCTTACAAAGAGCAAAATGCTTTGACGGTTAATTGACACAAAGCAAAAACTAGTTAATCAGAATTCATAGTTAAACAAGTCATTAATCTATTTTCAAATACAATATATGATGAAGAAAAAAAACCGAGCTCAATGTCATTATGCTTCCTCACAATTCGCGGTATTAATGAATTAAAGTACACTTTTGTCCAGGCGTACAGAACTTCAAAAAGATTATAGGAATGAGTAAGACGTACTATCTGCCTGAAGTGCACGTATTCCCTAAGAGAGGACGAAATCTGATGGTGGTGCAGTTTATATAGGAAACACTGATCTCAAAATGTTCTACGAAACAACAGAGAAGAAAGACGAAGTACAGATAAACGGTGCTCGTAGTATTCATAGACCAAATTGAATTTGTAGAACTGGGTCACTAAATACTGATGTTGAGAGGACCCTACAACCAAATAATACTCAGAATCGCGTGAATAAGGCAGATTAATAAGCGAACAGCGGTAATAATGTTTGCGAATTTGTGAAAATTTGGCAAATTGAACCCAGAAGCCTTCGATGCTCTAGCAATTATGCTAAGGATATAGCCATCGAATTTTAGCTGGCGATCAAAAAATACATCAAGGGCTTTGCATGAGTCCGATGTGGAGAGGATAACATCATACGGGGAGTAGTTGTATGTTAAACTAATTATTTTAATAGTAAAACTCATCATGAGATACTTTGAAATATTTAAACAACGGGAATTTGCCTTACACCAGCTGCGAAGGTTAATTAGGCCATTTTGGAGAGATCTAATCATACCGAATACTTTGAAATCATCAGCATATATAAGGCAGGGAGCCGATATTATAGAGGGGAGGTCGTTAATAAATAGTAAGAGAAGAAGTGGCCCAAGTATTGACCCTTGAGGGACACCAGAAGATGGATGAAAAGGAGAAGGGATTGTTCCATGAACAGCAACATGGCAAGAACAATGGGAGAGATAAGATGAGATCAAGGAAAGTAGGGAACCGGAGATACCAAGCATGGCTAGTTTTCGGCGAAGAATATAATGGTTTACCGAACCAAAAGCTTTGGAGAAATCAATGAAGATGACATCCACTTGAAGCTGTTTATCCAAAATTCTTGCGATATAATCTGTGAAATCAGCTAAGTTTGATGATGTGGAATGACCCTTCAAGAAGTCGTGCTGCTGCGGTTTAAAAACCGACATCAATGAAATCTGTTGTGAAGAAGGCGTTCAAGCAGCTTAAGAGAGCAGGGGTATGGGGTGATAGTTTGAAATGATTGATGGATTACTAACATTTGCATCTTTTCAATGAGTGGGAAAGATAACAATATTAAGCCTGAGGCTAAAAATAAGGAATAAAGGCAAGCATAGAGAGGAACTGAGTGACTTCACAAATATATTTCTATTAGGACCAGGACTGACATTAGACATTAGGGATTCAACTTCAAAAGGATTGGTAGAGTAGGATTCAATTAAGACAAGACTGGCTTGAATTGAGTTAGTGGAAGGATACATTGTGTCTTGAGGTAAAAAAGCAAAAAAAAAGAAGGGGGTAAATAAGTTTGAAATATCATGTGGGCAAGAGGCTTCAGTATTTCTCGATTTAACATTACAGGCAATAGGAGAAAAAGATTTTTTGGATCAGACATAGTACCAAAAGGATTTGACATTATTTGTCATCAAGGAACTCTCTTAGCTGTTGAAGTAATTCTTCATGGCTATTCTCATTTCGTTTCTAGTGATGGAACGTGGCCTACAAAAGTCAGATTTAGGTTTTTCAGATCCAGTTAGCTTGAAGCACCGATGCCCCTTGTCTTTGGCTTTTAAAGCACAGAGTACTCTGTAAGTAAGCCAAGGCCATACGAGAAGCTTGCAGAGGCGTTTATTTGGCAATCAAATTATTGATGTAGTCTTACAATTTGCCAATAGCACTGTCGCTATCAAGGCCAGAAAAAAAGGTGCACCAGTCGACAGAGTCTGTATTAGCTTTAATTGCTTCATAGTTAGCTCTTTAAAAAATTGAGCGTCTTGGGGGTTGGATGGTATCAATAGCTAAGTCTAGGGACAGAGGTGGATGATGTAGATCTAGCTTGATATAGGATGCAAAGCATGAGAAACAGATACACAATAAGGTTGGACGTTTGAACGGACAAGGTCAAGTAGACGACTATTAAGGTTACGAATATAGTTAAGTTAAGAATGAGAACAGAGCGAAAGAAAAGAAGAAAGCAACAAAGAAGGATGATTTTTAAAAGGAAGTAGGAGTTGTGTGGATGTCCCATTCCACAGGCGGTAGATTGAAATCCCCACACACTAAAATTTTGCAATAAGGATGACAAGCAAGAAGATAAAAGGAAAATTCATCGAAGGGTGAATTGCTGGGAACATACACTGTTGAAATTAATAAGGAGGTATTATGTGGAAGAAAAGTTTTTACGATTACGCATTCAACAGCACAAGCGAAATAGAAGTCAGCACATAATTATCTTATAATAAATTTACGAATGACTACAATACCCCACCACCATGAAATAAAACCCTAGCACCATCAAATAAAATCTCACAACCATCGCACTTGTTTACGTGAATTTTTAGCACTTGAGGGGACAGTCCCACATTTCAAGATCCAAGTGACGATACACTCGAACCTGCTTTTAACGCGAATATTGGTGATGTATAAAAAGGAATTAGTGTAACAAAATCAAACTGTTCATACTTAAATCACTGAAAAAAAATCAATTTGGAAAAAGAAAGTCTATGTTAAAATTCAATTTATAAATTTTATTCCTTCGAATTATGTTGAAAAATCGTATTTTTATATTGAATCTCATTTTTTTGCTAAGTATGGGGCTTCCATGCTCGCGAGTGACATGACGACTCATCAAACACCTCATCTGTCAACCCAAATACTCAGTCTGGAACCGTTTGACATATTATTTTGGGCCAGGTTCAGCTTTGTTATCCCGTAAGGAACCTTTAAGCTCGGATATTCCTCTTCTAGCGGGAAGACAGGGAGGAATCGCCAGAAAAGTAATCACCAAACCCCACATCTCCGACTACTGTGAATCCTATTTAGCTTTCAGGACTGCCCGAACATAATATACCACATGGTTCCATTCGTCAACCGATCCAAGTATTACCACGACGATACTAGCCGTAGTGAGCTCTCCCGTCACCTTGTGGCGCAGTCTGTCCCAGTTTTTGCATGCAAAAATGTGTGGCAGGCATCGTCTTCCTATCCTGAGCAAAATCGAGAATTGGGGGACCGTGAATTACCAATTTTGTGCAGGTAAGACTGAAAACCCCATGCCTGCTTAAAAGCTGGGTCGCATAGAAGTAATTCTCCCCATGCCTTCGAATTAGCTACGGTCTCACATCCGGGAACAGGTGCGCTATCTACTTTCTCTTCGTGCAATTCACCCAGGAGTGCGGCTAGTTGTTGAGTGAGCTCTGTGTCTCCTCGTGAGCAACCGTTTCACTCGCGTTCTTGCCTCGACGCAGGTAAACAGTGCGGCGCTCTCTAGAAAAGAGGGCAAAAGATTTCATGCCTGCAATAACTCTCACCACCAAACCAGAGACTATCGGATATGAACATGCAATCCTCAGTGCTCCTCTTCTCTGTACCTGTGCCAAGCGTTTTCGGTATAACGTCTCACTGAGATCTTTGCCCGATATTTCTGCTCCGTACAGTAGCACTGATCCTACAGCACTCATCAAAAGCCGTCATCTTGATGGGTTGACTCCCCCTGAGTTGGCCATAAGTCGACTCACAGCCGATACTCCCGAAGCAGTCTTCCCAGCCGTTGCCCTGATTTGCTCAGGGAAACTCATCTTCCAGTCGATTAGTAGCCTCAGATCCGTCACCGCTGGTTTCGATTCAATCAGTAAGTCGCCAATACTGCTCATCATTACTCTAGGGATTCTATTTTTTTATCAAGGTGACCACTTTGATTTTCTCCAGTGCTAGACTGAACCCACGAGCAGTCATCGAGTCTCTCACTCGGCGCATTAGTATACCTAGCCTAAGTTGCTCTTCTTCAACGTTATCTCCAGCAACTAGAGTCGCAACACCCGATGTAACTTCCGCCCTTCGTTGGCCCTGTGTCACGTCATAAAGCAGGCTTCGGTCCTTCAGGTAGTCCTCAAATGGGGTTTCCAGCGTATTCAGAATGTTTACCTATATAGCGGAGTTGAAGGCAGTCTAAACCTGAAGTATCACTAAAAGAACTATCCACCGCTTGATGTGGCTACATGTCTCTGCCTTTTGGACCGTGCTCACCACCTCTGCAATCGCATTTATGTTGGAGTGATGTACTCTGCCGAGGAGATAGATTCCTAGCAGCACGAATCACGTCAGTGATTGTTCCCTTGATGAGTTTCTCTAGCAGTTTCCCAGCAGTGCAACTCGATAACATCCGAAAGGGACAAATCGGCAAATCCATCACCGCCAATAGAATGAGCTAATACAATAATGTTGGAAAATTCATCACTGTTAGAGACAAGGGAAGCATTGTTTTTTGCACATTCTGGCTAAATAGCTTTCTAACATGAATTTTATTTAGTTGGTTTAAGCTGAAGCAATGTAAGTGTAATTTGATTTATACAGTCCGATATTGAAATTTTTTTCCATGCATCCATGAGTGTCAGCGTTACATCTTCGTTCATTTGTCCAAAATATATTCAAACAATCGGTTTAACTACTCGTAATATGTTTTGAACGCTGCAATTAAACCCTGATCTAGAGGTTGTATCAAGGATGCAGTGTTCGCTGGTAGAAAACAAAGTCTTACATTTGGATGCTATGAGCTGGTGCATTGCCTAGAAATAAAACCACTTCTAACCCCAGCCCCTTGTCTCCTATATAGACTCAAACTTCTGGGACGGGCGGACAGAAAGGACGCGAAATTAGTAGGTCGTTGTAAATAAATTTTGCAAAGCCCTAGAAAAGAAATAAACAGAGGTAATAAGCCTGCTTCTATGAAAGGTATCCTTCGGAGAACTTGCTTTAGATACTTAAGATGATTTTAATTTAAATCGCAGTTCATCTAAATCTTTAATTTAGCTAACAGGAATCATTATTATAGAAAAATTTGCTAACTTTTCTATTTGTGTTATTTCGAGTAAACCGTGGAAAAAAATTGTGTTATTTCAAGTTCGTGTAAAATAAGTTCATGTAAAAACAAGGTGTATTTCACTCGCAAACCAAATGATTCAATTCAACAATATTTTGATATAAACTTGGCAATGACAGCGACGATGTGAACGTGGCAACAACGTTGATGACTGACGTGTTTCAAAACAATGAAGCGTCGTATTTTAAAAGCTTGAGTATAACAGATGGATAAAAGCCCTTAAAGCGTTTCAAATAAAAAGAAAACGCCTAAATGTTTTAAAATAAAACAACCAAACCCCTAGTGTAAGCTAAAATAATAGGCCCTTTCAATTGCTATATGAATTTAAAGCATTGATAAATCTAAGGAAAGAGAAACTTTAAACGAGATGCATAAACTAGAAAGTATATTCAGCACTTCATCAAATAACCTCGCGCCATTTGAAATTGAGCTATACAATTTATCATCGTAGCTATAGTAATTCGGAGGGTAGCGCCATTTATAAGCTCATAGTCATATCTTGCGTAGAAGCAAAATCAGGAAGTTTTCAAGACATACATAAGAATCTTTCGAACAATCCTCGAATTCATATACTAGTTTGAGAAATTTAATTATCTTAATTATCAACTCCCTACGTCGACTCACTCATGTTTGCCAGAAATTTTCTAATTTTGTGCTCTTTGATAATCACTATATCAAAAGGCCTACTCTCACAATTTATCCTTTGGATATATTCGAAAACTTATATTCAATTCCAATGCATTGCAATCCTTAGGTGGTATTGATACCATTCAAATAAGGAATAGAACTGTTCGAATGCTGCAGAGATTGTGATGGAGATTCCCTTTCACCTGTTCGTTCAGAACGAATCCTTGAGGAATGTGTTGAGAACAGTAGACAGTATATCAACTAATTCATATCTACTCGTATAAAACACGTCTCCCTATTAGATACATGAGTTAAACGTTGTGCTTCGTTCCATGCGACGACCGCTTCACGCTAGTAAAATTCAAATAGATGAATAACCGCTCCTTGCAGTCCTTCTCACACTCCCTCACGCACACTCGAAATTATTTCGAATGATGAGAGTTCAAAAAGTTGCAGGGAATTGTATAATCCTTTAAATTAGACATCGACGATTGTAAACTTAGAGCACGCTTTTCTACATTTTACAGATATTTCGTCTTCGGTTTCCAAGGATTTGACGGAGACGAGCGGAGAAAGGGCTAAATGTAAATATTCATCGCTTAAGATAATATTTTGGGTTGTAAGAAATTACTCAAGTTTGCTTTGCGGTAACGGCCCACGAGATTCACTCGTTTGTCTTGTCATCTTTACAGGGTGTTATTCCGTTTCGTTTTGGTATGTTTGACGGAAATGTTCTTTGTTAAGTGGTAGAATGGGGGAACGCGTTTTCTGGTTGGTTCTAAATTTAAACGCCATTTTGATATGCTTTTTTGTTCTGATCATAATAAGATGAAGTTTTTGATTGAGTTTTCTGTTTCATGAACTTCTTCAATTTATAATTTTTTCCAGTCAACAGTTAAGAAACGAAACACAAAGGAGAAAGATTTTCATGGAAATATGAAACATTATATGTATAATTGAAGTAGTTAATTAGTTGTAGGATTTTAGATCTTTGTTTTTTTTTTTGCGAATTTTTTCAAGCTAATATACGAGTACAAAGCAGCAAGGCAAGGACGGTTTGGTTTGAGTTTTCTAAATTTATGGTTGATTTCATTTTTCAACGTTTAGTAATAACATGTGGGACGGTCATCGATTTTAAGTCGAAGACCAAGCCATGAAAATGTAAAATTCCTCTGCAACTATTCGCAATGGTGGGGCGATTATTGTCACGTCCACCAATGAAAATGTAAAATTGCTCTTTAATTTAGCAACGCGTACAATGTATTGTAGGATGAGTATGATAGTACTGAGACTAGATTGCGACAACCTGGACTTATCATCACTGGTCCAGAGAACCAATATACAAATGAGGAATTCAGGAATGAAGTCCAGCCATTAAATCCCAGTATAGGGGAGCGGGATGAAATGGAACTCGTACATGCTAGCCTGAAAAAAAAAAATGCAAGGTGATTGCACAGCATCCAGGGGAATGGGAGCATGCATAAGAGGCTTGTCAATTTATACGTTAATATAGATTATGGATCATATTTTGTGAACGAAGACTATAACGTAACGAGGTGTTATAAATGCCAAAAATTCAACCACAAAACATCAAAATGTGAAAGAGAGCAAATCTGTGTGAAATAAGTAGGAAAGCATGACCTAAAGAACTTGTATAAGTGCTGTAACTGTATTGGAAACAATCATAATGCTGATCTTTCTCACAGAGCTGACTCGATAGAGCGTTCGGGATTTCCACGTGAAATATTGATGGCCAGAAGGAGCACCGACTACAATTTCGATGATGGTTAATCTTGCAAATCAATCAAGTGGAACAAATTTGACACTCATATACGCTAATATAAGAAGCTTAAGACATAAGGTAAATTATATTCAGATTTACTTGCAGCAACCTCCTGACGCGTTATATTTATCAGGCATCAGTCTCTTGGCGATAAAATTGATTATGGTTTTTTACATACATATATTGCTATACCTCCACTTCTATCAGGCCTGCGCGAGAATATCGCATTATATATTATATTCATAAGTCAAAAAAGTATTCAGCCTTTTTTGTAATTTTTCGATAGAATATTTCTTTTATTTAAAATGGATTTTATCTAAGTACATATTGTCCATTATTATCTATGACTTTTTGCCATTTTTTTGGTAGAGCCATCATTCCATCTGTGTAAAACTTGTGTGGTTTATCGGCAACAAACTTGGCCAAGTGATTTTCAAAGTCCCTTTTTGAAGTGAATTTCTTTTCATTAAAGAAGTTTTGCAGAGACCGAAACAAATGGTAGTCTGATAATGCAAGGTCTGTACTATGCGGTGGATGCATCAAAACTTCCCAGCCAAGCTCTGTCAATTTTGCCATGTCATCAAAGATGTGTGTGGTCTGGCATTGTCATGATGGAAGACAACGCCCTTTCTATTGATCAATTCTGGCCGATTTTTTTGCATTGCTTGTTGCAATCTGATTAATTGCTGACAGTACAGAGCCAAGTTGAGTGTTTGGCCTGGTTCTAGCACCTCTAGGGTTTGCAATCCCGCAATGTGGGATCCCGCAATTCTGCGGGATCCCGCACTATACTACGACCTGCTGGATCCCACACCAAAGTGCGGATCCGCAGCATCGAATTCCGCAAATTCTTTGAAATATGTTATCTGCAATGCTTTGCGCGATGCATCGTCACCGCCAATCAGTTAGCATTTGAGTCGGTATTTGTTCGTGTGGCTGCAGATGATTTTGTTCTAGTCCCGCCGGTTATTTTTCAAAGTTTTCATTGGCAGTGGAAGTTCAATCATAATAAGATTAGTCTGCGCAATCATTACCCTGTGTCAGTGATTTGGTTTCAAATTAATTTATTACTCTTCAATATTTGATTCACTTTTACATGTAAGTTTTGTGTTTGTTTGTTGTCTCATGACTTTGAGTTTTATTCTATTGTTATTCTTCTAATATTGAATACTTCTTAAGCTGAGTAATTTGTAGAAAATTATTTTGCTAAAGTTCAACTTCTGACTTATATTGCGTGTCTTCAGGTATTTACAGGGTATCAATCAAATTATTGCTTTACAGATTCTTTTGCATGATGTCTATACCGAAACCAACACAAGATATCGTAAATAATGAAATTGTTGGAAAAAATATTTGGAAATATTTTCAAAAGTCAGATGATGCAGCGAGTGCAAAATATGTTTTATGTTCTAATTCGTTGAAAATCAGCCAACGATCAGTCACTGGTTTGAAAATCCATCTTAGAGCAAAACATCATATAATATTAGATCAGAAGAGTACAGAGGTCATTGCACAACCATCCTCTTCATCAGGAAATGTTATTGAGGAAGAACTTCCAATAAAAAAATCCAAAAAAACTATTGATGGATATTTTAAAAGGGAGAATTCTTTAGAAAAAATGGTTTCCAGAATGATTTGTAAGGATGGGTTCAGTATAAACTCATTTCGCACATCTTCCGATTTGAGATATTTATTTTCGAAGAGTGGGTTTCCAATTCCGAGCTCGTCCAATACAATTCGCTCTATAGTAATTAATTATTCAAACATAGTTAAAGCAGATGTGATGACTGAAATCTCACGTCAGAAAAAAGATTTGGCAAGATTTTCACTCAGTTTTGACGAGTGGACATCTCAGAAAAACCGTCGTTTTTTAAATATAAATATACATTCCAAAGATACAGTTCTAAATCTTGGTTTAGTTTGGATCCATGGCTCATGTACTGCTGAACATTGTGTCGGCTTAGTTAAAGAACGCCTGGCAAGTTTTGACCTTGATCTTGAAACTGGTATTATCGGCATTACAACAGACGCTGCAAGTGTCATGAAAAAAGTTGGCAAACTACTATCTTGCCATCAACAGCTTTGTTTTGCACACGGAATATAATTAGCCGTGGCAAATATCCTTTATAAAAAACGGTTGACGGATGAACAGCTTACGTCAAAAGCCTTACCTGATGTTGAAAGTTTCAACAATCAAATTGATTACGATGAAGATTTAGAAGAAATTCATGATGAACAAGGTTTGAACCTTACTATAGAGCGACAACCTGCTGAATTGATCTCTAGCTATAGTAATGTTATAGATAAAGTTAGAAAAGTGGTCAAAATTTTCCGAGGGTCTCCTACAAAAGATGATATGTATTTACAAAAATACGTCAGAGAAGAGACTGGGAAAGAATTAGCTCTGATTTTAGATTGCCGTACCTGGTGAAATAGTACTCGTATGTTCGACATGTTAGAGCGGTTTTACAACTTAAAAATGTGCATTGAGAAAGCTCTTATCGACATTGGATCTGAAATAAAATTTGCCGACGAAGAATGGTTCAAAATCGAAAGCGTAGTTGACAGCTTGCAACCATTAAAATTGGGCGTCGAAGTGTTGTGCAGACGAGAATCAACATTTCTTACTGCAGATACCACATTTCGTTTTATTATAGAGAAGCTGGAGAAGCAGAATCATTTTTTAAGCGATGAACTCGCCGAGGCTCTAGGAGCGATAGTTAAGGAAAGGCGCAATGAAATCGTAGCAACATTAACTTATTTGCAGCATCCAAACAAATATGAGCAAGAGCTGAAAACACCCAATCCGATATTTGTAATGCCGAAAAAGAAAAACCTACGACAATACATGAAAAAAATTCTATCCCGAGTCATTACTGTTGAATTTGAAAATTTTAAATTGTTAGATGATGTGCGTGCCGATGATTCTCAACCACCATTGCTACATAATTTGACTTTGCTGGAGGAATTAGAAATGCAACTAGAACAAGATAATGTATATTACATTGAACACATTGCAAATAGAAAAGAGAAAGATTTCGATCAAATCCTCAGAAAAGAAATGACGACTTTTGAAACCGATGGAATTAAAGGGAAATATTTAACTTTGTTACACGATTATTTACTAACCATCAAACCAACAAGTGTAGAAGCAGAAAGAGCATTTTCGGCTGCTGGCTATATATACAGCTCCATAAGAAGCAGGTTGGGAGATCAAACGATTGATGCTATATGCTATTTAAGATCATATTTTCAAAGGGAGAAATGAATAGTTGCTTGATACTTTTAAGATAAATGGAACACATCATTTGCTTTTTTTTAATGAGTGAAAATAAAAATGTTAAATATGCATATACTCGTATAATTCATATGATTGATTGATTCTCTAATTAGCTCATATAATAATTTGAATTAATTTTTGTTAAATTAAAATGCAAGGACAGCTTTGCGTTGATGAATATTGTGGCTAAATATTGTGTTTAGCAGTTTATATATAAAGTCATTCTCAGATAAGCTACTGATATGTACAATAGTTAGTTATTTAGGTACAAGGAGATGCTTTAAATTGATATTTTTAAATAAATTTGTAATTTCCACAACAAAAATGTTTAATTTTTTGAGTTTAATAGAAAATCAAATTTCTGCGGGACCCCGCGGGATCCCGCTAGATTTAATACAATCCAGCGATAATCCCGCGGGATTGAAAACAGCGCGGGATTGCAATCACTAAGCACCTCATGATAAACAATTCCTTTCCAACTCCACCATAAACACGGCATAACCTTATTTAGCGTCAATCCTGGCTACGAAGTCGTTTGTGATGATTCACCTTTTTTTGACCATGATCTTTTTCGAACAATATTCTCATATCTTACCCATTTTTCATCGCCTGTAATGATTTGCTGCAAAAATGGTTCGAAATCGTTGCGTTTTATTAGCATTCTTTGTGTATCCAGCCTAATACAAATGGTTCAAAACTATTTGGTGATGGATATTTATTTCTTTAGTAATATCATGGCTGCATATGTGTCGGTCATCTTCAATTTTTTGTAAGATTTCATCGACTTTTTCAGTGATTGGTCGACCTGAACGAGGTGCATTATTGACATCAAAATTTCCAGAACGAAAGCGAGCGAACCATCTCTTGGTTATGGCTTTTGATAAAGTATCTTGACCGTAGACACCAGAAATTTTTTCACGAGCCTCCGGTGCATTCTCACCTTGATCATAGTAATATTGTAAAATACTCGTATAACGAATTTTCTCAGAAATTTCACTCATTTTTAAATGAATACAACTTTTGACACGAATGACGAAATACAAAACTATCTGCATGGAAATTGTAGACTGGAATGTCACCTTTCAAACGCATGTCAGTTTGACTCAATCTGATTAGTATTGCCCGATATATGACAACGAACACCATCTAGTGAGAAAAAAGGCTCAATGCTTTTTAGACTATCCAATATATTGTTTTTACGCAAAAGAAGACATATATGTCGAGCTAAATATTAACGACGAAAAATTGCAAAGAGTGCTAGAAACGAAGTATCTTGGCCTTATGATAGATCATTCTATGAATTGGTTGCCACACATAAATAGCTTAAGGAGGCAATTAGCCCCAATAATAGGCTTGATAAGAAGATATCAGGATTTCTCTAAGATTAATAAGAACTGGATGGGCTAAGCTCATATAAAATGCATGAGAGAGAATGCGACCGGTTTCTGCTCTCTTCCAAGCGAACAGTCTATCATTTCCTCCCCGTCTGCCTCTTGCTGGTCACTTTCTTGTTCCAAAAGCTGACTAGGTGTGAACTGACTGTCAAGTTGACTGATGCAAATTGGACGCCAAATTGGCCAATTTGCAAGTTTCATCGCGAATTTTATCCGATATTAAAACTGTGGAAAGTGTTCGCGATCTAAATTCGTTCCAAGTGTTTAAATATTCGATTGCAGTTTGTGATTTCAGTAACTTTAACGTGTGACACTGTGAAATTAATTTAGAATTTCAAAATGAAATGTGTAGTGCCTTCGTGAAAAAATCATAGTGGAAACGGATCTGTAGGTGTTTCCTTTCACAAGTGAGTAGTTAATATATTAATGTTTTGCATGTTTTTCATACAATGCTGAAGGTTTTTCAAATAGAAAGCAAATTTTTGGAATTGTATGAAAATTTGTTTACATTGAGCAGCAGCCATGTTTGCTTTGTAGATAAACTACTATCTACAAAAATTTAAAAGTTAATGGATCGGACTGAACACCATTAATCAAGCTATCAAGGATCAACCCATATAATGCGAGGAATGCAGATCGATTCATAATGCATTTTGCCAGAACGGATCGTCTAAAGAAAGGTGCCACGAATGATGCTCTACGTATATATAACAATCTACTAGAAATGGTTATGAAAGCAGACTCACCGCTATACTGTTACAGCTTAAATAATTTTTCTGAGTACTACTGAATATGTTTAAATTGAACACTATTTCTTAAATTTTTGTGAAAAAAGATACTCTAACTATCTCTAAGCGAAGGCCCAAAAGGGGCTGCAGTACTAAAGCAAAAAAACAAAAGAAGTTGCCTTTCGCCTCTTTTGATACGGTCAATACGCACAATAAATAGGTTTCTATATTTTCTTTTGATGAGCTTGGAGCATCTTTGACAAGTTTTTTTTTAATATTTTCTCGTAGGCATCTCTTCAAAGTAGGAGCCTCTACCATTTTTGACATAAACAGCGATGTTCCTTACTCAGGGTTTTCATACATTTTTTTCGACTGTCGGGCTTTCCACCTTTGTTGCTGACATTGTGCCTTTATATTATATAGGCATTTATGCATGCAATGTTTAGAATTCCATGAAACAAAGCGATTGGCCATCTGTTTTCCTTCCTACTGCAAGACATTATTGCACACATTTCAGCTAGTGTTTTGACTCCTCCTTTGCCCTGATTCTAGAACATAAACATTTCAGGTTTTCTGGAGCTTTTGTTAACTGAAGCTTCTTCATCACAAGATAATAACAAGTAAACTATTTTACTCGTTTCTTTTTTTTCTTGAAAAGCCATTGTGCCTTGCTTTGTTGTTTGAGCAGACGCGTTTCGACTCCTCCGAGTCATCTTTAAGCACTCATGATGACTCAAAGGAGTCGAAACACGTCTGCTCACATAGCAAAGCAAGGCCCGACGGCTTTTCAAGAAGAAGAGAATTTTACTTGGCATTGGTTTGTAGGATATGTTTGCAGGGGGTCCTCTGAATTACTATTATACGCACAGAGTGTGGAACTCCTATGCTCGCAAGAAAGCGACTGGAGTACCCGCTTAACATCTCCCCTGTCAACCCGAAAAACCAGGGGAGGTGTTTAGTGGGTGGTCCAGTCGCCTTTTTGCGAGCGTGGGAGTCCCACATTCTGTGCGTAAATGGCATTCACCTTCTTCTTCTTCTTCTTCTTCTTAGCACTATAGCCCCTCTCGAGCCTTCGTTTCCTCCAAAAAGCGCCCCAACTGTCTCGGTCTATTGACCGCGTCCTCCAATTTCGAAACCCGAGCAGCGATGAACTGTGGCATTTACTTCCCAACCACAAAAAAATGCCTGAAACGGGAAGTGAATGTCACAAGCTCTGACGAGACGCCCAGCAGCCACGGACTTCGGAAAAGGCATGCTTTTCAGCCAGGGTCTTCGACGGGGCATGGGAAACTTGCAGGCTGACGTGATAATACTCATAGTAGAGTTCACCACCTCCATAGTTCCTAGTCTCTACTCCCCTGCGAAGTTGTGTACATCAGGAACTCCGATGCAAATGTCATAGCTAGAATGATTCCAGCACAGCCCCAGCGATGGAAAGTAGAGGTGTTGCCAGTGTTCAGCACAAAACGCCTAGTTCTAACTGCCATATCCAGGACTTTCCTTCCATTATAATCCAACAGACGCATACACCATTCAATTGTTTTTGCATTTAAGTCCCCCCAATGACAATATACAGGGTGCGTACGGTATTTGAGGGCATGCTTAAATGTGACTATAACTTCACGAATTTTTTTTCCCTTTCAGATAAGAAATAACGGACTACAACATCACTCAAGAAATGACGAGAGACATGCTGTCATCCTCGCTATATGTGCAAACCATATAGATTTATAGATCTCTAGTTTTCTGAATTGCACCCGTTCATTTGTTACAAAACCAGTATACCCTGTGATACTGGTATGAACTGGGAGCTCGATTTGATGTGTATCCTATATACAACATCAAGGCTCCCGGGAAAAGAACTCACTGTAACACCACTTACCTGCTACTCTGTCCGTTTTCACTAAATCAACCAAAAAAGTTTATTTTATTAATTATTTTATTTTCTCTGTTCCTATTTTTTTCTAACATTACATTTTACAAATTACATTATTTGAGACTTATATCAATATTGAGCCTGTAGAGAATCAATTGGACGTGTTAATGGTTCGGGGTGGCCATACAGCGTGGAACGCCAAAAGGCCGATTGAGGATCGCGGCGCAAGCCAACACCTCACCCCTCACCACTTCGTTGAACACTGGACGATATCTTCGGCTGAACTTTTAATCGCGAATACTTTAACCGTCTAAATGGTAATCGGGTAGCAGCACGCTCCCTTTTGGATTTGAATACAAACTCACTGGTATAAGACTGCCCAAGAACATTAAATACCATTCTTTCGTGAGCTTTCAACCTAAATTCTCTTGAAAGGTGCTGAGTAGCCGAACACGTGCGCTCTCATTCCACGAAAGTTTTTCCTCCCCGCTTCGTCTCGCTTGCTCGGCTGGTGAATATGCGAAACTAGGGAAATTGAGCGAAAGAGTGTTTTTCGCTTAAGCTTTCGACTTCGAAAGAGTGCTTTCAGTTTAAGCTTTCGGCTTTCCCAAGATCTCTTGAGGTAAAATAGCGAAACTGGGGACATTGAGCGAAAGAGTGTTTATGCCGGAACTTTCGGTTTTCCTTTCCGCTTCCCTCTCTTCGAAGCACCCCGTTCGTTCACGATGTGAATATCATTGCGGGTTGAACTTTCTCGTTCACTTAACTGCTCGCTTATTTACTTATGCATGTGTTTCCATGGCTAATTTTCATTGCCGAAGTGCGAGTACATAGGTGTTGTTTGCTCGCTACTATTGCAGTTATGAAGCGGGAATATATCCGAGTATGTTTACGTGTTCACTCGCAACACATTCGTGCATAAGATTTGCCGTGAATTAGAATCATCAGGAGGCGATACAGAATTGGTTGTAAAACGCAAAAAGCACGAACAACGTTCTGAAACTGTCCAATCTGCAGAATTTTTAGAATGCAAGCGATCCTTGATGAGGACCCTTCAAAATCAATGAGGGTCCTTGCGAGTGAGCTTCATGTTTCTGAGCGCTTTATTCGTAGAGTTGTCTACCTTATACCTTCGGTATAAGTCTTACGTGATGCGCAGAGGACAGTTCATGTCGGAACGAACACGGGAACAGAGAGTTCTCCGATCAAAACGTCTTTTAAACAAAATCAAACACCCTGAGGCGACCAAAATGTTATGGTTTTCTTTCCGACGAAAAAAATTTTGACCAAGATGAAAAGACCAATCGCAGAAATAACAGATGGCTACGTTCAAATCCTACGGAGGTTCTTGTTGTTATGCACACAACATTTCCAGCCACTGTTATGGTTTTAGGTGTTGTCAGCAACGAAGGACATGTTATGCCACCACACTTTTTAACTCAAGGACTTCGAGTGATCTCTGCTGCATACATCGAGGTGTCCTCATAATATAACTTCTTCGCTGAAGACTGCTATTAATGCCTTTGTGGTTAATATGAACAAGGAGCGATTGATTCGGGCATGTAATCGTTTCGGAGAGGTTGTTGCTGCTAATGGCGATTTTATTGAATAAATTTATAGCCATAGATTAATTTAACGTTGTATAAAAAATTCCTGAAATTTCGTTAAATTTCGTTAAAAATACAAGCCAATTAATTTTACTCTCAAGTTGTCCTCAAATACCGTACGCATCCTGTACCATTCTGCGCTTGAAATGGCGTCTTTCAGAGTCATGTCTGCCCTGAAAAGATGGTAACGGGTCATTCGAAGTAAGATACACACTAAATAGTGTTGGTCCCATGCGCCGATCTCATGCAAAGTTACCTCCACTTGTACCTCTGCATCCAAAAATGAGCACTATCTCACGCCCAGATTCATCAGTGTACTATGCTGCTTCTATCATGATGGCACCAGCATTTTATTTGCAAACTGCTCCAACAGATTTTTGACTATAGCATTTCTATTTCTTGGCTAAGGTCTCCATCAAAACCTGGCACTTATTTGTCCTGAGAATGTACTTGAGTTTGTTCCCACTAATTTCAGCATCCTTACATAGGACGCAATGTACAGTGAGTGTAAAAAGTGTACGTACGACCAACAGTTTTGAATGAAAAGCAATATTTCCCAAAATCGTGAGAATTTTTTGAATTTTTTTTGCATCATATAACTATTTCAAGTCTAAGGAATTAAGCCTCACTCAAAAACAAAAAGAAAAGAAAATCAGTGATGAAGCAAAGTTCGACAAAACTTAAATTCACGCTCCAAGACGCGCAAAAAAGTGTTCGCACGGTTGCACTTAACATGCAGTATGTTCTAGGGGACTCTTTATTTAATTAACTTCGATCGGAAGCTGGTCAGTCAGCAGGAAGGTCCGACCTGATTTTGTTGTTTTCAGTGCTAGTGTCTCGTTCTTTAAGTCAAAAATCAGTGAAAGTTAGTGAAAATGAGCCCGAAACGGGAAGAAGCGGGCCGAGAGGAGAAAAAGCTCATCATCTAGCTGCATAATCAATGCAAATCATTGGGAAAAATTGCTCGTATTACTAGAAGACCTAAATCTAACATACAAGGCATTGTTGATAAGTTTTCAGAGCGAAAAACAGTTGAAAACACGAGCCAGAGTGGCCGTTCTCGTATTATAACTGATCACAGCCAGCGTGAAATCGTTCGAAAAGTTAGGGTTAACCCGAAAATAAGTGCACCACGAATTGCTTCTGAGCTTCTAGAAGCTGCAGGCATTGATGTATCGGCGACTACCGTAAGGGATGTCTTGCGATCGGCTAGATACCATGATCGTACAGCTAGGCGAAAATATTTAATTAGTGAAGCCAATCGAAGGAAGCGCTTGGAGTTTGCTAAAATGTACATAAATGAGCCCGTACGGTTCTAGGAACGAGTGATCTTCACAGATGAAAGTTAATACAATATTTTTAACTCCGAGGGAAAATGTATGGTAAGGAGAAACCAAAAAAAGAGCTGGAAAATGAAAATTTATGCCCAACAGTAAAACATGGAGGAGGTTCTGTTTTAGTGCACCCCTACATGAGTTCTTCTGGGATTGGAAATTTAGTATTTATTGAAAGCATCATGGACCACAAATACTTTATTAATATCCTGAAGGATAATTTGGGTCATTCACGATAATGACCCAAAGCATACTGCAGAGAATACTTGGCTTTGACTCTTATATAATACACCCAGCGTGTTGAAAGCACCCCCACAATCCCCAGATATTAGTCCTATATAGCATTTGTGGGACGTTTTAGACAAGCTCAGTGGCGTAGATACGGGGGGATCAGGGGGATATATCTCTCCCCGTGGCCCTATTAAATCCCATTTCGGAAATGGCTCCAACGACATTGATTAACGAAGTTTCAATTTCTGAGGAAGAAATTGCCCATGCGATTGGCAATTTGGATGCCAATAAGGGACCTGATTTCAATCTTATTCCCCCTAGCTTCCTAGTCCAGTGCAAAGAACAATTAACCAGTCTATTCTTCATCATTTTCAACAAATCACTCTCCATTGGCATCTTTCCTTCTTACTGGAAATCTTCTTACATAATACCAATCCGTAAGAAGAATGATAAACGGTGTATTCAAAATTATAGAGGTATAGCCATATTATCATCCATTCCAAAGCTTTTTGAACAAATACTTTGCAACAAGATCTCCCCTATTATAGATCCGCGGGTTTATGAAGAGCAGCATGGGTTCAGAAAAAATAGATCTACTACCACCAATCTCCTCATCATGACATCAAGCATTTAGTGTGAGATGGAAAAGGGTCTCCAGATTGATGCAATATAGTAAAGCATTTGATCGTGTAAATCATTAAGTTTTGATTAGCAGGCTCCGTAATTTTGGAATTATTGGCCGTTTACTCAGTGGGATCAATTCTTGCTTTAAAGACCGCACTCAAGTTATCAAACTTCTAGGACGATTATCGAAACAATTTCAGTTCCTCTCTGGGGTTCCTCAAGGAAGTCATCTTGGGCCTCTTTTGTTTAGTATTTTCATATCTGGTCTCTCAGATGACCTTAAAGTTTACCACGTCATATCATCTCTATCCAATATGATGTTTCTCCAGTCCAAGCTTAACACTCTCTCTGAATGGTGTTACAACAACCATCTCTCTAAACTTGGAAAAATGCCAGGTGATAAGCTTTTTAAAAACAGAGCTTTGACTATCACATTAACAAAACATCACTTAGTAAAGTCGATAGCATTGTGGACCTTGGTGTCGTTCTGGACCAAAAGCTGTGTTTTAAACTTCAGTATGATGGAGTTATATCTAAGGCTAATAAGATGCTAGGATTCATAAACAAAGAGCTAAAGAATTCAAGAATATTTGGGTTACTAAGTCACTATATGTCTCTTTAGTACGCCCTATTTTTGTATATGCCAGTCTGATTTGGAGCCCTGTTTTTGATATTCACGCTGACAGGCTAGAATCAGTCCAGAAACAATTTCTTCTTTTTGCTCTCAGATCCCTTTTCGAAAATTGAAGCGCTATTGTGAAAAATTGCTTTTAGACGATCGGAAATGGTTTTTTGAGCGACGCCAAGTGATTTTGAAGTTTGGGATGGATCTTGGTCGAGCAATGTGTAGTGAAAAGGTAAGTATAAATGTCCGTTGAGGACTGCAGCGATGGTCTGCTGCCTCGGCGAAGGAAGCTGTTGATATCCGCCGAGAATGCCCTTGTCTGGGGACGCGTGAATGCGCTGGCAGAATAGTATTGCGGTGTCGTGGGGCGGGTTCATTCCCCCAGCTCAAGGACCCACTACAAAAAAAATTTCGCATTCACGAATTTATGGGTCTCAAAAGAAAAGATCGACCGAAGTCGAAATAATGTAGGCAACTGCAAAGGGGAGAATTGTTTGTTCAAAGAACAAGCTCAAATAAACCAAAACAGACGGACTTAGGAGAACCTCGTCGTTACCCGAAGATTGGGACAACCGGATGGTGTTGGTGCCCCCTCGCACCCGCCCAACCGGATCAAGATCCAAAAATGGTGCAGTGGCCATATATTTCTTTCTGAGTGGAAAACTCATACAACATAACTTGTATGTGCCTTCCCATCAGAAAAGAAATATACCGGTGACCCATTTTTGTCATAGGGTTATGCAATCGGATGACATAGCCCTATGCTATAAAAAGGCACCTTGTCTCGAGGCCGCTCAACCCACAAGAGTCCCTGAAACTAAAGAAAGTTGGAGCGCGCCCGATGGCTAGCTCATTTTTTTAGACAAAGCCTTTCACCGTACCCGGTAGAAGGAGCCAAAAGGAAAAGACCGACGTTGTTAGACTTTTTAGCAATTCATATTATTTTTTTCTCATTTGACAATAATTAATATTTGTTTTCACAAGATCCTGGAGTAATTTTTTTATTATTTTTCTGAACAAAGATCATTCATCAAATTTATATTATTCCTAAGTAAAAAGTTTCTTAAACTACTATCAATGAGTTCGACTTAATAGATTACATAGAATTTTTATCCGGAAATTGAAATGAGACTTTTAACTAAGTTACTTTGCATCATATATTATTCATTCCTTTCTACACGAAGTTCAAACCAACTATGTAATTAATTCTTGTTTTCTTCAAACATTAAATTAGATTCTAAGGATCTCAAGCTTACGCTCACAATTGGAATTTTTTATTCTGAATTGAGATTTCATAAGTAAGAATATTTACAGGGTTGAATTGCTAAAAATACTGTTCATTTTATTCTTGTTTTGATCTTTTAAAGAGAAAATTATTCAAGTTAAAAGCATATGTCAATTAAATTATTCATTTCAACCAAATTTTTATGTCGGATCAATTCTGCGATTAAGTCTATAGATGTAGAATCGGTTTCAATCGCGCAAAAGTAATTTCGTTTTGGAACATATAAAAATGTAAGGTTGCTTCTCCCTTTTCAGGCTAGCTTCCGCGTTTTAAAGACAATCCAAATATAGGAGAGGTTTATCTCGAATGGAGTAGTCTAATAATTGCACAATGTCACTGTGAGCGAATGGTTACTAAGCAAAAAAATCTCAGCCCCATCAAGCATGACCATATTTAGTCCTACCTTTTCCTGAACGAACCAAACTAGAGCTATATACATTCCTCAATTATGCTCCCCAAAAAAAAACTTCCTTTAGTAAGCCTTAGATGGCTATTAGGAACAAGAGTATAAAAATACACATGAGAAAATTAACGAAATACTTGACTATATACACCAACCTCTAAAGTTTCCGCGAGGCATTTAATGACGTTCGTTTCTCAGGACATACAAATCCATTCGATGCCACTGAATTTAATGAGGTTTATTTAAATTGAATTAAACATCAGTACATACAAACAGAAAGAACGGTTCGATGAAACTCCCTCAACTGAGCCAGTGAACTTCAAATACCCAAAGTTACAATCGTTGATTGAAGTCTGAGAAAAATCCCATGTGAAAACTTGTCTTAAAAGGTTCAAAGCTACGTGGTTCGATTTTCTCGTAAATTTGGAATGAAACACCTAGCTTCCTTTCTTTACCTGTCCATACTGTGTTGAATTCTTCGAAACAATCTTTGGAGCCCTCTAGGTAGAAAATCAATGAGCCTACTACCATGGGAATGGAGCAACGAAACTTGTGAATATCTCTACATTGCACTATCATACGTTTGGGTCTTTTAAACAGAATATTTTGAAGTCGCTCCTAATTTCAAATAGCAGCATTGATAAGTATGAATGTTCAAAAACGAAACTACCTGATTTTTCGAAGCGCTTAATCATAAGAATCATAATCAATAATATACAAATCGTATGTAAAACTTCACATTAAAACCATTTAATTTAAATAGAAAAATCTAATTAAAGATATTATGATATTAAAACCGTTCAATAATCGAGAACAATGTTTCCCCTCTTGTAACCTAGCTTAAATTATAAATGACTTGCTTGGCTATCGCATATGTAAATTTAAATAAATATTTTCGTACCCATTAATGCAATTTCGTTTCGAATCTCGAACAAATTTTGACCAGAAAAAGTCACAATGGTTCTGTAGCCAACTGTCAACTTTATCAGAGAAATTATTCAAAAGCAAAATGGTCCATCATATAACCAATACCACTTTTATTCCACGATTCTTTACGCTTCTCAATGACTTGCTTTGTTTGATGAGTACATCTTCCACATCACAATCACCTTCATATTTTTGAACTATCTCCTGCATACGCCGGACATGGGCTTCTGGGGCAAAGTCTTCATCCAGCTCTTCCTCCTTGAACGGCAGCTCCCCGCCCCCGGCAACTTCCTTCTTTTCATCCAATTTCCCTGAGCACCTCTAGCTCTTCAAACCTTCGTTCCTTTTCCCCAATTTGCGCGCTTTAGTTTCTAATCGTTTTTCCTTGTCTTCCGTTTTATCACCAGAGTTTTGGAAAAATTTTGTTTCTTTATTATGAATTTTTGGATTTTTACCTCTAAGCAGTGCAAGTGTCTTATAAGATCCGTCATCGAATTGTTCACTTGTTACGACTTCATTCTCTGAACCATTCAAGACTCCGCTTCCATCACGATATTCTCTTGGGCAATTCCCTCTGGCGGAGCCCGTCACATGATCTAGCACAATCCTCATTCGTTTTCCCTATTCGCTTCTCACACCGATGCAAAAATTAAAAACTCAGAACATACAAAGAAAAAACCGGTACATTGAAAGTACAGGTTGTGAGCAATTGACAAACACTCACACATTTGAAATTTCGCAGCTCACAACCGTTCGCCTTGTACACTAACAGGAATCTTCCTTCACCTGATCCGGATCTTGCTGATCGTTTAAATATCAATCAAAAGAAAGCAAATCTAAGTCAGCAGTGGGCAACGTGGCACAACTCAAACTTCTGCAACACAAAATAAAGCATCGTTTGCGCAAAACACAACAAAACTTTTAAGTCGCTAGCTGGCGAAAACACTTCACGTCCGACACTGACTGTCGTCTCAACCTCACCTCCACACAGCCCCCTCAACTGGCATAGTTGCTCATTTATGGATTGCCATTAATTATAATTTTGGTAGGAGATAGGAGGATTTTCGAGCAGTTTGATATTGTAACTGGTCGAAACAAATATTGATTATAGTAAAAAGATAAATGGAAAGGATTTCAAAATAGTAATAAAACTTAAATTCCATGACGAATACAATTAAAGTGATCCGTTTAAATATGCGATAAAGAAAATTGATATAAAAATTACGTTTAATAATAATAAGAGAGAAAGAAAAAAAAACGTTTGTGAATTAAAATTATTTCGGTTAAAGGGTAGGAATGTTTTCGAACAGGTTGCTGGTGTGACTGCTCGATTACTACAAATGTCTCCATTTCGTGATCTTCAAACTTTTTTGGCTGTCCGGGTCGTTTATCGTCCTCCAAGTCAAAATTGTCACTTTTAAACCGTGCAAACCACTTCCGGCATGTACGCTCAGCTACAGCATGCACACCATAAACTTCCACCAAATTACGATGACTTTCGGCAGCCTTTTTCTTCATATTGAAGTAATGAAAAAGTACTCCCCGCAAAAACACTTTATTCGGCACAAAATTCGGCATTTTCAGAGTAAAAAAATGTATTGTTGTTTACGTTTCAGCTAAATGACACATACTCATTCTGAAACTATATGACAGTAGCTTTCCAACACATATTTGGAAAGGTGTATCACTGGAATAAAAATCAAGTTACGCCATCTGTTAGAAAACTGCACGAGTTAACAGGTACCCCTATTACAAACTTCCACAGCCTACCATCATATAACTATCGGCTCCATGTGCTAAATATGGCATCACTAGATTCTAGGAGGATGATGATGTATGCATGTCTAGCATTCGATGTCTTCAGAGACAATATTAAAGTTCAGTATATAACAAAAAAAATTACTCTGAATGAACCCCTAAGGATTCGGCCACATTGGGATTTTCCTGTCGTAACCAGCGATTTTCAGACGCAAATACGAACACACTGCGACAAGATTTGCAAAGGAACTTCAGGCATGCGCAGAACTAATATGCTCATTTGAAGGTATGTCTTCGCCAGGAACACATGCGCTAACTCATTTGTGCGCTATGCTAGAAACTTCCGCGCACGTCAGCGTCAAATGTCCAAATGATGTGCGCCTGCACGAGTATCACAAAAACTACCTACTAAACTGGTTTAAGGAAAAATCGCAAATTCCTGCGACTGCCGACCTGGACAAAACTGTCGAAAATCGCAGTGTGTGGGCTCCCATTTAACCATGTGTAACTTGCGACAGAAGTGCGACTAAACAGTCGTAGTTTGATGCATCCCTTAGAATCACAAGACTTTCACCAATGCTTACTGTAGGTCGGCATCACAGTATTTCTGCAGACAATGAGCCAATAAACAGATGTTGTAAGGTATTCAACAAGTTTAGTAAATATTACTCCCCGTCCATTTCCACCTCATATAAAAATAATAAAAATAATATCCTGAAATCCTTTCATTCCTCAATTTAATTGTATAATTGTACGTAAAAATTACTATACGAAGAAAATGTATTGTTTATTTGTATATAATTTTCTTTATTAGAATGTATGCGGTACAGAGGCCTTATAATATAGTAGGTGTTCTGACAAAGTCATTTCACCATCGTTTGAACATTACTTAAAACTATGCATATTATCGTATTTCTATGTGATTATTACAATTAGCTAGAGGAAAATTTAGGCAAAAACTTCTACTAAACTTATACTAGCTTAACATAACTTAACTATCTACTTATAGCTAGTTAAAATCTATGAAGCTAGGTTACGGCCAAAAGATAAGTGGTAGCAACTGCTGATTTTCAATTCGCCAGGGCATGTATTAGCGGATTGGGCGAGTCTTTTGCTTTCGCGATTAATTTGACACGGCGTGTAGCTTTTCAGAATAGAAGTAAAACGGTTTATTAAGTACCATTTTCAGGTATCTATTTTGGGTGATCTGAAGCTTTGTTACTAGATATTTAGCACATTGAGCCGTATAGGATGATCGGTTGGATTGCCATTTTGACGTTGAGGAGCTTTGGAGCTAATATGCTCAATATGTCTTCTGAAGGTTAGTTTTTTATCGAATATAAGTGCAAGATATTTAAGATCCTCACTCCAAGGAATAGTTTGCCCTAAAAAATTTATTGGTCGCTTGGGTAGGTGGGCAGGCTTACGCTTCCTGGTGAAGTATATTGACTTCGTTTTTGCAACATTTATTTTAATTTTCCATTTATGGTAGTATTGATAAGTAAGTTCTAACGCCGTTTCAAGGCTGGAAATAATGGAAGTTGGATCTACGCCTATGCCGTGCTACGAAGGACGTCAAAGCAGCGATGTACAATAAATTGTCTGTAAGTTTGGTGACACTGGACATAGAAAAAGCCTTTGATACAGTCTGGCATGATGCTCTGGTCAACAAACTTCAGAAATATAACACACCCCCATACTTGTTGAACCTTTTACAATCATTTTTAACTGATAGGAAGTTCCAGGTCAAAGTAGGGGAAAGCATTTCCCCAGTGAAAAGTATATCTGCCGGTGTTCTGCAAGGCTCCTGCTGAGCCCATCTCTATATAACATCTACGAGTATACGTCTGACTTCCCTTCTTTACCAAATGTATTGTTTACAAGGTTTTTTTTGTGTAATTTTATGCTATAAGGATATGTCTTGTTTGGCAAAATAAATAAATAAAATCTGAGCGAAAGTCACGACTATATCAAGGTCGTACTGAATGAATTACATTTCAAATCCTGCTTTTAAATTCCTTATTTTAGAATCATTGTCCTCAATCCCAAAAGTTTTAAAGACATCTAGGCTTAAATTCGGTATCATTCGATTATGCTTCAAATTTTCTTTTTATTTATCTTAACAGTATGGATCATATAAGAAAATCCAGTGCTTAGCAATACTTCAATGATTTAAGTAATCACAAAGCAGTATCGTACGGTGGTGGCACATAATTTAAAGTAGGACAATGCACCACCTCATATTGAAAATTAGTATCTCATACAAACACTTGACAAAATGCTGTCCTACCCAACACAAATCAAATGGATCAAGGAAGTACGAAATTGCACCCATTATTCTGTTTGCAACAAAAACGTTTAATTGAAGTAAAAGTATAAAAGAAAAGCAAATCATTTCACATGCCTCAAAATAAAGCACAGATTACGAAAATATCTGAACGACTGCGACAAGTTGCACCTTTGGTGACGCTGCGAGCATCATGCAAAAGATGAAATCATCAGATACGGTTAAGGTTCTTAGATGAAAATGCGGGCGGAAATGCAAATCACACGCACATTGCAATTGCATGTAATCTGTCACTGCATTCTATCGTAAAAGTCGCAAAAAGCAGCCGCCGAAAAGGAAGAATAGGAGACTTTTTGCTGCTGCCGCACATCAGGCCTCGAATGAATGGTGGTATTTTTATGCTATACTCCGTGAAAATATGAAAACACAACAGACTGTCGCACAACCATTCACAAAACCCGCTTGACTGTATGACATTTCCCTCGCCTCCCGGCCTCCCCCCGCCACCCGTTGCAAGGGATCTCATTCCCTGTGATCTTCAGAATAATTATAATTCGAAATGTTGGGCAAGTTTCCCCACATTTTCATTGCAATGAAATCTGAATGGTTTTCACCACAACCCACCCGATCCTCCCTCTGCTCCACATGACGGGTGAAGGCGCTGGGTTACAGAGATCTCTAGTTTTTGCCATACGGTTCTGCTCTTTTAAGAAAGGCCAAAGAAACGCATGACAAGCAGTGGGATACACAAAATGCCATCCGAATATTTTTATTGTTGATATGGAAAAACGCGGCACGGGAGGATCCTCGGTGCGATCCATTATACATTGTTGCCGGTACATGAAATTCTTTGCCACTCTGGCTGCAAATTCTTTGGAGGCTGTTGTACGCATTTGGGTCTTTTTCTTAAAACTACCCTTTTTGTGCCAAGTGATACCAGAAAATGTAATATGGCAAACTTACAATCAAATCCTCGCAAAAAACCGCAAATTGCGATCTAAGATAGCGGGGCAAAGCAGTGTCTAATTTTGCTATCCTGTGTAGACCATATTCCCAAGACTGCCAGTTTGGCAGCGGTATCAATGAAGTACGCGTCTCAGTGAATGGAATAAAAATAAAAAGTTGCAGAAGAAACAAATGTGTTTCTTCTGTTGTTGCATTGGCATTGCAACGTAAACTACAGAAATTTCTTTGTGAAGTCACCAGCGATCATGACGTGAATGATGGTGATTCGATGGGTGGTGCAAAAGTGTGTTGCGCGTAATAAAACGACATAAGCAAAGAAGCCGGCAAACATAATAATAATGCATCGAGGGCGGGAGGAGGCAGCAATGACTGCACACGCATTTCCCATCCTTACAAATATGAATGGAAATGTGCAACTTAATGAAAATCTCATTGCACACACCGCATCCAAGATCGCATAAAACGCGGAAAACTAAAAAGATCATACAACATCATGTACGAGTATATATTGCATGTACAAGCGAACAGATATAGATATCTAGGAAGATTATTTCAGATGAGAGAAGAATGAGCAACATGTGCCATATAAATTCGAACAACGAGAACCAAAACAAAAAGACAAAAACAGAATGATACGTACAAAACAGAACCGCTGCTCATAAAATAATGAGTGAAAGATATAATTAGATAAGTGGAATGGCAGTGTAACAACAGGAGCAGCCTCAGCTTCAAGAATAAGAAAGATGCATTCTATGGCTTTTGCAGCCGCTGTGCCTCAAAGAATTCACTCACCATTACAGCTGTCTGAAGGAGGACAGGAAATATTTTAATTATTACTTCGCAGAAGAATGACTATTCACGACGAAAAGTATTGCTGCAACCATCCCAATGCGAATAGTCCGGGAAAATCTAGTAGAAATTGATTCTTGGGTGGCTTACCAGTACTTCCCGCTTTCTTCTTGGCTCCAGCGAGAATCGTCCGTGATTTATGTTCTTCATCAAGCTCATGAATGAGCCAACATCGTAGAAGATATGTTAAGAAAAGAATATCGTAGAAGATATCTTAAGAAGAAGTAAAGAATGCTGAGACTTGGTTCCAGAGTGGAACCAAGATGGTTGTGGTCAACCAGCTGATTTTCTTGGTTGAAGAGCCAACATTTTATTTTTCAATTTCACCAAACATCATAGAAATAAAAGTATTGCTAACCAACGAAAGCCTTGAATAGAGATTCAAAACATTTAAAATGTTTAGAGGATCACAATCAGGAATAAATTTTGAAATAGGGTATAGAACGCCATTAACGATGGTCTATTTATTTTCAACATTTAACTTTCTTTTCTGCTTTGATAGACCTTTACAGCACAATAAGTTCTAAAGACTATTACAAACGGTTCACGACATGAATCTTCTCCTCACTATATTGAAAAGAAATTCTCACTCATACTACTTTCTTCTTGTAATATTGTCCGAACAAATTAATTTTGTTCTGTTTAAATAAAAACTAAAACAAAAAATTAACTTTTGTACACCAGAAGGCAGTGTAATCTATTAGTATTTGGGAACCACAAAAACCAGTAGAATATATGCCAACAACTTATTTAAAGGCAGAAAACAATTACATAATTAGATAATAATTCGCTCACCCTGCTGAATAGTTCTCCAGACATCAAAACCTGATCAAGACCTCGTGAGAAGTGAAGTACTTCTCGGAAAACTGTTGAGGCTTTTTAATTCTCGTTCTTCCTGTGGGTTGTGCTGCTCTTGGCGGAGAGTAGTTGAATTTCACCAACCGCCACAGAACTCCCGCCCAAGTATCTGACATCATAATTTTGTCTCAAGTACGATTCAATTTTGATTGCTGTGAGTATGAAAGTTTGCAGCTGGAAAGGTTTCTATCCCGTGCACCAAAAATGCAGGCTTTAAGCATTCTACGGAGAAGTTGACTTCACGGTTATCTTGCTGGATACTAAACATTTGGTCACGGAAACTTTTGATGAATTTAAACGGTCCCGTGCATAGTGGCTCTAACAACTTGCGGACTACGTTGTTGCGCAGGAGAACATGCAAACAAGACCATAGCTCCTTAACCCTAAAAAGATGGCCGCATTGTAGAAGCACCCGAGAGGTGAACATATTGCCATTACTTTTAATTCAGTGGGCGAACGAACTCAGTCTGTGATCTTAGCTCTCTTGACGTGGCTGTTTTAACCGTGTGGTGCATATACATAGTTCAGCAGTTATAAGCATATCGTGTGTTTGTGAGGCGAATGTGTATCTGTTGTTATTTGTCGATGGAAAGTGCAATAGTGTTTAGAGTTTTTAGGCTTTCAGGGAACGTTCTTTCCGCAATAATTCTAAGGAGGAAATATTTAACGGAGAGCCAAATATGTGCCACATTGAGCAGAGGAGACGAGAGCGATGGGCATGAATGTCAAGAAAGTGACAGCGAGTTAGTAAAACATTTGATCGAAGAAAATCTACAGAGTGACTTGTAGTAATTGAATAGTCATATGTAATGTGACGCCTACACCCGGGAATCGAAGTGATTCCGATCCCGAACCCGTGCACCCGGCCAGATGGGTATGACCTCGAAATGCAAGCGGACTTCATCTTTCGTGCGGATATCGTTGCGCAGAAAATATTTTTTTTTCTTCTTTCTCTCCAAATATTTAGATCTGCGGATTTAAATATTTGAAACATAATATTAATCAAAACCCCGACACATTTCGAGACACATCCATCTGGGAATGCCCCCCTCCACCGTGGCCATCGAAACACTATGCCACTGGCGACAAATGGAAATGCACATTGCCGCCATGTGGCGTTCCATTCCACACATCTGTTTTGTCGGCGGTTGTCGGATTGACAGTCCGACGCAACGAGGAATAGAAACGGCGGGAAATAAAAGAACTGCTAGTATTACTCTGCTCCCTCGGTTAATTTGAAGAAGGCGTGGATCACATTTTATTAAATATTAATAGTCTCAGGAACAGACACTTAACTAAAGGTGAAACTTCTATGGAAGCGCGGTTCAAGCTAGTCAAGATAGCCAACACGTTCGAAAGTTGCCAAAGCACTAAACACAAGTCGTGGCTGACGAATCTAAGATCCTTCAACGGGAAAGTTACCCCCTGTATCCACTTCCAAGCCGATGACGTATCAAGTGGAGGATTGCTGGAAATCTTACCGGAGGAGAATGCTGTGCTGTTCTTGTTCGTGGTCTTAACTTCCTTCTGTATTTATAAAGTGAAACGTAAGTGTCGGGAAAATTGCTTGTTGCAATCAGAAAACGGAAAGGGTGATCCAGATCATGACGGAGAATCATCAGCAGTCTTGATTGAAAAAGGCGAAGACTCCGACGAAAGTGATTATGTTGGCAATCGGCAGAGTATCAACTGTGTAGTATGCCAAGCGACCACATGACGCTTTGATCATCACAGTTTTATATTGGATTGCTGTATTTCAAAAGCAAATCACAGGTACTATTTCTTTGGCTTAATTTTTGCTATTCTTGCTCGGTTGTTGGCTGCCAATTTGACCTTGACCTCGGTGTGCCATCCATTTTTGCTATTCCACATTTTCGGAGTGCATATCCTGCTACCAGACGATTGCATCGAGGTGTTCGATCAATATGAAATGGGGTTATCATTCATCTTATCGGTCTACTCCCTGATAATAGCAATTTTGGCAACAGCAGAGCTAGTCATCCAAATTTACTCTATATCGAAAGGAGTTACACTCAACGAACGGAAGGGAAATCGGCGAGTAGGAAATAGGAAATCATTATGCACAAATTGGCGCAATTTTTTTTTGTTAGTTGTAATATGTTAGTTGTAATAGAAACGGCCTAGCGAGAATCTAGCAGGTGGTTTTCGATAAGACGTGAAAGTAGAAATAATTTCAAGGAAATAAATTTAATGTAGGACAAGTAAAAAGTTGCTTTAGTTAAAAAAGCATTACACGGCAGTTATTATGAAATAATACGATTTCCAAAGTACTTTCATATTTCTATTAATAATTCTAACGTCTATTATCCATAGAGTATTAACTTAAAGTTGATATAAATTACAGGACATGTCAAAAAATTTAATGTTGCGAAAAAGGAAGGTGGTGAACATTTTTTTTTTTAAATTTCTTGTCCACGATAAATGCCACTCGATATTCATAAATACCTGAAGACTTTCCACTTTTGAAGATCGTTTACAATAAGATACCGTGGATATAATATGTTTAGGTCATTTAGAGTAGTCTTTGCGAACATTATTGCTAATTGACTACCTTGAGGTCGGTAACAATTTGCTTGATCTTCTTGTCCACGATAAATGCCACTCGATATTCAGGATTGTCTGACGACTTGCCATTTGTGAGGATAGTTTACAGTAAGATATACCGGATATAATATTTTTGGGTACTCAGACTAGCCTTTGCGAACATTGTTGTTGGACATCTTTGACAATCACTTGTAATTTGGGTTTCAATAATGCCTCCACCATTTGATTTAGGTGTTTCATCATCTTTATACCGTCCAAATAGTTAGGGAGGACTCGTCTGGTGCATTGGTTCGCAAGTCAAAGCTCAAATTTTGTATATTGGTTTTTCTGTCCGAGTAATGAGCTGTGAGGGGCTCTGATTGAAAAATCAGGCAATAAATTAGAAGTAAAATTAAGAAACTCGATGTAAAAATTCAATTTAGATTAGTATAGGAGTCTATTATATGATTATCTATAGTAAACGTTAACTCGTTAACTCAAGGAGTTGTCACCACCTACCTTTCGGACTAGCAAGGATCTGCTACCAGCTTCTATTGAGTGGCTCCGTTATTTCCTCGGTTCCTCTTTATATGCTTTTCTTTGACTCTAGTCTTCAACGCTTTCATTGGTGAGAAGAAATTTGACCATTGCGTTACAAATTGCGCGACTTTATGCTTTGAAGTCCACTACTTTGTTATTTGTGATCCAGTGGATTAAAGTTGCGTTCAAGTCACCGATGTATGCTCTCAAATGATCATGTTTCTTCTGATCCAGCTTTTGAGCCCTTGTTCAGTTCCCTGTTGCATTAAAAAGTAGCTTTGTACTTCTCTGGAAACCGAAATTTTTTTTTTAGTCCTTGTTTTCCGTAAAGAGTCCTGCTACATCTTCGGTGGCGCTAAAGTCTAAATCTGGGATAGTCTTCTCGATCCATTGATCACGTCCGCCAGTTTGATTTCGTAGCCATATTTTTCTATCAGCGTCAACTGAGTCCTCCTATCATTTGCGTGGCCTTTCTTGTGCCCGGTGAATTTCATGCGTCCCTTCATCACTTTCCTAGGTATCCTAGCTTCCAGCATACGCTCGACATGACCGGCCGGTTGTAATTTTTTAAATATTGCGATGCTAGAAGCTCGTGGTTCGTTTAATATATTAAATGTATAACTCTCCTTGCTTAAATGAGCACGAATATTCGACATAATTACAAAATCCAGGGAGTTTAAACAATATAGATAGAGCCATGGTTGTCTTCATTTCTTGATCAATTCCTTACCATATGCGTCCATTTTTTTATAGACTGTACTGCGCCTACAAATGCCTTTCAACCTTTACATTAATTTAAACAAGTCATTTCTGATTTCCTACCTGCCGTATAAATATAATAAATATATTGTCAAATACTATGAAGTCATTCTGTAGATGTTAAGTTAAAAATATTAAAAATTTATTAAGAATCATTTGTTATTTGTCCAATTATCTTATTATCTTAATTATTATTCTTAGTATTATTATTCTAATTACTTTGCAAGAGTCTAACGTATCTTTGACATGTTTTTTCTTTACACAAATTCGATTTATAGTGAATCGCAAAGAAATTATTGAAATTATTGTTTTTAAGTTTGTTTATGCATATATATATACCTACATTTTGATGAATAACAACATGAATTGCTAAACAGAACCACGACTTTCCTTTTCAGCGGTTCTTCTTTTTCAGTGGGAAGAGAGAGTGCAGGGTAGGTATGTCGTCGCGAGGGTAGGGTTTCGCCAAATCCGCTGAAGTCGGTTTCGCGTCGCGCGCGGTACGCGGTACCTTTGTGGTTTCGTTATTTTATTTAGAGTAGTCTTCGTCGGGTTGAGTTAGAGTAGTATACTTTTCGGTACCGCGTCGAAACTTCGGGAACGCGAGAGAAAAATTAGATTTTGAATTCTTGACTGGTTATAAGAAGAAATACGGAGTAACGTAAAGTAGGTTTCCTCTCCGTATGGGTTGTTTTGATAACGCGTTTTGGAAAACGGGCATGTTCAGGTGGCTGAAATATTGTAATTGAGCGTAACCCATTCGGAGACCCGCGACCGAAATCCTCTCCGAACTAGCTGGCCGACAAGCAGCCACCGCGTGAATGGGTTACGGTGCACGGATTGGTTGACCTGTTGGTACCATCCGTTGGCACTACTCAGACTTAACGTCTAGAACCGATGAGAGGTCGGTTCCGCGTTTTGGACTAAAAATGTTGAAAATCATTACACATACAAGCAAACTGATCGAAAACCTTCCTATCTCCTATCCAAAATTTTAATGGCAAATTTAGAAAAAATATGTAATTATTTCCCGTTATTTGTAGAATAATTTTTCTTCTTCTTATTATTAAATGTAATTTTACAATACATCAATTTTCCTTTATATTAAATGTAATTTTATATCAATATGTATGTAACTTTATATAAATTTTGCAGTACGTTAAATTTTACACGTTTTCTTTAGTTATATTCTTCATGAGATTTAACTTTTATTACTATTTAGAATCTTTTTCATTTTTCTTTACTTAATCAGTTTCCTTGAAAAAATTTAAATCTGCCCATTAAAATTTAGGATATGGGACCACTGATTAAGTGCAGCCCAACGGTGTATTACATCACGGAATGCATTCGAGTTCGGCTGAGTGGGCCAGCTGATTAGCTTTTTACCGGTAGCGACACGGGAGAAAGGGAAAGAAAGAAAAGATTTGGACGGATGGGATGGAGAGTCTGCTTGAGATCGAGAAAAGAGGGAGTCGACGAGAGATCGTGAAGAACCATGGATGAATCGGCGAATTTTTGTCCAATAAGACCCTTTTGCAATACAATAAGTTTTGTCGCAATTTGGATTGGTGCCGTGTGAAGTTATTAACATCACGTCTTAGTTTATGCTTGTTGGGAAGTTTTTCCGAATTGTTTAAAAGTTGAGGTTCCATAAAGGCAACTGCAGTGCAGTGAATCGTACGGTTTCTCGAACCAATAACGACAAACGTTTCTCGACTGCCTTCTGTACGAGTATGTGTGAAGGTAGCTATTTCTCATAATCCGCGAACATACAAAAAATAAATGTGCTGCAACTTGGGCAAGATTTGAAAACATTGCGATTGCGGGCAGAATATCTCGTTTCGGATTAGCATCTGGGCTTAATAACGTAATTCCAGTGACAGCCCTCAGTGATTAAACAAACCCAGAAGGTATAAAAAGGGGAATGCGGACTACTTGAAGGAAGAACGGTCAATCTTGCACAAGAAGGATGGAGAGATTGGACGAACATTCAGGCTTGTATTTATAAATGAACGGGCAAGTAAACTTGGGAAGTGTTAAACGTCCAAAATATTGAAGTGTAGAAGCATAATAGATACAGGATACTTACCACATGGAATTGTTTTTGATCAGTACTCGCGTAGGATATATTGGGCAGATGATCAATCAGGAATATATTATTCAATTGAAAGTGTGAATTTAGATGGTAGTGATCATAAGGTCATATACACTGAAAAAATGGAATCCCATTGAGCTTAACTGTAACACAAAACAACATCTATTGGACTGATATAACAGCTAATAGTGCTGTTTGGTCCCTACCAAAGAAACCCGACAATCAAACAATACCTACGAAAGTCATAACCCTACCAAACAAGCCAAAAGGGCTCGTTGCTCGAATTGGACTATTCCAAAAACTTGAGAACAATGTATACTGCAAGGACCAAATTAAGAAGCTTCGTTCATACTTACTATCAACAAAGGTTTTAGAATTCACATAAAAAAAGGCTGCGTTGCGCAAACTACGAGAATATTGTTTGCATCCTAGAGAATTAAGTGTTGTGAGTGGAGAATGCATTTGTAAAGTTGGATTCACAGGACGGCGATGTGAGGTGCAAGATTGTCATAATGTTTGTATTCACGGAACATGTTCGATAAATACTGATGATTTTCGCGCTGTTTATGTCAAGAAAGTTTTCACAGAGATCGGTGATTGTTTCCATGAGGGATGATGTAAAATAAAGCACGATGAGCGGTATGTGAATGTCTGGATAGCTATACGGGTGCTAGGTGTGAAACTAATATTATAGAATTATGTTTGATGCACTGCAAATATGGTCAAAATAACCACGATTGGATTAAACCTCTGGAATGTCCAAATACCTGTGATGAAGAGGCATTTATAAATTTCCAACCACGTACTAATGCACTCGCAGCAGAAACGAATGCTTCATGCATAACTAAACACTGATCTTCACTGTAATTGAAGTTGTAACATGCATACTTGTGATACGCCTTGCTTTGACCCTGACTTATTGCAGCAAAATCTATCATGTGATAGCGGAAAAGATAATAAGAAAACGCTTATTAATAATATGGAAAACGATTTATATTAAATCTGACCAATTTTACAGCATGTATTAACTCATTCGACAGAAATTAGGAAGGCTATCAGTAGCTTAAAGTGGGGAAAAGGAAAGAGCTAAACAAAAATTTTACGGGCTAAGAAATTGAGTTTTTTTGTTGGATTTTGTATTGGACATTATCAGAAGAAAATTTCAAAGATTGACTAAATATTTTTTAAAAATGAAAACGATGAGTAATTACGGCGGTAAAAGTTAAATTTTTCGAACAAGGTGTTATATGCAGAACGTATAGTTATCAAAACAAGTTTGAACAGAGACTTATAAAATAAAAATGGAGGTAGCAATATAATATACTTTAAGAAATATTTGAAATTGTAGAGCCATTATTTCCTTTTTCTTTGAATTTAAGAAATAATAATGGATACAAGTTTTAATTTATATTATTCAATCTCTAAAGCGCACTTTTATGTTCGTCGTAGATAACGCTGCGGACAGCGAATATAAGAAGATCTTTTTTTGCATAGAGAATAAGAGCATCGTAGGTTCAAATGATTACTATTGCGTAGATGGCTATTAAACAGGAATAATATATTTGCAAAAATATCTATCGACAAGCATTTATGGTATTTTCAACTTAAATTTGTTCTTATGAAAAATAACGGAAAAGATGATGGGATCCTATACAACTTGAAGTTATTCGTAGTTATGGTTAGTTTTAGTAGCAATTGTTTATAATCAAAGTTTAAACAATCTACGATGAACAAGTCCTTATAAGATTATTGAATATTTAGGTACAATTAGATTTAGTAGAAATCTTATTCATTTATTCATGGTTTTTGGCAAACTTATCAATTAATAGTAAGAACCTTTGGCACAGTAGAGTATAAAAATTTGAATCTTGAGAAACGGGTTTATCGTGCAAAATACGTGTCACGCTTTATATAGTTTTAATAAGAGAAAGCGCAACTGTATTATGTTCATCGAGGAAAGTCCAAAAATAATAATGGATAATTAAAACTTAAAAACTCGGTCTTGTACCTAACCCGGTATAGGACCCGCATCGATCGCAGGCTCCTCCTCTACTATGGGCTAGCCATCGGGCGCGCTCCTCCGTTTTTCTTGTGTTAGCAGGGGCTCTTGCCGGGTAGAGTGGCCTTCTGCTCGCGTGCCCTTTTATGATATAGGGTTATGTGATTTTATTGCATAACGCTATAGCATAAATTTGTTACGTTTGTGCTTCTCATTTGAGGGAAAGAGTCATACAAAGTTATTTTGTATGAGTTTTTCACTCAAATGGGAAACACATGGCCACGTCTACGTTTGGATCTTGATCCGGTTGGGAAGATGCGACGGGGCACCACCTCCATCTAGTTGCCCCACTCTTATTTGCGGGCCATAAGGATCGTCGTTGATGACGAAGTCTCCGCCAGTCCTTCCGTTTTTGCTCGGCCCAACATGTTCTTCGAACAAATATTGCAACCCTTAGTAGGTTACCTCGGCCTCGACACCAGTCGATCGGCATTCGACCTTTTTAACTCGTGAATGCGAAGGCCATCACTGCAGTCTTTTACGCGCATTTCTTATACTTATTTCACTACAGACTATGAAGATGAATTTATCAATAACCAGACAATAGAGCAGTTAAGGGTGTTTCGGGTGAAGAAGATCCTTTACAGCCTGTATCCTCAAAGCCTGGAGGAACGTTAGAGCATGACTCTCGTATAGTTATCCCTAATCGAGATAAGAATAGACATTGATTCTTCAAGGCATTGCTGGCCTACTATTGAACGTCGAAAATATGCTAGAATATCTGACATAAATATTATTCGCGCAAGCTAAGGTCCAAGAAGGATTTGTCGTTATGTATATGATCCGGTATCATGCTTCAATTTATTTATCGCTTACAAAATTATTCAGAAAATTGTTCAGTGAACAAATGTTGAAATTGAAGTAAAACGTCTGAGATATACTATAAACGACACTTTTAGAGACACAAACTCTACAGAACTTCGAGCTTTGGCTCGATATCCTAGCTTTGATTACAGCTACGACAGAAAACCACATATCAACGGAAGAGTTATTTGACGAGATAGTTTTCATTTCCTGACCAGATATCTAATAATAATATAATAATTTCTTTAAAGCAAATTATGAGGCAATTAAAACCAATCTGGACTTGGTCAACTGGTGTATCTTCTTCACTCGTCTTGACTGCGATAGTTCCTTGAACAAACTCTACGATTACCTTAATAATCTGATTGCTCTTTATACTCCACTCCAAGCTCTTCTTACTCGAAGTGTTCTTCGTGCCTTAAGAGCCAAAGATAAGGGGCATAGGCACTATAAATTGACCGGAAGTAATAATGCTAAACAAAATTTCTGCAGACTGCGCTCTTTGGCTAAAAAAGGGCTCAAAACGGCCATGAAAAACTACTTTAGCAGCTTAGAGAGTTCCCTCCTAACAAATAACTCTAAACCCTTTTGGTCATACATCCGATCCCTTAAATCTTCCTCTTCCGTCCCGCATACTGTCAAATGGAATAACATTGAAGCCTCCTCCCCTCAGGATATTTCTAACCTATTTGCCCAATATTTTTCCTCTACTTTTTTCTCTTCTGACATACTACACTCCCCCATAAATTCAATTCAAACTCATCCAGTATCAAGTACATTCTATTCCACTGATCCTTCTGAAGTTGAATCCCTTATTAACTTGCTCGATCCAAATGTTAGTCCTGGTCCCGATGGATTGCCTAATATATTTGTAAAGTCACTTTATTCCTCTTTGTGTTTTCTCTATCCCTTATATTCAATCTCAGTCTTGGTACTGGCACCTTTCCAACGTACTGGAAAGATGCAAATGTTGTTCCTATCTTTAAAAACGGCGACCCATCATCTGCCTCAAACTGTCGTCCCATATTACTCCTCTGCTGTTTCTCTAAGCTGCTGGAACGACTTGTACACAACAGGCTTCTTGAGTCCCTGAGTTCATTTGTCACACCACAGCAACATGGATTCTTGAAGGGTCGTTCAACTTATACGAGCTTGGCTGAGATCGAAGATTATATTGCAAGAGCTTTAGATAAACAGCTTCAAGTAGATGCAATATTCACGGACTTCTCCAAAGCTTTTGACTCCGTGAACCATGTTCTCCTCTGTCAAAAGTCAGCTTTGCTCGGCATATCCGGTTCCCTTCATTCTTGGATTTCATCGTATCTATCCTCCCGTTCATGCCGTGTTAATCTCTATGGCACAATTTCCTTTCCATTCAAACCTACATCTGGTGTCCCTCAAGGGTCAATCCTTGGACCTCTTCTTTTCGTACTGTTTATCAATGATCTTCCCTCTGTAATTTCCTCTTCTTGTTTCCTGTATGCTGATGATTTCAAGGTATTCCGGACAATTAGATACCTTGAAGATTGTCAGCAACTCCAAATTGATCTTTTTAACCTCTATAACTGGTGTTATGTAAACTCCCTTCGTATCAATGTTTCCGATTTCACTAGAAGCTGTTCAGCGTAAGTTTACCCGTATTAAGTTTTTCAAATTCAACGTAGCTTATGAATCTTATGAGCATCGTCTACCCATACTTCGTCTCCCTTCTCTGTCGTCCCGTAGAACCTTCTTAGATCAATGTTTCCTTTATAAGTTGTACCACCAACAAATTGCTTCCACCCTAAGCGCAGACTTGCACTACAGACTGTATGCACGTCCTAGTCTCGAGGTTCGGTACGCCCGGACAGATTTATATTTTCACTCAATTATGCCGCGAATCATCAGAATGCATAACAGCTTCGAGCTTGGTTCTCTATCCACGTCCTACTTTGTTTTTAAAATTAAACCAAAGACGTTACTTTTTGCGAATTAATTAAGCGTGGTACTGACCATATCATCTTCCCGAAGTTGCCGGTACATTCGATCAAGATAATGAGACACTCTAACTGTCTCTAAGCGAAGGTCCAAAAGGGGCTGCAGTGCTAAAGCCAAAAAAGCATCGAATATATTCTTCCAAAAACTAGTTCAAAGGCTCTAATAGAAGGAGAAAGAAATCCACCACTCAAAAAGAGGCGTTACTGTAGCTACTGCACCTCAAAGAAGAAAACAATGTCGAAAATGGCTTGTACCAAGTGCTGGTAATCAAAATGCATGTTATTTTGCAAAGTATATAAGTGATCAGGCTATTTACATAAAAATCAATTATTAGCGTTAAGTAGCGACGGTAGAAAATTGTGTGCCTCTGAAGCGTATGGTTACCCTTCTACGGTTAAGGTGAAATCGGGTCTTTGTGTGATGATTTGCTGTAGATCTGGGTTGCAGTGTTCGCATTTGTTGCCGGAATTCTTCAGCAAGTTCAGTGGGATCGGCAGAGTCCGGGTCAATAAATATGAATTTACCAGGGATAGGAAGTGCAGTTCCATAAATTAGTTGTGTTATTGTGCAACCTATGTCCTCCTTAAAGGCTGTCCTGAGCCCGAACAAAACAAGCCACTATCTCTGTGATACGATTAGTTAACTTCCAGTGTTTTGTGGCACCGTTCCACCATTCCATCGTTGGACTGCGGATGATAGGCCACTATCTCTGTGATACGATTAGTTAACTTCCAGTGTTTTGTGGCACCGTTCCACCATTCCATCGTTGGACTGCGGATGATAGGCCACTGTCTGAGTATGAGTACATCTCAAAAGGCGAATCAGGGCTATGAAATCTCGTGCTTGAAATTGAGTTTCCTGGTCTGCTGTGATCGGCTCTGATATTCCAAAATGGCAGACCCAGCATCGAAAGAAGACTGATGCAACATTGTCCGCATCAAATGAAATCAATAACACTGCTTCTGGCCATCACGAAAAATGATCTATCAACGTTAGAAGATATCGACAGTTGTTGAATAGAAGTAGAGGCCCGACTGAATTCAAGTGGACATTCTTAGATTTCTTCAAAAGTACCGCAAAACTGGCTGGGGTTGACTTGACATGCCCCGAAATTTCGCTGATTTGCTAAGCTAAGCAAGTCTTTGCCCATTGCAATCCGACCGTACGAATTTCCTTGCAATTAGTCAATTAGTCATCCACTCGGATGAGCAGCGTTGTGAACTAAGTCAAAAATTCTCCATGGAAAAACCTTGCGAATATATGGCCGTATGACTTCCATGAAAAAATCGCAGACCACTTCATTGTCCAAATAATCGACACAACCTTTCCGTAACACGAGCACTGTCTCCGAATTTAGCAGGGTTTTCAATTTTATACTCCTCATTTGAGCGGCTGTCAGCTGCTTCTCAATGACCACCGGGAGCTCTATTGCTTTCACCCGAAGAAGCATATCTACTACGATGTTTTCCTCACTTGATATGTATTGGATGTTTGTTTTTACCCCGAAATATGTTCCAGTTGACGAGCTTGTCTTGGCAAAGCGTTTTTAGAATACTGGTCCAAACTATATGTAAACGGCTTGTGATCCATCCTAATTGAAAAATTTCTTCCTTCGACAATGTGCCGAAAATGTTTGACACCCTAACAAATTGCTAAACAGTTCCCTATCGTACGTGCTCTAACGTATTTCAGAACCTCTCAGTTTTCTTGAGTAAAATCTTTGACTCTGTTGCTTTTGAATGCCACCAACTGAGCCACTGTCAAGTGAGTGCACCTGAATTACCACGCTGACGAAAGCCACCTGGTATTCATTGAATGCTTTAGTGGAACCAGAAGGTGCTCATTCTTTCAGCTATTTCCCAATAGCGCCTGAAGTGGTGCTTGTGTTCTTGCGTACGTTTGCCAGATTTATGAATAGGGAATATTGTTACCTATTTTTCAGGCGAAAACTAAAGCTGAGAGGCTGGAACTGAAAAGTAAAAATAAGGGCACGCATAAATCAGTGGATAAAGCTTTTTATAAAACTATTTGGGATTCCATCAGGGCCAGAACTTCCGTTTATGTCGAGAATTAGAATAATATTCCCGATTTCATATGAAGATGTGGTCAGGCAGTAAAGCAAAGGATCAGGAGAAAGAGAAAAGGGAGTGTCGTAAGAAGTTGGGTAAGAGGAAGAGAAAAAGTCAGCAAAGTAGTTGCAAATAGCCCGACTATAAGACGTTTGCCTATCATGTAGGTGAAGGACATTGGGAGATAGATTTTGAGGGAGCACATAAAGGACCAAAAAAACTTTAGATTGTTGGAGACCAGAGAGAGTACAATTCTATTAAATGTTTAATGGCAACTTTTGCGCTCTGCCAACATTCGTGAAAAATGACTAGGTCAAGTTGCGGTCTGGAGACTAAGTAGTTACGGCGAGATAGGTCTTTCAGATGTAAGGCATCTGATACTATGACGGAGAAACAATCCGGACTACTTTCATGAGGTACCTTGCATAAAGGATTATGTCTGTACCTGACATTCAGTTTTTGGTGAACGATTTTAACAGGTATGTTACAGGAGAAGTGAATCCCTATGAATGCATCTAAGCTCAGCGCCGTCGATGTTGCCGTGACTAGCAATGCGGAAGTTATACCTTGAAGGGATAGGCAAGAGTCTACAACGCGTAGAAGGAATTTTTAACTGACCTTCTAAAGGAGGATGATGACGACCAGGACGGACGTAGGGGGAGGAAGATCGATTGAGGGAGGAGAAAATGGAAGGAATATTTGTGAATAGGTGAGCCAGAAATTTATTGTTATTATTGGCAAAGGATAGTGTTCAGTTGAGAGAGTGAGCAGAAGGACACATAAAAAGACAAAAGTAAAGAAAGCTCACTGTAGGAGATGATTGAGTGAAAATCAAGCTACTTATTCAGAGAACTCTTTAGGAAAGAGTTATTGATGAAGTCAGTGAGCTCGTTTGGATGTGGAACGAAGAGGCGTAAGGAATGTAAACGCAGCTATAAAATAGGGCTGGATTGAAAAGATCAGTACACCGCTATCATCTGCTTTATCAGAAACAAAGCGATTCAATTCGGCATGGAAAACAATGTGAAGAAGGCTGATTTCATTGCTGAAGATATCCTGCGATAGCAAAGTCTCTGTTAGAAAGACCAAGCCGTGACCTGAAACTAACGGGTAAATTTTTAAATGTATCCAGCTTGGTGCTCAGTTCACGTATATTTTGGTAGAAGAGGTGACGGGACTTAACATTACTTAAATTTCAGCACGTATTGTGTTGCGACGACGACAATTTCGACGGGGTGCGCGGTCGGATTATATATATATATATATATATATATATATATATATATATATATATATATATATATATATATATATATATATATATATTGTCGCATGTTATGGTTCGCGGCTAATAATGTCTTTTAAATTAAGCTAAAAGCGTTTATTTACTCAAAATGCACAATAATCAATTTAACACTTACACTAATTTTATTTTTCACTTAGTCTATAAATTTGGATTTCAACTGTCCACTAAAATCACTTCACAATCATCGAAAATCACTTTACTATTACTCGATCAATTCTCACTCCACACTTTCGCATTGTTTTCTTATCGCGGTTCTAATGAAATGATCTCCCCAGTCATTCAGCTCGCCTTTATATAGGGTCTCCATCCGTTCAATGCATTTCTCGTACATTGGCGAATGCTCTGCCGAGAGGTATCTGGTATATTCGAGCAGATTAATGAACGGAGCAGTGACTCACTTCCAAATGTTGTCATGCTTGGTGGGTTCTCGTGGTTTCGAGTAAATTCATTTTGTTGATGTTTTTAATGGTTGTGAAAACAATTGCGACAGTAGCTCGCAATATATATATATATATATATATATATATCTATATATATAAATATATATATATATATATATATATATATATATATATATATATATATATATATATATATATATATATATATATATATATATATATATATATATATATATATTATAATAAGAAGTCACTGCCACCTGAAAAAGACATTATAAAGCCATCTCTGTCGCGTCGCTCAATAGGTTTTTATGCAGACAATTGAAATTCCCACTCATCATTGCATACTCGTTAACAAAATTAGCTACTTTAAGGGCCAGTTGCAGTATATGGCACTGCACTTCGAGACGATGAACTTCGGTAAGGAGACTTGCAGGTGATGGAGAGGCACTACTTAACGTTGCTACTGACTGATAGTCCACATCGTTAGATTCGAGTTACAGGCATTCACTAGCGCGTTGACAATGGATGCAGGCCAAGTTGCAGAACTTACTGGTACGTAAGTAGACGCAGCAGTAGTTCATGATCCAATGACTGGCATCGGGGACTGCAGCGCGTGGTTAAAAAATATATGTTGGGAGCATTGGCGGAGACGATTCCACTGGTGTAAACACTGGCGCTGAAAAACACATGGGCACGAGTGAAGCCATTTTCATTAATGCCGCTATAAGCAAATGGCCCATGCTTTTAGAATCAGAAAATGTTGATCCGCGACAGCTTTTGGCCGCAAGGTGTCAACACTTGCGGTCTCTGGTACTTTTATGCCTAATTCATTTGACTTTTTTTCCATTTGTTAATATGTTGAGCGGGTATTTCGATCCACTTCACTCATTTCAATAAAATAATCCTCCGTGGTCTACCTCAAATCCCAGTTATGATCCAATTTTCAAATCAAAGCGCATACTGATCCAATTTTAATACCAAACGAATACTTTATTTTCAATAGTAGTTTCTAGAATAAATACCATTGACTGAATGATCGCAGCGCCCATCGTCCACCGTGACATTCTGTTATAGCAGAAGTGATTGCAGTTAATGTCACAACATAGTTTTATATTAAATATGCAAAAAAATATTTTAATTAATATTGACCACCAGGCTTAAATAGATCAATTCCTGATACATGTGCTACCTGGTTGAGCGTACTGTACCAAATAATGCTTTGCTTTGGCATCCCAGCCAAATTAATATGCCTTAACAATATGACAATGACGTGGACAACCTCCCAAGTCTGCATCGAAAACCAGCTCACAGATGCCTTTGACATAAATATCGGACTAAAGCGGGGAGGTGGGCTAGCCCCGTCACTACTCAATTTTGCTCTGGAATGCGTCATAAGAAAGCTACTTGTTGATACAAGCGGTACGTTACTACACAAGTCGTATGAAGTGGTAGCCTATGCGGATGACATTAAAATTTTGTCTCGGTCGTTAACAGCTGCCTAGAACTTTTGCTGAAACTCGACCGCGAAGCAAAACTATTAGCGCTACAAATCAATGAGTATGAAACAAAGCTAATGACACAGTCGAAGGAAAATATCCCGGACACCCAAAATATGACATTTGGCGGGTACGGTATCAAAAATGTGTATTTGTGTACTTAGGCACCAAAATAACGACAATCGGTAATGAAAGAGATGAAATACGCAGGAAGATACAGCTCGCAAATAAAATTTTTTATTCAGTTTCGACAATCTTGAAGACCAGCTGCATATACAGAAAAACAAAGCTCCAAGTCCACAAATATGTGATAGAACCTGAGCTATGCCATAGTTGTGAAACCTGGACCCCAACCCAAGCATCCGAAAACATATTGAACGCCATCGAAATAAGACGGGAATTCGATACAAGCATGAGCTGTATGAAATTTTTAACGATCCGGAGGTTTCAACGATTGTAAGACTGCGGAAGCTGCAATGGGCTGGCCACGGAACTCATATGGATGAACAATAGATACCCAAGAAGGTATTGGTTGGGTGAGTTGAAGGGCGGAGACTAGTGGGGCAACCGAGGAAACGCTGATCTGACTCGGTGGACGAAGACAGTTCATCACTGCTCGCATTTCGGGATTGGAGGACCCCGTCAATGGGCCAAGACAGTTGGAGGCGTTTTTTTGAAATATTTGGTGAGGTTTTAGTTAGCGAAAAAATGTACATATTGAACTAATCGTAACCACAATTTAAAGTGATTATAATTTTCCTGTCATGACTTCTTTATTGGACTTTTAAATGATTATCGATGAAAGGATTGTTTTTTTTTAAGCTATAAAATTTTAATCAATAAATTAAAGCCATCTTTTAATTAACTCAATCACTGTGGCAACGATTAAAGAAATTTGATTGTTTTCTAGATTAACTCTAATGTCAAAAATGCAAAACTTAAAAAAAATTTTAAGAAAAAAAGTATGATAAGAATATGTCCTAGAAAGGATCTTGTAAAAATTATGGAGACAGTGCCAGATCAATTCCACAACATAATGAAGGATTAAAAACGCCTTAACCATTGTGAATGAAACGGAGTAAAACTGGTTTGGCGACGTTTCTATAAATTTTATTTTATCCCTTTTAGGACATATTGAAGTCGATTTTCAATTTTTCTAATTTTATTTGCTTTTTGTGCTATATTTCAGAAAACGTTATAGAGCTGCAAATGCACGTTACAATGTTGCTCATATATGATTCAAAGGGAAAGTACATACGCGTATGGCATGTGAGCGCAGTGAAGTAAATACAAATGGGATCGGGAGAAACTGTTTAAACATATTTCAATCCGTAACGTAGCATCTCCTCCTAAATGCCCTACCTTTCCAGTCCCCTAGGCTTCCCCACACCTTCTTCCCTTTCCCGCTTTCAATTTAAGGGTGTACTGCCTAAGCGATTTGGATAAATAATAGAAATAAACGAGATATAGTCTCTACGGCACTGCAAAAAAAAAAGTTGGTTGGAGTCAATTAATTTTCGAAAAATTGATAGACTGGAGACATAGTATTGCAAATTGAGCAAGTAGATAGCTACATTTACCTACTCGTAGTTTAGGTTTGTTCACGAAAGTAAACGCTGGTGGGTATTCAAATGAACGATATTCTGCTGGGTGCGTTTCTCGGGATTTGGATCTATAAAATATACTGGAATATATTTAGTTACCTCTGTGAATAGCTGATAATTTTTTCGCTTACAGTTTTACATTTTCCAATGTTGTCCTTTAAAAAAAGAGCTAGCAGCGAATGAAATAGAATGTGTGATTTTATTGATGGTATATCAATTGGCAATCGACAGGCAGTAAGCGGTCCTCAAATTGAATTCATTAAGTATTCCGATAGTGGTCGTTGTATCCATATGAGGTCCTTATACATCAAATGGAGAAATTGGAGTGAACTCATGTTATTTGTTGTTGGGTAAGGTTTAGTGCTAGTTTTATTTTTCAAGGAGTGAAATAGCCCTCGGCAAACCTGGATGCTTTTCTTTTGCAGTTCATGCATAAACCACATTATGCTTTTTGAGTTGTAAGTAAAGCAGAGAACATCCTCGTTCAAGAACTTTTGGCTAACCGTTTTTGAATTTCATTGCCTATATCTTAATACACAAGATTCATCATCCATCCATGCTCATTTACATTAAAACGAAATCGAAATTCTCCAAACGAAACATGCCTAAATTATGACTATTGTGCAAAACTACTTAACAAAAATACAGGAAATCGAAATCGCACATATGGGAAGACAAATGATTTCCTGTGACGCTGAGAGCAGGAAGATAATAAATTCTTACTTGGCTTTTTGTTCTCGCTCTCCGATTTCCACCCTCTTTTTTGTCAGAATCTACCGCCATGGCGAGTGGAAAAGGATATTGAAATAGTGAATAAAATGTCAAACAAGAGATTTGCATGCATGAGAGTAAATCAAGGGAAGTGATTGTGAAAACATAAACGACTAACATAGAAAGGACATTCTTCATGAAAAGGCAATGTTTACTATGGAAGGATAATTGTTAGGCTGCTTTATTTTGTGAAATAAGGTAAAAGAATTCGGAATGCCTTATGAGCTGTTTAATCTCCCTTTGGAGATTGAATGCCATTCAGTTCTTATGTCCTTTCTCAGTTCTACGGCTGCCCATTCGATAAAAGTGGATTCTATGTTTTCAGTTTGAACAATAATTCAATTTATCCTGATATTTATCGTTCAATCGTCAAGTGATTTATTATGTTTACTAGGTGGCCTTTTTTTGAGTTGTGCTGAAGTACCAAATCCATCATTCTATGGCACGTCAGCTTTAAAGCTCTAATAGACTGCAAAGAGTCCTAATAGGTTTTCTTTACTTGCCTTCAATTCAACTAAGAGGAATTGATTAGTGTCGGAAAGAGGGAGCGTCTATCATGTAAATAATTCATTGAATCCTGCGGTTGCTTCCAATCTTGACAAATTGATCCCTATTGAAGTTATATTTTCATTCTTTTCTCAATAAAGGAATTTATTTTCAGACTGTTGAAAAGTAGAATTTTTTATATGGTTTCCTGAATTATTTGTGCTAAGAATTTTTTAATTGGCTTTTGAAGGGCGAGAGCTAATCAGTTTTAACTTGCTTTTTGTAGTTTTTTAAGCTCTTGTCGAGTGATGCTACAAACACGTAATTAAAATTACGACCTGCCTGTCTATTCGTTCGCCCATCCGTGCATTACAACAAGTTTACTCGGGAACAACAATAGCTACGAAGTTGAAATTCAGTCAAGAAATCAAAAGTCATGATCTCTACGAAGTTAAAACAAGTTGAATATACAGAGCTACGCTCATGCCAGAAGGGTTATGTACTTTGCCTAAAATATGCAGACACCAATAATGAATAAACTCAAGAAAAACTTTAGCAACATTTACAACAAATACAAACTCGTTTGAAGAAGGACAACATTAGCATATCATTTTAATTTGCTGCCATTTTGTTTTAATATCACTGGATGAAATCTCAAAGATATTGTTTATTATTCATTTTATCTGGAAAATAGAAGAACCAATTAAAAGTGTAGTGTCTGGTTCGATGGAAGGCCCGAGTGGTAGAAATACCGTATATTGTTTTTGTTATGCTCTGAGAACTTTCAAACGGCTAATACTTCTGTAAACGCGATTTGCTTTTAATGAAACTTCCAGACTATAAGGACCCTTCCTCGGACTGCTCAAAATTTAAATTTAAAGTTACCCGCATGAATTTACTGGGAAAAATGATATATTTACTAATTCTACTATTAATAACAAAGCTGAGCGATTTCAATTTCTATGGTATTTGTTATTGTTGTACTCATAAAAAGCTTCCACCATGAATTTTTCACCTTCAAAATGTATGTTTTCATCAAGAGCTAAAAGCCTGTACTTTAAATGCTGAAGTTGGGGTAAAATAGCTTGAATTTACTCAATATTCTCGTTTAAAACGGCCGATATTTTGTTTTACGATAACTAATATTACTCGATGAACAGATTCTCATAGTGGCATATGATATACATCTTTCCTGTAATTTTCATACAAATTCGAGCAAGCCCGTAGTGTTTGAGTCAATGAAAGCCTATATTGCTCAATAACCACATATTGTTGTTGTTGTAACACCGAAAAGTTAAACCACCATAACTTCGTTAAATACTACCCAATTCTATTGAACGTTTTAAAGTTTACAGGAAGTTTAGCTTAATTTACGGAGGTTCTGGGAAAGGAGTGAGCCCGAACGAAAAAGCGAACGGAAGTGCCATCAGTGACATATATACTGTGGCGACGAACGTTTCGGGCGTTGTTGGGAGAACGACGCCAACGAAACACATTGTGTGGCATCCAGGCCGTCAACTTACAATGCAGCGCAGCATACACACGAAAAATTTAAGTGGAAGTCGAGTTGATAAGAGAAACAAGTCAGTCGATCATTCGAGCTTCAACAAATACGACAAACGCGAAGCGAATCTTTTGTTGCTCGTGTATAGTTAATTTAGTGCTTCAACGAATACGACAAACGCGAAGCGAATCTTTTGTTTTAATAGGAAATAAACAAAAGTAAACTCTAATCTAACCGTACTTGCATTATTTCCTGGATTGGTGACCCGGCAATGCCGGACACATTACTCGACGTAAACGGAAGTGAAGTGCAAACCACCAGCACGTCCATGGCAGTCGAAAATGACGCGCAAGTTAGTCTTTGGTATAGCAAACCAGACCTTTGGTTCACGTGCATCTAAGCCCAATTTCGCCTACACAAAGTAAATACCGACGCGGCTCGGTTCGACAGGGTAATTGCGGAATTGGAAATGCAGACATTACTGCATGTCGCCGATATTATAGAATCGCAACCTGAATTCGCCAAATATGAAGCGTTAAAGAAAAGGCTTTTGGCTACGTTCAGAGTTTCGGACGAGGAAAGAACGCGCCAGGTGTTGTTCGACATGGAGATGGAAGAGCTACGACCCTTCCAGTTACTGCGCCGATTACAGTGCGCGGCAGGCAAGTCTATTCCAGACCGATTGTTGAAAACACTGTGGCTACAGCGACTGCCACTCAATGTGCCAGACATTCCGGCGGCTAATGAAAGCGATAATTTAGAAGAACTGGCAGCAGCTGCGGATCGAGTAACTAGCGTCACCGCCTCAGACGTAGCATGCATTCAATATAGTGCAACGTCACACTCAACGCTCAGCCGAATTTAATACAAAGCATTGCTTCCACGTGTAATTCGTGCCGCTCATCATACTGGCCGGCTACTACGTCCAAGGTGAGTCAAATTTGTTTCTAACACCAGCGATTTGGCGCCAAATCTGAAGGATGCAGACCGCCATGTGTATGCAACCGGGAAACGAATCGAGCCGCTAGCTCAGCAGGCGACAGCTAGTGGCATATCCAAAAGTTTCCTCGGAATTTTGACAGTAGAACAAAGCTGAGATTCCTCATCGATACGGGACCAGACATATCTGTCGTTCCAATACCCCGAAAGCACCCCGCTTATTCATCGTATGCCTTCAAGATATTTCTAGCGAACGAAATCACCATCGACACATACGGTGACTGAGCTCTAACCCTCTCCTTGGGTCTACCGCGAGTTTTTCAGGGGCGAATCACCATGGCACCTATTCTAGGCGCAGACTTATTTCGGGCTGGTGGTAGACTTAAAAATGGCAAATTATCAGATCCCATTAAGAACGCCTCTGTGAAAGGAAAAGTCAAGGAATACAACCAAAAAGAGATTTCTACCGTGATTGCAACTTTAACGTATGCCTCACTCCTCAGAGAGTTTACAGGACTCAGTAACCCTGCAATAGCTGCGCATGCTCCGACTCATGGCACGAAGCATAATACTACAACGACAGGCCCCCCAGCGGCAGACCGGCCTCGGCGATTAAATCAGGAAAAGCTACAAGTGGCACGGCAAGAGTTTCAATTCCTACTTGACAATGGATTTTGTCGACCTTCAAAAAGTCCCTGGGCACGTCCTTTGCAAAAATGGTGGCTGGTGCCCATGCGGGGACTACCGCCGACTAAACGCCGTGACTTTGCCAGACAAGCACCCATTGAGGACATCTCACTGAATGTAGGCGGTACACGGTATTTTTCAAAGATTGATTTGTTCCGAGCATTTCACCAGATTCCGATAGCTGAAGCGGGTACCCCAAAAACTGCAATCGCTACGCCATTCGGCCTTTATGAATTCACAGTAATGACATTTGGTCTTCGAAATGCTGCACAGACGTTGTAGCGATTCATGGACGAGGTGCTTCGTGGACTATATTTTTGCGTGTGCTATGTTGATGATTTATTAATTGCCTCAAAAGCGAAGGAAGAGCATGTGCAGCACCTACGACTTATATTTCAGCTTCTATTGAAATACGGAATTGTTATCAATTTAGCCAAACGTAAGCTGGGATTCAGCCAGTTAGAGTATTTGGGGCACGATATCGACGAAAAAGGTATAATTACCCCAAAGTCACGAGTGGACGCCATTCGAAATTTTAAAAAACCAACTACGGTTAAGGAACTTCGGCGGCTTTAAGGAACAATAAATTTTTAACAGTCGGTTTGTTCGCAATGCTACGGTACTACACGCTCTACTCAACGACTTGTGTGCGTAAAAAGGTTGACAAAACCATTATCGAATGGCTCCAGAAACTAGTGATGCATTTATAAACTGTAAAAACAGTATCGCTAGTGCTGTTCTATTAGTCCACTTTCGAGCGAATGAATCTCTCAGACTCACAACCGATGCATCTGACGTTGCAGTTGGCGCCGTTTTAGAGCACAAGCAGAATAATAATTGGCTACCATTGGCGTTTTTACAGAAGAAGTTGTCTGCTCCCGAAAGTAAATATAGTGTATATGATCGCGAACTTTTAGCTATATATTCCAGCGTCAGACATTTTCAGCACTTTTTAGAAGGTTCTAGTTTCTACATCCTCACGGATCACAAACCGCCAACGTATGTATTCGCTCAGTCTGCAAGCAAAACGTCGCCGCGCCAGATCAGACTTCTCGATTACATCTCGCAGTTTTCAACAGATATCCGCTTTATCGTGGGCGTAAATAATGATGTCGCCGATGCGCTCTCGCAGCTGGAAGAGATTACGATGCCTGATTAAAGAGCAAAAACGAGATGTCGAGCTGCAAGGACTACTTTGTTCTAACACTACATCCCTAAAATTTGTGCGCCAGCCTATAGGCTCAAGTGATGGAATAGTATACGACAAGTCACTGCAACGATTAAGGCCCTTGTTCCGCTGACGTTACGAAGAAAGTATTTGACATGTTTCATGAGCTAGCGCGTCCCAGTGCACGTGCCACAGGCAAGTCTTTAGCTCAGAGATACGTGTGGACAAACATGAAGAAAGACGTCCGCGTTGGGGCTCGTTCATGCATTCCATGCCAATGCTCCAAAGTTGCTCGCCATCAAAAGAACCCAGTACAGCCTTTATCGATGCCCAATGCTCACTTTCAACATATCCACGTCAATATCGTGGAGCTACTTGTTCCGTCGTAGGGTTATAAATATTGCTTGACAGTCATCGACCGATTCTCTAAGTGGCCAGAGGCATTCCTCATTGCGGATCAGACCACAGCTACCGTCGCAAAAACAATTTTTTCGTGTTCTTCCGCTTCCTCTGCCTATAACGTCAACGATATTGCAATTATAATAACAGAAATTAAAAGATCGCATCAAGACGTTTCATTTGATACCACCTCGCCTATCTTTGGTGAAAAAAATTATCGGGCTCACATCCTCCGCCTTTTAAAAGCCTTTGAAATTTTTTATGACTACGGAATTTTCATAAACCACAAACTTCTGAGCTGTTCACAAAATTCCATCATTGTACTGTGATCACTTCTATAGTGCCGGAGAAAACTTTCTGTGACTCACTGACAGTCGGAAGGACAGGTACTGGTATTAATAGGGTATTGTAAAAAAAATTTCAAACCCACAAAAATGAGGAGGCGGCATTTCGTATGATGGAAATTTCAAGCTTAAAATTAACTATCTTCCGTGTGTTTTCGCGTAAATTTTCGGGGCAAACAAATTACTAAGAAATAATACCAACCAATTTGTACATAGAGTGTGCGTAGTGCCGATGCCAGGAATGTGCCGTCTCGCTACAAAAATATACGATTTTTGAGAAGGCTTCCCCCGTGTATCGAAGTGAACCTTTAACATTTTTTTTTTCTTTTGCTAAAAGTAGCCGACATGGGTATCAAATTGCAGTAAGCCCCCCCTTTACACAACTCCGTTATGCGCAGGACTATCTTAACGCGAATTTAAAATTTCTTGCCATAATACTTTGTTTTACCGGACTCATAACACAGTTCTGTATATATTTGTGCTATCACATAACTTAGATTGGGGTATTCATACTTTCTCTAATTTTATATGTACCTAGTGGTTAGGCCAATCATCCCGTAAGCCAAAGGTCCCTGGTTCGAGTCTCGTTGGCGACAACGAGATTTGGTTCGAGTGATTCTTTGGACGGACTATAAGCCCGTTCAGTTATGATACGTGCTGGTTTAAAAAAAGCAGAACCTGTCTCGACTGGGTGGACGGACAGATGGCCAAAGCGTGATACTGACCATATCACCTTGTGGAGTGCCGAAACAGTCGATCATGATAATGAGATAATCTAACTTTCTTGAAGCGAAGGCCCAAAAGAGGCTGTAGTGTTATAATTCATTCAATTCTATATTACGTTTGAAGGTAAGAGATTCCCCGAAGTTATTTAGGTTAGACTCGGTTCATTCACATTTAAACATTTGGGCTGAAAAGATCGACGGATCTTAAAAGTGCTAGTCGTTAAAAGAAAACACGCAATACATTAACTTTGGAAGTGAAACTTCAGATAAAAAAAAGAATGGAAAACGGTAGCAAGCCTACAATTGTTGGCAGAGATTTTGGATGCTCAAAATCGACCGCGCGGAAGATCGTGAAAAGTCCAGAAAAAAAAGAAGTTTCTGGTGAGTGTTCATTGACATTAAGTGCAACGAAACTTACGTGTTCAAGGCCCTTAATCTTGGAAAAATGGGTTGTTGGTTTCACCTACACGACTTTTCTCAATATTAATGGGTGTATTCAGAGAAGTTGTTGTATTGTCACATTGGACTGGTGCCTGTGTGAAACCAATGGCAATCGTTTGAGAACAACAGACAGACTAAACACCTCCCCTGTCAACCTGAGAACCCAGCCTGGAATAGTGTAAACTTGTTGTTGGTGATTGAGAAAGTAGCGAGACTCGTCCAATTAAACAAAAAAGAAATTTGAAGGTTAATTTGAAGACGTTCAATAATTTCAGACCAATCGGGGAGAACTTATCCAGACACTCTTTTTTGGCTGAATTTACTTTATTTAAAATAGTCTATTTTTTGCTAATCCTTGGAGGTATTTTTTTTTTTGGTGTTCGATTTTGTAAGTTTTATAGTGATTAAATAAAGCGGCAATGTTTTGGCATGAGAAAATTTTTCATTTCTCAAGGTGACGCCTCTCTTTTCCCTTCCAAACTGTGTATTGTCTTTATGTGTAAGATGACCCAGCAATGGGCAGAGAGTACACCGAAACAAACCGCAACACGACTAAGTGCTAACCGACCTCATAGTCCAACCTAGGGTTAAGCATCATTCTGTCATTATTCAATGTCTGTGACTGCGCTGCATACGCTTTGCGTATACGATCAAAGCTTACGTGAAGAACTCCCTATTTTTGACACTGCAGAGCACGGCGAAGCAGCAAACAGCCTTGAAGACATAGCCAAAGGAGCCAAAACATTTGCACTAATTACTTTTTATGGAATTGTTTGCAGCTACATATAAATGAGTTGCATATTTTGAATAATAATTTTTCTGAAAAATTATTAGAGAAGAAAAATGTTAGAAGAAGGTGGTTTCGACGTGTGCACTAAATCTCCTCAGGCCATCACTCTTAGATACACACCGGTGATGGCGACCACCATGCTCAGAGGTGAGGGCGTTAATTTTTAATTTTTCTACTTATGCAAACTCAATATGTTTTTGTATCTGCAAGTTATATTCAAGGTAAATTTCTCTTGTAAGTACTTGTATTAGCTAAACTTTTTTTTAATTGGATCATTCCACCCTTTTCACATCAACTTAATGTAAATCTATACGACAAATTCGCTCTACATTGAAGCTTATCTAACGTCGCGCGGATATCGATCACTCTTTCGGATGGCTCCGATAGCTTTTTAAATTACTTTCTATGGAATTGTTTGCAGCTACATATAAATGAGTTGCCATCCGAAAGAGTGATCGATATCCGCGCGACGTTAGATAAGCTTCAATGCAGAGCAAATTTGTCGTATAAATTTACATTAAGTTGATGTGAAAAGGGTGAAATGATCCAATTAAAAAAAAGATTTGCACTAATGTTAATGCTCTGGGGACTCCAGCAAATTAGTACAGAAGTGTGCTGATGGAGATAAGGTTGGAGAGGGAGCACAATCATAGTTTCCGGCAAAGCGCTAGTTTTCCAGGAAGGAATATTTTAAGCATAAGGCAAGATATGCCGATGATGAAAATGTTTTAGGCTGCCAACACTCAAAGAAACACGTCTGACTATATTAAAGAAGAACTGGAAAAAGGCGAAGGTCGAGCATCATAAACGGTCAAAAGAAAAATATCTTAATACTGATACTCTTGCAGAAGCCCAGGGAATAAATCAACTTCGGTAAAATTTAGTCCTGAGGACACCCAAAAAATTCAATTTAATAAAGAGGCTCCTGCCTCTGTAGTAATGTGAGTAACTGTAGCCCACAAAATGTAAAAAAAAAATCCACTAAACTCCCAGGAGCCACCTTTGCGCCTGAAATTCCTCCAGCAGAGGGCGTTCAACTAGCAGAAGATCAAGGAAAAAACGAGATGCTATTATGGTAAGATCAACACAAGGTAAGATTGGCCAAAAAGTTTAGGTGTGATTTAACAAAATGCGCCTCTAAATGAAACTGGAATATTGGATCAGTGAACACGAACGACCGCTGAAGGAGGGCTTCCCTTTGAAATCGAGCGCTGCAATAATCAAATGAAATTGCAGGGCTTGATCGAAACCAGTGTAGATAATGAGTGGAATTGCCTTACATGTAGAGAGGAGATAGCAGCCACCCTCAAACGTCAGGTCAGAGAAAAGGAAGACTATGATTTAAAAATCACGCATCGGTGGAGTTAGACGAGGCGTCCGCGTCTGAAACCTTCAAAAGATATTCAAATCTGGGTATAAATGGATGGAGTTGTATGCTTCAACCAGTAATTGGGTTACAACTACACAAAATATAGCTGCAAAACCTCAGCTTGGAGTGTCATTAGCTGTAATTTTGAGCGAAATACTTGGCACCAGCGTAATGTACATTATGTACTGAAAACATCGCACTAAGCATCGAGCAGGATCAAATACATGAGAAGTCTTCAGAAATGAAAGATAAGGAAGACCATGCGAGTCCTTCAAGAAAACCTTCAGGGCTGCCGAGAAATAGACGACCACGTTACACAGCTTGCCTGTAAACCATACGGCTGAGATTGTATTGATTAGTGAGCCCTATAGGAGGAGGAGGAACTCATATGCTTGGTTCATATATGTGGGGGAATACGTAACGATCTAGATTGTAGACGTGTAGAATGCATTGCTAATGGTTGCTACGGTTACAGCCACGTATAGGTCTAATACGAGTAGTTCATTTTCGTTAGTGGTTGCTTCTCCCTGAAAAGCCCAAAGAAGGAATTTGACGAAAAGCTACACTAACTGAAAAATAGTCTCAGTACGAGTAGCATTGACGGCAATGGGAAGAAAATTACCTCAATGCGAGGATCTTAGAATGGGGGCATCCAGCGTAGGTTTGATGAATTTGGGACCCCGGATTTATTGAATCGATTTCCGGTATCAGCATAGCATCAAAGAGGTTTGCAGTTCTTGTCAAGGGTTGACGGTGATGGAAAACTACCCAAAGATGGCCATTATTACATCCGTTTCTAAATCGTTACGAACGGATGAATAGTTCCAGTAAATCCCTAAGTTGGAATGCTGCTAAGCTTAACAGAGTTGAAATTGTTGAAAGTGGACCAGCAGGTACTTATAGACAAAGGAAAAGGTGACGAACAGCGTTACAATTTTTATGTAAATATCAATAAAACTGTATTGTTTGGGTCGCTGCTTTGGTCAGTTAACGAGTTTAGCCAAGATATTTACTTGATTCAACTATCGTGAAGGTTTGGCGTAAATCAAGGCAAAATGGTGACCTCCAGCTTGTTTTCACTTATTTTTATGACCTGGATATACATAAACATATATATAAAGTTCTCTACACAATTGGAAAATTCCTCCCAACAATGGGATGCGATCTTACCTTCCAAAAGGGTCATCTCCAAGAAGACCAATGCCGATATTCTGTGGTTATTCTAGATGAAACTAGGACTTCAGATAAGCAAAAAGAAGTTGACAAGCAAAACTGAAATGGGAAGAGCTGCTATTGAGATCGTGAGCAGTAATAACCATAAGGAATAAAGTACACGCAAGAAACTTCAGGAATCATCAATTGCAAGTTTGGAGAAGATTTATTCAAGACAGCAGATACAAGGCAGCATTGAGGCTAAATGAGAAAACTATGCATGAAATAATTCGGATCGATTGGTTAAGCAGCCAAGTGTGTAGATGGACCGAGTTGTTACGTTTCTACTGGTACATAGGGTAGGATCATCTAAGATGTGGCTGTAAGATGACATAGAAAAGTGTTGATTTCTTGAAATATAGACATGCTGGCCAGCGAATACCATACTGCTATGTACAAGCTCAGGATCAAGTGCATGACAAGTCTTCAAAGGAAGATTTAAGAATTGGGAAACGCGCGGAGCTGCAGATGATGATCTTCTAGCAGAGCTCGTCTATGCGCATAGAGCATAGATTGTATTGGAAAAGAGCTCACCAGAAGGAGAGATCTGCCTGTTTGGTTGTCCGATGCTACAAAATTAGCAGCGAGAAAGATCGCAGATTCGCTAATATTTGCATCGGCCAACGGCCTACAGAAAAATCACTTCTTTTTGTGGTTGTGAGGTAAAGGCTACACAATGCTTCTGAATTACCCACGAAACACTTCTTCTATCAATCTGAAAACCTCGCCTGGAACCATATCACACATTACATTGGGGAACACCTCAGTAAGTAACAAGAAGAATTTGAGAAAGTTATGTGCGTCCTGGCATCCATGGAAACAGCAGTCTTGTGGTGATCAGTAGTGGCTTGTGGTGATCAGTTGGGAACCCCGTCAAAACTTCTTAGTTTGTTTTTTTTAACTAGATTATAGTAAACTACACCTGTCAAGTTTCCATCATTTAGGCAGGAAAGAGTGGTTAACTTCAGCCAATTTAACACCATTAGGTTGCAATGATCTTCGGCAAAAATAATGGTTGCTTTGTGTACAATGCTTTCGTTCGTTTCAATCCTCCATGTCCGCTAGCTTTAACGAGACGAAAATATTGAATTACTGTAGTGTACCTTGATTGACACATGACGGAAAATTTTTAAAGATAATACAAATTGATCAGAATGCCTTGTAGAGTTGAATACGCATAATAAAGGCTTTGTAGTGCAGCTGAAGTCGATCTTTTTTATAGCTTGCTGACTTTTGAGCCAGAATATCGGTACTCGTAAAGTGCATGAATTTTAAACACTCTTAATCACTCCAGAAGAGAAGGCTGTTTACGTCCTCAGAGTGAGACTTTTAGACTTTCTATTTGGACCACATACTAAACTGCTTGCCTATCAACCTGTAAACCTACTCTGAAATTGTTTGCCACACTACTTTGGACTAGACGGAGACGGACGGCACATAGTCGAGATGGGGTTGAAGTGCAGTTGATTGTTACCGAACATTAGTTCGACTGCAGTTTGCCGGTGGCCTGATCTTTTCCCCATATCACTACTGTATCGAAGAGATTGGCTCACGATAATTCAGCTAATTATTAACCTTTCAAACCATGGAGAATTAGTTGGACGGATTTCATTTGTTTGTAAATAGCAAGACTGGAATACTGCCGAAATTGACAGGGATGGGATGGTCCACCCACTTTGTTCGAGCTCAGGAGAAGAGCTTCTTGCATAAGATACGCTAGTAACTAAAACAGCAATACGAGTAGGTTCCTTTGCTGATAGCACAGTGTGGCGAATTTGCATTGCATGTGCGACCCAAATAGAAACTGTTCCATTGGAGGGATTAGCTGGGAACTGTAGAGTGCAGGAGCAGAATGCTATGCTGACCACACTCCAGCCAAGAACAAGCTAACGAAAACCATCACAAGGAGCTAATTTACAGGATGGTAAGCTCTTTGTCGTGGTATTAACTCAACTCTCTAGACTCAATTGCATGCGGTCTACCACTCTAATATACAAGATATATAGGGTTTTCCAATAAGAGGTGTTATTTTGAATAGATCTTGTGATTTAAAACCTTGCGACTTCTTCCTTTGGGGCCACGTGAAAGAGAAGGTCTACGTCAACAGCCCAGCGTCGATTCAAGACCTCGAATATGGAATTCGTGAGGCTATCGAGGACATAGGGCACCCACTTTGCGATTTGGTTGTGGATAATTTCATGAAAAGGATATGGTCCTGTAAGCGTAGTCGTGGTGGTCATTTGCCTGACGTTATTTTACACTATTAACAGCATACCTTTCTCTTTATAATGAAATAAACATCCGATCATTTATATTAAAAACGGCATTTTCCTTTTAATATCAAAATAACACCTCTTATTGGAAAACCCTGTATATCGTAAGCTTGTTGTTATTTGTGTCTCCATGTAGAAAAACGATGCTGTCATACTCAAATGGTCGCTCTTTACGTGCAAGGAACGGAACATTGCAATGCATAGAATAGACAACTGGAAGCCTCGAGTCATCTAAAGCTTTTCATATCAAATGAAAAGACTGCTGTAGTAACAGAGCAGTTACCCTATCAAACTGCTCTAGAATTTTCCTATCTCCGTCACCTCTACACAGCATGGTGATCAAGAAAATTGAAATTCTTACTAGAAAAAGGAAGACAGTTCGATTCAACGCATATGGCTATAGGGGGCGACAAGTAGACATTAATGATTATTTAGCTTAGAATTTTTCTTTTCTAAATATCTAATGTCTTCTTTTTAAAATAATCCAGAACTAATAAACGCATCGCACACCGATTTTGTTTCAAATCAACGTGATATCAAAGAAAAACTACGGTATATTATTACGCATGATCCATTATTGTTTTTTTTTACATTGGAAATGAATTCAAATTGATCAATAAAACCGCATGATGATATTATTAGCTAAAAAAACATAAACAACCTCCAAGAAGCAATTCTGTGTATTCGTACACAATTGTCAATTTCCATTCATCAATTGTGCGCACCCACAAATAAAAAAATATCGTATGCAACCTACCTTGAGGCTTGCATCGAAAGATAGGTGTGAAGTGTTGCGATGTTCCTCGACGCATTGAGTCGAAGAGCAAACGTGAGTGAGATGTTTCAATTATCTCAAGTAAGATCAGTCTAGAAGCTAAGAAGTGTAAAATGTGGTTGGCAAATATCATTCTAATCGGTGAGGTCACATGGCCTGTTGATTACAGAATACAAATGATTCGTTTTTCCTAAAGGTTTAAGTGGATTTGTTGGTCGCCATAAGAAGATAGTAAAATAGAATTGGTCTAAATAGAGGTTATGAATCAATGTGCTGCTAGAAATATTGTTTGATTTACTCGAAATAGTGTCTCGGTCCTTTCTGATGATGTTCCTGAGTTTTATTAACGTCTCGTAGAAGTCTGAGTTGATGTTTATTTGTTGATGAGTAGTCGTGATTACATTTCTGTTATTTGCGCCATCGCGAGAGGACAATTGGCGGTGGAGTTCTCTGGCTCATGGGGGAAGGCCGGATTGCCTACCCACCAGCAAATGTAAGAATTTAAACCGTTTTTCATCTCCGTTCCAACCTAATTCCTTAACACAAGAAGAGGAAGAAGAAGAGAAGCCTTTTACGCAGCTCGGCCGCAGACAACTTGAGAGTTCTTATTGTCGAAGATGTCGCTGTCATAGGGTGTGCGCTGTTTGTTAAATCATCCGGCACTCACAAACGGAAAATCATCGTCCATACAGAATGTTGGAGTGGCAGCGGCTACTGCTAATAGGAGTTCTCGCCTCGATGCCGTATTTTTTCAAGTAACAGAAAATTGATTTGCATGCATGTTCGTTTCCGTGACTTATTAGAATCCCGTATAAATTTTGAGTCACATAGCCTTGGAATTGAAAGGATCGATTGAAAGAGATACAATCCGGAAACGTCTCACGGAAATTTATACCCAAGCTGGAGTTGCGGAAGACCCCAATTTTGCTTTTGTAACTGTTTCCAAGCGTATTAATACTCGAGATTTCCTAAATCAAAATAATAAGCCTCCGGGGACAGTTGTTGATATTATCACTTTACCGGAGAGATATGATTTCTTCTTAGTATCTCAATGAGCTCGGCAAGGTACTGTAACTCCAACTCACATTAGCGTTGTGAATGATAATATTGGGCCGGGTCCCGGTAAGATGCAGATTCTCACTTATAAGATGACATATTTGTATTATAATTGATCGGGCACAACTCGTGTTCCGGCCGTTTGCCAATACGCTCCCAAACTCGCATTTTGGTGGCGCAGAGTATTCACCAATCTCCATCCAATTTGTTGGAGAAGAACTTGTACCCCTTGTAGGAAGGAAAGAAAAGATTTAATTTGTTTTTTTTTTAAGCTTATTGAATTAATTAAATTCTCGTTACCTTTTTTTTAATATATTCCTAGTTTTTAGATTTGATTATATAATCCTTGTCAAACAGTTAATCATATACTATTCATGTGATGCGTTGATTTTTTTTGGGTTTTATAAGCTTTTCATCGAAAACCATGCATGGTATTCTATGGTCGAAACGTGATAAATAATTGGTATTAATTCGTGGTCGTTTGACAATGGTTTCATTCTTTCTATTAGGGGAAATTTTTTTGTCGAGGAGAACATCGCTATATCTCAAGTGAGGAAAGAAAAATAGAGGGGGAACAAACTCCCATTTTTGTACTATTATGTATTTAAATTGTTGATCGAAAGAACTTATTATTGTCTTTTTCCTATTTGTATTTAAATTATTAATCGAAATAACTTATCATTACCGTTTTCCTATTTGAATTTTAATGATTAATCGAAATAACTTATTATTGTCTTTTTCCTGTTTGTATTTAACTTATTAATCGAAATAACTTATTATTGTCTTTTCCCTATTTGTATTAATTTATTTGTTTAAAACAAGAGATACGTATCTGTAAATTTATATCGAATCAACTCAAAAGTGCCTTAAGAACGTCACGGTATGATTTAGAGAATAAGCAAATCTTCATGAAAAATTATGCCAAGATTATTTAATAAAGAAATGATGAATTTAACGGACATCTCGGTCTTTCCATTCCGTTGGATCTGACCGGGTATAGGACCCGGTACGGTGGCCGGCTATCACCACCAAACATGAGCCAGCTGCTGGGCACATATTAACCTCCTTTTTGTTTCAGGTAATATCGCGAGTTGAGTGGCCCGAGCAAGGTGCCTTTTTATGGCATAGAGTTATGTGATCGAATTGCATAACTCTATGACATAAATTGGTCAACGGGATACTTCTCCTCTGATGGAAAGGCTCATGCAAGTTATGTTGTAGAAGTTTTCCACTCAGAAGAGAAATACCTGGCCACTGCAACATTTATGGATTTTGATCCGGTTGGGCAGGTGCGAGGGGGCACCATCACCACCCGGTTGTCCCACTCTTATTTGTAGGCCATGAGCCTCCTTGGGTAACGACGAAGTTACCCTAAGTCCGCCCATTTTTACTTGTTCCACTTGTTCTCTGAACAAGTCATTTCCCCTCGTTGTAGTTACCTACAATCTTTCGACTTCGGTCGCCTTTCTTTTTGAGACCCCAGAAATGCGTGAATGCGAAATTCTTTTGTAGTGGGTCCTTGTACTAGAGGAATGAACCCGCCCCACGACACCGCAATGCTAGCCTGCCAGCGCATTCACGCGTCCCCAGACAAGGTCATTCTCGGCGGATATCTACACCTTCCTCTGCCGAGGCAGCAGACCACCATCGCTGCAGTCCTTCACGGACTTGTATGTATTTTAACTATTCACTACACTGCGCTGAAAGATATGAGGTAACCTCAAATAAGACAAAAAACCCTTGGTACTGCCTGGAATTCAAGTGACATCAAAAGGCTCCAAGGCGTAGAAAAAAATAGAAGTCAGATTGTTGTATCTTTTGTTCCGAGCTTTTGCAGTTGCAGAAAATGATGATTAGTAATCGATTCTTGGTAGTATAAAATCTCTTAACATGCACGTTAATAGCAGATGTGGAATGCTGGGAAGTAATGAGCATATTTAAAGGCAAAGTTCTACATTGCAAAAAAGAGGCATGGTCATATACCAGAATTAAAGTAGAACTTATCCTAGAAGTAATTCTACAAAACCTCAGGATTATAACTCTTTCTCTCTCTAGACGCGATTTAATTGATCAGAAGAATATGGTAAAACAGGAAATGAGAATAATGTCAAGAAAAATGCCAAGGAAATAGTGCATGTGTCTATTGAACCTCACTACCTAACAAAGAGTTTCCAAGTCAGCATAACTGGATTAATTAGTTATGGAGACCAAAGCTTAGTTTGATTTTTATTAAAAACAATGGTCTAAACTATGTCCATAGAGGCTTACAATCTACATATTTAATACTTCCCAAATAGCAGCTCATGTCAAATCCACTTGAAGAATAGCTAGCATTTTCAGTAAAAAACTCTATACTGCGTTTACAAGATGAAACTATTATTGATTTTGACGAACTGCACCATTAGCTTCGGAAAGGCTTCATTAAGATGATTGTTTGTTGTTAGATAACAAACTCTAGTTCTTCAGACGAAGAGGTCGCAGCAATTTTACTCCATCCATTCAAAAATTACAAAACCCAAGAGTGATCATTACGTTGGAAAAACCATAATATACCATGGCTCAAGACCCAAAGGCTCTAAAGATGGAGTTTTTAGCATTTCATTCCTCATTTGAGATTTTATTTGAATAGCATAAGCTGGCTTATATCAAAACATATCCTGGCCTTAGATTGCATTCCTACACATCAAGCCTCGTTGGCATTCCCTTGCTTTTTGTGTTGCATAGAAAATAGTTTTCAACCAAGCCAACGTTTCACGTCCAAGCACCGAAAAAAATTTTCGCAAAGCATTATTGGGAAAGAAAGCAAAACCAAATAATGCACTCGTGAAAGAATTCTCTATAGAAAACCTCAAAAAGCAGGACTGCATTTCGCCCTGATTTCTAAATTTCCGTTTTGCTGTTTTCTTTCAACAAAGTATTCTTCAGATAATACTTACATACATACTGGTTGGTGGCTGCAAGTAGTAGATGGGGGGCTCTTTAACTTAAAAGCCCGATAAAACACACGACAGAATAAGCGAACTGAAGACAGAGCCAAGGAGAGAGGAAGAGGACCGGCGAAAGCGAGTCTATGAAGAAAAATCCAGTCAATATTGAATGTGGGATGTGTTGGAAACACATTCCTACATTCCATTTGATATGTTGTGATGAAAGAAACTTTTTTCGGGATAGAGGTATTTGAATGGGGAGAATGCAATTCTACATACGAAACTTGGAGGATCCTTTTCACTAACATTTTTGCAGGAATACCATTATGCCTTTTATGCTCAACTTTTGGCCTTTTTGGACATGTGGCCTTTGTGTTCCGGATGAAATGAAAAGAACACTCGGGCTATTTTTTCGCTAACTGAACATTTTCCTCTTTCTCAATTTTCTTCCCATACATGCCACTTGAACGTGTACGGACTAGAACGATAATAAAGCGAAGAGCAATTGCTGCGGGAGCCTGCAGATGCAGTAAAAGGCTATGCGAGCTCTTTGATCACGTGTAACGCCCAGGTCCTCAGTTCTTGGGAGGAAAGCCGAATTTTTGAAAACCTGACCCAGAGCCCCTTTCGCCAGAATACCATCTTCCCCTACACTGGCACCTTTCTTGTCGGCCAGTCTACTGTTGAGCAGCAATTATGCTTTGTGCCGAATATACTTGTACACCCAGCAATACAATTCCAACCCTATTATGTCCTTTTCACATAGCATTTTATTACGAAAGTGCATTAGCATTTTTTCCGTTAAATCAGTTTGGACAGAAAGCGAATAAAGAGACTGACTATTGGAGTATCGGTGGACGTTGGTCAGCATCATGAATAGGAGAAATTTTCTGTTGCTGAAATATTGGAAAGCAGTTGTAGTTGGACTCGTGCCTTTGAAGTCCTTGAAATGAAGAGGACCTTTCAGATGTTTGTTTTGAATCTTTGTTTGATGTTTCTATACAAAACAGTGGATTTTCAATAGTAATTCATTTTATTTGAATATTTTTCAACTGTGCAACGACGAACAAGAAATGGAGGGTTCTGTAAAAAATGAGCATTGTTTGCGTGAATCGGCGGTGTACGGCGAGACAAGTCAATTTTGAGGAGTCGATTGAGTAGACAAGTACACCAACCATAATTGTAAGAGCCTTAATTTAGAATGGAGTCAATTTTTAAGAACTTTTTCAGTAAGCAAAATTTAGAGCTAAGGAATCGACAAAGTGTAATAACGAGGACTATGTTTTGGCTATATTTAAATCAACAAACTTTGAACTACCCTTGAAGGACAGATAGATAGACCGTTTTTTTGTGTTAGTGAAGTAAAAGCGATCAACGCTTTGCGTGTGGGATACTCAACATACAAGGCTTCTGCACTATAAACTATAAACTAACACCTACCCTGTCAACCAGAGAGCTTAGATGTTCTTAACATTGATGACGAACGGTTTTTGTTGGAAACGCATTACTGCCTGTTTGACTCGTTTTTAGGTCTTTGTAAAAATAATTTGCAAAGACCTATTGGTTTCACGACTTGCCTGTCCATCTGTCCGTAACTCACAGCCAGTTTCCTCAGAAACTATGGAAGCTAGCTTTGCAAAAAGGCCAGAAGTGATGGTCTCTCAAAAGATTAGGTCTTGTCAAAAAATTCAAATTTTTTTAAGAGGGGTTCCCCCTCATGACTCATTTGCCCTTAAATGTATTTTTATATCAAAGGTAGTCAAACGGGCTACCAACTGAAAGCTCTTGATTAAATTTCAAGAGAATCGAATCATAATCAATTGAGTTACAGCCATTTCAATTGCATGCAATTACAACAACAATAACACGTGTTTATGGTTGAAACATAATTCAAATTGACCTAGGCACTTTTATTTTCTTTCCGTTTCCATGAAAATTTAAGGAATAATGTTTAATTTGAACTTGTTCAATCGGCTGAGCATTCAGAAAAATTATTTAAGCAGGAATAAAATGACGGCTGCAATGTGCTTATGAAAGAAACTTAGCATCTTTTGCATAAAATTGAAAGATTTCTTATCAAGTATCGGATGAATAATTCAAGTTATCAATTCACGCTATTAGAAAACTTGTTTCGAGGCCTAGGGTATTTACAAAGATCTTCTGGTAGGGGCACTCATCCGCTTACTCAACTTGTTTCTTTTTCATATCAATGATTAGCATTAGAGTAGAGCTGGGACTAATTGATTCCTTTTGTAATTGATTACCCATTCAATTCCCATTACAAGTAATTGCAATAGAATGACTGAGAATTTCGATTCTTGAGTGACAGTAGTTGAAATTTTTCCTACCTATTTCAATCAAAGTAGTTATAATGGGTAATGGCTTCTCACCCAATGACTGCGGAATTGAGACAGTCGTTGGATGAAAACTATGGTTGATTGATAATGTATTCAATTACCCACCACAAATCACAATGGAACTTGAGATTTACCCTTGATACAACCTTTGGCTTGAAAATTTCAAATGTCAAATGTTAGCCTGCAAATGATATAAATTATTTGAAAGAATATGTCAGAGCTATGAAGCTGATTTCAGAAGCGACTGACTTTCTGCAGGATGAGAATGAAGTTGTCATTATTCCTACACTGGACACATTAAAAGTCAAAACTGAGAAGCTTAAAACTGAGGTTGAAGATTTTTTATGCTGTTTCAAATATACATCCAAAAGATTTCAAACTGAAACCAAGCGTGAACATAGCAATCATAGAAGTCGCCACTGATCTATCAAAATATTAGATTGAATGACTCAATGCACTGAGATCATTCTTACATAGGACTCAGGGTGATATATCAGAAATGATTGTATTAGAAACATTAAACCATAAGAATAAAATCTTTGCGGGAAGGGAAAAAAACGCATTTGTAATGGAAAAGGTACCAGGTGTTTGAAGCTGGTGGACAAATAAAAGATAACCAGACCCATGATCGCACTACTTGATGATCCACCTGTTTTCCCTTGCGTAAAATTACGTAAATTGCAATGAGCAGGGCATGCAGAAAGGATGAAAGAAAACTGGTTGCCCAAAAGAACATTAAAGGGCAGAGCACCAGGTAAACGTGCAGCAGGAAAAAAAGAGGACTCAACGGGAAGACACGATAGCAGCTGATAGCAGATCGTTGCTGGTAGTAAACAATTGGCGGACAAGGTCGCAGAACCGTGATGATTGGAGAAGATTAATCCTGGAGAGCAAGGCCAGGCTTGGGCTATCGTGCCATATATGATGATGATAATTACAGTAAAATTTACTATTTTCCAAGCGATCTCTTTGATGGGGGAAATTGAGCGCTCATGTGATTTTCAGTGTTTAACTGGTGAATTTTATCCTCCTCTCATGCCTGTCAAACGCTTCAAGTGCTTTTCTGATACGTCGTTGGTGGGCGGTTTCGTCCAGAATGCGTATCTTCATTGGCATTTATTATACGATGAGACCAATGGTGTCATTTTGATTTAAGTAATTTAAATTTAAATTGATGCACTGAAAAGATCATTTACCATTAAGCTTCCCTTTTTCGGAATTAGAAATAGATTTTGTCCATTAAATCCTCCACCTGGCTTTGGAAAGTGCGCTCCACATCAAAAGAGATGAAAACGTACAATTCAACTAAATCTGTGTGAGGTTTCTTGCGTCCGTAGGGAAGACGGTGCCCTAAAAAGGCAGCCGGCGGGTACGTCAAAAATAAAATAATACTTGGGTGCCAAAACCGACCAAATTAAAGCGCCGGCCACGTTCCACTTTATTTACTTGTCATGGAACCAGGACAACAGCTTCGAATTGGATTGGATAAACGAAAACAACTATCGGAACTTAAAAAAGACCTTTCTTTTGGAGCCTAGAATGTTAGATTATTGAGCAAACCAGGTGCACTGGGACAAGTTCTGGATAAAGTAAAGAAATACAGAACTAACATCCTCACAATGCAATAAACTAGTTGGTATGGCGACGACACATTTGACATGCGAACGCACATCACGTTTAAATGTGGAAAATTGACAGAAAGGCTTTAATTTGGAGTGGTTTTCATAATTGACAGCATATATAAACAAATGATCACCGACTTCAAGCCCTTTAATGAAAAGATCTGTACAATTTGTATCGAAACCCAACTCCTCAATGTCTCAGTGATCAACTGTCACGTGCAATCAAGGGCGAATTTTACAACACCCTGAAACGCACGGTCGATGCATTGCCATCAAACGACGTTAAGATTGTCCTGGGTGAATTCAATGGAAAATCTTCCGAGGAATGGCGCATAGAGGAGAAATTGGGGGGGCACAGACTTCATGCAGAAACCAGCCAAAACGAACACCACCTGAAAGAAATCACTGATAGCAGAAGCTTTCCTATAAGCTTTACATAGTTTCCGCATCGAGACATCCACAAGGGAATGCGGGTATCCCTAGACCGTCACAAATTCAACAAAATTGACCATCTGCTCGTACAAAAATGAGCAGCCACCATCATTCTTGACACGCGCTCATTTCGCCGCGCTGCTTCCGATTCACACCACAATCTTATAAAGGTCAAGCTCAAATGCTATATCTCCAAGAGTTGTACACACGAAAGATCAGCTACGCCAAGGCACTAAGTACACAAGCAAAATAATAACTCAGCAAAGTCCATACATATGTCAGCGCTGGAAAATCGCATCAACATATTCCCATAGATGGGAGAAATAAGTGATTATATCCAAACCATATGGAGGACAGTAAGAGATACGATAACAGAAGCGGCCGAAGATGCTTGGGGCATCGACCAAAGAAAAGTAAGGCCAAATGGTATGATGAAGAATACAAGGAAAAGGTCGGAAAAAGGAACCAGGTGAATAAAAAATACATCTAGTAACCAACTTGGGCCAAAGAAGAACAATATAACACCCTCCAACGACAAGCCAAGTTTCAGAATGTCTAATGCGGCCTCTAAGGGACTACCTGAAGGAACGAAGCCTGCTTTACAACATGACACAGGGCCAACCAAGGATGGAAGTAACATCGGGTATTGCCCAGGGATATATCCTTGGTCCAGACTTATGAGACATGTCTTATGACAGGCTACTAAGACTAGAGATGCCAGATGAGTCACGGTTGATCGGCTATGCGGATGATGTTGTGGCTCTAGTCACTGGACGCACCGTTGAACAAGCGCAACTTAGGCTTGGTATGCTTATGCGCCAAATGGGGGACTACATGACGGCTCGTTAGCTCAGTTTAGCACTGGAGAAAACCGAAGTGAATATCTTTACAAAAAAGAGAATCCCTAGGGTTAGGATGAAGCGAAGAAGTATTAATTGTCCTATACCCAAAAGGGTGGAAATTAAAGAGGCATCAGTTTACTGTGTACGTCATACGAAGTGCCTTCAAAATCATTGAAAAAAAATTCAGGCCGTACTATGAAATTATATTGGGAGAGTATCACGAAGGCTTTCAAAATGGATTATCTACAATAAACCAAATAATCTTATTTAAGTAGAAGCTCGAAAAGTTCTAGGACTATAAAATCGACGTAATCGTACTTCAACTCTTTTTACATTTCAAACAAGCATCCGATACTGTCAACAGCAATGTACTGTATAAAATAATGCTTGACTTTGACGCATGGTCAAAATCACTATGCTGAACATGGAATCCCAGATTAAGTTCAACGACAAACCAACGACAACTTAAAAATGGAATCTGATTTTAAAAAAAGGGTATGGACTTGCCCCAATGCTCTTTAATATTGCGCTGGTAAACGTCATCAGAAATACGACAGCTGAAACCTGTAGTACACTAAGTCCACACAATTGGTAGCATATGCTGATGATGTCAATATCAGCCAAAGAAGCATTTCCAGTCTAAAATCTGAACCAGAGCATATTGGCCTGCAAGTTAATGAAACGAAAACTAAATTCATGAATTACCTTGAAAGTGTGGATAACTTTATTTATCTTGAAGTCAACTTGAATAGAAGTAGCGCAAAAAGGACGAGATTGGGCGTCGAATAAATGCCAAAAATAAGGCCTGTCACTCTACGTATATTTCCCATTTTAACGTTCAGAGTTTTACGAAAAGGCAGTGAACGTATTTGAACGTAAAGTGCTCCGGAAATTCTACGGCCCAGCGGAGCAAAGAACTGAGTGAAGACTACATTACAACGGATAAGTTGCATAAGCTATTTGGCGAACCACCTGTATCTGCTTGCGTAAAGTTATGCAAAAGACAGTGAGCTGGCCATGTAGAAAGAACGGGGGGAAACCGGCTACCTAAAAGAAAATTGCAGAGTAGAGCACAAGGAAGACCAAGACAAAGGAATCGATAGAAACTGACAGCAGATCCTTGCTGGAAGTGATCAACTGGCAAACGAGGTCACAGAGCCGTGATCATTAGAGGAATATAGCCCTAGAAGCCAAGGCCCGGTTTGGGGTGTCGCGCCATAGATGATGATGGCGATTAATTCAAATCCTGAATTATGGATTTTGTTGATCAATAATTAAGTCTAATTGAGTTCGAGATGGAATTTTTTCCCTGCAGGATCGCATTCCACAAGAACTTACTGATCAGTATACGAATCTGTTTTATATTCGAATAAATACTTTTAATATAGATACAGAATCTTCTGCATGCATCTTTGTGATAATTCTCGACGCTTGGTTTCCGCTGTTACGTCGTTGCCAGACTGTTGTTCTTGTCGATTTCTTGAGTGTCAGAGGCAATGTCATGGAACTAAGATTCTCTGGCTGATTGCATTCATTTTTTTTTTCTGGATTTAGTAACCTTCTTGTGCATTTCATTTATATGGCGATTGAAATTCATAAACAAACTTAAAAAAATGATAACAATAAAAAACAAACTTACCTTATCTTGCTAAGCTTATATAATATTTCAATTTTACTTGTAAACTTACATCCAAAGAATGTACTTTATGTTTGCATTCTTATTTTGTGTACATTATAAACTTCTCGGACGCACTTTGACTCGAAGACGCTCTATTTGTGCCACATTAGCCCGTTGAAGCGCCACAGGTAGTCTCTTGCATGGTAAACTTGCCGAATATTTCAAAATTTCAAAGCCGATGGTAGCATCAAGAGCATGTCTCAATTTTGTTTTTAATTTGTAATGGATAATTGAATACATTACCAATTACCCATTACTTTCATCACATTATGCTTGCAATTCCTCAGAGTAATTGAGAGAAAATCCGTCTCCCATTACAACTACTTTGATTAAAATGGGCAAAATTTCAATTCTCATTACTCAGGAATTGAAGTTTGAAAGTGATTGCAATGGATTTTTCCCAGCTCTGTATTGCAGCAGCTTATGTGTTAGAAAAAAAAATATCTAGGATATCCTGTCGAATAAATATTGCGCTTATACAAAGCATAAAAACAATGATAACCTTGTCTCTTTCCACTTCATCCCAATTCGCAATAACTAATTTACTTTTATGACAAAACCATGGCACGTCAATAATTTACTCTAGTACAAAGACATAATTCAACATTTTTATGGTAATTTTTGTAACAAAAAACACGAACATTATCTTTACTGTCATGCATTCTCCTAGCCATCCTCCCAAGTGTTGAAGGTTCTTGAAATCTATGCAAATTAGATTGAAAAAGTTATTTAAGATTCATGTCATGAAAGTGTAAAAGCTACCGTACGAAATCCATCACAATGAAAGTGTATCATTTTGAGGTGGTGGAGCGTAGCTGAGATGTTGAGTAGTGGGAAAAGTTAGTGTTTCCGTATGCGGGTAAGGGTGATGATTTCAGTTTTTTTTTGTTATAATTGTGATCTACTTAATTATTTACTTATCACGAGTATGCTTTGTAGTCAAAATATCTACTGTATAATTATGAAACATATCATTTTCACTATTGAAACTGGCATTTTGAATTTATTTTCCCATAATTAAATTTAAGAACAAAACAAAAACAACAAAAAATGCATTCCATAAAAGCATACTCATGAATATTTTGTTGCAAGCGAGATTAACATTATAAAGTGACGAAGGACTAGGACAAAGACTGGGTGCTTATTATTCCGATGAAGTCGCACAAACGACGAGTTGAGGAGAGGAACTATAAAGAAGGAGGGTCAGCTAGCGTGCTTTGAAGTAAAAAACGAAATTCTCAAAAATGTTACAATTTAGTTATGTCTGCTCAGTAATGAGATTTTAGTGTCGATTTACGATATTCTTAAGTTCCGTTACAGAGCCTTGTAAATTGGTGCTCAAAAGCATTCGATCTAGAACAAACAACGCGTTGGTTCCAGTATCGGTATCGGAGTGGAGGTTTTCCAGTACTGGTAAAAGTTCTGAGTTTTTGTCCTAGAGTGCTTTTTAAGGGCCGATAGCCATATCGGCTTGCTAGCCATGAACTGGGGTTTTCGAAGTACTGATGCTGGGAAAACCAGCATTTGTTTTAGCTTACTTTTCAGTATTGGTACCAATACCGTTGGTCTTGGTACTGGTTTTTGAATACCAATGATGGTACCGGTTTGTCGAATATCAAAACTGCTACCTTTTTCAATAGAAATTTTTTCAACCATAATCTTAGAATGACTAGAACCAACAAAACCATTAGCATATGGATTTTATCAGTCCTTAGAATTATGTGTTTCGCCATAAATTATATACTATATATACTCGTAGATACATTGTTTTGTAAAAACTAATTTTTTAAATTTTCATTTTTAAACTGAAGAAACTAAATTTCTAATGTTTTCTTTATCGGTCATATAGATGAATATTGAGTTGATTTTTTCTTATCATTCCAAAGATAAATCCGAAATCTTGATACTAAACTCAATCAGGGAAGTGTCAAAGTACTCACCTGTGATAACAGCCTCTCTCGTATTATTTGCAATTGTCGTATCATTTCAGTCACTTTGCGCTCTCGCTCTTGAATACTGCCAGTACCAGTTGCATAATCAAGTACCAACATTGAATTTGGAGATCCAGGCATATTTTCACTGTAACAATAAATATAAACAAAATATTTGCAAACAAGTTGAATTAATTTGATATTGAAGATGCATATATTAGTTTTGAATACATTTAAATATTTTCTGAAAAAATAGTTCTTGTTTACAGGTAGAAAAAAATGTTAATTAGTAACTAAGCTAAGATTTATTATTCTGAAAACTTAATTTAAAAGATTTATGGAAATTTGTGGTTGTGAAATGCTCTGTTTGCTAGAATTCAATCTTGAAATCCATCATCCTACACACTTAAGGCGCAGCCCCCAGTAAAACTGCAAATTTGGGTAAAATTTACAGCCGTTCACCTCAGAAACGTTACGAATATTTGCAAAAATTTTTTAGCAAAAAGTCAGAATGATCCTTTGGCTATTGAATCAACTCATTACATTTTGCAAAAGGTTTGTTGCAAAAGCTATTAAATTCAAACAAAATAACATGTTTTCGTTGAAAAATGGAGTGAATCTCAGGAACTACTTAACGTACCGAGTTGATTTAAGCTACGTTTGTTAGATCTAAATTATTTACATTGAATTAACTCATCAAAAATTTAAAAAACTTTTTTGCGAAAATTCCTTAGAAAAAAATGTGGAAATTCGATACAAATCAATGTGTACGGATGATATTTATTCAGTGTGTGTAAATTACACATTTTTTTCTGGCGAATTTTTTGCAAAAATCTCTTTTAAATTTTTGATGATGATCTAAATAATTTAGACCTAACAAACATAGCTTAAATTAACTCTGTACGTTAAGTAGTTCCCGAAATTTACTACATTTTTTAACGAAAACATGCTATTTTGTTTGAATTTTACACTCTTCGGAACAAACTTTTTGCAAAATGTAATGAACTGATTCAATAGCCAAAGGTTAATCCTCACTTCAACTTAAAAAAATTTTGCAAACATTCGTAAGGTTTCTGAGATGGACGGCTGTAAATTTTGCCCGAATTGGCAGTTTTACAAGGGGCTGCGCCTTAAGGCAGAAGATAAAAATTTTTTTTCAATTTTTTTTTTTGACTGAGTCTCCTAACTATATGAATATTTTTCAGGTTCCTAGAAACTTAAGTCGAAATGAACCTGGAAACAAAGCAGCATTTTCATTATGACTATTCCAAATCTTCTGCTCCCTAACGAAGGCATTCTGCATGCTAAATGTTCAGATGAATAGACCAAAAAATGTTTCACTAAATCCGTTTTCTGGAAAAATCCACCTTATTACGTTGTGAAGTTGATTCTTACGAAATAAGGCCACCCATTTTGCAGATTAAAGCTTTCCTTTAGATTCCAACGGCAGTTAAGGATTCAATGGATATCATGGTTTGCCTCAGGTTGCAGACCCGAAAAGTAGCCAGGCAAATCTTGAAAATATCTCTTGCAAGCAAGCACGGCAATGTACAGGCTCGCAGCTTTAGAAATTTTTGCGGCATTTGGGCGCAGAAAAAAACCTATGCGAACATCGGGGCATTCCCTACGAGAGAAGCAAGTAACAGAGCAGCCTGGGTCAGAAATCGAAGAGGAAACTAAGGGGATCGAGGGCTCCAAAGCTGCACCCACCAATACTGATGAGACTGTAAACCGAGCAGTCATCTAAGCTAACTGCTCGGAAACCACCATAATATGATCCAAATTTCAATTGTAAATATAAAATAATATTAATCATTTAATTTGCAATTGAAATCTGGACACGGCAACCCCCTTTAAAACGAAGCTTATCCGCGGATTGCACTTTCACAATGCAATGGAAAGTGGATGGAAGGCTTGTCAACTGCCGTTGCAAGGAGTCCCGCAAGGCGAAGAGTAGCAACAACGGGGAGTCTGATGCAGGACGCCACACAGTCTGCACATCGCGAAAACTGCACCAGCAAGGGAAAAAGTGGGTGAGGAACGCATTGAGGGGTATGCGGAATCATGAAGAAGATGCTTTGTTCCGGCGCGAGTTCACTATCGTCGTGGATTGATATATTGCCGGATTGTTCAATTTCGTGAATTGATATTCAGAAATTACTTCTGATATTAATTATAAGTGGTGGAGCATTCGCTAAAATTGATTTAATTCAAGAAAACCATCTTGTGAGATGTAGAAGTGAACATAATGAAAAGATTTACGGCTTTATAGTGCAACCATCTAACACTACAATGCTTAATTTCTCCGTAGTCGCGGTAATTTTTCATAGTATTTCTACCACATTGCATATCAAAATTAAGAGGAGACGAAATCCTTGCAATAACAGCAGACGTCGTGTCATTTGTATACCGTTCCAAAACTTTGCAATTTTCATTGTCTGCCTGCCCCTGTTTGGTTTTATACCTTGTGAGGTGTGGTCGATTTTATTTTGTTTCCATCGTTCGACTGTCACGCACTGTGAAGTCAAGAATTATTTACCTTCAATATCTGCTGCTGTTGGAAACTAGTATCCATAACGTACTATTTGGCAATTATGGATTAGTATACAATTTTTGCCAAGGTTGATAATCGTAAAAGTATATTTTGCATATTGTGTTGATGCGTGGCGAATCAAAGAGCTTGGCCAAAGCACTTTTTTTTGAGTGCCTTGGAAAATTTTTCGCTACTAGGGTTGTCGTTGTATACATCAGTGGATCACTATTAGATACACAAATTATGTTTTATCGTGTTTATTGCTTCAAGTGAGGCGTACATGTTAATGTGTTACTGCATGGTTTTTCTAATAAAAAATAGCTCGTTCAGTGGTCACGAGAGCAACAGTTGCCGGCTATTGCTTGATTTTCATAACCAATATTGCGAACCTGGCGCGTATAGCGTTTTTGCGTTGCTGAAGTACATGGTGGTACTACCCAATATGGCCTTCCATCCAATTGCTTATCATAACTTCCACCAAAAAATAATTGTTGTTGACTATAGTTCCGGACTGTGGGTCAAAAGTATTGTCCGTAACGACCAAGTTTCTCAAGTCTGTCCGTTTTTTCCCGGCCCAATTTGCTCTTCGAATAAGCAATTTCAACCCTAAGTAGATTACCTCGGCCTCGACACCAGTCGATCGGCATTCGACATTTTTTAATTCGTGAATGCGAAATTTTTGTAGTGAGTCCTTGTGCTGGGGAAAAGAACTTGCTCCACGACACTACAACGCTAGCCTGCCATCACATTCACGCATCCTCAGACAAGGCCAAATCTCGGCAGATCTCACCATCCTCTTTTGCCGAGACAGCAAACAATCGCTGCAGTCCTTTACGGACTTTATATCTACCCATTTCACAACAAGACCAGGGCTCAAAATTTAAACCTTGGGATGCTTCGCCAGGAAAAACGTTAGGTAGAACTATCACTCTTGGTCGATCTGAAGAAAAGCGGCTTCATCGAAAGGCTGAAGCAGTCGTGAAGCACATGAAAGCCACTTGTGATGTACAAAAAATCTAAGCAAAGAGGTTAAAATTCGAATTCTGGAGTTAGAAGAACCACTTGATTGTATAGGTTATTACCGACGCAAGTATGCGTAGAGAAGTAGCAAAGCATTAAGCTCCCTAGCAGGGTGCAAGTTGCCCCAACACTTGTTACAAGCAAGAGACTTGCCTACAGCCCGATTCAAGGGAATCAGGAGAGAAAACGAAGCAACAAACAAAAACACTTCTTCTTCGGAGAGAGAGAGAGAGAGTTCCAAACGGTGGTATTAAAGGCAGCAAGAAAGCGGCCAAAAATGCTGCTCCTGCCAGCGGCTGATAACGAGACTTGTCAGCAAGGGATACCAAGGATACCGAAAAACTGAAAACTTACCTGTGGCATAAATCCCTCTTAGAGGCGTTGCTGGTGGAATCGAACTATGAAAGAGCTTATGCAGAGGAATTGCGTGAAATTAAAGGGGCCATTAAATCAGGTTACATTAAAACTGCCATAAGTGCAGTATGGGCAACTAGTTCTGGTGGTTTTCTGGTGGAGTTTCGTTCAGAGGCAACTAACAAAGAAGCACTTCGTGATATAGTCAAGAACGTCCTTGGAAAGGGGGCAGCCATAGCGTGACTTGACCCCATGGCATTAGGCTGGAATAGAAGAGGCCGTCAGAAGGTACTATCCTTGTTTAATTGAATTTGAAGTATCCCAAAAAATATTGCACCTTCACTTTTTGGGTTCGAACCAGTGTTGCGTCTTGTTTTTGGTTTGAAAAGAGTGATAATGAAGAATCAATAAATCGTGATAACCACTAAATTAGTTCTTGTTCCTAAAACTACTTGATTTTGTGCATATGTTTCGTCATCGCGATCTTGGGTGAATGTAATTTTTATTCAATCAGTTCATATTTTATGATCATTATTCAATTCGATTAACACGAGTAATTGTTTTCATTTTAGATTCACTAGTTCGTATCTAATTATTTTTTAATTAGATTTATTTTTGTTACTACAATTGTCAAATTAGACTCATTAGTCTATGCTTGGTAAATTATTGTACATATATGAATGAAATCTTTGAATCGAGTAACCTAAGAAAAATTATGACGAAGAGAAGAAAATATTGAAGAGTCCCTTGCGACTTTTTTTTGGCGAAATCGTTAAAAAAGACGAGGATCACAGTGAGAAGTTTTTTTTTGGAGAGTTCGTTGAACAATGATGAAGTTCCTAGCGAGCGGTTTTTTGGAGACGTATTTGAAGGAAGACAGAAGTCCTAACGATAAGTTTTGGAGAAGTTGTAGAAGAAAGACGGAAATCCTAGCGAGCTTCGTAGATCAAGAGAAAAGACATTGAAGTTCGTCTGCTGGAAGTTGAATTATAAGTTAACTTGGTTGTCTTCAACTTGAGCATAAAGGAGGAAAATGAATGTTGCTAGAAAATAAACGACACAATATCAGCTACATTTAAAGAACATTTTAAAGAAGTCCCATTTATTTTAAGTGAATTGCTGAAGAACGAGTACAACGGCAATCAGGCGCTCACTTTTGGGTTTGGTAAGCGAGAATAGGAATAATCGATGAACATCCTGAAGATTATATGTTTGGGCCCTAACGAGCAGTGATCATTTTAAAAATTTTGTTTCTGGGTAAAATTTTTAATTTATTCAATAAATTGACTAAAAGTACTTTTTTGTACACATACGAAGAAGAAAAAAAATACTCCTAGACGGGCACAGACCGCAAATTGCGATGGCGAAATTTTTTTTAGGCGGCAGAGGAAGAACAAATTTGAACAAGACGGTTCACCTGTCGAAGAAAAAAAAACGTAAATTTTAAAACATTTATTAGTTAATAATCCCTTGGAGCCGAAAATTATTAGGACATTCCGGTTGGCCGCAATTTGCTCAGCAGCCACTGGAAGGTCTTCCTGAGGAAGTGGTGCAACCCACACCGTCTTTGAAGAGCGAATTCCGGATGGTGACTACCGGCCGAAAAATTTTAATTATTGTGAGGGGTGGGAAATTGAAAAAGTAATAAATTAGTTAAATTAATAATTTTTGATTAGACGGCAACAGTCCTAGTCCCCCGAAACAGAGCCTTAGGTTGGTGGATTAGATGTTCAGGATAACGATTTTTAGCGTTTACTTAATTCCAAATAACCCGATGCCATAGAGCCTATTTCAGTGACTTAGAGGACGATATCTTGACACAGAGGGCCATGTTCTTATCAGGGAAGACTTCAAGGCTCAGGCCATTGAATGGAGCATGCCCCAATCTGACATGAGAGGTAAGTCCTGGAAGTGGCAACTAGGATAGCACTTATCGCACTGTGTCCTGGCAACCAACCAATGTGAAACTCGCTACGGAGTCCCTAGTTCCACGGGTAAACAATTGACGGCGTACACATACTCAAACATCCACTTTTGGGTGAAGTACTATGAAAATGAATGAGGAAGGTTTCGTTAAGATGATTATAGTGGCTGTACTACTATTGAAAGCTACCCCAAAGAGGGAACGAATGACAGCTGAGGACGTAATGAACTCAACAATGAATATCATTACATTTGCTGGTAGGTCTACTACGGTTCATCGGAAACCCTGACACGGTAGGCCTCCGGTGTACTGATGGTCAACTAAAATTGCCAAACAGTGAAGCGAATACAACAAGGTTCGAAGAGAAGCCCAGCGAACATCGACATGGGAGGAGGCGGATATTAGGCCTGCATTATAAAAGTTGATCAAGTAGTGCCTTTGTAAGCTTATCAACAGATGCAAGGCCTAATCCTGGCAGAATCTCGTAGATAACCTGAACAGAGACCCATGGAGTCTGGGATAAAAGCTAGTAGCTCGGAAGCTTGGTGCCCTACGGATGCCTTGGTTACTTAAAGCAGAGGAAATGGATGAAATTATATAGGCTCCTTTCCCTATACATTGTGTCCACATTCAGACCGTTCACGATAAATTATCAGTGGAGCGCCCGCCATTTATGAGGATGGAACCAGAGGAAGCAGTTCCGTCCATAAAGACCAGGTTAGTACCAGGACTAGATGGTGTTTTAACCGAGGTATCGTGGCTGGCCTACCATCTTTGCCCCAAATTCAGTGCGTACAACGTTTGCCTGCCTAAAGGCGTCTTCCAATAGCGCTAGAAGTTGGCGAGGCTCACACTGATCAGCAAGGGGGAGGGGAGCCCGGAGTTGGCGTCTCCATATAGCTCATTATGTAATATATGCTAGACACGGACGGGAAAGTGCTCGAGAAGCTCATCAAGGGAAGACTCAGCGCGCGGTATATAGCAAGGTGCAAGAAACGAAAGCTAACAGCTGCGCTAATAGATAGATTGTGCTGCTGGTGACGCTTGGTTTCAGAAACGAATAAAATTCCGATAGATGAGCACATATTTTGGAAGCGCTGAAAAACACTTTAAAGGAATTTGTGATTTGTGAAGCATCGCTGGACATACAGTTGAACATACACGACTTAGACTAGTTATTCTCATGCGCTGAGTAAGAAGCTTGATTTCTACTCGCAGTTGAAGCTTGTAGTAAGCCTAAGCATTTGAGCAGCAACGTGGTGATCAGTAGTCGCTGCTCCTGACGAGAAAATCTGGTCACTCTGTCTAAACTGCTTAGTTTAATGTTTTACTAGGTTATAGTCAACTAAACCCGTCATGTTTCGATCATTTAGACAGGGATGAGTGATTTGCTTTAGCCACCTTATCGTCTTTAGGTTTGACATTCCCCTTGTAATGGAACGACCTTCTTCAGGGAAAGTAACTGTTGCTTTTCGCACAATATTTGCGATCGTCTCAAGCCCGCGTGTCCCCTAACTTACGAGCCCAACGTTTTGAATGACTGCTGAGTAGCTTAATCGACACAGAATAGAAAAATGTCCAAAGATAATAAAAATTGAGCGGCAGAGTACGCGTGATAAACGTTTTGAAGCAAAGTCATTGTAATGGCATCCAATGTGGTGCCCAAAGTAGAAAAAAAAGCACCTTCAATTCAATTTTTATTGTTGGCTTCACTATTTGGTATTAACTAAGCATACTTTGGGGAGTCCAGTGAAATATATATAGAGTCACCGATAAACTTTCTTCTGATGTCGTATTTTTTTTGTCTTCTCGATACTGAGTTCTACAACTTCTTCTAGAATTCCTCGTCCGCGGTAGCTAGATAGTTTTGCAAATTTTTGCAAAGTTACAAGTCAGACAGTTCTAATATCGAAAAAAAGCATTATGCCTGGGATTTTTAAATGCGCTGCTAAAGATTGCATTAGTTTTGACTGGAAGCTTTTCTGATAACCGGTAGCGATAAAATCCGCATCATAGTCCTAAACGATACCCGAAATAATTTTTTATTGATTGGTTAGCGGTTTTTATTAGCAAACTTTCGAAGAGGACATGTACTTGTGTTGAGAGAGAAAGGGCTTGAAATAGAATGATCATCCCTCCAATAAGGAAAAAAAATTTTCTTCAGTAGTTAAGGACAAAATCCGATGATCCCTTCACGCCTGGGTCGGCATCAGAGACACTGCCCTGTAGCAGTGGCAGTGGGTCGGCATCAAAGACACTGTCCTGTAGCAGTGGCTGACGAGAAAAAGCTGGTCATCCCCTGCAAACCGTTTAGTTTGTTGTTTTACTAGTTAAAGTCAACTACACCCGTCAAGTTTGCATCATTCAAGCAGGGATGAGTGGTTCACTTCAGCCACTTTGACATCTTTACGTTTGACATTCCCCTTGTAATGCAATGGCTTTCTTCAGAGAACGTCACGGTTGCTTTTTATACAATGTTTGCGTTCATCTCAAGCCTCCGTGTCCGCTAGTTTTAACAAGACAAACATTTTGAATTAGTGTAGAATAGCTTTATTGACACATAATAGGAAATTTTTAAGAATAGTCAAATTAATCGGAATGTCTTGTAGAGTAGCATACGCGTGATAAATGTTTTGGAACGAAGTTACTACAAGCCTTGCACTGAAAAAAACTGAAGTGGTTATTCCGACTAAGGAAAAAAGTCTTAGGGCTGAGATGATCAGCATTGGGGAAGTGCAAAATGAATCAAAACAAGCTCTGAAGTACTTGGGCATTCTGACAGCTCAAAGTTGAGATCCTCTGAGCAAATCAGGACAATAGCAGATAAGATTGCAGTGGGCACTTACTCAACTTATAGTCAACGCAGTCAGACTTCTAATGAAGACTGTACAGTCTATGCTATTACACGGATTTGATATATAGAGCCACGCTCTCAGCAAGGAGCTGTACCGAAAACACCTGTTACGGGTGCTGAGACGAGGAGCATTGAGGATAGCATCTACATATTGGACAGTCTCTGAGTTGGCAGTGCTGGTTATTGCGAGCGTTGTACCCATCGCTTCCCGTACCACAGAGCGCCGTAATAGTTAATTGCACAGGTGCAAAGGTGATAGGGAGACAGCTGCACTCGAAGAGAGACGACACTCAATCAGCAATTGGCAACAGCCACTCATTTCATTTCTAACCTAAGGCCTTGGCTCAATCATAGTCATGGCGAGACTGACATCTATCTTACCTAGCTCTTGAGCGGGTATGGTTGGTTTCAGCCTTACCTGTCCAAGATTAGAATGTCAGCTTCTTCCGATTGTGTGTTCTGCGCTGGAGAGGTTGATGACGCCTACCACACACTTTTTGCGTACCGAGAATGAGACAGGCATCAGAGAATTAGGAGAGTGTTCTCTGTATAATTCAATTGAAGAGATCCCCAGATCAGCTGATGAAGAGAACCAGGTGGCATATTAAGTTCAGGTGGTTTTAACTGCAGAAAAAATTCGCCTGAAGGCGTTGAGGGTGGTAGGATTTCTTTTCTAGTACTCCTTTTGCCTTCCTCCTACCCTGCTAAGAGATTGATTCGTCCGCGTCTTGAGACATAAGGAAAACTAGGCCTAACGTAGAGGAGAGGTGTTTAGCCCAGAGACAGTCTGGGAGTTGGATACTTAGGGCTACAATGGCCTTCACCTACCAACGACAAGAGAAAACACCATGAAGACTGCCCTACTACCTGGTAAGGACCAGGCCAATGTTAGTCTTCTCAAATCTCCGTTGGCTCGCATATTCATCTGATTATTTGGAGAATTAAGAATACCTGCCGCAAATTAGAATGGATGAAGACAGAACATGGGATTAGGATTCTGAGTTTATTCGATAGCCAGATTAACTTGCAGAATGCTATTGCCCCCTCATATTTAATAGTTGCATCACTCTATAATATACACTTAGACCTTCAGTACAATAAAATTGTTTAGAAGCTATTGATAAGAAATAAACGAATCAATACCTTGAACATGTGAGCACAAAAATCTTCTGTAATCAAGAATTCCACTGCCCATGCGCATTTATGGTAGTTTCTACAAACATGGAAGTTTCAATTTGAGAATATTCACTAGAAAAGACACAGTCGCGATGAAGATATCGTACAAATAATATCGGATATCGTCGTTGTTTCGGCTTATCTTCCATTCGCATAGATTCTACTATCACATCTGGGTTGGGTTATGATGTTGACGCACACTATCATATGTAGGGTAGCAGCAACCGATCATTCCAGTGAAAAAATATTGGACTATCACGTCTGGTAGACTGACGATATTACACGTCTCTTTTGAAGCTTCCTTTTTGATGTTCGAAAGAGAGGAAGTGTTTGATATCATTGTTTAAAAGTCACTCTCCCAATGAATAAAGGCTTAAACAGAGCAAAAGTTCCTTGGTGAAAGCACAAACTGCAAAATCTACTAATACTACTCCACTAGTCATTACCAGCATATACCACCATGATCCATGATGGTGCTTCTTGACCCATATATGCTCAGTCTTTCGGTGGAATACTGACAAGGTGGACCATGACAGGTTTGAATCGTAGCTTCATCGGGGGTCGGAGAGTTAATAGCTAAGGACTGGCAATCCCAACTATAAAAACCAGGAAACCTAACTATCTGTCTTCCAAGCCCCGCCGGATACTCCGGAGCTGCAAGCTCCCAGCGTTCCGGTGATCTTCAACAATCGCTGAAAAGTGAAGAGTATAAGCTCGAGAATAGGTATGCACTAGACTAGCAGCTTATAAGTTAGCTAGAAAACGCCTTCGTCGGCTTATTAATGGCTGTTAGGCCAGCTGTTGGCAAAGCCTGGTAAAGGAAGGGAACAGGGACCCATGCAGCTTGGGCCAAAAGCTAGTCATGCGTGAGCTCGGTACTCAAAGCTTAATCCGTTTATACGATAGCGCGAAGAAGTTAGACGAGATAGTTTGGGCTCCTACCCCTGTTCATTCTGTCTCTGTTGAGACCGTCTATGATGAAACACAAATAGAGTGTCCACTTTTCATGAAGGTAGAACTGGAAGAAGTAGTCTTTTCTATGAAAGTAAGAAACGTTCCGGGACCGGATGTGACTCCTGCTGAGGTGCTGCAGATGGTCTATCACTTTTGCCTTGACATGCAACCCAGCACGCTCAACGCTTGTTTGTGTGAAGGAATATTCCCGGAATGCTGGAAAACGGCGAGGCTTGTTCTGATCAGCAAGAGGAAGAGAAGTCCCGAGTCACTGTGAGCATAGCTCTTATAGGTATGCTAAAGATGGTTGAGAAAGTGCTCGAAAAACTCATCAGGGAAAGAATCGTTTTGCTGCTGAGGATCTATGTCCACGGCTGTATCACTTCAGTGCAGATTACTCTACTATTAGAAAAGTTTTTAACTACGCCAGATGAGTGGATATCCTGGAAGTGCTGGAAAATCGGCTCCATATACCAAAATTTCTGGTGTAGATTTCTGATGAGTGGAGCATCTCCTACGATGGGCTACTCTGCGACTTGAGCCATCGAACTGTTGCTGGACTAGTCACTGGATGCGCAGTCGAACATGCACTACGCAGACTAGCTATGCTAATGGAACATGTGAGGGACTCGATGACTGTTCACGGCTTCAGCCTTACACTGGAGAAAACCGAAGTGGTCATCCGGATAAAGAAGAAAATTCGAAGAGTATAGACTATTTGTATTGGGGAAACGCTGGTTGAATTGAAACCAGCAGTAAAATACCTGGGCGTATTGATAGACTCGAAGATGAGTCGGGCAAAACAGAGCAACAGCGAACAAGGCTGTAGCGCGTGTAATGGTACTTACCTCACTTATGGTCAATATAGGAGGGACCCTTCGCATCAAAGGAACGGCTCCTGATGAACTCTATGCAATCTGCACCCCTTCAGAAGTATGGAACAATGCTCTCAAATAGGAATTGCACTGAACACGGTTGATACAGGTGCAGAGGCATCAAACGCACGGACATATCAGACAGTCTCCGCATCGGCGGTGTTGGTAATTGCAGGGGTGATATCCATCACCTTCCTTGTTAGAGAGCGTAAACATGTATATCTGTGCAAAAGCAACGGGAACAGGAAGGCGAATATTAAGGAGTAGAGACAACTCTACTTTAATGATTGTTAACAGCCCTGAAAGATTGACACAAAGGGACTGTGCACCTGATCCTATACACAGGTCATAGCTATTTAACAAAAAATATCTTGAAAAAGACAATAGAATTGAAGATGTTTTGTACGAAAGCATACAACTTGTACAATATATCAAAATGCTTATTTTGTATTGCTAGTGCTATGTGCTATAAAATGTTTACACAATTAAAAGTCATATGTTACCTATTATATGTGTCCTTAATAATTGAAGCCTACCCATGCTTCGATTAGTGATGAGGAAACTTGATGCTTAATTCTTGAAAATACTCTTTTTATAACGATTGGCAGCTTCACTGGATTTAGGAAAATGAATGCTGAATAGTAAGGAAATTAATATTTGACCAGCAAGGTGCGTTACAAAAGTTTCATGAGCTTCGACTCCTTTCAAGGAGACAAAAATTAAAAAGTTGCGGGTAATGGATTCGGTTTTTGTTCTAGTTCTTTATTTCCACCACTTCCCGGAAGTTTTCGTGGTTGTAAAGAAAAGCGCTCGAGAATATAAAATGGTCAGTACACCGCTTTAGCCGTGTGTCCGTCCATACGGCTGCGAGACGTTCTGATTTTAAACCAGTACGTATCAAAACTGATCAGGCTTATAGTCCTTCCGAAGAATCACTCGAAACAAATCTTGTGTTCACCGGCTGGATTTGAGCCCGAGACCTTTGGTTTACGTAGCGAACACTCTAAGCACTACATTGCGTGGACGGAGAAGTGAATTATTCTACGAAAAGCACTTGTGAAAATAAACAAGTCGACTCAATCAGGAAGTGAAGTGATCAATGATTAAAGCAAGGGAAGTCCATGTGGTGTAGTGGTTAGGGCACTCACCGCTTGCGCAGCAGTTCCCAAGTTCGAAGTTCATTGATGGCAACTAGTTTGTGCTTGTGGTACTTCAGTCGGACTATCAGCCAACCCATCTGTGATGGGTACTGATTGAAAAATTAGGTAATAGTTACTTCGTTGAGCGTAATACTGACTATATCACCTTGAATACCGTTATGGTTATGAAATGAAATTCCCTAACAAATCTCAACGCCAAGGTTTGAATTGGGCTAGTGTGCGATGATTATTAATATTATTATTAGTGCAATAATTGTGAATCAGTTTAAATATTCTTCTGATGGCTCAGAAGTAACTAGAAAATATGAATCATCAAGGATTATAGTAAGAGTAAACAAACAATGGCAAAAGCAGGAAAGTTTTGACAAATTAAATTTCTACCTTAAAAAAATAATCAAGGAAATCTGGTGTGCTTTGAACAAGAAATAAGTGTAAATTAGGGAAAGATATTTACCAGCTAAAAAAACGGCTACAAGTAATTTACATACCAGACCATGAATGCAATAATTACATCAATTACTAACTAACACCAATCAGAGCAAAATACAAACAAGTTTTTTCTCATTACACTGCCTAGCATAGCTCGAGCATTTGATACATTACAAAGCATTGTTTATTGAATATTTGGCATGATCTGAAGATGACTCAAAGGAGTCCGAAAGCGTCTGCTCGCTAAAAAAAGCTTTTAAAAAAACGTGTTTTTTCGAGTTTAGTAGACACTGGAATGTACGAGACGATGTATTTAATAAAAATTTTTTTCTCAAAACGTGCCCCTATGTTCCGATTTCTCATCTTAATGTGTACTTAAGTAGCTGGCCCGACACGGGAAAAAGCACCCTGGCGACTATACCGACGAGAACCAAAGCACGGCTGAGCGGTAGCCGGCTTCAATATGCCAAGTTGGGTAGGAGTATTTTCTGCAGTTTGAATTAGCTGCGGTTGCGGCAGATACCACAGTGCAAAAAGTAATGAATTTGGGCTTAAAACTTGAACTGAATTGATTTTTTTGCGCCAGTACTTTGGTCATTACTTTTCTACGTATATTTGAACTATTCATCAGTAAGTTTCCCTCTCATATAAACATTATACCCATCCTGCCACTACTATATAGGATATCATTATGGCTTTATATATCCATCTACGTCATATCAGTAGAGCATGAATACATGATAGATACATAAAGCCCTACCTTTTTTATAACCCTGGAGCTTTTGCTGTCCAGTATCGATGGTTATACTGTAGGATAGGCCAATAATGTATTCCTTAATTATTATTATTGGCATCGTCGAATAATCGCTGGGCTGCGCCTATTCCCTATCAAAAGAAGAAAATGCCAATGTTTTCTGCTTTTATAATGTAAAGAAAGTTCCAGTTGTTGTTGAGCTACTTCTAACTTCAAATGTCTACAACTCTAAAATCTCATAACTGCATTTTTCTCTAATAACTTCGAAAAATTACTGAAATTTTTATTATACGAATAAAACTATAATTTTAGAACAAATGTTGATAACAATTACAAAATAAAAAAATGCAAATCTAAATTCTTTCAAGCAAAAATTTGAAAAAAACACGATTGCCTCCTGACCTAGTTTACGAAAATAAATAATTTGGTGAAAACAGATAACAATTTAATTGAGTGATAAGAGATTTACAAAAAAAGTAGCTGAAATTTGAAAAAAATTTCGCCAATCATTTCGTTTTGGTTTGGACTTGCAAAAATAGGTTAGACAATCGATTGACAAGCAACCATCGAGTTTGGCTATGAACGAAGACCCCAGAAATAATACACTTGGCCTACAGACTATTATTATCACTTGTAATTCTTCATATGTGATATTTTGATTGTTAAGCCTTATGACCGAAAAAAATATTGTATTTAATAATCATTATCATTTAATATGCGCAATTAAAAATTGTTTTGAATTAATATCATCAAATTTGTACTTCCAGGTTTCGCAATACTGCCAAAAACTGCGAATCTCTTGTCTCAAATAAGTGTTTGCTGATGCAATTCACTTCCGATTTATTGAGTAAGCATGGGGAAGTGATAATTTGGTGGATGGGTTTTCTTTTGCATTATATCGTAAGCATTTTATATGGGATTGTGCCCACTTACTTCAAAAAATGTTCAAACTTCTTTTATATACCATATAATAATTTCGTTACAGTTTAAGCGCAAGTTCTAAGACAGGCATGACCAATCAACAGTTTTCGTTTGAGACTGCTTTTGAAATTTGTAAACCCTCACTCGACAATTTAGTTATATATAAAGCACATAAACAAACATTTAGTTTGACTGACTTTTGCATTTTTTTAACTTATAAAACCTTACTGAAACAATCACCTGTCTGTCAGTCTGTCTGTATTGTACATCAAGTTTTCGTTTGTGTCTCCAGAATTATGCCAATTATGAACACCAAATTTGCTTCTTAAATGTTTGAAAATCAAAATGTTCTTATAGGTCCTTCAGGTTCATCTCGCCTTCCATGGAGGTGACGTTTTTTACTAAAAGACGCCACGTGGTTTATTTAAGAGAAGTGCTGAAGCTTTCACTGAAAAAATATAAAATATTGATAAATGGCGAGCGTCAAGTAACAATGCATTATTACAATGAACTTTTTATGCATTCAATGAATGGTTTCATCAAAATATTGCGCATAAAGATTCACAATTCATCAATGTTATGAACGAATGTTCATCAATGTTATGAACGAATGTTCATCAATGTTATGAACGAATGTTCATCAAAATATTGAGACTAATAAAGTCCTGTCACTCAAATGCACAAATAAACCCTCCCAACTTTAGGACTGTCAACATATATGGAGGGAAACATACGGCAATCGTTGTCGGCCGGCAATAGTGATCAATGCACAAAACTAAACAATGACAGTACTTTATGCGTGTGAAGTCTGTCAACATCTCACACTTCACCGCCCATGAGTGACAAATGCCCCGCGCATTCATTCAGCACGACGCTTTCGTAAATGGAGTGTCTTCTGTATTTACGCCTACTTGGTCTTATTTAGCGTCGTAATAAATTATAAAGGTAAGTTAAGAAATATTCCTAATTACACCTAAACGCTTTAATGAAAGTTGGAACTGCTCATCATTAATATGTAGAATATCTTCACCTGGGGTATGCTGTAATTCGGGATGTCGAATTAGATTTTGACCAGTTGAAATAGCGAGGCCCTGCAACAAAACGAGAATGCGACTTACTGACATTAAGTTAATCAATGCCACAAGACAACAGGAGAGATCCTGAAAAGGCTAGCAACTTTATTCTGAAAAAATCAGTCAAGATAACAGTTTTAGGTAATACCCTCCCTGAGTTTCTTAAGATCGCACAATTTAATGCTAAATTAGAATATTTTAAATTCAGACCCAGACAGTTTAGTAACTGCGGCAAGATACCAAGACGTCTGAAATGCAGTTCAAAGAATACAATAGAACTTGCAACAACAGAAAATGTTTGCTATGCAACAGCAAGGAGCTTGTAGCTATGGACCAAACATGCCCCAAATGGGTTAAATATAAGCATGAAGTAGAAGTCAGCTCTGTATTAAGTGTATCCAATATAGAAGCACACTCTATTGTAAATGAAAACAGATACAAATGGGTTCACTTTAAAGACATAGCTCAAATGGATTTTCCTCAATTCAAGAGAGGCAAATTTAAGAATAGAAGAATCCCGGTCGGGTATGTAGAAAAGTTCTAATGAAAACCGACATCAGGAGCAACAAAACTAAACAAAATCTTTTCCAACTCTAGAAAACAGTGAACTTTCCATCATGCCTATAATCAACAATCCCCCCAAAAAACACCAGATGGTGAAAAAATAGCCCACGAATTACAAAGAAACCTCTCGTCAATGACAGTGCAGGATTTTCAAGAAATTGACGTGAATTTACTAGAAAATTTGTCCAAATACCCTGTTCAAGCTAAAATCTAAAGATAATAAAAGGCAACTAAAGAACTATAAACGAGTACTTCTGGTAAATCAATAAATTAACTTTCAAGTGTTTTTTACCATATAACTCCAAAATATCCGAAATTAAACCTATCACAAATGTAAAGAGGATACTCCTATACGATATACGATTTATTTCCGAATTTTATCCATTTTCAAATTAACGTTATTAAATCTTGAGACACTACTGACATATCTCTACGATGGTCGGTAGGTCAAGAACTTAAGCTAAAGGGTAGTCCAACCATAATGCACGATGTTAATTGTGAGTCACACCTTAACGTCAAGTTTTTTGTCCAACTTAGTTTGACATTTCTTTGTTTCAGTGTTTGACAAATTCAACCATGGAGAGGTACACAATTGAGCAGCGCGTTAATGTCGTTGAAGCTTTTACGAAAATGGGCGTTCAAATTAAAATGCATTTCGTGCACTTTGTAATTTTTTTGGCCAGCATTATCGACCAAATGTGTCCACAATCGGGAGGATTGTGCACAAATTTCAGTAAACCGGGTCTGTAGGAAATGTGAAATCACCTGTGCATGCTCGCCCAGTTCGTTCTGCGGTAAAAATTGCTATTGTTCGCGATAGTGTGGCAGAAGAGCCATCAACCTCGACTCGTCGTCGTGCTCAACAATTGAACGTCTCACGAACATCACTGATGCGAATTTTCAATAAAGATTTGAATTTACACGCTTACAAGGTTCAATTGACTCAAGAGCTGAAGCCTACTGACCATTTCAAGCGTTGGCAATACGCCGAATGGTCAGTTGAACAGACAGAAGGGAATGGCGACTTTACAAAGAAAATCATCTTTAGCGACGAGGCACACTTTCACCTCAGTAGATTCATTAAAAAGCAGAATTCCCGCATTTGGGCAAATAGGAATCCACAAGTGATTGTTGAAAGTGCGATGTATCTACAAAGAGCAACTGTTGGTGCGGTTTATGGGCTGACGGCATCATCGGGCCGTAGTTCTTCGAAAATGAGGACGGCCAAGCAGTTACCGTGAATGGTGTTCGCTATTTCGAGGTGATAACGGACTTCTTGTGGCGAGAAATTCAGGCCATGGACCTGGACGATTTGCGGTTCCAACAGGATTGTGCCACTTGCCACACAGCCAACGAAACAATGGCTCTTTTGCGCGAGAAATTCAATGGCCGTGTTATCTCACGTTGTGGCGATGTTAATTGGCCGCAACGCTCATGTGATTTGACACCATTGGACTGCTTTCTCTGGGGGTATTTAAAAGAAAAAAGTGTACTTCAATAAGCAACAATTCAAGAGCTAAAGGATGAAATCATTCAGCACATTAACGACATTGAACCTCAATTATGTCTCAGAGCCATTGAAAATATCGACCATCGGATAGAAGTATGCCTTTATAGCCGTGGCGAGTATTTGGGCGATATTTTGTTTAACACATAATTTTCATAGATGTTTCTATTATAGTAAAATATATTAACAAATTCTCCGAAAATTTTTTGTTTTATCTACGATTAATATCGTGCGTTTTGGTTGGACTACCCTTTATTTATAAGCACTGCAAAACCAACATCACTCATATGTTGCCCATACTGCCACACACGTCCCATTAAATCTAGCTGTTGGAACTGACTTTTTATAGACCACTTAAGGCTGCTTACAAAAAGAATTTCTTCTATAAGGAAGAGAAAGTCTGAATTTACAGCCACTAGTATTTTTGCAATAAACCTTAATATATTCACTGATGAAGTACTTTTAGCTGTTAAAATACTGCAGGGCAAATCAATGGCTATTCAAGATAATGAAAGCTCTTTTCAGACAGCATTTGCTAACATTCGCCTTGAGATAACCGCAATTCCAAGCGAATCATGCATCAACATATAGACGAAAAACCCACCAACCAAGAGTTGAAAGTTTTATCAATTGTCCAACCAATACATCATCTGTCAGGACAATCTATTATCGAAAGAAGTTTTCTGACATAAGAAAAGAAATACAATAACTTAAGCAAAAAAGGCAGACGGGAGGCAAAAACCAAAGGTACAGTCTTCAGAAGAGTTTTTCAGAGAGAAAATGACTCTTGATTAACAGAAAGAGATACTGCAGACTCTCAAAACCGTTGTTTCATATACTACTCTAGCCAAAAAAGTAAAATGGTGCTGGTGTACTTCTTGTGAGCTTTAAGGTTATTTTGCCTTCGCCGACTGAGATTTCGCAAAGGGTTATGCATGACCTTTACTATCTGCTAGGAATATTTGACTATCATTACCAACATCATGACTAACATTGCTCTCACGTGCGTACAATATTAGTTAAAAGAAAAGTTGGTTCTTTAATTATAATTACCAGCCAGTAGTAAATGGTTTCGATGTCGCACTTAAGGTTTACTGGTTCCCCAACCGTAGGACACTAAATGCCGAGCAACACCAATAACCTTAAATGAACCCACAGCTTTGCAACCAAGCCCTACCTAAAACTCGTTTCTGGTGATGGCTGGTCTTCCGCCACTGATGACGGAATCGAGAGTACTAACCATGCCGCCGGAATGGAGGTTGGGCGATGGGCTGACTTCTTATCCCAGGAAAACCCTACGTTGTGTCGAAATCTGGCAATCCAGAAAACGAACTGGAATGGAAGTGAAATTCAAGATATGAGATCGCACACAATATTCAAAAGTGGGAAGCCAGTTTGGAAGCAGGGAGTTCAAAACGCGCGTTGCTGATTTTAAGGTAGTTAATGAACCATTGTGCACGATCCGAATGTAAGCGAAGTTTTTCAAAATTTAGCTGATAAACGTATACGCACCAACCGAAGAAAGGAAGGGAACTTTCTAAAATCACTTGAAGAGACTATTCATATCATTGCGTACAAATTATACAAAAATAGTTTTGGCTGATTTCAATGCTAAGATCTCATTGGAGAACGACTAGAGAATAGAGTCTCCATGATGAAACAAACGACAACGGCCAGCATCTGATTGACTTTGCATGTAGCAGAAACCTAGTCATACGTCCAAATTGTTTCTCACATCGACGCACATATAAAATACGGGTGGCGATAGACACAACAAGATCAACCATGTTCCGATCAAACGGAGATGGAACTCAAGTACACTTGAAGTCCGTACGTACCAAGGAGCCAAATTTAACTCGGATCATTACTTGATAAAATCAACATTTCTATGTTGTTTGTCATAGGCGTAATCAGTGAAGATCAGCGGTCTACAGAAATTTGACCTCAACAGGCTTCAAATGATGTCTGTGTCGAAAGAATTGACGGAAACCCTCGAAAATCAGCTGGCTCCCATACTATTATACACATCGCAGAAAATGTGAAACGAACAGCGGGTGGCAGTGAAAGCGGCAATTAAGGCCGTAGCAAGGCAGACGATCGGATATCAAGCCAGACGCGACGGTTTGGTGATGAGTGGCAGAATGCGTTAGACAAAAAGAATCAGGCAAACAAACATAATTTAGATAGGAAGACAGGGACGACGAGAGCATATTTTGAAAATCTCAGAAGAGTAACGAAAAAGATAATTAGAATTAAGAAAAGAAAATACTATGATGCCCGATTGAGAAGCATCGACGTAAGTACAGCAAGCAATACCACACGACAAGCATACAAAGTAGTGGAAAGCCTGAAACGAGGTTATCAGCCCAAGACCACGATCTGCCGTGATTACATCGGCAACATAATCAATGATAAAACAGGACTAAGCAAAGGTGGGCATCATATTTCCAGAATTTTCTCAATACTCCGCATAAGACCAGAACATTAGGGCCTTTATATACTCTCAAAGAGCTTTACTTAGCTCCGCCAACTCTGGATGAAGTTTGTTCCAATATCAAGGCCCAAAAGAACAATAAAGCGTCAGGCATCGATGAGATTCCAGTAGAGATCATGTAATACGGTGGCAGCGATGTTCAAAAAGCCATCCATAAAGCCCTCCAGCACATTTGGCAACAAAAACATATGCCAAACGAGTGGAGCCTATGAATTACATTCCCCATCCACAAAACAGGTGACACGCTAAAGTGGGAAAACTAAAGAAACCTTTCACTACTTTGTACGCTGTGCAAAATATTATCGAAGATCATAGGAAATAAAATCAGGTTATATGCCAACAATATTATTGGGGAGTATCCAGTTGGTTCTAGAGTAGGTAGATCAACGAAAGACCAATTGTTTTCAATCAAATAGATACTGGAGGAATGCTGTGAGTTCAACACAAACGTTCACTAAATTTTCGTTGACTTTAAGCGAAAATACGGCAGTATTGATCGTAACGTACTATACCAAACAAGGCCGTCCGTCTTACCAAAATACCAAAACAATGAGAACCGGTAGTGAAAGAAATAAAATACACCGGTGTAAACAGTTCGCAAATAAAATTTTCTATTCAGTTTTTACGATCTTGAAGACCAGTTGCATACACGTTAAACAATGTTCCAAGTACACAAATCTGTGTTAGGACCTGTGCTATGCTATGGATATGAAACATGGACCCTAAGCCAAGCATTTGTAAACATTTTGAACTCCTTCGAGTGACGAGTACAGTGGCGAATTCGATACAACCATAAGCTGTATGTAATTTTTGACGGGCTGGAGGACTTGACGATTGTAGCACTGTGGAAGCTGCAAAAGGCTGGCTACGTAAATCGTATTGATGAATACCGGATAGCCAAAAAGGTATCCAGTGTGAGAACTGAAGGATGAAGACCAGTAGGAAAACCGAGGAAACACTGTTTTGACTATTCATCACTGCTTGGATTTTGAAATTGGAGAACGCGGTCAAGGGCCAAAACCGTTGGAGGCACTTTTTGGAGGTAGCGAAGGCCCGAAGGGGGCTGTTGTGCTGGAAAGAACAAGATGGTAACATCAAAGACGATTATACTGATCGCAGTTCATAGACTTTTAACGCAGTGTTGCCAAGTTATGTCCCTCATAAATCAATGATTTATAACTTGGCTTGAGTCCAAAAAGTACTGAGCTAGCGTTTGCTTGCTGTTTTACAAACCACTCCCCTTCTCCCGACCTTTTTCCCTAGATTTTCGTTATTTTGATTGATTGAATCGTAGTTTTCATTAAGAGGAAATTCCTCAACGTATGCGTGGTAAGTACCACGCCCCGAAAGAAGAAAAGGAAGGCAATTAAGGATAAATTCTACAACACCCTTAAGCATACCATCTATATACTTCCATTAAACGATAGCAAAACGGTTCTGGGTGATTTCAACGGCAAAATATGCCGGGAGAAGGCTCGTGGACGAACACTAAGGTGGCATAGTCTTCACACAACTACCAATGAAAATGGACAGAAGCTGTTTGATTTTGCTAGCAGCAGAAGCCTCACGTATTCCGCGTACCAAAATATCCATCATTCTTATCGAAAAAAGAGCTGCTATTAGTGAGTGTTCCCGACACTCGCTAATTCCATCGAGAAAAGTGCGATATGGACCATTATCTATGCAGGATAAAATCGCGATACCGCATTACCAGGGGACACATACAATTACTTTTAAAAAACTTAAGTTGTAGCTTTTGGGAAATTTAAGGATCCCATCTTGATTTTATAGGTAAAAATATAAAATTTATAAAATGTACTATTATTAACAAAGTTGATCGAATTTCGACTTCTGACGTATTTGTTGCCCTTGTACTCCTAAAGTTTCATTCTGTGATTTTTTCAGATTTTTCGGGTCAAAGGTGTCCAATCGCGAGGGGGGGACACAACATTTTCGTACATTTCCCCTTCCCCTGCACCCCTCAAAGCAAAAGTTGTTGCTGTTTTGGAAAGTGGTCATTAAGACCTTTCATTTGCTACCCATATTACCTACATGCGATGAAACTTTTTTTTCGAGGGCAACTCCCCTAAATGGGGAGACCCCCTTAAAGACCTTATAAATTTCTTTTCCTGATGAAAATTTGAAGAGGGCGTCACTTTGCACCTATTTACAAAATCTCATGTTTCTAGCTTATGTAGTTTGCGAGAAAAAGTGGTGTGACACACGGACGGACGACAGACGGACAGACAGGACGCGATTTTAGTAGGGTATTGTAAAATGATTTTATAATACCCTAAAAGTGGAATGAGGCCAAAAATAAGGGGATGAGCTGGCTGCAGTGCTCTTCAATATTTCTCTGGAACATGTCGTCAGAAAGATAACAGCAGACAAACTGGGTACATTATAATTCAAGTCCACACAACGCGTAGCATTTGCAGATGACGTCAGCATTATGGCTTGATCAACCCCAGGTGCTAAGTAAGTCCTTTTTAGTCTGGAATCAGAAGCAATGCAAAAGGTTCAAGAGTGTATAAATCAAAAACTTAATTCATGACCTAAACAAAAAAAAACACTGACTCTACGAAACTTGATTTGAGGTGAGTATAACTTTGAAGATGTAGATAACTTCACGTGATTAGAAGTTCACCATGACCAAAAGGGTAATGAAAAGGAGAAGATCTGGCTGCGAATTAGCTCTGCGAAGAAAGTTTACATCTCCATACTCCCCCTCCACAGGAAAAACACGGTTCGCATTTACAAACCACTCATCAAATCTTTATTAATGATTAGATGTTAAACCTGGACTCTATGAGCGATTCTCAAAACTCTCGGCTTGTTCGCACGCTCAGATAAATCTTCAGCCGGATGAAGGAACAAATAGAGTGGAGACTTTGTTACAACGATGAGGTGTATGATTTGCATTATGACTCACCTATTTTCATATGCGTAAAGTTGCCTGCTGGAGCAATTTGTGAATGAAATGAAAGCCAACTTGTTGCTACTTAGAGAGCAGCCTAATGACAGGAATTCGGCATAATGGCTCCCTGCCGCCATATAAATGCGAGACAACGCTCATATGCGGGTGCAGTCACTGGCAGGGAGACGGTTTTGTGTGAGTTAGGTGTATGGATACAACATTCTTTAGTGTAAAGCTTACCACAATTGAACCCTTACTATCCTTTCAGGCTAAAATCGACGCTCTGGTAGACTTAATCTCGAGCGCAGAGCGGCGCGTGTTCGTTGGGGGAGACTTTACTGCGGTAGCCATTGAATTGTGCATGCCGCTGTCAAATGCTGGAGGCAGACGAGTCCTGAACATTACAGCCAGAACTGGGCTTGATGTGTTCAACACCAGCAACATCCCTGCTTTCTGCGACTGTGTTGAAAATTGTCACAGATATAAGATTCGCATGCAGGTCCGTAGCACCAAGGGTACAGAACCGGAGAGTTCTAGAGGACTACTCGGCCAGTGATCACCAGTATAAAGCGCTTGAGATTAATGACGGTTCTTTTGAGTATACACATGCTGAGTCTCCCAGTCTCGGATGGAACACTGGAAAGACGAACGCTGAGAAGTTTGCGGGCGTGCTGATGGTATGAGTATCGATACCGCGAGCATCGCAGGAGGAGTGGAGGACTAGCAGCAACGAACGCGGTGAACTCAACTTATTTATGAGTATCATCAGGTCTGCATGCAAGTCCTCTATGCCAAGAGACCGCGACACGGCATGCTTCCAGTGTACTAGTGGTCATCTGAATAGCAAAGCGAATGTCACAAGCTCCAGCGAGAGGCCTAGTGGGCACGGACTTTGGAAGAGGCATGCGCCAAGCTTGTTGCATAAAGTCAGCCAGAAATCAGCGTCTTTAGAAATATATCAATAACAACAAGGCCAGCTGCTCGCGAAATCTAGTGGACGACGTGAACAGGGATCGATACAGCCTGGGCGACAAGCTGGTCATAAGAAAGCTCAGAGCTCAACGTTTGCCCTGCATTTACGAGGCGGAGAATATAGACGTGATAGTGCAGGCTTATTTCCCTACACACCCCGTTTTCGAAGCGATCCACTATGAAGCTCCAATGGATTTTCCATCCTTTACGAAGACTGAATTGATAGAAGCAGTTTTGTCCATGAAGGCAAAAACTACCTCAGGGCCAGATGGGATCCTAACTGAGGTATTGCAAATGGTCCATCAATGTTACCCTGACTTACAGCTTAGCACGTTCAAGGCATGCTTGCGTGTGGGAATATTCCCGGAGTGCTGCAAAGCAGCGTGGCTAGTGCTGATTAGCAAGAGAAAGAGGAATCCCAAGTCACCGTCTGCATACTACCTGTAGTGTACGCTAGACAAGATCAAAAATGTGCTCGAAACACATCATGGGAAGACGCAATGCATACTGCTGTGGGCCCTATTGCAACGACGGTATAGCTTTAATGCAGTACGCTCGACCATCGACGCTGTGGAAGAATTGGTGAGCGCGGTCAAGCACACAGAGACACATAGCAGTTTCACCAGAGGGGTTGTCTCGCTAGTATCTCTTGACGTCAGAAATACTTTTAATCCGCTAGATGGGCGGATATTCTGGCAGCACTGGAAAATTATTTTCAAATACCGAAATATCTTATGCGGATTTTTGGGGAGTATCTGAAGGACCGTAGCCAACTCTATAACGCGAAGGAAGGTCGGTGGAGGATGGAAATCATATCGGGTGTCGTTCAAGACTCCATCTTAAGCCTGACTTGTGGAATATTTTGAACGGTGGGCTTCTGAGGCTTGAGCTGCCAGATGAGTCACGCTTGATCGATTATGCTGTCAAACATGCGCAACACAGGCTTGATATGCTGATGCGCCGAGTAAAAGACTGGATAACTGCTCACAATTTCAGCTTTGCATTGGGAAAAGAGCTCCCATTGTCAGGGCTGTTAATATGGGGGAAATGCTGTTAAAATCAAAATCAGCAGTGAAATACTTGGGCACATGATAGACTCGAGGAAAAGCTTTTGTGGGTGAATCGGGGCTACAGCTGATAAAATCACAGAGAGAGGGACGGTACTTCCACATTTAATGGTCTCCATGGGGTGACCCTCCTCACTAAGAAGACGACTCTCGGTGTGCGCTGTGCAGCCTGGTCTACTTTCCAGATCAGAAATATTAGGTGTTGCTCTCAGCAAAGGGCTACACTGAAAGTAGGTGGCACAAGTGCCGGGCAAGAAGCGCTGCGTGCATACCGAACAATCTCCGGGTTGGCAATGTTAGTGATAGCAGGGGTTGACCCATCGCCGTCCTTGTTAGAAGTCATATAAAAATTTGCCAACTTAAAAGTGAAGGCAACAGTGAGGTAGTCACAGTGGAGGAGAGACAATGCACGCTCTGCGATTGGCAACAGTTCTGCGAAACTAATACAAAGGGAAAATGAAATACGCATATGACCCCTGAATTGAAGCAGTGGCTCGATTAAAAGCATGGTGAGATTGACTTCTTCTTAACCCAGCTCTTGTGTGGGCATGGGTGTTTTTGTTCTTATCTGCACAAGATTGGTAAGTCACAGAATCTTGCGTAGGGAAGGTAGATGACACCTACCACAAATTTTTTGACTGTAAAAGATAGGAAAGGCTGCTCGGTGACCTCTTCAATTAAGCTGGAGCACTTTGCCTGGAGAATTTAATTGGAAAGGTGCTTACACCCGATGAAAAATGGAGCAGTGTAGCACATTATGTACGGACCATCATGACAAAATAAAAAGATATGCTTGAGCGTCAGGATGCGTCAAGGGCAGGGATCCCCTTTTCAGTGATTACTTCCCCTTCCTTTCACTAGAAAGGAGATTTCTGAATCCTGCAGATATCTGAAGGAAAAGGGAAATGGGATTTAGCTAGAACGTGCAACGAACAGAAGAGCATTGGCTAACCAAAAAACGTTAAAGGATAAAGCACAAAGGAAGCGCTCAGGTTAAAAGTCGAGGAAGGCATGGAAGGACCCGATTGATGCTAGCATCAGTGGAAAAATATAAATAATAAACTGGCAAACAAGGCCGCAGGGCCATGATGGTTGGAAGACTGCATTACTAGAAGCCAAGGCTCGGACTAGGTTGCCGCACCATAGCTAACCGTTCATCAAAATTGTGAACATTATTTGCTGCTGCAATGATTTTAATTTACGATCCTTTAGTGAAGAAAATTTTCTGACTAACAATGCATACGTTCGTTAAATTAAAGTAACGAATCATTCAACTGATATACGCGAACTTCAGTAGGAAAACTTTTGTCGTTTTTGCATTAAACAATCAAAAAGAGTTGAGGCATGTAATTCAAGCAAGTGTCTTCAGTTGTTTCACAATTCAGTGTTGCAAATTTTGGAAGTACGAGTATATAAGAGTTGACTCGGTACTTTCTGTGAATTTTCATTTATATTGTAAATTATGTATGATGGTCCAACTGAATAGTATACGACCTGCGTTCGTATCTCCGCACCAAAATGTTCAAGCAGTTGAATTGGTCTGAAGAACAGGTCACTAGGTCTTAAGGTCTGATGCCTATTGTGATGTCATGCATTCGCATTTGGGCCTGTGTGTGGGGCATTGGTAAATGACATTTACTGCCAAAGTGGCGTATCTGAAAATTAGCCGAACTAAAAAAAGGTGAGACAAGGGCAAACATTTTTAGAATCAATAATCATAACAGCATTTTGTGCAGCAAACTGAAGTCAAGTTAGCTACCAAATAATTTTAACCATACGTCATATATTATTTTCTCATTTCGAAAAATTTGCAGCCCACTTTGACATTGCACCGACCAGAGCATATCGACTAACTAGCAGCTGCAGTTAGAACAAATTTCATTTCTAGCGGTACTTACAGAGTGAGGAGAAATGGATTAAAGATGAAGATGTATTGCTGACAAAAATTTAGATTTACAAACACTAGCACATAGTAAAACTTATTTCATCTTTTTAACATTTATTTGCCTATTTTTTGATTCTGACAGCTTTTTGATGGCAAGTGCTATTTGGCGTATATGTTCTGGCACCGATGATACAAATCTGAAAATTTTTCATTTCACATTTTTGACATGAAATATTGTCAATGCTACATTCACTCCCAGAAATGATGTGTCTTTGAAATAGCTTTAGTTGATATACTCCTATATAGTACTTCAAAGTATTTTGGGGGTTCGTCATTAAATCTCCCGCAAGACAAAGTTTTCACAAAACCGTCCTTAAAGCGAAATCTGCATCTGGATCTCATTCTAAAGGGAACTTAAGAACATTAATCCGGAAGGCTCCAATCTATTTCCGAATATCTTATGCTCAAGACAAACTACAATCGAATTTTTTCGCGAATCTCCAATGAGTTTTAAATTTTTGGAGTCCGCATGAGCTTGCAGCACTCCGATCTCATGTAGAAGGAATCTGTTGAATTTTTTACATTTTTCTTTTTTTTCTCAAAAAGCCGTCGAGCTTTGCTTTTCAGAGCGAGCAGACGCGTTTCAACTTCTTTGAGTCATTTTCAGCATTTAAAAAATTCTGACACTAAAGAAAACTGTCAAAAGGATCACATGGAAGGCTCAAGGGATTTTCAAGAAAAAAGAGAATTGGCCTGTGGATATCAAATAAACAAAATAATTGACTGAACCTATAAATGATTGAAATAAGAAATGAGTTTGGTTACTGTTTATTATATTAATTTGAATACCAAAATAGCTTGATCGAAAAGGTACGCTTCACACTTGACTCAAATCATCCACGTGGTTTCGAATTACAGGTTAACATTTGATTTCAAATTGTACACCGCAGCAAACCATGGTACCCAAAGATTTTTGGGCTCGCTGAGCCTGAATCCGATGTCGGTTAAGGTCCGTCATTGTGGAAAAACATTATATATAGGTTTTTGCGGTCGCTGAGTTCTATTCCCTGCTAAGTTTGACCTTCAAAGTCATAGTGGAAAAATTTATATACAATATTTATAATTTTTGCGGTCAATGAGTCCTACCTCATGTTTAGTTCAAGGTCCTCGAGAGGTAATTCCAAAGATATATTCAGGTTAAATTTATAAATCAGAGAAAATTCGCCTTTAGTTTTTTGAATCACTAAGTCTGAATCTGAAGTCAGTTGCCGTCTATGACGTTAGGTTCAAAGCCATTAGAAGGTCAAACTGGGAAAACACAGTCGAAAAAAGTCTTGAAAAACCGATGTATAGGTTTTTGGGTTCATTGAATCTGAGCTTGGTTTAATCATCAAGGTCATCCAGAGGTTATTTCAAGGTCATACTGTGGTTGAGTTTATAAATAGCCTTGAAAAATTTGTCGGCAATCTATTGGATCAGTATTCCGAACTTGACGTCGGTTGACCTCAATGATCTTAGGTTCAAGGTCATTTGAAAGGCAAACTGAGAAAAAGCGGCAATATTTTTTTTAGAAATTTACTTAAGTTTTTGGGGTTGCCGAGTTCAAATTCATGCTTACTTTGACCTTCAAAGCCATCCAGAGGACATTTTAAGGTCAGATTGATGTGAAGTTTACAAATGACCTTAAAAAATCGGAAAGAATTTGTCTTTATGTTTACCTTAAAGGTAAATCCATCTGAACAAATAAAAAACATCGAGTTAGAACAGCGGCCAACAGATGGCGCATGCCTACTGCAGGAGACTAAATGCAGTAAAGCTATATATGTAAATACCGAGAAAATCGCAGGTGTTGGTCCCTTTTACATAGAGCTAATTAAAGTAAGAGTATTTCGATTTTAGTACTAACAACTTAAATTTTCGAATATCCAATAAACGCCACCAGTAACATACGAGTAACAGTTAGTTGTACCTAGGGCATATCTACTACACAAGTTGTAATTTTGTGGAGACTTAAAAATTGTCATGCTTTTGCTAGACAACAAAGCGGATTCACTTGATATCCGTGCTTTATTTGTTAATGTTACAATCGAGCTCTGGAAGATCATTATGCATAAAAAGACTGGTTATTAAGACAAGAATTTATAGTCCGCGTGGTGTAGGTGTTAGAGTATTCGTTGCGTAAGCCGAAGGTTCCTGGTTCGAATTCCCTTGGTGATAAAGAGATTTGTTTTGAATGATTCTTCGGATGGACTATGAACCCATTTAGGTATAACATATACTCGTTCAAAATCACACTTGAGGGGATGGACACACAGCCAATCACATTTTCGAATACTGATATATTTGATCTAGATAATGACTATCGCTAAGCGAAGGCTTAAAAGAGACTATAGTGCTGAAGAAAAAAAAGACAAAAATTAGTCCGGGCAGGTTTGATATGGACTGATAAGATCCTTCTTCTGCCTTTACACATTTAATTGGGCCTAGTAAAGCAGTGTATTAAGACTATGTGTCAGGATCAAACTTTATATTTCTCAAATCTAATCTCAACTTTCTGACGCAAAAACCAAAGAGGGCACCTTAACTGGCCCAAAGATAAGAAAACTGCTAAAAAATGAAGAATTTGAGAGAAGGATAAATAAGAAATAGAAAGCAGCTTGGCAAAATTTTAAGAGGAGACAAAGAAGTTTTTAAGAAAAATAAAGACCGAGATTCACAAATATTGTTGCGAAAATTATACAATACTTCAAAGAAGTGGAGTACCTAATGAATGTTAAAATTTGCTTTTTTCATTCGCACCTTGCTTACTGCTCAGATAATCCCGGGGACATCAGTGACGAAAAAGGCGAAAGAATGTAACAGAGTCAGAGTGGGCGCACGGCGGAAAATACCATGATGGAAAGAAGAGAGATTTAAACAGAACCCATAAAAGAGAAAATATCACGATTGCTCAAAAAAATAATCTAGGATTTGAGAGTGTAAGATTCGTTGGAATTCCTTCACTCGATCACTTGGGGACATATTAAATTCTACATGGGGTTATAAGTTTGCAGGGCCACATTCAGTCTTTGGGGAACCCAGAAACATGTTAATAATTTTTTTTTAGATTTTCCAGAGTTCACATAAATTTAACCTTAATGTGACCTTGAAATAACATCTGAAGAAACTTGAAGGTCAATCAAAGCCGAAATTTTGATTCAGCAACTCTGAAAACCAATATTTGAATTTATTCATTTTTTTACATTCTCCTTCAAATGACCTTGATCCTAGGGTCATAGAGGTCATATTCGGACATAGTGATCCAAAAAACAGTTGATGAATTTTCTCAGATTTATTCAATATCATTTATAAATTTAATCTCAGCATGACTTTGAAATGACGTCTGGCTGATCTTGAAGTTCAAACTTAGTACGGATTCAGACCCAGCCGTCCAAAAACCTTCCGGGCTAGGCCTTCGGTTCCCCATCGAACATGGCCTCAGATGGCGGATAGAGGGGTGCTCTAATCGGCTAGTCGGTGAGTAGGCGGAAAATAAATTATCACTCGCGTACCAAACACCGACCGATCCAAGCTGGTGACAATGAACCACTTAGTACTCGTACTTACTTGTCGTGGAACTAGGACACTATCCTCCCGTCGGGTTGAATAAACGGCCATGACTATCGCAACGAGTCAAGGACTACTCTTTTGGAACTTATAAATTGTTAGATTTTTCAACAAACTAGGTACACTGTAACAACTTGTCAAACCAATCAAAATATATCGATTCAAACTCATCGCAGTGCAAGAAACCAGATGGCATAGTGAGGACGAATTCGACATACGAACGCAAACCGTGCTTAAAAGTGGAAAATTGCAAGGAAGCCGTGAGATTGGAGTGGCTTTTGTCACAGCACATTTAAACAAACTGTCACTGAGTTCAAATGCGTTAACGAGAGGATCTCATCAAGACCAAACTCTTTAATTTCTGGCTGGTCAACTGTCACGTGCCCATAGGAAATACGGAGGAAGCAATCAAAAACGAATTTTACAGCACACCGGAACCCATTACCGATGTATTGCTGGTAACTTCACCGCGAAAATTGGCCAAGAAACGGAGCATATAATAATGACCAGGAGGCACAGACTTTACGCAAAGACATGCAACAACGGATCACCCTTGACAGACTCTGCTACTGCGAAGGCTTTACAGTAAGCTGCACATAATTCCCACATTGAGACAACCACAGAAAAAGGTGGGAACTCCCGCCTGGTCACAAATTCAACAAAATCAACCACGTTCTCATGCAAGAACATGAGCTCGTTCTCCGGCACTGTATGCAAGTTGGACCACTTTTCGAAAAATGCAGGTTCTGATGCCGCATTCCCAAGAGTTGTAAATGAGGAACCTGAAGTACATGAAGACAAAAAGGCGTATGCCTCTATTTTTCTAACTGTGGTTGGGAGGTGAAGGCTACCAGTATTAACGCTCTGAGTGTGGGCTTCCATACGCGCAAGATGTATGGACTACCTACTGAATACCTCCCTGTCAACCTGAGAAACTAGCTTGAAACAGTTTGACACATTACTACGGGTAAAGCCTCGTTCTGCTGCGCCGTGTGGGACCTTCATTTTGAGGGATCCCTCCTTCAGCAGGAGGGGAGGAAGAAAGAGGGATCGCTGGAAAAGTAGCCCCCAACCCTGATTTCCCCGGTTGCTGTGAATCCTTTTTATCTTTTAGTACTGCCCCAGCATAACGTGCCATATGGTTCCATTTGTCAACCGATGCTAGCATCTTCCCGATTAGACCATCAGGAGAGAGCAGCCTGTTCCATTTTTTGCAGGCAAAATATGTATGTTGGGTATCATCTTCCTCTTTCGCGTAAAACGTACAGTTGGTTGACCACGGCTTACCAATCTTGCGCAAGTAAGACTGAAAATATCCATTTCAAATAACTAAGAGATGGCTTTAATCCACAAATAAGTCTTTGCGAAAATGAGCCTGTCGAAATCAAAAACAGACGGTTGCTACATTTCCCGAAGGTATTCAGAGCGCCTCCAACATTTACTGAAGCTGTGAATATTTCGGAAGCAGAACAAGAGGTTCCAGTTCACCACCAATCAACGACTAAGTACAAATAGCAGTATATGACCTCAGAAAAAAAAGGCTCTGAAATAGTTGGAATGCAGCAAAACTACTTCAGAGGAGGTCTCTGCCGACTAATACACAGAATGTGATCAGAGGAGCAGTTATCACAAAACTACACAAAAAAGGCGACAAGTTCAGGTGTGAAAATTACAAAGACATCACTTTATTATGTACATAATACAATATAACGTGTGAACGAAACGAAAACTAAATTCATGACTCAAGCGAGAAAGAAGTCCGAAAAAAACATGACTTTAGGGACTACAAACTTGAAGGTGTGGATAATTTTGTTTATCTTGGAGCCAATTTGATTGGAAGAGGAATCAAAAAGGACAAAATTGGAAGCTACAAATGAAGTCTATTATTCTGTATGAGCCTATTATTCTGTACCTCCCATTTTGAGGCACAGGCAAAATAAGCTTCACTCGCCGAATCTATGCTGTTATATGGAAATAAAATATGGAACCGAAAAGGCAGTGGACATATTTGAACGCAAATTGCTCCCGAAAATCTACGGCTTAGTGAAAAAGGAACAAAGTGGAGACTACATTACAACGATGAGTTATTTGAACTACTGAACGATGAACTTCTATCTACTTGCGTAAAGTTACGCGAATTGCAATGTGTGGGCTATGTAGAAAGAATCGAAGAAAACCGGTAACTCAAAAGAATATTCAAGAATAGGGTGCAAGGTAAACGCCCAGCGGGAAGATGGGAAGACACGATAAAAGCTGGCAGCAGATCCTTCTTGGGAGTGGTCAACTGGCGAACGGGGTCGCAAAATCCTGATGATTGGAGGAGATTAATCTTGGAGGCCAAGGCGCGGCTAGGGCTGTCACGCGATAAATGATGATTACCCCAAGAACTAGATATATGTACCATCCGAGGTAAACTGTTAACTTGTGATTCGAAGCCACCTGGATGATTCAAGTCAGGTGTGAATCTTACTTTCTTGCCTGATGGGGACCTAATGCGGTATGCCCAAGATAGAAAAATTCAAATCAAAACATTTCGTTTCAAATAATTTGCACCAGAGCCGTGTTGTTCGGTTTATAATTATATATATACGTAAGCATGGTAAAAGGGTGACATATTTAAAAGGAACTCTGGCCTATAATTAATTCAGAGCGATGTAATCTAATCAATCCAAACAAAAAAAAACATATTGATTGATATAGGTATCGTGTTTTTAAACCAGAAAAGTTCAAAATGCATTTTTTTAAATTGAAAAAGCAGGGAAAAATTTCTTACAAATCAATGTCAAGCAAGTTATATTGGATTCACAATTGATTTCTAAGGAACTTTCTCCTGCTTTCATATAATCATCAGTTTGCTAAGAGCTAGAAAAATATTGCATCAAAAATCACAGATACTTTATTGCGCGCACTGTTCAGGCTTATGTATAAAATAATTGTCTTGAAAAGATACCTTTGGATTCTCCAGTTGAGCTCGGTCTCGACCCGTGGTTGCGTTTGATTTTCCTGCCAATTGGCTTCATGTGACCGATTTTCAAAAAGAAATTCTCAAACATTTAAAGCTTTACAATTATTCGTACATTAAAAATCAAAATTCTCGGTTTTTCTCCACTATGAGTACTATGGCACCTTTACGATGAAATGCTATTCATTACTACTTTGGCCCGAAGTGTTTTATTTCGAAATGCAACCGCGATTTACTTTCCCGAAATAAAATCAAGCTTAAACCGACATCGGCCGTTTCAAAAATCTTAACTTTACAATTGTCATTTGTTTTGAATTGAAAAACTGAAGCTTACCCTGGATTCGTCGTTCCTGTTGTTGATTGTGGTGAAGACGATGGTGATTGTAATGTTGTTGATTGATGTTGGTGTTGATGTTGCTGTTGCTGCTGGTGCTGTTGTTCATGAGGAATATCAACAACGGTATTACTACGCATTTTAGTTGTTAAGCGTTTAACTACGTAGTCCATAGAACGTTTCGTCGCCGATTGTTGTTGCTGCTGTTGGTGATGTTGCTGATGCGGGTGATGTTGATGTTGCTGTTGTTGATTAATACTTGCACTACCACCACCCACGCCACTATTACTACAATGCAAATTATTACTTACTAGTAAACTACTATTACACAGACTATTAATATTATTATTGTTATTATAAATTTGTTGCTGTTGCTGATCACTTTGTTTGCTCAATTGTTGAAACGGTTGCTGTTGTTGCGGTGACCGCGAAATTTCACGTTTTATCACTTTTTTATTAATTGTTTTACTGTTTTTATGGCTATTTTCTTCTTCTTCGTGATTGACTACTAAATTCCCGTTACTATGTTTATTACTCTCTTCGGGCAATTGGTTATGGTGCCCGAACATCAACGTTGGTGAACCTTGTTCATGTTGATAGACCTCATCTTGCTCAATTTTAGGTGCAATTATCAGTTGGTCGAATTTATTCGTCTTTGCATTGCAATATAGGAGACTAGTTGGTTCATCTTCTTCCTCATCGTTGGTGTTGTTGAAATCGGCGTCGCTACGACCCCCACTCAAAGTCAATGGAGCCGAACTACTGTCCGTCGTTCCATACAAGTTTGTTATACTATTATTATTGTTATTATTAATTGTTTTTGGTGAGTACTTTGCTAAGTTTTTTGAGCGCTTAATTGGTGGTGAAACATTGAAATCCTCCAGTTCATGGTCGGCCTGTTGCTTTTGTACATGGTCCCCAGTTTCGTACTGTTCAGAGAAAAAGCGAAGAAATAATGTGATTGATATTGATAGCAATCTTCTGATCATAACTGCTGCAAAACAAACAACATCCTAAAAAACTTACGGATAACAAATCGGCATCCTCCTCAGCATCGGATCCTAAATTCGTTGCCTCGGCAATACTGCTACATCTCCTCTCCCTAGCGCTAAGATTATTCATATCACAACAATCATTGGCTTCACCAATGGTTTCTTCACTCGATGCACGGCGGTGAGATTGTTTTTCGTACTGCCCGACCTCCGTACTTGGACCTAGAGTTGGGGTTACTAATTCCTCACAATCACCATTATCACTCACGGGTGTAAGACTTCGATGAATGTCCGAATCTAATTCTGAATTACTATAAAAATCACCAGATGTTGGTGAATTATTTTCCAAATAATTATTTGACTGTTTAGTGTTGCCCGAGTTAATTGAATTGCTTTCGTTCAACAAACTATTGTTAAGGTATGAACGTGATCCTGAGGTGACATTGAAATCAATTGCTTGTTGCTGTGATGACTGTTGATTGAAGGCTGTCGAAACAATTGGATAGTTGATGCTTACTGTTGATACTGCCGGTGCTACTGACGCTGCTGTCGTTGTCGCTAAACCACCACCTTCAAATTTATTCGGAGGCGATTTTCGTTTTGACGACATTCTGCTGTAATGAAATGCAAACAAATAAATACGGTTATTTTTAAGTGTTTCACGTGTTTTAATGCTGTAAAAAATTAAGATAAATAAATTATTCAACAATTTTATTTACTGCACTTTCAAATATTGAGTGGAATTTTCATCAATAAATGTAATACATAAAATTCAGAAAAGAAAATACTACGACGACCAATTGAGAAGTATAGATGTAAGTTTATCGAGCAACAATACAAGCATGCAAAGTGATAAAAAGCCTGAAAACGTGGTTATCAGCCCAAAGCCACGCTCTGTCGTGATGATTTCGGCAATATCATCGCTGATGAAACCAAGATTAAGGAAAGATGGGCATCATATTTCAAGAACCCCCTTAATCCTCCGCACACTTCCAGAACATCGGAGCCTATAGATGTCTGCGGAGAGCTTCCATTGGCCCCACCAACTCTGAATGATGTGTGTTCCATCATCAAAGCCCAAAAGAATAATATAGCGCCGGATATCGAAGAAATTTCATTGAAGTTTATCAAATAAGGTGGCAAGACGATAAAAAAACAAGCAATGGTAGCTGACGTTCTTCGCAAGCTCAAAATGTGGACTTAAGCCCTAAGGAAATGAAAAAACTTGGGATGAAACATGAAAACATTTATCTGCAATAAGGGTCTGCTTGCGGATCCCAATAATCCCTCAGACACCACAAGACCATAAAAAGTACAGTAACATATGTACTTCCTCTCGATCTCAATGTGGTCATCAGGGGTCTGTATGGACTATCAACTGAAGATATCAAAAAAGGTCTAGAGAGTCAGGGATTTCACCCCATTGAAACTTAGGCATAGGCCATTCAGGTTGATGAAGGTCCTCTTTCCTAAAGCAGAGACTGACATATACAATATAAGGGCAGCATGTAACATCGTATACACTGTTGAGGCGCAACGCCATAAATATCAGCAGTTTGAACGTTCCTTTAAAAACTGTCACGCGTTAAATGCGCCGGGCTGAACCATTTTTCAAAATGCGCAAAAAAAGCGGAGAAAAAGCTGAAACTGTGGTGGAGAACATCCGGGCAATCATGGTGGATGTCTTCAAAACCCAATGGATGTCAGGAAATCGTTCGCAAAAGTTGCAACAGCAAATAGTAATCATAACAAAACCACTACAGTATCTACACATCAGCAAACCAAAAACACACAAAAACAAACAAACATTCAATAAAACACAAATAGTAACATGGAAAGACTCTTTGCCACCATGCAGACACAGTTTCAAACCATGATGCAAGACATGATGGCGAAAATGATGCAGGGCATGTTTGCATCACAAAAAAGCAATAATAATACATACGTAAAGACTCATTATTGTCTTGATGAGCTGTCTGATGATGAATACAAACTCCTTGCTCCATAAGACTGGTGAGCTGACTCAATTTATATTTGATTATTGGATGTACAACTTAATAACCGGAATTTTTTAGCGAAGTTTGATGCTTTACTGTCGAAAAATCTTACAATATATTTTATTCGAAGCATTGTCCATCGGAAACTACAACATTTTCCCATCTTTCAAGTAATTTATGAATTCCATCCCAAAAAAATTGCGCTGGCTTGGCGGCCAAAAGCGAATCCATCCTATTTCGGCCTTGCTCTGAAGTGAAGCGTATTCCGGTGAGGTCGTTTTGCATCGAGCGAAACGTAAGACAGTCAGACGGAGCAAGGTCCGAACTATAAAGCGGGTGGGCCAAAACTTCCATTCATTTTTTTCCGAAAAGTTTTTCACGGGTCTTGCAACATGCGGCCGAGCGTTGTCATGATGAAAAATTAAAGCCTCGTATCTGGTCGCATATACCGGGTGTTTTTCGATGATGGCACGCTTTAAATGTATTAATTGTGTTTGGTACAGGTCACCTGTGATTGTCTGGCCCGATTTCAACAACTCATAATACAACGGCCCCTTCTGATCCCACCAAATACACGGCATAACCTTGGCGCACTGGATATTTGGCTTCGCCGTTGATTTGGCTGGTTGGCCAGGCTTCACGTATGACTTTTTGCGCTTGGGATTGTCATAATGGATCCATTTTTCATCCCCAGTCACGATCCGATGCAAAAATGATTTCTTTTTATGGCGCTCAAAGCAGCATTTCAGACATACAGAAGCGCCGTTCAACGTCTCTTGGCTTCAACTCATAGGGGACCCAATCACCTTGCTTCTGAATGTATCCGGCGGCTTTCAAATGTTTCAAAATGGCTTGCTGAGTCACTCTCAACGATTTGGCAAGTTCGTCTTCCGTTTGACACGAATCCTCATCGAGTAGCGTCTTCAATTCTTCGTCTTAAAACTTTTTTGGCTGTCCTGGGCGTTCTTTGTCTTTGACGTCAAAATCGCCACTTTTGAAGCGTTGGACATATTCAAAACACTGTGTTTTTGCTAAAGCATCGTCGCCACAAACTTTTTAAAGCAAACGATGACTTTCCGCAGCAGTTTTCTTTGCAAAAGCATGACTCAACAGAACCTCCCGCAACTGCTGTCTTTTTCTCCAATTTTCGATGTTATTCATCATGAAAAATAATAATGATGCACACAAGATAAAATTGTTTTGTTGACTGATTTTAATAGCGGTCAAATGTCCCTTCAAAATGACATATAAGTATATAAATTTTGAGCTTTCACGATATTTGTTAGTACGGACATCTAGCGTCAAATTCTGGTTATTATGTTTTACACCCAATTAAATTTGACAACATTCTCATCCAGGGAACCTTTTTGAAACCTGAAAACCACCTGCGCTTTCCTAATTATTTTCCGTATGGAAATAACCTAACATTAGGTAGAGGAGGTGGAACGGCAATCTCAATATTGATACCTATTTAACTCTCATATTGATACCTTTTTAAAAAACCCTAGAAGCCACTACAGCTCAAATGAAAACGGATTCTCTTCAATTGGTGGTAGCCTCGGTGTATACCCCCCCCCCCCCCCCCACATGCACCTACGCTCATAGACGATATCAAAAAACATCTAGGCTTTCAGGGTCCTATAATCTTTGGCGGAGACTTCAATACCTATTACGAAAATTGAGGAGCTGTAAGAAGCAACCGTGCTGGGACTGAGTTAAATCGGTTCATCGCAGATAATCTACTAAGCCTTCATATCCCCAACGAGCCAACACATTACGGCTACCGAAACGGTTATCCTCTCGATACCGGCATTTCACGTACCTTTGAACACGATGTACGCATCAAAGTCCTCGACAGGCTTTCATCTGATCACAAACCGGTGCTCTTCTTAATAGAAGCAATATACATAGATGAACCCCTTCAAGTTACGAAGAAAATTGATTGACAAGCTTCCCAAGTCACACTGGCTAACGAAGCCAACCCTTAAACACCTGGAACAGCCAGCGGTACTGTAAAAATGGTAGCGGAAATCACAGACAAAATAGTACAGGTAAGAGAGGACAACACAGTTTCAACTCTGACAAGCGTATCGAACCCCTATGAAGTCGCTAAAGACATCAAAGAATTAATAAGGAGAACGAATCGAGTTTGGAGAAGATGTAGGAGCACAGACTAACATAGATTACGAATGCTAGATAAGATTCGTGACCGAATATAAAAATTCCACAATGAACAGTGAAAGATCTTCTTGCAAAGCCTGGAGTCTGGGTGCGACGGTTTATGGAGGATATTCAAATATTTTCGTACAAAAAAGAAACTTCAAACACCACCAAATTAATGCCCTTACGGTATTAAATTCGACAGTTCTGGTAAGGTGGAGGCCTTCGCAGATTCTTTGGAATAGCAATTCTACGATAATTCATCTGATGAGGTAGACCTTGATGAACATGAAGATCATGTCAGTCGATTAACCAATAGGCTCATGACGACAGATATTGAAGATTCCGACCAAATACGCAGCACCAGTCTTCAAGAGGTACAAGATATCATAGGAGTACTAAACAGAAAGAAAGCACCAGAATTTGATTTAATATCAAATACCATGGTGAAATGGCTCCCGGATAACATCCTCGAAGCGCTTACAACGACTATGAACACGTTCTTTCGCTTGTGAGAATACCACAAAATATAGAAATCGAAAATTATTACTGTTCTTCCGAAACCTGGTAGAAACCTCATGTTTCTGCAAAACTCCCTACCTATTAGCCTATCATCTTTTCTGTCAAAAAAAAATATATATATAACGGGCGCTACTCAAATGACTAACCGAGGCTGTTACCGAAAAGGAAATAGTTCCAGAAGAATGACTCGACTTTCAATCAACACATTCCACATAATTCTAGCTTACTAGGGTGGTCCAACATATTATAGGGTTTTCCATTAGGGACATAATAATTTCGTTTCTGTATACAATTGCCCTCTTAAACTTCTTTAATGGACTGTCAATGTCAAAACGTTAGCTTTTTTCATCATGGTAAAGTTCACAAATATTAAAAATTACTACCGAAATTCTGAGTGGTGGTCGCAACTTTAAGAGCGCTTACTCCAATTTTTGGCCGTATTAATCGTCCCACCCGACAGGCTGTGCGTGCTATAGTAGATGAATTCGAGTCCAAATTTTCACTATTGGACGTTTTGGTGCCAAACATCGTAACGCTCGAAACGAAGGAAATATCCCAGCCGTAAGAGCATCGATTCAAAATGAGCCAAATCAGTCGAGTCCACATCGTTCTCAAGAATTGGACATTGCTCAAACGACACTCTGGCGTATTTTGCAAAAAGATGTTGGCCTACATGGCTACAAGATCGAATGGAGTAAGAATTAAAAACACTTGATCATTCAAAACGCTGAAACTTCTCCAATTGAGCTCTGTTAAAGCTTCAAGAAAATTAAGAATTTCATCGAAAAAGCATCTTCAGCGATGAATCTCAATGGTTTTGTTAATAAGCAAAATCTGCATTATTAGATTATTATATTATTGGGCTTCTTGTTACACCGTTGCATCCGCAAAAAATTACCATTTGGTGCGGTTTTCATGCCTGAGGTGTGATTTGGCCGTATTCTTTCGAGCATGAAAACGATCGTCATGTTACTGTCAATGGAGAGCGCTATCGTGTAATGTTGGAAGGTTATTTGTGACCAGAATTGGATGAACTTGACGTTAACGATATGCGGTTTCAACAAGACGGTGCAACTAGCCACACAGCACGCCTCACAATCGATTTATTGAAAGGCAAATTAAGTGAACGTGTATCTCGAGAAATGGTCCAGTCGAATGGCTGCCTCGTTCATGCGATCTAACGCATGAAAATATGCCAGCCGATGTCCTAACTAAATGTTTAAGTAAAGATAAACATTTTAATTGTGTAATAAATCTTGGATTACAGATTGTTCAGTTTAAGGGCAGGTGTTAGAACTAGCATAAACCAAACAATGTAAATTGTCATAGTTATCTAAATAGCTCACTAGTTGGAGCTACTGTCAATGCCTTGATTGTGTCCTTCTGTTCGGTCGAATAATACTCACTCTTTTGTCAACTGTTTTTCTGTGCTAACTAGATTATAAATAAATCTCAGTATACCAATTTAATCTATTGTTATTTTCGCCCAATGCCATCACCTTCTACTAGATGGACACGGACATACAAAATAAAGCCATTAGACAGGTCTTTGGAATCCCATGGTATGTTAGGAATATAGATACATTCAAGGACTTCAGTATCAAAACCGTTGAAAAATACGTTCGCGACAAAATACTTAAACTGCTCGACACAAAAAACAGACATCCTAACACTACCCTGGGAGACCTAGACGTCAAACGCTCCAAAATGAAACATATTCGCAGTTGTTTTAACTAAATGTACTATAAGTAGAACAAACTGGTATGATCTCACTAATTACGGTGAGCAAATAATTTCTCACAGATAGAAGGGAGCTAAGGTACTGAACCGCATCAGCTCCAAGCAAAACCACTCCAAGGAAGAAACTAAAACCTCAAGGATTACATTTTATTCAAGCATAGCAGAAGGCCCTGGTTTCTAATACTTCTGTATATAGGACTGAACCTTTCAATGGTAGCGATCAGAACACCTCCAGGACTTCAGCAAAGTGACAAAGCTCACATTTTCAGCGTATTCAAGCGTTATCAAGGAAAGAACTATGGTTTCCCGAGTCGTTCTATTGTGAACAAGTGCACGTATCTCTCACTGGGTTAGAGATTTCCCTAGATCACCTTGTCGGTATGGTAGTTCTTGTCACAGGTGATACGCTTCAATCAAGAGCAGCTACCCTGGCACCAACACTCGTGACATTCACAAATTGTTCGATTTCTTATAGATAACATAAGGTTCTGTAGGATACTGTGAAGAGCAACGCCTTTTCAATGTTTCAAACGCCTTGGTTATGGTCACACCACACAAGTATGCAAAGGACCCGATAGGAGTTCCCTATGTTACAAATGCGGTGAAATGGGACATAAAAGAAAAGAGTGTACGAAGGAGGCAAGCTGTATTCTTTACAAGGATGCTGATCCGAAACCTGATTTTGGACACGTCTTGGGATCAGGAAAATGCCGGGTGTTCCACGAAGCCCTAGCCAAGGCAAAATCAGAACTCCGATGACCAGCATCCTGCAGCTAAACCTACACCGCGGTTCAACCACCCAAAATCTGCTTGAACAGTTTGCGAGGGACATGAAACCCGACTTCTTGCTGCTGAGTGAGCAACACCATAGTAAAACTCCTGCATTATGGTATTCTGATGAAACTGGTACTGCCGCCATCTGGGTTCGGAACAGTGACTTTCAAGCGGAGAGTTGTGGATGGGGGGATGGTTTCGTGTGGGTTCAGTGCGCAGGGACCACCTTCTTTAGTGTGTACCTAACGCCTAACGAATCGATATCATCTTTCCAAGCCAAGCTTAATGCTTTGGAGGGCTCTGTCTCGAACGCAGAGGGTAAAGTGCTCGTTGGGGGCGACTTCAACGCTAAAGCAATCAAATGGGGCATGCCTCAGATGGATCCGCGGGGAAAACGAATCCTTGAAATGGCGGCCAGGATGGCCCTCGTCGTACTAAACTCCGGAAACGCACCGACTTTCCGCCGTATTGGCTGTGAGGGAACCATACCGGACGTGACATTCGCCTCGGAGGTCTTAGTACGGAGGATACACAACTGGAAAGTATTAGAGGACTACTCAGCCAGTGATCATCAGTGCATTCTGCTTGAGATCAGTGATGCTGTCTCCCGACGTCCGTGCTCTCGGCCTTCTACAACTGGATGGAACATCGGAAGGATGGACGTCGAGAGGTTCGTCGAGGGGCTCACAGCAGGTGAGCCGCTGCAAGGAGCTCGGAGGGGACGGAAGAACTGGCAGCTCAAGATGTGGTGAACTCTGCTATGAGCATCATTATGACTGCTTGCTGCGCTTCTATGTCCCGTCGAAGACCCCGGCACGGCAAGCCCCCAGTGTACTGGTGGTCAATTGAAATCGCTGAAAAGCGAAGGGAGTGTCACAAGCTTCGACGCGAGGCTCTACGGGCGCGGAACCGTGACGAGGCATGCAACCAGGTGGCAGCATATAAGTCGGCCAGGAAATGCCTTCGCAAACTGATCAACAGTAGCAAGGCTCGCTGCTGGCAAGACCTAGTGGACAATGTGAACAAGGATCCGTGGGGCCTTGGCTACAAGCTGGTCATGCGGAAGCTTGGTGCCCTACGGAAGCCTTGTAGACATGACGCGGAAAAGATGGACGCAATAGTTCGAGGACTCTTCTCCGCCCATCCCATCCGTGTTGACGCTGTCCATGGTGAAACAGCAGTAGAGTGCCCACTCTTCACACAGCTGGAACTGGAGGAGGCAGTCCTCTCATTGAAAGCGAGGAAGGCTCCAGGTCCAGATGGTGTTCCGCCTGAGGTATTGCGGCTCGTCTATCACCATTGTCTTGACTTGCTGCTCAGCACATTCAACGCTTGCCTACGGGACGGGGTTTTCCCGGTACGATGGAAGGTGGCGAGGCTCGTGCTGATCCGTAAGGGGAAGGGAAATCCCGAATCGCCGTCTGCATACCGCCCGTTATGCATGCTAGACACTCACTGACGCGATTCGTGCTGCTAGGGACCTATCTCCTAGGCAGTACGGCTTTAGAGTAGGACGTTCTACCATTGATGCGATTGCAGAGGTGGTGAACGCGGTCCAAAGGGCAGGGGTATATAGTCGCACCAAGCGACGGATCGTCCTGTTGGTGACACTCGACGTCAGGAATGCCTTCAACTCCGCTAGATGGGTGGATATTCTGGAGACGCTGGAAAACTCTTTTCAAGTTACAGAATATCTAATGCGGCTTTTGAGGAACTACCTAAAGGACCGAAGCCTGCTCTACGACACGACACAGGGCCAACGAAGGATGAAAATTACATCGGGTGTTGCTCAGGGATCTATCCTTGGTCCGGACCTGTGGAACGTGTCTTACGACGGGCTACTGAGACTTGAGATGCCAGATGAGTCGCGCTTGGTCGGCTATGCGGATGATGTTGTGGCTCTGGTTGCTGGACGCACCGTTGAACAAGCGCAACTCAGGCTAGGTATGCTAATGCGCCGAGTGAGGGACTGGATGACCGCTCATGATGACCATGAGCGGTCATCCAGTCCCTCACTTGACAAAAAAGAGAATTCCTAGAGTAAGGATGATCAGTATTGGCAACTTACGAATCGAATCGAAGCCAGCGGTGAAGTACCTGGGGCTACTAATCGACTCGAAGATGAGTTTCTCTGAGCAAATCAGGGCAATGGCTGAGAAGGCTTCTTCGGGAATATCGGCTCAAAGTCGACTTATGGCCATCAAGAAGACGCCTCTTGATGAGTGCTGTAGCGTCAGTGCTACTGTACGGAGCAGAGGTATGGGGCGACGCTCTCAGCAAGGAGGTATACCGAAAACGTTTGGCACAGGTACAGAGAAGAGGAGCACTGAGAATTGCATCTTCGTATCCAACAGTCTCTGACTCGGCGATGAGAGTTATTGCAGGCGTGATACCTGTCGCCCTCTTTGCTAGAGAGCGCCGCGCTATTTACCTGCGCCGAAACCAGGATGCGAGGGAGATGGTTGTCCGCGAGGAAAGACAGCGCTCGCTCAACGATTGGCAGCAGTCTTGGGTCAATTGCACGAAGGGAAGGTGGACTGCGCACCCCATCCCGGATGTGAGACCGTGGCTAAACCGAAGGCATGGTGGGACTGACTTCTATCTGACCCAGCTTTTGAGCTGGCATGGGTGTTTTCAGTCTTACGTGCACAAGACCGGTAAGTCACGGTCCCCCGATTGTCGGTTTTGCCCAGGAGAGGAGGACAATGCCTGTCACACATTTTTTGCGTGTACCAAACGGGTCAGGCTGCGAAAGGAACTCTACAGGGAGACGGGAGAGCTCACCCCGGATAATATAGTTGCGGTGATGCTCGAATCGGTTGACAAATGGAACCAGGTGGCACATTATGCTCGGGCAGTCCTAAAATATAAAAGGAACTCACAGCAGCCGGGGGCGTTAGGGCTGGGGGATCGCTCTTCGGGCATTTCCTCTTCCCCTCTCCCCTCCCGCTAGGAAATGGACTCGCCAGCTTGAAGGCACACCACGGCGTAACAAAACGAGCCCTGGCCCGTAGTAATGTGTCAAACGGTTCCAGGCTGGGTTCTCAGGTTGACAGGGGAGGTGTTTAGTGGGTAGTCCAGTCGCGCATGGGAGTCCCACACTCTGTGCATGAATAGCATTCACCTCCCCACCACAAAAAAAAGGTTCGATGGCAGAAAATACCAAGGACTTAAATATGGATCCCATTATTTCGGGATAATCACTTGTTTAAAATTGTGTAACCTTTTCTTGAAAACTTCAACATAGCTTGCGCAAAAATTTCAGTCAAGTGAAATCTGCAATCTGCAAAGCGATATGACTTAAAAGATACAAAATTCAGTTTAAAATACCTAATCTAATTAATGTAATCCCTTACCACTTTTCACAACGGGTAAGAGAATCGCTTGTATTGTATTCGAACACCTTAAATAAAAATAAATAAATTATGACCTAAATCCAACTCAGGAAACATCACAAGGCATAATGTAAATTTATCGCTTTCATCCCCCTTATTCACCTTTCGATTTGAAATACACACCCCAAGTCAACTTAGCGGTTTTCCATCCCCTGACTTAATTTTCCCCATTTCAACTGTTAGCCCGTTGTTATTTCTCACATTCCATACCGCAAACATTTTATTGGGGATTATAATGCAACGAGTTTCAAGGTGACTCTCGCGACCCGATTCAGTTCGTGGTACGTGAGCATGTTGAGAAAACAGTCCCCAGGGAAAAAGCAGAAGACAAACATGAATATTTTCAATTTGTATGTACGCAGAGCATTTATTTTAGGATCAAAGGATTTAAGTAAATATTTCAATACCTATCGCACATACTCATCACCAGTCTGGCCGCTTCGTGATATTGTGACGTCACCGCTCATCATATCTTCAGATAGGCCCCATCCTTCCATATTTATCATTCTTGTCATCATTTTGTTATGTCACCAAATCGTATCCTCTAAAGAAATACAAAAGGTAGGGTAGTCCTTGTATACCCTTTAGAGTATTCACAGGGGCATGAGATAGGCTCAAATAAGAGAAATGTGGTTTTGTAAGTGCTCTGCCCAAGGGGGAGGGAATACCAAGACAACGGCATCACCGTGGTTGATAACGGGGGTTTAAGGAAGGGTTGAAAAAGAATAATAATGCAGGGACGAAGAAATCGGGCGAAGGACTTTTTTTGATATTATCATTTGCTTATGAAAGAATATTTACAATTTGTTTATAAAGTTTGATTTGCTTTCAAGGAAGATTAGAAACAGTAACAAATTTCAAATGCAATTTTCTGGGCTGCGGTCCTTCAGAGTATTGTATTGTAAGTTTTTTTTTATTTTTGGGGTTCTTAACACGACTCAATACGATAATGAACTGAGACTTGTTTATATCCTTTGATGTTTTCTTGTTATTTACGAGTGCATGGCAATTTCCGCATAATTTTTCTATTTCGGGATATTCCACCTTACTTATAATTGCCTGTGGGAGCCAATTTCAATTACTTTCTCCATCCAACATTACGAAATTTATTAGAGCAACAGGAAAACTATTTTAATAACTAATTTAATTGAAGGAGTTGAGAAGTAGTTATGGACGGTAAAATGTCCAGCCTTAGAGATAAGGCTTCACGTTGACTTGATTAAGGAAATCAAATTCTATACTAGGAAACAACATACGAGTAATAAAATAACATAAGAAAGACTACCATGGTTGGAATTCCTATCTAAACGCAATTTCAACTGGAAGGAAATAGAAAATGAAGAGCACAGGATGTGATTTTTTATGTTTTATAATACATATTTCAAATCTGCATTGGTAGGAGTGTTTTTGGTGTGGATAAGGACGACTGTAGTCATGCTTTTATCCACTGAAAATGAGGAAATACTTGCAAGTAAAGTAGTGCAAGCAGTAAAAAAATTAAAACTGATCTCAAAGTTGAAGATTTTGCGACATTAATTAAACTCAAATTAAGGTAAATGGTTACCGAAATTCGGTGTAACACTGTATGGGACTAACTGAAGCCTGTTGTTTCTGAGGTAAATGGAAAATTTTTTTTTGAGCGTATGTTGAATCTATGCTTCCTTTGGGACGTTCCTGTGGCTGAAGTGAACTCAGAAAAATTACATAAAATAACGACAGAGATAAAAAACGACATAAAACTAGTTGAAGTAGGAGGAGAGTGCTCCTGCCAGAAGGTGTTTGTAAGACAATTAGTAAATCATACAATATATTCTGCATATCAAAACTTGAGTAATATACAGATTCCATAAGCCGAGTTCGAAAAATTATTGCGGTTATTACGTTTTTAAATTTGCCGCCATTAAGTTTTTTGACCCTGTCGCTTAACTAGCCAAGATGATACATCATATTACAAACCATTTCTAAAATTCTCATCAAAATTCCGACATATTTGTAGTGTCTAAGTCCGTTGCAAACGTGTATCTCCGTAGTATCACGTGTAAATGTTGTTGTAATTGTTAAATATTCAATCATCTGTAATTTAGCTGTTTACTGCTCAATTATTGTGAAATTTTCTGAATGCATACACTTGCATTCAACTTTTAAACTTAAATTGTAACCTTTGGGAAATTAAAGGGTCCCATTTTGATTTTATAGACCAACATGTAAAATTTATTAAATGTAAATGTTAAAATTCATACAGCTCATGGTTGTATCGAATAAGCCATTAGTCCTCGTCTAGCTTCGCTCCGATTATTCGCCTCAGGACCCTTCGCATGAAGGCATTCAATATATTTGCGGATGCTTGGCTTGGGGTCCATGTTTCACACCCATAGCATAACACAGGTCTTATCACAGATTTGTATACTTGGAGCTTTGTTTTCCTGTCTATGCAGCTGGTCTTCAGGAAAAGTTCTTTGGCAGTTGTTAATGACCGTGACAAAATGTTGATATCGTCCGCATACTTGGCTCGACTTGAATGGTAATGTACCTAGCGTATCGATAGGTAGCTTCCCTATGACGTACTCCAGAGCCACATTGAATAGCAATGGGGCCAGCCCATCTCCCTGCTTTAGTCGGATATTTGTGTCAAAGGCATCGGTGAGTTGGTTATTGCTGCAGACTTGGGAGGTCGTCGATGTCATTGTCATTATGGTAAGACCAATTTGGCTGGGATGCCAAAGCAAAGCATTATTTGGTACTGTATGTTACGATCAATACTGTCGTATGCTTGCTTAAAGTCAACGGAAATTTGGTGCACGTCCATGTTAAACTCGCAGTACTTTTCAAGAACCTGCTTGACAGTGAACAATTGGTCTATCGTTGATCTACCTGCTCTAAAACCACCGTGATACTCTCGAATAATACTGTTGGTGTATGATCCGATTTTATTTTCTAGGATCTTTGAAAATATTTTGTACGCCGTACAAAGTAGTGATATGCCTGTACAATTTTCGCACTGTAGCTTGTCACCTTTTTTGTGGATAGGGAATATAATTGATTGGCTCCACTTTTTCGGCATATGTTCTTGTTGCCAAATGTACTGGATGACTTTGTGAATAGCTTGATGAACACTACTGCCACCATATTTGATGAGCTCCACTTAAATCTCATCAATGCCCGGCGCTTTATTATTCTTTTGGGCTTCATTATTCTTTTGGACTTTGATGGCGGAACACACTTCATCCAGAGTTGGCCAGGCCAATATACGCTCTCCGCAGACATCTATAGGCTCCGATGTTCTGGAGCTGTGCGGAGGACTGAGGAGGTTCTTGAAATATGATACCCATCCTTCCTTAATCTTGGTTTCATTATTTTAAGCTGGTAACCACGTTTCAGGCTTTTCGCTACTTTGTATGCTTGTCTTGAGTTGTTGCTTGCTAAACTTAGATCTATACTTCCCAATTGGTCGCCATAGTATTTTCTTTTCTTAATCCTAATTATCTTATTCGCTAATCTTCTGAGATTTTCATAGTGTTCTCTCTTCGTCCTGATTTTCCTACCTTCGTATTATTTGCACGCCTGATTCTTTTTGTCTAACGCATTCTGGCACTCATCATCGAACCAATCATTCCTCTTGCGCCGGGCTTGATGTCCGATCGTCTGTTCTGCCACGGTCTTAATAGCCACTTTCACTGCCATCCAGAGCTCGTTGCTCGTCTTTAACGATGCGTCTGATAAGATGGGAGCCAGGTGGTTGTCGAGGGTCTCCGTGAAATTTTCGGCACAGATGCCGCTCGGAGCGTTTCGATGTCAAATGTTTGCAGCGGGCTGGTCTTCGCCGAATATACCTTTGACATACGATATCGATAGGTTAATTTGATCAAGTAATGATCTGAGTTACAATTGGCTCCTCGGTGTGTACGGACGTTAAGTATGCTCGAAGTCCAACGTTGTTGGATCAGAACATGATCGATCTGGTTTTGTGCGCTGAAATTCGGTGATACCGAGGTCATTTTATGAATGAGTCGTTGTGGGAAGCAAGCCAATCGTATGACTAGATTTCTGCTACATGCAAAGTCAATCAGGCCTGGCCGTTGTCATTTATTTCATCGTGGAGGCTATATCCTCCAGTCGTTCCCCAATGAGATAACTCATTGCCAACCTTAGCGTTGAAATCACCCAGAATTATTTTTGTGTCGTTTGTAAGCAATGCGTCGACCAGTCTTTCCAGGTGATTGTAGAACGTTTCCTTCGTTTCTTCCTTCTCTTCTTCAGTCGGGACGTGAACATTTTAATCAGCCAGATTTTGAAGAATTTCGCTTTTATAGGGATCGCTCACAACCGTTCGTTTATTGCCTTAAAACCAATAACGTGCGATTTGAACTCCCTATCCACAATAAAGGCCACTCCGAATTCTCGTTTTCCAGTAGGCTTCCCGCTTTTGAATATTGTGTGCGATCTCATGTCTTGAATGTCGTTTCCAATCCAATTTGTTTTCTAGACTGCTAGTATTGTTAATTGATATTGACTAGCCTGCTGTAAAAGGTCCTTAACAGCACCAGGGTAATTGAGTGATCTGACATTCCAGGGTCCTATACCATAGTCCTTTTTTCGTTTGCGAGGTCTTTGCCGTGAGTCCAATCCATGCCGAGGCCCATCTGCAGGTACTGCATCCATAATTAATCAAGCTTGAGAAATTTCACTTGCACTAAATACACCAACGTAAATTACAAAATTTTTTCACGTGCCAACAACCGCTCGAGTAGAAAATAAATTTTGCAGTGATACTACAACAGGATCTAGCAGCCTGACTGTCAACAAGCACGTGCACATAGGTGTCAGGTTTTCCAGGAAATATCATTGATCTAGAAGATGAATAAATTTTGGACTTTTTGCCAGCTTTTAAAGTATTCGGTCCCACTGTGCGACGGTCAGAAGGGGTATTCTTTTAAAAGTTTCATAGTGGAAAATTTTTTCAAAGGATCCTTAGAGGGGTCTCCCGATATAAGGACATTTTTTTTCTGTAAAGATAGCCAAGTAGGGTATCTTGATGACATATTTTGAGGCCGGGTTTCAAGGCTATAATTTTACTTCAAGGGCTATAATTTTACTTCAAGGTAGGTGACTCATACTCTGTGGACCGAAAAATCTAAGAAAAATTATAGATGTAGATCTTTCTGGTACTAGGGCAGCAAATACCTCGCAAGTCGAAATTCGGTTATTTTGCCTATGAAATAAAAACGGAATCGCTAAAATTATTTTCTAACTTCGGAATGCAAATTAGGAAAAATGGTGATAATTTGAAGAAACCTTAAACGAAGAAAGTATCAATTTTTATCTAGGCTGCCACAAAGCCAAGGTAGACAAAATAACCTGAGGAAAATTGGGAGATTTCTTACTCTCACATTTTTTCGAACTTTGAACGACTGTAGTTCTCTTAGGGATTCGAATTTGGAAAAAAAATGTGGTCATTTTATGAAACATTAACCAATAGAATGATTCAGGGGTTGGAAAATCGCTTGAAAGCATCGTTTTTTGTCTCGCGTGTCGCCTCCCATTTTCATATTTTTGAAGTTATGTTTCTGATGAGATTTTCTGATAGACGGAGTGAACGCAAAAAACTACACAAAGCAACACAAGAAATCTACATAAAAAGCGCCATACTATTTCCTTAGCAACTCATCGAACTTTGTTGAATGGTAGGAAAAGGTGTCCTTTTTAATATTTCATTGTCGAAAAAGTTCTGCTGATATAAAGATGCAAACCCTTAAAGTGTTTGTCTCTAAATAAAGTTGAATAAGGTATCGAATGAATTGTTTTGGTGATATTTTATAACATCAAGTCTTCAGGTTAAAAAAAAGGCCTTTGTGAAATTGGGAGATCACCTAATGAACTATTGTAGGGGTTATCCGAAAATCGTTTAAAAATATCAGCTTTTGTCTAAAGTGCAAAAGACCCGGGATGGCTTATACAGCCTGTGTGAATTTTAGAGAGCTCTAATAATCATATTTATGTTTATTCTTTCATAATATTGGTTCCAACCCTCGTTGCTCATATTCTCATCCCAAAATATATTTATATCCTCCTAAATACTTGAGTAACACTTTCATTTTTTAAGTTTCCCAATCCAAATACAAAAATGGAACCCTTAAAGGTTCACTCGTGTTTCTGGGTATCACAGTCAATTCACTCCGAACTAAATGCACCGATTGAGCTCAAATTTGGCATGCATATAAATTCCTATAACGCAAACACGCATATGCAGGTAAAATAAATTAACTTTAGCAAGTTGGGTAGACAGAACTACGCTCATGTCAGAAGGGTTTTGTACTTATCCTACAATATTCGGATATGTAGAATGATTTAACTCATGAGTAATTTTTATGACATGCACATATATATTCTTGCTTAAAAAGAACTCCATTTTAACCAGCCAACATTCCGAACACTGAAATCTTAAATGTATTTTCGTTATTCATCTCATCTGAAAATTTTGAGAGAATCCAATCACACTTTTGATGGCTATGGCTATAAAGTCTGTCTTTTAAAGAAGTACATGAATGGCGGACTTCACCCAATTTAATGATACTAATGCAGTTTTACTGATGAAAATGCTAAGTCCTATGTACTATTATGAGCAAAGTTCAACGTATTTCAACCTCTAAATTATTTAATATTGGATGTTCCTCCATGATTTTTAGGGCTTTGTGAAGGAAATTTTCCAAAAACCTACTAGTTTGATGTCTTGTATGCCCGTCCGTCCGCCCAGCTGTCCATCCGCTTTTCTGTCGGGCCATCTATCCGTCTGTCCGTCGATTCGTGCGTCACAAGAAATTCCTTCAGAAACTATGGAGGCTACAAAGCTCAAACTTAGTGAAAAGGTCAGAAGTGGTGGTCTTCCAAAAGTTTCATTTATTTATAAAAATATTCAGAGGTCTTGGCACAATCAGAATTTGAATTTTTTGCATTATGGGTTCAGAGTGAACGAACAATATTTGTAGCCCCTCCCCTCGCGGTTGGACACGTTTGAGCCGAAAATCAGGAAAAATCACAAAGGTAGGTCTTTATGAGTACAAGGGCAATAAATACCTCAGAAATCAAAATTCACCCAACTCTGCAAATAACAGTATGATTTGTAAATTTAACATTTTCTCCCAAAAATTTAAACGGTGTCCTCAAACTTCTTAAAATTTTACAGTTATACGAGGTGTGACAATTAAGCAATGGGACTGATTCCATGGAAAACGTGTATTTAAAAATTATTCTACACCTCTGCCATCCCCTTGGGTAGCTATACAACAATTCCAGCGCGTTTTCCATGCTTCGTAACATTTCAGGATGGCTTCGACTGGGATGTCCACGAGTACCCTCGTCACGGTGTTACAAACCAGTATACCCTGTGTATACTGGTAAGAACTGGGAGCACATTTGATGTGTATCCAATATACATCATCAAGGCTCCCGGGGAAAGACTCTCTGTAACACCACTTACCTGCTACTCTGACCATCAAAACCCAAATCACCAAAGGCAAGAGTTCACTTTAAAGCATTACTTTTATTGTACTATTGTTATTTTCTAAAAACATTTACATTACATTAGAATTTCCAAATTATTTTAAAACACTAAATATCAGCCAGCCTGAAGAGGGAACCAACTTGTCGTATTAATGGTTCGGGGTGGCCACACGGCGTGAAACGCCAAAGGGCCGGTTGAGGATCGCGGCGCAAGCCAACACCTCACCCCTCACCATTTCTTTGAACACTGGACAGCACTACCAATTCAAACTTAAACGCGAATACTTCGATGTTGTTAATGATAAATGGGTAGCAGCACGCTCCCTTTTGGATTTGAATACAAACTCACTGGTAAAAGACTGCCCAAGAACATTAAATACCATTTTTTCATGAGCTTTCAACCTAAATTCTCTTTAAAGGTGCTGAGTAGCCGAACACGTGCGCTCTCGTTCCACGAAAGTTTTTCCTCCCCGTTTCGTCTCGCTTGCTCGGCTGGTGAATATGCGAAACTGGGGAAATTGAGCGAAAGAGTGTTTTTCGCGTAAGCTTTCGACTTCGAAAGAGTGCTTTCAGTTTAAGCTTTCGGCTTTCCCAAGATCTCTTGAGGTAAAATAGCGAAACTGGGGACATTGAGCGAAAGAGTGTTTATGCCGGAACTTTCGGTTTTCCTTTCCGCTTACCTCTCTTCGAAGCACCCCGTTCGTTCACGATGTGAATATCGTTGCGGGTTGAACTTTGTCGTTCACTTAACTGCTCGCTTATTTACTTGCGCATGTGTTTCCATGGCTAATTTTCATTGGCGAAGTGCGAGTACATAGGTGTTGTTTGCTCGCTACTATTGCAGTTATGAAGCGGGAATATATCCGAGTATGCTTATGTGTTCACTCGCAACATTCCTCCGGCAGTTGAAAAAAGGATTTAGTGTACTTGGAGAGTACAATAAATCGTCGCTCTACTCCGGTGATCTGAATTACTTAATGTACCCCAATAGATTACGCTCACTCTTGGTTTTTCGCAATTTTTGTTGTTGGTTGAGTCTCGCTACATTCCCTTTTGTGTAAATCATTCGTACTTATATCTCGCGCTGTTATCGCCATTGGTATTGTCCACTGTACTCCTCGCAACTTATTATTAACCGTAGTTTTGCTGCTGGTTTATGCGTAATTTACTAGATACTAACGCGCCAATGTTATAATTCTATCCAATTGACGTTACTTAATATGTTGTTACAAGTCAACGTTAGAATTGTAAATTTCCACATTTATGAATTAATGAGTTAATGTTTGGTTTGATACTATACAATGTTTTGTTTGATTCAATCATAAATTAATATTATAATATTTCGTTTGGTACCATAAGTTGATGCTAATTAATATGTATTAAATGTCAGTGTTGTATTTGCAAATTACTACAATCAAAAATTACTAAGTTAAGATTTGATTTTATACAATTATGTATCATATTTTCCTATTCTGTTTGGTACCTTGAGTTAATGTTAATTAATAAGTATTACATATCCATGTTGCTTTCATAAACTACTACAATTATAAATTAATAATTTGAAGTTTGATTTCATACAATGTTTTGTTTGATTTAATCATAAGTTACTGTAATGATGGATACAATGAGCGAAGATCCTGTTTGGTTTAATAATTTGTTTGCTTCAAACATTAAGATGTTACTATTTCATTTGATTCTATGCAACAATGGAATAGTGCTAAATTTGCTTCTGACGTAAATTACAGGATTATAGATTATTTCGTTTTACTATAATATTGAAAACCATACTGAACATATTTTTTCCGACCTTAAATTGTTTTTTCTTGACAATGAACTATTATTTTACAATCGAAAAATAGCGGACTACAATTTCTTCTTTTAATTGGTTTTACTTAATAATATGGTTACAACTTCTTTTAAGATTCATATTCAATGCCGATCATTTTTTTATATTTGGAAGTTAATGGTTTTCTCTTATTTTTAACATTACTTATCATCTTGAAATTTTTATTCTACTCGTATATTTTTTGGCTTTTAATTTCCTCATTTCTTTCAAATAGTATTAAAGTTCTCTTGCGTATATTCAAATATTTTAATTACTAATTAATTCGATGTTGCTTTTGGTTAGTGATTATTACTCGTATTAGGGTGTTACTATTTGTTTAGTACAGGTTTTAGTAAATTATAACAGTTAGCGTTAGTGAGGATTTAATGTGGACGGCTTTCAAAATAGTTTAAATGTGCAAAGAAATTCGTTTTTTATTCCATTCATGGTTTATTAATATTCTATTAAATTACTTTCATTAATGCTATAAAAAAGCTCTTTATGTAAGCTTCTGCTAGCATTTTATTAAATTGTGTATTGTGCGAATAGGTTAGTAGGGAAGTTTCAATAGGAAATATTGTTAAAGCTTTAGCGGTAATTTATTGCGAATAAGTTAATATGTAAACGGGGAATGAATATTTCACACGATCGTTACGTTCGGGCATTGCTTCGCTTCGGAAGAAGATTTGCCGAGAGAATAGCTTTCCATTTATGTAGCTTGGGAGTCGTCTTTGTTGTATTCCCAAGACTTTAGTATAAGCTATCTTGGCTTTATAGGGTGCGAGTGAGCGTGATAAATAAACTTTCCCCTTAATACGCATGGTTAATGGTGTTAATGGGAATGGGAGTCATGGATTGAAGGTTTATGTGATTGTTTTTGCTCGCCGCTAACGAGTTTTGAAGATATGATTAGCATTGCTTCTGCAATGATGCATGAGATAATTGAATGAAGCGATGTATTGTAGCTTTTACATGCGCTGATTGCTAGGAAGTATGTGAAGTATATGATGTGTATGTACTAATTCGTGGTTGGCTGGTAATTGCCTTGAAGAGCATTTGTTTTTAATTAAGTTGGCTTAATGCATTTCGTAGTGGGCAGGGCTTTTAATTCATCTATGCTATACGATTGTGTAGGAGGAAGAGCTTTTAAGGTATATGCATTTAATTGTCGTTTAATTGGCTTAAGTCGTAAATTACATACTTGTTTATTCATTTGTAGTTGTAAAAAGGGAGGGTTATTAGAAATGTATTCAGCAGTATGTGTAAATAGTTGTGGATTATTTATAAATCGGAATTATTATGTACGTTTTTTTATTAAGTATAGAAATGTTTAATGAGTTAATATGAATGAATTCGACCTTTTTCTCAAACTGAAATTAGAAGGAGTGATTTTGAGCTCTGTTTTATACTTTTATTGATTTTAGTGAATTGTTAAATAGATATACTGCATTGAAAATTTCTTGCGAGAAATTATTGTAAAAGATGATCGAAGCGACACAATCACTATATGGGCTTGGGAACATATAGTTTCGGTCTTCATTCAAGACCCTATATGTGTTCCGTCTAATTTTTCCCTAGTGTGTGTCTAAAAGATGATCGAAGCGACACAATCACTATATGGGCTTGGGAACATATAGTTTCGGTCTTCATTCAAGACCCTATATGTGTTCCGTCTAATTTTTCCCTAGTGTGTGTCCACTAAGTTTGGCATAATGCTGTCCTGGACCTTACTAGAAGACAGTACAGTGCCGTGCGAGGTCACTTCATTAGCCGTTAATAAATTTCTGATCTCGATCTTGAAAAAACGATTGTTTAAAACATCTTGAAGTATATATTATAGCATTCTAAGACGCTATTTGGTATTTTCGCCATATATGAAGTAAAAGGGTGGGAAATGGGTGGGTTTTGAATTGTCTTGCGCTTTCTACAGGGATTTTATTTGTGACTTTTTTCTAATAGTTAGCAGTTATATAATGCATTCATTGTGCAAGGAAACGTAGTGGCTTGTTTAAAGGGTACATGGTTGATAGTGTGTTGTAAACCCTTTTGGATCAACAGCTCAGCGGCTACGACTGGATGGTAAATTGATGTCTCTTTTGCATATGACTTAATACTATATGTAGCGTGTCTGCCGAAAGTTGAAATCGGGCAGCTCAGAGGCTCAGAGGGACTTATAACTAAAAATAGCGTGTCCGTCGACAGCTAATGCCAACGGCTCAGGGGCTGTTGTTAAATTTACTGGTTTTCATTCCAGTGATTGTGCAATTAGACATAGAAAAAGCGTGTCTGCTGATAGTTTTGCCTGCCACTTTTCCCGTTTCCTTAACATGATGGAGTTGCAGTGGATTTTGTAAGAGATAATTTGTTTTGGGGTAAAATCGTTTGCATTGTGCATTGTTCTTATAACTAAAATTCTGTTGTTTCAAATTTCCCATACTTTAATTGTTTCAGTGTAACTTGAAATTAAATTAGTTTCATGTTTATTTGCGTTGGAAAATTGCCGTTCTCATGTAAATTATTTTTTTTTATTTGTTTAGCGCAGTTAATTTATTTAGTTTGCTCTTCAATGTTTTTGCATTTAAAAATATTGCCCAGATGTCTATCTATTCAATTTGCAGTTAAATGTTTGTTTTTGTTTGCTCTTTTAATTATGCTTCAGTTAATTCGAATGCTCATTCAATTCAAGAGATAAGACTTTAATATGCATGTGGGTACGCGTATTGTCCAAGCAGTCGGAGTGATAAGTGGTATCATATTTCGATAACAATGGGCACGCGTTTGTTTGCTCGTATTAAGTTTTCGTTTTGCTTATTTGTGTTTAATATTTACTTGTAATGTTTTGTGTTTTGCATGTTAGTTGATTGAAACTTTATATCTTTATAAATTCTACGTTGGGTTTGAACGAGTTAGGAGTTAGTTCGAATGACTTTCAGATAAGAAAGATGAGATTTAAGATATATGAATGAGGGAGTAAATGAATGAAGAATTAAATGTTCAAGATGACTTTTTGATTTTAGGACTGGTCTTATTTGATGGATATTATGAGTAGAAATATTATTATATTTGAATGTTGATATTATGTTTTAGTTATTAAAATGATCAATAGGATTTTTTGTTTCGATTAAGGAGTGATCTGGGTAGATGACCAGTATGGGTAGCGTTAAACTGATATTATGTTTTTGTTGTTTAAACGATTAACATGATCCCATATTTTTTAGAGGACTGGTGAAGTTTCATACTTTCTTTTTGTTATTTAAATGATTGAAATAATTATTTGATTTTTTTTTTTCGTTTTAAGAAGGTTGATTTAGTTTTATGCACTGTATTAGTAGCGTTGTTATGATGTGGGGATATTGATACAATATTTTTGTTTTTTTAAAATGATTAAAATTATTAGTTGATTTTTTTTTAGGAAAGCTGATCTAGTTTGATGGACTGTTTGAATAATATTGATATTATTATATTTAAATAATGAACATTATCTTTTGATTTTTTTTTAAAGAAGGTTGATCCAGTTTGATGGACAGTATGAGTAGCAATGGTGTCTTACAGGAGTTGAATGGTTTGAGATATCGGCTGGGTGAATAGATTTTACAGCCCATTTAAATTTGCTACACAGCGCACTACACTGTGGTCTCTGCAAAACCGATATCCTACCGGCTGCGCCAATTTTGTTACAAACCAGTATACCCTATGTATACTGGTAAGAACTGGGAGCTCATTTGATGTGTATCCAATATACATCATCAAGGCTCCCGGGGAAAGAACTCGCTGTTAACACCACTTACCTGCTACTCTGACCATCAAAACCAGAACAACATAGGCGAGGGTTAACTTTAGAGAATGAATTTTATTACACTATCCATTTTTTAAAAATTTAATTACAATTGAATTTATTAATGACATTTCCACTTAATTAATTATTTTAAACTTCTACCTTCTTGAGCCAAAGGGCCGGTTGAGGATCGCGGCGCAAGCCAACACCTCACCCCTCACCATTTGATTAATCACTGAACAGCACTTCGAACTCGAACTTGAATCGCGTTATTGGACGTAAGATTAAACTTCTGGAATTGAATACACACTCCCTGGTATAAGACTGCCCAAGAACATTAAATACCATTCTTTCATGAGCTTTCAACCTAAATTCTCTTTAAAGGTGCTGAGTAGCCGAACACGTGCGCTCTCGTTCCACGAAAGTTTTCCCTCCCCGCTTCGTCTCGCTTGCTCGGCCGGTGAATATGGGAAGCTGGGGAAATTGAGCGAAAGAGTGTTTTTCGCTTAAGCTTTCGACTTCGAAAGAGTGCTTTCAGTTTAAGCTTCCGGCTTTCCCAAGATCTCTTGAGGTAAAATAGCGAAACTGGGGACATTGAGCGAAAGAGTGTTTATGCTGGAACTTTCGGTTTTCCTTTCCGCTTACCTCTCTTCGAAGCACCCCGTTCGTTCACGATGTGAATATCGTTGCGGGTTGAACTTTCTCGTTCACTTAACTGCTCGCTTATTTACTTGCGCATGTGTTTCCATGGCTAATTTTCATTGGCGAAGTGCGAGTACATAGGTGTTGTTTGCTCGCTACTATTGCAGTAATGAAGCGGGAATATATCCGAGTATGTTTATGTGTTCACTCGCAACAACGGCCGCCTGGATGTCCGTAATCGACTCAAAATGGGTTCCTTTGACCACCGATTTTATTCTAGGGAACAAAAAAAAATCAGCAGCAGCGTTGGATTATTTTCCACTAGTTCCAAACAATCTTCTGCGGCGGTTATTCGATGCTGCTTTTGCTCCTCAGAAAGGTTCTTTGGAACCATCTTCGTGCACAACTTTTTCATCCCAAAATCGTCGGTTAAAATTTGTCTGACTGTTTCACGGTTCATACCCAGTTCTGAGGCAAACATTCGAACTGTTAAACGCCAATCTTCATGGACTAGGACGCGCACACGCTGCGCATTCACGTGAATCCGTCTGCCGCTCCGCGCCTCGTCTTCCACGCTTTCACGCCCCTCTTAAACTCTTTATGCCATCAAAACACCTGGGCACGGCTAAGAGCACTATCACCATGCACTTTTACAACTTTAGCGTACATTTCCGAAGCTGTTTCGCCCAATCTGGTGCAAAATTTTATTGCGACGCGTTGCTCTTGGTTTCGTTTCTCCATTTTCGTGATGAGCACCACCAACACACGTCTACTCAACACGACACAGCAGGCTAGAGCGATGGTAAATATATCAATGGAGAGGGTAAGAAGGATGTCGGGGAAAGGGAAGGGTATTTCAACGTCGCAGGTTCACCACAGGCGCGGCAATAAAATTAGTCTCATTATTTAATTGTCACACCTCGTAAAGGTTGATATAAGGTCCTTACACCTATGAAATTTCATGGAAATCAAATCATAATCAAGTAAGCTATCGACATTTAGATTGCATGGAATTGTAACAACAATAACACGTGTTGATGTACGATACATACAAGTATTTTAAATTGACCTAGGTACTCTTATTTACTTTGGCTTTTCGTGTAAATATAAGTAATAGTGTTTAATTTGAGCATTGTCAATTGGCTGAGCATTAAAAATAATTATTTAAGCTTCACAAAATGGCACCTGTCATGTACTTAGATAAATTTAAATAAATAAAGTTGAATGATTTCCTATGCAAGTATTGGATGAATAATCCAAGCCATCGATTCAAACCTTCAAAAAAACTTGTTTTAAACCCTAAGGCCTTTCTGGTAGGAGCACTCTCTTACTTACTCAACTTGTTGCACCTCTCATCTTCAGCCTTTCATTAATAAATTGAATCAAGTGTTAATAGCATATACCTTAAATGTCAAAGCTGGGGAAAAGTAACTAAAATTTATTCAATCTTCTCATTTAAAACAGCCGCCCTTTTGTTTTTCGATTACAGAAGTCACTAGTTGAACAAATCCTCAAAAATGGTCATGATACCTATGATTCCTAAAATTTCCTATGATTCCTAAAGTTTCCATCTTAGCAAACATGTAGCCTGAGTCGGTAAAAAGCGCATATTGTTCCATAGCCATGTAATACAGCGCTTATTGTTCCATAGAAATACGGGGAAATTCGAACCGCTATAACTTCGTTAAATACTATTCGATCTTTTTGAAACTTTCAGGGCAGGTCAATGTTATAAATAGTCATTTGCGCATCGAATTTTATTGCATTTAAGGAGGCCGTTACGGTTTTATTCAAGAAAATGTAAAATTGAGTGAATTTCGTCTGCTCACGTATTTGCTGTTGTTGTACTCATAAAGGACTACATTCATTATTTTTTCAGATTTTTCAGGTGAAAGATGTCCAATCGCGAGGGGGAGGGGGGGAGGTACGCGAAAATTTCTTACATTATCCCTTCCCCTGCCCCCCTCGGTACTGATAAGATAGTTTTAAGACTTGTTTTGAAAATGTTTCATTGAGACCTTTCCCTACTTGACTAGAAATGTTGAAAGATTTTTTTTCGAGGGGTTTGAAAGTCTCTGAAAAAATTGTTCACCCCTAAATTTTCAAGAAGTTACCACTTCTGACCTTTTCACAAAGTTTCTGAGAAAAACTGCTGTGACATGCAGGCGGACGGATGGACGCCGGAAGGACAGACGGACATAGGTCATGATTTCAATAGGGTTTTTTATTTTAGTACAAAACCTTAAAAATGAGGGTCACTTTTCAGGGAGGGGGAGGAAGAATGAAACACAAAATTTTGAAAAGCATACCGTACGTTTCAAATATAATTGTATTATCATTTTCTAGTAGCTTTCGACGGAAATTGATCATTCGCTTCCCCTTATCTCCCAAAATACAGCGAATAATTCTTCGCTCGTAAACAACAGGAACATTTATTAGAAGTTTGTGTTCACAACAAAACCTCGTTAGCTTTTTAAAACTGTGGGCAAAAACTTGTAATTCAAACCATTTAGCACCCATTCCTAACCGGTAAGAGTTGTTGCAGGCATAATACCAGTTTCCCTTCTTGCAAAGAGTGCCGCACTATTTACGAGGACGGGAAGAAGACGGTTACCCACGAGGAACGATTGGCAGCAGTCGTGGATGAATTGCATGAAAGAAAGGTGGGCTGCGCGACTTATTCCAGATGTGAGACGGTGGCTAAGTCGAAAGCATGGTGAGATTGACTTCTATCTGGCCCAGCTTTTGAGCGGGCATGGGTGTTTTCAGTCTTACCTGCACAAAATTGTACGTCACGGTCCCCCAATTGTCGGTTTTGCTTAGAAGGGGAAAACGATGCCTTCTACACATTTTTCACGTGCACTAAATAGGACAGGCTGCAAGCTGACCTATATAGGGAGATGGGAGAGCTCACCCCGGATAGTAAAGTCGCGATGATGCTTGGATCGGTTGACAAATGGAACCATGTGGCAAAATTATGTTCGGACAATCCTAAACACAATCCTCTCACCCTAGAGGAGAGATCCTGCAGCTTCAAGGCGCCTTACCGCGTAGCGGAACAAGACCTGGCCCGAAGTAATGTGTCAAACGGTTCCAGGCTGGGTTCTCTAGTTGACAGGGCAGTGTTAAGTGGGTAGTCTAGCCACTCGCGAGCATGAAAGCCCCATATTCAGTGCGTAAACAAACAAACAACAACAGCAAAAGTCGGGCATTGTCAGTAGTACTCTGGTGTGGCTATGTTCCTATCTGTCATCTAGAGCATATCCGTTTATTTCTAAAGAAGCTACTTTATTCCTATTTTATCCCACATCTGTTGTTCCTCAAGGGTCAACCTTTCTGCTTCTATTCCACCTTTTTATAAACAATCTTCCTTCAGGTTTCGACTCTTATGCAGATGATCTTCAAATTTATAGTCAAACATTCATTGGATGATTGTGTTACCCTCTAAAGTGACCTTTGCTAACTTGAACCCTGGTGTGAACTGAACTATTAAGAGTTCAGTTAAAACCCCATCCCTTAATGTCATACATAATTTAGTGAGCAAGACATCAATTAAACAATCGCCTGTAGTTTTTCCTTCAATTATTGGGGCTTCTCTCCTTGTTGCCGTTTCTCAGATATCTGGCTTTGAGGTAATTTTTGATTGGAAGGTCAAATTTGACCTACACATTCAGATCTTTAAAGCTGCACGCTCCTCGGGATTCCATTTAAAGAATTCTCGTATTTTCCCGGATCGACGCGCTGTAATGATACTTTACTGTAGCTCGGTACGTAGTCTAGAGATACTATTAAAATTATTTATTTGTTGAGTTTTTAGGGTATTGTAAAATAATTTTGAAGTACCCAACTAAAATTTTGATTGTCTGTCCATCTATCCATTCGTCCGTCCGTACGTGTATCACACAGCAAGTTTTTTCGCAACCCACATAAGCTAGAGTGATGGAATTTTGTAGGTAGGTCGAAAATGGTGCTCTCTTAAAAGTCACAGTACAAAAAAAGTATAAGGTGTTTAAATAGGGTGACCAGACGTCCTTTTTTGCAAGGACATGTCCATTTTTTCGACTATTCGGAGGAGCATCCTTTTTCCCCCTACAAATGTCCTTTTTTCACGAACGTGAAACTTAAATATATTTTAAATCTTTCGCAGACTTTGAAATCGTCATTTTACTTGGTCATACACAAAACCGAACTATAGTTATCAAGCCGAACATGTAGGCTGACTACTACATGTGCAAAGTTGGTCTGGCTGACTTGTATGACGTAGGCTCCGGTCATATACCTTCAGCACGTTATAGAAGCCTTGTTTTTAGCCAAAGGTCGCTCCATCTCCATTGTCAATGGTCATCTCAGTTCGTTCGGTTGTTTACGCCGCCTGAACGATTCAAAATCAAAAGCGTAAGCACGCGACCTCACGTAAACGTGCAATCAAGTTATCAAGTGTTGCGCGCGCGAGTGCTCATGTAGGTCGACCATAAATTTACAGTTCATACGTATTTTGATGTGCTGCGGGAGCCAGTTTTGGTGACGTACGGCTGCTAACCTCGAATTGCAAGATGCCGAGGCGCAAATGCAATTTCACCGAAGATCTTAAAAAAAATACCCATGCTTCAGCAAGGGTGAGACACTTACATTAGCGAAATGCAAAATATGTAGAAGTAGTGTTTCGGTTGCATATATGGGTATGAAATTTCTCAATATCAGCTATTTTCAAAAAGACTTTTTCCAAGACAATGTTTATAAAATGTTTATACAAAAATGAAGGTATTTATAATATAAATTTGTTTAGGTAAAGGTGCATTAGACACTCATCTGAACTCTGACAAACACAAGTCGGCCATTCACGCTGCTTCGACTTCATATTCAATGGACCAACATGTTGTGATGAAAACTTCTCCACTTACAACAAAAAGTGCGATCGCTGAGGGGACTCTTGCATTCCACAAAGTCACACATCAGATGTCCTATCGACAGATGGATTGTACGGCACCTCTTCTCAGAACACTTTTTGCGGACTCAGAAGTTGCATCAAAAATATCATGTTCGCGAACAAATACCGAAGCAATTATAAATGGCATCCTTTCTCCTTATTCTGTTCAACTGATAAAACAAGAAGTGATTGATGTACCATTTATAGGAATTGGTACAGATGGAAGTAATCACAAAAATTTAAAAATTTTTCCCATCACAATGCAATATCTTGATAAGAAGGAAGGATTCAGAGTTAGATTGTTACATGCTAAAAACCTTCCAAACGAAAAAGCTGAAACAGTTGTATCCTACATTGAAAAACTCTTGATGATAATGAGTTGACTGTGAAGTTCAGTGCTTTTGTCGCTGATAGTACCAACACGAATTTCGGAGGTGTGAAGCGCCGAGGAACGAAGAATATTTTTTACACGTTGAAAGAAAACTTGAATAAGCCTCATTTAGTGGGGATAGGTTGCTCTTCGCATATTGTTCACAACGCAGTTCACCACGGACTAGACCGCTTCGGCTTGTCTGACATCGATTGTATTGTGTTCAAAATATTCGGATATTTCTCTATTTACACTGTCAGAACCGAAGATTTGAAATCATTTTGTGAATTCGTTGACAGTGAATATCTTGAGCTGTTAAGTCACAGTCGAACGCGTTGGTTGAGTCTTTTTACAGCAGTTGAGCGAATTCTTAGAATGTTCAAAGCGTTGAAATCGTATTTTTTGTCGCAAAAAAAAACCTCCAGTCATGATAGAAAATTTTTTTCTGCACGATCTTGTGAATGTTTCTTGCTTTTCGTTCATTCCCTCATGTCTCTTTTTCAACCGAAAATGCTGTTGTTCGAAAGGAAAAATAATGGCATTCTGGAAATTGGTTCGATATTTGAAGATCTTTTTGAAAAATTGTACGAAAGGAGTCAATCAAATTTTGTCCCTTTGATGGCTCAATCGATTTTGGCAAAACTTAGAAATGATGGAAAAGATCAGATGTGCAATGATTTTCTAGCGAGAATCGAGATTGTTTATTATGAAACTGTAGAACATTTCAAAATTGGACGAAGAGTTTCTCTGAATTCGAAGTATTTAAATGGTTGAACTTCAAGAGAGAAAAAAGTTTGCAGTACCAATATGTTGTAGAATCTGTCAAATACTTGCTGGAAAAGGACATTGACATCGATGATTCGAAGCTTCACGATCAAGTTGTTAATTTAAAACGATTTTCGGCAACGAAAATAGATGATGATAATTTCTACAGTGAAAAATGTGCAAGTCCTCGTATTTGCCAATTCTTTAACGCTAATGAACATATTGACAGTTACTCTGAATTGCTCAGAATCTCTCAATTTTTCTGTGCTATCCCAGCACATAGCACTAATTGCGAAAGAGTTTTCTCTCTTATGAATACACAATGGACAAAAGAGAGAAATCGTTTTTCTATTGTCAGCATACGACACATTTTGAGAGTTAAATTCAATTTTTCTGAATACAACTGTGTTCAGTTCAACAAATTTCTGACGCAACCAATGAATGCACGTCTTGTTGAAAAAATAAGCAACAATCAAAAATATGTACCTGTAAACGAGGGGTAAATCTATTTAGTTGTGAAACTGAAAAGTTATAGTTCAATCCAATTTCAATTCAATTTATTTCATCCAAAGTTTACATATTATCATACAAAACGTAACAATAACAGCTGTAAACCCTACAGAGATATTTAAATATCTGTGCGTAAGCTTGGGTACTTAAAAAACTAGCTTATATACTAAGAGAAACAATATACAACATATGATTAAGTGTCATCAATGTTCATCAAAAAGGGGAAGAAAGAAAAAAAAAATTGATTACTGTATTTCAACACAATTCAATTTAATTAATTTTATGGAAATAAAATTTGAAACAAAGTAGAAAACTTCAAGAAATATTTTGTAATGAAATCCACTTCTTCAGTTTATATTTACAAAATTTAGAGTAATGCAAAGTTTTTAGACTATTAGGAAGTTTATTAAAAAGCTGTATAGCTTTAATGTAACTATTTTTACTTCCAACAGTTTTATAAATCTATAGAAGTAAAATGTTTTTGTTCCTCGTAATACTCTTTGAAATTTTATATTTAAGTTTTAAATCATTAAAATGAAAACAAAGTGATTCTAGTGCAAACATTTGATCCAAGCTAAGCGGGTTTTTGCCAATTTGAGAATGGTTTTTGAAAATTATTTGAAACAACTTTAATTGAAGTTTTTGCAACATGATTTTGTGTGAAGACGAACAACCGCCCCAAGCAATTATACCATAATTAAGTATGCTGTGAAAAAAAAAAACATGATAAATCATTAGAAGAGTTTGAGGTAGCATGATTTTGGAAAATTTGTGAAAGATAAAAGTCATATATTTCGTTTTATTAACTATAAACTGAATATGATTGAGCCACCGCATCCGATAATCAATAATTATTCCAAGGTATTTGCAAGTTTCCACAGGACGAAGTGCTAGAGAAACTCATCAAGGGAAGACTCACTGACGCGATTCGTGCTGCTGGGGACCTATCTCCTCGGCATTACGGCTTTAGAGCAGGACGTTCTACCATTGATGCGATTGCAGAGGTGGTGAGCGCGGTCCAAAAGGCAGAGGCATATAGTCGCACCAAGCGACGGATCGTCCTGTTGGTGACACTCGACGTCAGGAATGCCTTCAACTCCGCTAGATGGGTGGATATTCTGGATACGCTGGAAAACTCTTTTCAAGTTCCAGAATATCTAATGCGGCTTTTGAGGAACTACCTTAAGGACCGAAGCCTGCTCTACGACACGCGACAGGGCCAACGAAGGATGGAAATTACATCGGGTGTTGCCCAGGGATCTATCCTTGGTCCGGACCTGTGGAACGTGTCTTACGACGGGCTACTGAGACTTGAGATGCCAGATGAGTCGCGCTTAGTTGGCTATACAGATGATGTTGCGGCTCTGGTCGCTGGATGCACCGTTGAAAAAGCGCAACTTAGGCTAGGTATGCTAATGCGCCGAGTGAGGGACTGGATGACTGCTCGCGGGCTCAGTTTAGCACTGGAGAAAACCGAAGTGGTCATCTTGACAAAAAAGAGAATCCCTAGAGTAAGGATGATCCGTATTGGAGACATACAAATCGAATCGAAGCCAACGGTGAAGTACCTGGGGCTACTGATTGGCTCGAAGATGAGTTTCTCTGAGCAAATCAGGGCAACGGCTGAGAAGGCTGCTTCGGGAATATCGGCCCTGAGTCGACTTATGGCCAACGTAGGGGGGCCCAGTCCATCAAGATGAAGCCTCTTGATGAGTGCTGTAGGGTCAGTGCTACTGTACGGAGCAGAGGTATGGGGCGACGCTCTCAGCAAGGAGGTATACCGGAAACGTTTGGCACGGGTGCAGAGAAGAGGAGTACTGAGAATTGCATCTTCGTATCCAACAGTCTCCGACTCGGTGGTGAGAGTGATTGCAGGCGTAATACCTATCGCCCTCCTTGCTAGAGAGTGCCGCGCTATTTACCTGCGCCGAAACGAGGATGCGAGGGAGATAGTTGTCCGCGAAGAGAGACAGCGCTCACTCAACGATTGGCAGCAGTCTTGGGTGAATTGCACGAAGGGAAGGTGGACTGCGCGCTTCATCCCGGATGTGAGACCGTGGCTTAATCGAAGGCATGGTGAGACTGACTTCTATCTGACCCAGCTTTTGAGCGGGCACGGGTGTTTTCAGTCTTACCTGCACAAAATCGGTAAGTCACGGTCCCTCGATTGTCGGTTTTGCCCAGGAGAGGAGGACAATGCCTGTCACACATTTTTTGCGTGTACAAAATGGGTCAGGCTGTGAAGGGAACTTTACAGGGAGACGGGGGAGCTTACCCCGGATAATATAATTGCGGTGATGCTCGAATCGGTTGACAAATGGAACCAGGTGGCACATTATGCTCGGGCAGTCCTAAAATATAAAATGGACTCACAGCAGCCGGGGGCGCTGGGGCTGGGGGATCGCTCTTCTGACAATTCCTCTTCCCCTCTCCCCTCCCGCTAGGAAAGGGGTTCCCCAGCTTGAAGGCGCTCCAAGGCGTAACAAAACGAGACCTGGCCCGAAGTTATGTGTCAAACGGTTCCAGGCTGGGTTCTCAGGTTGACAGGGGAGGTGTTTAGTGGGTAGTCCAGTCGGTCATGGGAGTCCCACACTCTGTGCATAAATAGCATTCACCTCCCTGCGACAAAAAAAAAAAACAGGACGAAGTTTTGATCCATTAATTTGTATATCTAAGTTTGGTGGTACACTATCACAGTAATTACCGAAAGCAATGAAAACTGTTTTGTCTACATTAAGTGATAATTCATTATGTGCTAACCATTCAGCAATATTATCAAGGTGATAGTTGCTAATAATAAATAAATTTTTGCAAAATCACAAACACGCATTTATTTTTTCATTCATCTATTCGGGACTATATTGTATGTGAATTCAATTTTTTTTTTATTTAGCGAAATTTATTGAGAAAAAAATTTCAATCAATTTTTCGAGTTCATCATGAATAGTATGGGGGGGGGTAGAGATTCAAGATGTCCTTTATTTGCTCTGAGCCCATCTGGTCACCCAAGTTTAAAGGGAGTGTCCCCATATAGGCGGTCACCGTTTAAAAAAATGTTTACCAAGGATAGCTTAAATCGGTATCAAAGGATAGGTTTTAAGGAGAGCTTTTCAAAACAGGTCTTAAACTAGTAGCATTTGTATAGAGGCGTACAGAGTGTGGGGTAGTGCTCGAAGAATTTGTTTCCTGACAGCAGTACTTCTACTTCGACTTATTTCTTGATTTTTCTAAGGCGAATTTACGCCAATTTCGCTCGCAAAAAATCATGTATGAGATTTTTAGGGCATGTTCTGATTCAGTGGCTAATTTTATTTTTAATCAGGTTTTAGGAGCCTAAACGCAATTAAGCCCTTTTCATGTCCTAGAGACGATCAAATTTTTGAAGTATTTCGTATGCATAAAACAGAAATTTTGAAAAGCATTATCAGAATCCTATCACTAAGCAAGCCATCAATCTATTAAAGGAATATATATAAATGAACAGTATCCCATGAATTTCAAAAGTAATCGACACTTACAAGTATTGAATCAAATTTCTGATTTCTGAGGACTCTTAAATCGCTAGCGGTTGCACAAATTGAAAGTAATAAATAAAATAAATAAATAAATACATCAAATTTCCAACATGCAAAAAGATACAGGAAGAAATTCATAATTAATTTGCGCTACTCATCGCCTGATAATCTTTCCATTCCAGGAATCATGGTTACAACTTCTCAACGTACCTGCATCATCAAAATCTTTACTCTACTCACATATACCACGTAACTCAAAACACATTTCCACACCACTAAACCGTAGCTAAACATTTCACGGATTCAATGAAATGTTTAATTTCATTATAGCCACCAAACATTTGAATTTCCCTTAACCATTCATCCTTATTTAGCCTTTCAATTTTCACCACATTGTCACATTAAGTCAAAAAAATAAGATGGGAATTGTTAGAGTTTATAGATTACTAAAATTAACTCCCAAGACGGGTATAAGAATAACATAACAGAACACTACGTTATTTTTTTTTTGCTCAAATTCATTGGGATATACAAGCATACATAAAGAACTCCGAATAAAACACCATGCATCTCAATATTGAAAAGAACTGTTGATCTGCTGGGACATCCTTATGGAAGGAAAGAAATTGAAGGAAAAAAGACCAGAAACAGACTACATAAATTGGGAACATCGGAAATCCTATTCTGAGTGGTGTTTATATGAAAATTGAAACAAAACAGATGTCACATGTAAGCAAAATAAAGAAAAGTGATGAATTATGGAGTGTTCAGATGAAGAACTAAAACGAAAACTACAACGGCGGGTACCAGTTTATGACTGGAGTTTAAAAATTGATGCGGTAAGTGCTTGTGCATTATGTTAAACACACATTGTAGTTTTAAAAGTAAACATACTCGTACAGAGTCATTGGATACGCATGCAGTTTTTCTGAATAGTTTGTAGACTTGTCTATGTTATTAAGGTAAATTCAGTTAATTAAAAATTTCGAATCCACTTTAGTATGCCTACAATGTGTTACGTACCGAGATATGTAATCTCTTACGTATAGACAATGGAATGGAAGACCAGATTTCTTTTTCAATTAATGTTCATGTGCACATATATAGTACATTATAAAATCAAATTTCAACAACTACTGTATAGCGACATCTATACTAAACGGTGAGAATTTTGCCTACTTCCTGTATTTGGTCAACGAATGCCATTGAATTCACATTAATTTATAGGCTTTCCATGTGATTGTTGTGTAGTCCGTGTGGAGCAGCTGGTTAGGGAACACTACGCTTCCGCAGCATCTGCCAAGTTCAAACCTCGATGGCAGCATCGAGTTTGAGCTTTTGATGCTGCTGTCGGACTATCAGCCCACCCAGCTGTGATGGGTACTAATTGGAAAATTAGATAATAATCACATGGTTGGGCGTGATATTGACCTTATCACCCCGAATTCCGTTACGGTCTAAATGAGATACGCTGCCAATAAATCTCAACGCCAAGGTTCTGATTTGGACTGTTGCGCGGTGGATTATTATGATGTGATGATTGAACTTATTTTACAAAAAAAAAATTTATGCCAGCACATGCATTCTGTAATTTGTTACCTGTTTGCAAATTTTTTCTCTTCAAACTCCTTCCTTCATATATCATTGCCTGAAAGACAGAAAAGAAAAGAAGAAGAACACTGGCAAGTCATCAATGGTGAAAGAAAAGACTTTGATGCCATCCTGGAGAAAAAAGCACCCACTGCAATTAGCACATACGAGAAATCAATTAATCATACGTAGGTGGGGTGAAAAGTTTCCGGCCTGACCAAGAGATGGCGCCACTAGGTCTACTTTTGGAGCGGCGTCCTACAGTACGATTCCTACCGAGCTTGTATGTACAGTGCTTCCGTTGTTTTCGTGAAAATGGAACAATTGGAAAAACGTGCTGTCATCAAATACTTCTATTTGAAAGGTTTTATACCAAAACAAATAAAAGAAGAAATGGATTCAACACTAGGAGACTCCTCCCCATCATATTCAACTATTAAGCGGTGGGTTTCTGAATTTGAAATAGGTCGTGCGAGCACCTCTGACGAGCCTCGCTCAGAACGGGCCGTTGCGGTCACAACTTCAAAATTGCTAGAGAAAATCCGTCAAATAGTGTTCGAAGACCGCAGGTTGAAAGTGCATGAGATAGCTGAGACCTGCAGGATGTCAGCTGAACGTCCGCGAAATATTTTGCACCATCATTCGAGCATGGAAAAGCTGTGTGCAAGGTGGATGCCGCGTTTGCTGACGCTCGACCAAAAACTGATTCGAAAAAACATTTCTACCGATAATTTGGCGCTGTATAGGCGCAACCCGAACGAATTTTTGCGTCGATTCATAACTTTTGATGAGACTTGGATCCACCACTACACTCCTGAAAATATAGAACAGTAAAACAGTAGGTTGCAAAAAGGGAACCAACTCCAAAGAAGGCAAAAACAATTTTATCGGCAAACAAGGTTATGGCTACTGTTTTTAGGGTTTTGTAAAATAATTTTACGAAACCCTACTAGTTTCGCGACCAGTCTGTCCGTCTGTCCGTCCGTCCGTCCGTGTGTCACAGCAGTTTTTCTCGGAAACTACTTAAGCTAGAGACATCAAATTTTGTGTGTAGGTGTAAAGTGGTGATCTCTTCAAAGTTCAACTACAAAAAAAATTTTATAAGGTATTTAAGGGGGGTCTCCCCATATAGGAGAGTGACCCCCCGAAAAAAAAATTTCATTGAAGGTAGCCGATATGGGTATCAAATGAAAGGTCTTGATGAGAACTTTTCAAAACAGGTCTTAGTTTGGCAAAATTTGCTTCGAGGGGTGCACAGGGAGGGGAAATACACGAAATACACATTAATCGATGATAACAGCACAGGAGAGTGGCCCCTGCAAAAAAATTCATCAAACGTAGCCGATATGAGTATGAAATGAAAGTTTTCATGGAAGCTTTTCAAAACAGTTGTTAATCTGTCAGTTTTTGCTTCAGTGGGGGCACAGGGGGGAAATACATGAAAAATGTGTTTCCTCCGTCACGGATGGACATCTGAAATAATTATCAAGGGAGATATTTATGAGTATAACAATACCAAAAACCTCAGAAGTCGAAATTCGTTCAACTTTGTTAATAATGGTATGATCTTCGTATTTCACATTTTCTCCAATAAAATCGTCTTTGACATGTTTCTTGATTTGATTCGATCTGGTGACTGCATTTTGTGAATTGAATACAAAACCCTTCTGACATGAGCGTAGGTCTGTTTACCCAACTTGTTTTTTTTTGGAATGCGAGCGGAATTATAAACTTTAATTACCTTAAAAACGGTAAGACTATCACTGGTCAATACTACGCAGAGTTATTGCAACGCTTGAAGCACGAGGTGCAAATTAAACGACCTCATTTGGCGAAGAAAAAAATTTTGTTTCATCACGATAACGCACCAGCGCATTCGTCGATTGTTGTCATATCCAATATCCACGGATTGAAGTTTGAATTGATGCCCCATCCTCCCTACTCTCTAGACTTAGTCCCCAGCGACTATTACCTGTTTCTTAGCCTCAAAAAAATGGCTTGGTAGTAAAGAATTTAAGAGCAACGAAGAAGTTATCGAAACTGTAAATCAGTATTTTGAGGAGCTTGACAAATCTACGTTTAAAGCTGGTATAACTAAATTAGAACACCGTTATGAGAAATGTATCAGTGTTGATGGAGATTATGTTGAAAAATAAAGCAAAAAAAATTTAAAAAGATCGTTTTTCTTGAACAGGCCGGAAACTAGACAACCAGAATGAAAATGCACAAACCCAAGTGCAGATCAAAAACAACGGTTATGATCTTGTCTCTGGCGGAAAACTATTCCCAGCTATTTTCAAAAGGGAATTCAACGGTAAGCTAGTGACATTGACTCCGTTTAGATTGTTCATGATAAACAAAGAAGCAAAGTGTCAGGTTGCGGATATGAAACAAAATGGACTAAAACTTAGTCTTTTTTAACAACCCGAAAGGTGCAAACGAAGCGGTGGAAAAAGAGCAAGAAATAAATGTCTACATTCTTGGGAACCACATACAGATATGGAGTAGTTAGAGGCACGGATCTCGACCATTTTCCAGCCCTAAAAAAATTTGGGATTTTATTTGGTTAATCCCAGGATTTACGGAATTGATAAATATTTTTGAACTTTTTATAAACATGAAATGAGCCCTTCTGCTTTCACGTACAAATTTTCCCACTTACGAGTATTTTGTTTGTTTAACTTGATTAGCTTTTCCTTGTCGACCCGATTAGTTTGTGAGTGCGGTGATGATCAGGCAAATCCACGCTGCTCCAAAGACATACTGATAAAGTAATGGACGCGAAATGAGCTTATTTTCATCCATTCGTGAGTGAAGGTTTTTTACTACATACATGCCTTCCTCTCCCATACGAATTGAAATCCCCCCACCTTTCACGCCACTAGAGCATCCACACACTCAAGTGGCTCTCTAGTTGCTCTCACGAAAATCCCACTCCTCTTATACTTTAACTCCCGAATCGTTCACGAAATATCAACCATATGATTGAAAGCATATGATTCGTGAAAATTCAACAAAAGACGGGAAGCATCTAGTCAAGTTGCATTTGAAATTGTACACAGAACAATTTTTTTATAGCCCAGTCATATTAGGTAAAAAAAGGGGTCAACCTCGGAATGAAAGATAATAAGCTGCAAATTGGTATGAACCTTTGTTTTGTCATTCTAAATGTTGTCTCAAAAGTCACAATCGTTATCATGTTCGCGTCTCAAGATATTCAAGGTCAAAGGTCACAAAAATCGGTTTTTCGCGAATATCTGGCTTCCTATCGGTTAAATGAGATTTGCATTTATTATAAAAGTTGTAGGCTATAAAATTCCCTACAACTTTTGTTTAAACTTTTTTTTCATACGACCAACCGTTTTGAAGGTAGAGCGCGAAGAGTGCACATCGTACAGTCATATACGGCCTAATGCAAGGTCAAGCGTGAGTTATGGTTATCAGTACGTTATAAAGTCAATTATTTACTTGGAAATTATAATTATTAAACAATGCCTATTATTTATGTACTAACTATTAATTATTTATATTTAATTAAAGTAAGTAACTTGATTTGCAACGGTACAATTTCAAACTAACGAATAATCTTGACTCACACAAAGTGGAGAGAGTGGCCTTGAATACTATAGAACATCTGTCCCGGCAATGAATAGAAAAGGGCATAGGGTAGGGACAAGTATTTCCAGGTATATAAGTATTGAGAAATTTACGCGTTTTAAAGAAAAGATATATAATGTCGTGTTAACTTAAAATAAAACTAAAATATATAATCCAGAATTAATAATATTTTATACTTAAATAGTTAAATATGAATAATTATATATATTATTTATGTGGTTTGACTCGCTTGGTATCATCCTTTGAGTGGTCGTTTAATTCCTTTGTATGTCGAATTCAAGTTTTCCAGAGACTTTAATTGTTTTGTCATCCAGGAAAGGTAGCTAGCCGTTCTTCTCCTTATTCATTGTAAAGTCTATTCGTGGTTGTATATTGTTCAGTTCCTCCAAAAGTTTTTCCGCTCCCTCATTTTTCATCACCATAATAATATCGCCCAACTCCGCCGTAAGCGGTTGCAAGCACGTTTGAGAAAGGAGTAAGGAGCCCTTTTATTTCCCCAACCCATAGCTTCTATGATTCCTTAGCCCAAACCCCCCAATGACATGGAAGTAAATGCTCTTGGGGTCGCACATTGTGTTTGCTGGTTCCCCAATATTGGGACATTTAATGCCGAGAAACGCTCACAACTGTAAATTCATCTACAGCTCTGCTACTAAATCCTACTTACACCTCCATTGTGGGGACGTAAGAGGGTAAAGGTGAATCTTCCGCACCTGATAACGGAATTGACGTAATAAGCGTACCACCGGAATGGAGGTTGGGTAACGGATAAACTCCCTGTCCCTGGAAAACCTTAAAATTTTTCGAAACCTGCAGATGCACCTCAGAATGGACTGGACTTACGGCAACGGCCTCGCAAACAAAAAATAGGACTATGGCATTGGATCCTTGAATGTCAGCTCACTCAATTACCCTGGCGCTGTTCAGGACATGAGATCGCACACGATATTCAAAAGTGGGAGTGGCTTTTATTGTGGATAGGGAGTTTAAATCGCACGTTATTGTTTCAAGGCAATCAAATTCAAAATCTGGCATATTCACGCTCACGCCCGGACCGAAGAAGCGAAATAAACGTTTTACAAACACCTGGACTTAAAAATGATTCTGGGTGATTTCAACGCTAAGGTTGGCAATGAGCTATCTAATTGGGGAACGATTGGAGGATAAAGCCTCCACGATGAAACAAATGACAACAGCCAGCGCCTGATTGACTTTGCATGTAGCAGAAATCTGGCCATGCGTTCGACTTGCTCCCACATGGACACATTCATAAAATGACCTCGGTATCACCGGATGGCAACACACAAAACCAGATCGACCATGCTCTGGTCCAACAACGATGGGCCTCAAGGAGCCAATTGTAATTCAGATCATTATTTGGTCAAATTGATCTATCGATGTCGTATGTCAAACGTATATTCAGTGAAGGCCAGTCCACTACAAAAGTTCGATATCGAAAGGCTCCAAGCGGCGTCTGTGGCCAAAAATTACAGGGAAACCCTCAACAGCCAGCTGGCTCCCATCTTATCAGGTCCATCCATAAAGGCAAGCAACGGGCTCTGGATGGAAGTGAAAGCGGCTATTAAGACCATGGCAGAACAGACGATCGGAGATCAAGCCCGGCACAAGGGGAATGATTGGTTCGATGATGAGTGCCAGAATCCGTTAGATAAAAAGCATCAGGCATACCAAGACTACATAGGTAGGAAAACCAGGACGAGGAAATACTATGAAAATCACAGAAGAGTAGCAAATAAGATTATTAGAATTCAGAAAAGAAAACATTATGGCGCCCAATTGATAATTATAGATGTAACAACAACACAAGACAAGCATACAAAGTAGTGAAAGGCCTGAAGCGTGGTTATCAGCCCAAAACCACACCCTGTCGTATTCACATTGGCAATTTCATCGCTGATGAAACCAAGATTAAGGAACGATGGGCATCATATTTCAAGAACTTCCTTAATCCTCCACACAGCTCCACAACATCGGAGCCTATAGATATCTGCAGAGAGCTTCCATCGGCGCCACCAACTTTGGATGATGTGGGTTCCATCATCAAAGCCCAAAAGAATAATGAAGTGCCGGGCATCGATGAGATTCCAGTGGAGCTCATTAAATGTGGTGGCAGCAGTGTTCATAAAGCTATTCAACAAGTCATCTAGCACATTTGGCAACAAGAACACATGCCGAAAGAGTGGAGTCAATCAATTATATTCCCTTACTTTGTATCGCGTACAAAATATTTTCAAAGATCTTAGAAAATATAATTGGATCATACACCAAATGTATTATTGGAAAGTATCAAGGTGGTTTTAGAGCAGGTAGATCGACAATCGACCAATTGTTCGCTGTCCAGTAGGTACTTGCAAAATGCTGGGAGTTCCAAACAGACGTACATCAAATTATCGTCGACTTTAAGCAAGCATACAACAGAATTGATCGTAACGTACTGTAAAAAATAATAATCTGCTTTGACATCCCAGGCAAATTAGTCCATCTTACCTGCCCATTGCTCTTCAATTTGCAGTACGTCATAAGGAATCTACCTGTCGATAGCTGAGGTACATTACTATACAAGTCCAGCGAAGAAGTAACCTATGCGGATGACATCAATATTTTGTCACGGTCATTAACAACTACCAAAGAACTCTTCCTGAAACTCGACAGTGAAGCAAAACTAGTAGGGCTTCAAATCGATAAAAATATAACAAAGCTCATGATACAGTCGAGGAAAAATACCTCAAGCGTACAAAGTAACACACTTGGTGAGCACAGTATCAAAAATGTGAGCAAATTTGTGTATCGAGGCGCCAAAATGACGAGAACCGGTTAGAAAGAAAAGCAATACGCCGAAGAATACAGCTCGCACATAAAATATTTTAGTCAGTTTTAACGATCTTGAAGACCAGCTGCATACACAGGAAAACAAAGCTCCGAGTATACAAACCTGTGATAAGACCAGTGTTATGCTATGGGTGTGAACCACGGACCCTAATCCAAGTATCCGCAAATAAATTGAACGCCTTTAAGTGATGGGTCCTGAGGCAAATAATCAGAGCAAAGCTAGACAGGGATCAATGGCGAATTCGATGCAACCATGAGCTGTATGAAATTTTTGACGGGCCGGAGGTCTTAACGATTGTCCGACTGTGGAAGCTGCAATGAGCTTGACACATGAATCATATGGGGGAACAACGGTATTCGTTGAGAGAACTAAACGCCGGAGACCAGTGGGGAAACGCTGGTCTGACACGGTCGACGTAGACAGTTCATCGCTGCTCGGATTTGGAAATTGGAGGACGCGGTCAATGGACCGAACAGTTGCAGGCGCTGTTTGCAGCAAGCGAAGGTCCGAGAGGGGTGGTAGTGCTACGAAGAAGCGAAGAAGAATGATATCGTTCACGTGCCTGGTCAAAGTAGTCAGCATCATCCCCATATTTTCATGCTCCGTCTCCAGCCAGTCCGCGACAATGTTGCTTAAAATAGGGGAGAGAGAGTTACCTATTGTTGCTCCAGCTGTTGCTTTGTAGTATCTTCCTCTAAACACAAAATAATTTTTGCTCATGTGCATCTAGTGCGTTTTTCCTATTCTGGGTCTTTATCATATTTGAGCAACCAATCTTCAAATAGTGCCAGGGCTTACTTCACTAGTGAGGCCGGAAATAGAGACTTAACGTCATATGTCGTGCTATTTCGACTATTCGAAGAACCTTTATTGACTCTTTCCTACTTTTGATGGAACGCTTGCTGGTTTGGTGGGGGAGTTTATATTATTAAGCAATCAGTTGGCGATTTTCATATTTGAAGCGTTTGCCGCCGTAATTTTTCCCTTTTTTATAGACGTTTGGTACATATTCGATTCGTGGGAGACATTGGTTCGGTACTCTTAATCTTTTGATGTCCCCAATCACTTCTTTGCATTCCTTTCTTTGTTGAATCCGGAAGTGGACTGTTCGTAGCTCGTAGTAGTTTCCGTTGTTAAGCTTGTCATTGACAAGTTGGTCATAGTGGTTTCGGTCCGATATCACGCTCGACTTGGCCTTATCCGCACTGAAATAATAAACTGGTCTCATTTGCGGTTCCTTTACTTCTTTCTATTTTGTGTGGTTTGTCTTTTTCTCACGGCTTGCTTTAATCGCCTCCGCCGTTTGTTGTCTAATTATTTGTGTTGTTTAATTGTTCATAAATCTGATGCCTGCTTCACCATATAAAACAATATCCTCTACCGGGAGTGTTTTGCTATTTAGCGTATATTTGAGGCCTTTATTGGGGAGATTCACTTGCTCCTGTGTAAAGCTTTCATCTGGCAGAAAAAAATCGTGCTTGTTAAGGAATATTTTTAATCTTTCATCAACGCTTCATACTGAATAAAATTTGCGAATTTAATGCCATGAATTCACCGATTAAGTTTTATCATTAGCACACCTACACTATGCTACTGTAATATTTTTAAAAGGCATCTCGTTAACTATACAATTATTTTCCTGTCTCTCCCTGAATAACTTCCCATACGAGTACGTATATATCCAATCGTTCTATTATATCTCAGCGAAACTGCCGCAAAGCAAACAATTTGTCTAAATTATTTGATAATACTTTACCGGGCTCCTTATTGCATTGTTACTGTCTGCGAGCAACCAATATTGCGCTTGCAAGTCAACCACGCGCAATATCAGCAATTTTGAATGGGAAGGCTTGCCAGCCTGGATTTCAGCGATAAGCAAAAAGTATTCTAGCATATAATTTATGGACGAACGTTGTACTCAAGTAATTGAATGTGTCCTGTCCGTAGATGGTGTACAACACTTTCTCTACGCTAGACTTTAATGTGCTCACGAATTCGGGAATGCAATCGATATGAGATTGGTCACTCTTCCGCGAACAATCAGTGCGGCTCACACCCGCGCATCATTGATTCGTAACGGAGTTCGGAGTATCTTGCTTAGTTTATGTGCTAGTAAGTATGCTCATAGTGCAAAGTGACTCGAGATAGGATACAATGAGTTCATAATTAAATTACGGACTACAAAGGATACTTGTCTATCGTTCCCAAAACATTGGTTGAGAATGAAATTATACACCAGTCATCAGTGCGCGGACATCCTATTCTTATTTTCCGCAACTCAGTTGGAGAACACCAATCCTTGCCAATTGGCGCGTGGGTCCTCTACAAACTGCAGAAAATGGGACCATGCATAATGCACCACCAGCGACAAATACTCGCAGGTGGTTACCTGCCGCTAAGAATCCATTGACGGAGAGCACCAAGCGAACTGCATATTCGTGGATGAGTATCCTGCCTGCACTTCAGAAGCGCATGCAACGAGTAATGTGCAGCGCAGCCAAAAATTAGCTTGAAGGGAATTATGGGTAGTGAACTACATTATACTTTGCCACTTGGCTGCTACTATTACTTGTGGGCTGGGTAAAGGTGGTACGCTTGAGAGCAGCCTGCATAAATACTACTTTTATGGTTTGTCTTAAAACATTTTAATGCTTATCTGTTGCCTATTATTGGCATTCTGTACCGGCTCGCTCGTACGGTTGATGAGGATGGTGATGGTAATGATAGCGCGGAATCTTCAGATAGCTCTTCGGAAGGGCAAAATTCATGCATCTGGTTTTTCTCCGGCATTTCAATTTTTCTCGCATCGTCTTTCCTTGCTCCTTTTGTTTACATAATTATCGTGATATGCCTGTTTAAGGCTCAAACCAGAAGTTTGTGGGTGGTTTGACTCCGCGACGCGGCCCACCTTGAGCTTTCCTCTCGACACTTCCGTAATCTTGGGCGATGATGATCTTACGCTTCGCGCGCCGCATGGGTAAACCACGTGTACTGCTTATTGTTTCGCTTAATCCCTTTCAGCCATTCAGTTGAGCCCCGGTGGTAATATGTCACCGTAAACTTCCCGCCACCCTCACATCTCGCATTGAATTGGAATCCTCAGTCTTTGTTTTCATTTCCTCCCTAATCTGTGTTTTCTTGTTCGTTGGTGTGCTGCCGAGTCACTCAACATGATTTCGAATTAAGAACAAGACGGCCGCATATTTGACTTTTACGATAAACAAAAATGTGATCTTTTGTAATTAAATGATACACATAAAAATTGTAGCGACGTTTTTGGATATATCCGAGGAAAAAAACAAAAACAAAAAACGAAATATTTGAAAACATGCCGGAAAATGTTGGAAAGTATTTGCCAGAGATTAAGGTATTTTAGCTGCTTTTGGAAACTGATGTGTTTGTTTATTGAGTTAGTTACATATGTATATCAAACGTAATAATTATTGATATTAAAATAATTTAAAGAATTTGTTTTAGGATGAGAATTGGAGAAAGGCACTGCAGCTAGTGAGTTTATGTGAAGCGCCATAAAATCGACCTCGAAACGTCCTAAACTAAATGATTTTCATGGAACGAGTGCCGCATGCTTAATTTTCCGCCACTTTCGGTTAGAATTGGTTAATAACACTGCACAACAGCGTTTCTGACGAATGGGTTATTTTACTTGATACTTGCCTAATTTAAGATTTTTTGATCAGATTAGATGGTTTCACATTAGAATTATATTAGAATAATAGTAATCAGCGTAAAAAACTCCAGAGAGACAACAATTTCCTCTGTGCGTGTTCTGGATATAAGAACTTAAAAATAAAAAAAAATTCGAAACAAGTTGGGTAGACATACCTAGGCTCATGTCAGAAGGGTTTTGTACCCAATGTAGTAATCGAGCAGTCACACCAGCAGACTGCTCGAAAACCTTCCCAACGGTTAAACGAAATTAATGGCAGAGTTGACAAAAGAGAAAATAGAAAGATTTCATTTCTCCCATTCATAATGATAATTTATAAATTTTCTTTTCGCCTTATTATCGTTAAACGTGATTTTATATCAATTTGCTTTTATGTCAGATTTAAACATTTCCCTTTAATTTTATTTTGTTATTATTCAACGTAATTTTATCTCAATTTGCTTTTATATCAAATTAAAACGTTACTCTTTAATTATGTTAGTCATGAAATTTAAATTTTTTTTACCACTTTTTGAAATCTTTATCATTTTTTCTTTTACTGCTGTTGATTTTGTTTTCTAGCAGTCACAAAATCAAACTGCTGTAAAACCCTCCTATCTCCTATAAAAATTGCATTATGGCAACTAACACCATTGGGTTGCTGACAGGTGGGAGTTGGTTTTTGGGGATTGTGACTGAACAGACGTCACAAGAAATTATAGTTTGGCAGAATCCACCGCTATTTTGAAGAATTTCACCGGCTACTAACTGCACAGCCACCACGAAAACCACAATCAAATCCGGTCAGAAGACCGAATGGCCCTTCTCTGAAAGTTTTCGCGAGTTCGATAGATAGTCAGTGATTGCTTGTGAGTGACGGGTGGTGCGATTGGTCGTTCGTTTGCGCGACAAGGTGGCAGTGAGTTAAAATTGAATCACACCGTGATCGCTGGCAATAACGGTAAGTGGTCAATAGAAGGTTTTTCTAGCGTAACGTTATGAGTAGATTTACGGTTTCAGGGAAAAGCGTGCAAGTGAAGGAATCCGAGGAGCGCCAATATTCGTTAGTTGTTAACCCTGCAACGTACTGTGAGTTGCAGAAGTAGTGGTACCATTGTGTTTGTGCAACGTGGAAAAGTTGACGGGATTTGTGATGAATTAGACTGTATAGCGCTCACGCTAGGTATTGCGCTCTTCCTCAAAAACAATCCACCACGTCGTAGGTACACCTAATTGTAAGCGATCCTTCCCACGTCCGAATCAAGGAACTCCGACTCGGGAGTGATATATACAGTCAAGGGGACGACCAAGAAAGTTGCCCGCAAGGTTCTGCGCTTCTTTGGCCAGCTACTGCTGAGCTCCACAGCATGGAATCGATACCAAGAGATACTGGGAAGGAATGATGTGACACCTGTCCACTTTTACCGACAAATTGCATCTCCAAATCGATTTGATTTTTCTGTGTAACGTAAATCTGGCGTGTTTTAATGTGCATGCATTTTTGCATTGTGTTCTATTGATCATATACTGTGACAAAGTATGGGATTTTCTATATTTCATACAATATAGTGGCTAGGTCATATTATTAGTTTGTATTTGCGCGATTGAAAGGCCCGTGCTGGAAGTACAGAATTTTATACTTAATTCGTCAACTGGTAATAACACATCGTTGTGATGACTTGCCGTGATATCACAGTTAGGCGTGAATCCTAGTTTTAAAACGGGAGAGCAGGGAGAAACAGGTGCTCACAGTATTTTTTTTATTTCTTCTCTCTAGGTCAGGAAAAATGTCGGTGTTGGGTTAAATCAGTTTTCTTAAAATTTTATGCAGTTACGTGCTTCGGTTTTACGATTGCAGTCATAAAAAAAAAGAAAATATACATACATATACTCTTTTGGACTTTGTGTGAGATTCATTTAGCAGATCTTTGTAGCTTGGAATGATCTTAACCAGAAATAAGGGGGCGTCCATAAATACGTGAGATATTTAAGGGGAGGAGGGGGTCGAGTCAAATTTCATCTAATCTTACGTTCGAGAGACAGGGGGTCTCGGCAGTATACATCTACTGACTGTCAAACTACCATATTTGTTTTATATTAAATAGCTCAATTTAATCTGAATTTACGGTACAGTGTAGCCCGTTCTTTGTTTTCGCGCTACTGACAGCCGAACACGCGACTCGATGAACGAGAGCGTACGAGCTGAGTGGCAGCGACACACGGACAGGTTGTTTTGTTTATTCTTGTAAATGTTTCACTCGACTCAGTGCATGCTCTTACTAATTTAAAATGAGTTATCAAGATTTTTACAACGCATACGTCAAAGGATACGTCTATAAGACGAAGAAGTCCTGCCAGGACGATGTGATAAAATTATGGAATACAGCGAAGCAAAAATTCCCGAAGAAAGAAGAGATAATGCATCACATTCAACATGAGATTGAACGGCTTCTCAGGGAAGCTACTTAGAGAAAAGTTCGGTCTACTTTAACATTCCTTCAAAAGGTAGGTCAAATATATTTTTTTAAGAAAATACTGTTTTTTATAAACTTTATTGTTACAATTATAACCCGCCGTCGGTGACGTGTATGTCTGTGAGACCGGGTGATACAAAAAAGTGTAATACCTTTTTTGTACGTGATCGATTTGCGCTAAGATTTCGAATAGCTGTCTTATTACGCATCCCTTACCCGCCAATTAACGCCGTGAACTGGTCAAGGGCGCACATCCTAGAGTTTTGGTGACAATCCGGTCTGTGAGACCGGCGTCACCAATCACGTGAGTGAAATACTAAATTTTATACATTACAAAAGCTTTCATATTATTGATTATAACTACCTAGTTTTTATAAAAAAATACTAATAATATTTAACTGTGTTAGTATCTTGTTGATAGTAAATGAGTTATTTGCATAAAATCAGTTACTTTTCTAAAAAAAATATTATACATAGAACTTGCCTAGTATGTTGTGGCAAAGACTTGCAGAGATTTTGGAGATCAATGATGAACCTGGGACTGCTGGTCCTGTCCGTAATGGTCGATGCTTTGTCTTTATTATGATGCTTTGATTTCAGACTAACACTAAGATCTCTAACAGTCCTTCGATTCAGGCTGGGACAAGCACTGAGAGTGTTCCAAACGTGGAATGTGCAGGTCAGGTTCAGATTAACGATCATAATATTCAACACGTGGGATCTGCGGTTCAGGATGAGATTAATGACCAGCAATCCAGAGATCAAGATTTGGACGTTGGCCCCCAGCCGTCAAGTTAGTATTCGTCTTCCTTTCTATAGGTGACGTTTTCTTCATTTTCTCCTATTCTAAAAAAAAGTCTTCTGCGTTTCACAGGCGCTTCGAAAATCAGCGATGATGAGGATGAAGCTATGTCGAACACCATCCAACGTACGTCCCACTCCAGCACAAGATACTATGAAGAAAAAGATTGCTAAGCTGCATATGGAGCTTGACTTAACGGCTGACGGCACTGAATTTGATAAAGCATGTAATTTGCGGCGAGAAATTGACATTTCTGAGAAGAAGCTCAAGCTTAACGAAAAGCAGAGAGTGTACTCTATGACGCACAGAAAAATAAAAAACAAAAAATAATTGAATTATGTTCAAAGAATCCCGATGCAGCTAAGTCGTTGACGCCTCGTGCTGGCCCTGGATGCCCACGTTTAGAAGAAGAACAGTCTGAATTGCTAAAAACAATAAGTGCTTTAGCCCTGTTTGGTGCTTCTGCTGAAGAGCAATGTCGTTGTGAGATCGTTCGCACGGTCCATACGCTTTCAGAACTTACAAATAAACTAAGCGAGCAGGGATTTAATATTTCACGAAGTGCTACTTATATTCGACTGTTGCCTGGACGGGCAAATACACGAGAAGCTAAGCGCCATGTAGTGACTGGGCCGGTGAAGCTGAGTCGTCCTCAAGCTGACCATCATAAGGCACACCAAGACCAATACTTTTCTGTGGCCTCCATAAGGTCATCAGGTAATTTTTTTATCTCAGGATGACAAAGCCCGCGTTCCCATCGGCCTGACAGCGGCAAAGAAGTAGGCGCCATTATTAATGCACGTTGAATATAAAGTGTCGTTACCAGATCACGACTTTGTGATTGCTTCGGGGCACAAATTAATTCCAAGCGTGTATGCTTTGTGTGAAGAGAAACCCAATGAGATAGGACGACCAGAAGCTTTTTCATATAGTGGACCAACTTACATAGCGATACGAAGTGGCAAGCACTCTTCGTCAACTGCAACTAGTCACGCTCAAGACTTGGACACTCTTTTGACAATTGAGTCTTTTTCCAAATTTATAAAGAATATAGACAGCAAAGTTAAACCTGTTCTTATAATTTCAAGTGACGGTGGGCCTGACGAGAATCCGCGATATCGCAAAGTGATCGCACACGCCATAGAGCGTTTTAAACAATATGATTTGGACGCAGTATTTATTGTGTCTAATGCCCCTGGCAGGAGCGCATTCAACAGAGTAGAGAGACGCATGGCTCCACTCAGTCGAGAACTAACAGGCGTTGTTCTTCCCCATGATTCTTTTGGGACAAATCTTGACTCCAGGGGCAGAACATTAGACGAAAGTCTGGAAAAGGATAATTTCAATAAGGCAGGGGATATTTTGGCTGAAATATGGTCTGCAGTGTGCATTGAGAAACACGAAGTAGTCGCTAAATATATAGACCCTAATTTCAGCGTTCCAGACCTGCCAGCCAAAGAATGATACACTGAGCACGTTAGAGAGAGCCAATATTTACTCCAGGTACATTGCAGTTGGTTCATATCAAATTTTTATGCGTGCCTATTTTATTTTTTTTTTATTTTTTAACGAGCGCGAATGTCAACAAATTTTTGTTATAAGTTATAAAAGGAAATTGTTTTTAATTTTTTTAGGTTGTGAAATGCGATGACCAGAAGTGCTGCAGCCCACGCCGGAGTGATCTGCACATGATTCTTCACGACCGTTTTCTGCCACCTCCATACCCTATCACTCAGGTTGATGGACATTTGACAATTCCGGACTTTAAAGAGCATGACAGAAAGTCATTTGCTCCATTTCTAATACGCCACTGCCTACCGATTCAACCGCTGAATTCCTTCATCAGCACGCCTTATGATCTCTATTGCCCAAGTGTACGTGATGATTTAGAGAAAAGATGCTGCAGTACATGCGGTATTTACTTTGCATCTATCATAAGAGCTGCAGAGCACAGGCGAGTCGCCCACATTGCACCAGCTAAGCAAGCGCGTATTTTCCGCAAAGTGCCACCCTCACGGATTGTCACAAGACGAGCTAATGAGTTACTGTGCGCAAGCGCCAACGGCTTAGAGTGGCTAGATCAGAACGAAGTTGAAGGAGCAGATGATTTTACTGAAAACCATATGGACATATTGGTTCCAATAGTCTCTCTTGAGACCGCGCATGATTTTCCATGGACTGAATTAGAGTAGATATTCTTTTTTTAATCACAGTAGTCACGATTTAAGTATTCTATTGTTAAATTTTTATTACACTTATAACTCTCAGCAATATTGATTACTAGTCTTAACTAGTCGTAAATAAAAGCACGAAGCAATTTTTTTTTTCTTTTTACAATAAAAATCCAACGCGTTTACGTAAGAAACCCACATTTTGAAAAATCTCCCGTGAGATTGGGGGAGGGGGTTGAATAAAATCTCACGACATCTCACCAGGGGGGGAGGGAGGCACAGAAAATTAAAAAAAAACACCTCACGTAATTTATGGATGCCCCCTAACCACAAGTTGCTGAGAAAACGAATAGCTATTATATAGTATGCATATGCATTTATAGCTTGTGAATGGTTAATGAGTTGCACAAAGTTTAACATTATTTATTGAACATATCAAAGTTATTTTGTTTGCTTTTAATTAAAACCAATATTATTTATTATTTATGGGTTTAGATGAGGAGTTGTAAAAAGAAAAGACAGTATATAGGAAAGGTGTATTTTTTTTCGTCACGCCGAAACTTTCTCCTGATAGATACCATTTGTTACACATATTTAAACTTTTCTTTTCCCCATATGATGCTTCCATCAACCAAATATCCCTCCGGTTGTCTTCAATAATCTTGTGCACAAGATTTATTTCCCTTTAATTATTAAATTAAATTATATTAAATTAAAATAAATTATATTAAATTAAATTGTATTAAATTATACTAAATTCTATTAAATTCTATTAAATTATAAATTATTAATGTTTTCAGCAACGTTGTAAATCAAAAAACTAATAGGTAACCAATTATACTGGGATCTAATTTGATCTTAGGAACCTTTCATAAAAAAGGGAAAAAAGGAAAAATCCATTTAATATTAATTAACAAAAAAAAAAAAAAAAAAAATAGTCCAAATTGCTAGTCACGCCTCCAACCACATATGTACGTTCCAAGCAAGATGAAATTCCTAGCCAAATACTACCCTCAAAAACACAATTCAACACCGACATTCTATCTACCAAATAAATCGCATCTATTATATTTTACAAATAAAAGAAAAAAAAAAGAGGAAGAAACAAGCAAAACAAGAAGTAAACCTTATACTTTTGTTAGAACATCTTCCTTTTATTGAAAGATAAGCAAGAGAAGAGAATGATTACAAAACTAAAGAAACCTATTATATACTTTACTACAGGTCTTTTTGTTTTGGGAACTTTATTATTAATATTCTTCTAATTATAGATACGCATTGATAATTTTTTTTTTGTATTATGCATGATTAAAGATGCGATGTGAATGAAAATAATGATGTACATTAAAACTTTAGGTTAATACAAATTGTAAAAGAAAGGTAGTCGTAGCGAAAACTAGGTTATTTTGCTTTATCTGTTTTTTTGATTAAAAAGCTTCGTAAGTTTGCACGTAGGTTTTTAATTCACACCAACCTATCAAAATAAAACGCCACATATCGCTTGATAGCGCTCGTGGAGCTATAGAAAACGAGATGTAGGCTAAAATATTATAGCAGGACACAACCACATCGCATTCTTTTTTAAAGTACACATTTGAATAAAGCGGATGTAAAATTTATATCGGAAACATATAATAACGAAAATTTTTTTTGATCTTAATACGGAAAGTTAACAAGCGAAGTTTATTGCCAAGTTTATTTTGTGTTGAATGCTCTAATTGAATAAAAATGGATTGTTAAATATACCCATCGGTCTTTCCATTTCGGTGGCAGGCTCTCACCACCAAATATGAGCCAGCCATCGGGCACCGACTAACCTCCTTTTGTTTCAGGTGACTTCGCGGGTTGAGTGGCCCGAGCAAGGTGCCTCGTTATGCCATAGGGTTATGTGATCGAATTGCATAACTCTATGACATAAATTGGTCACCGGGGTACTTCTCCTCTGTTGGGAAGGCTCATGCAAGTTAAGTTGTATGAGTTTTCCACTCAGAAGAGAAATACCTGGCTACTGCAACATTTATGGATTTTGATCCAGTTGGGCGGGTGCGCGGGGGCACCATCATCACCCTTTTGCCCCTCTCTTGTTTGTGGGCCATGAGCATCGTCAGGTAAAGGCGAAGTTACCCCAAGTCCGCCCATTTTTACGTGAATGTGAAATTCTTTTTGTAGTGGGTCCTTGTGCTGGGGGAATGAACCCGCCCCACGACACCGCAATGCTAGCCTGCCAGCGCATTTACGCGTCCGCAGACAAGGACATTCTCGGCGGATACCTTCAACTTCCTCTGCCGAGGCACCAGACCATCGCTGCAGTCCTACACAGACATTGGAAATATCTATTCGCTACACCAGCTTCTCCGCAATGCAGTCATCAGCAACGAATAAAGTCAAGAAGCATGTCAGAAATATGTGCTCGTTTAAAAGAAAATCCATGATTTCTTTTTTTTTTTCAACGCTCGCCATATTGTTGCAAAATAACAAAAACCACGAATTCCTAAAAATATTTATGTTATTGAACTTATTTGAAAATTTTAAGAATTTCAAATCAAAACTGCCGTGTCTGATTCAATGGAAAGTATATAAAATACCAAAATCATGAGTTATTGTTGTTGCAGTTGAAGAAATTTCAAATGCCTATAACTTCCATGTATATCATTCGATTTTCATCAAACTTACAAAAATCAAGGACCTTTTGTAAGACTCGCATTTCGTTGAGTTTAAGACACAATTTTTTTGTGTATTCCCCCTTCCTGTGCATCCCTCGAAGTAAAAATGTCTGTTGAAGTCCTGCTTTGAAAAGCTCTTATCAAGACCTTTCATTTGATACCCATATCGGCTACCTTTGATGAAATGTGTTTGGGAGGCCAACTACTCTATATGGTGAGACCCCCCTTAAATACCTTATATACATTTTTTTTTGTAGTTGGGCTTTGAAGAGAGCACCACTTTACACCTACATACAAAATTTGATGATTCTAGCTTAAGTAGTTTGCGGAAAAAATTGCTGTGACACATGGACGTATGGAAAGACAGGAAGCGATTTTAGTAGGGTTTTGTAGAATCATTTACAAAACCCCAAAAAATAATACAAATCGGCTTCAAAATGCCCTAAAAAGGATGAAATAAATTCTATGGAAGCGGTCGCATATCATTTTTAGGGGTTTTACTAAAATACAAAACCGTTTTGCAATCACGACCTGTGTCTGTCTGTATGTCATAGAACTATAGAAGCTAGAGCAATAAACTTTGTAGAAAGGTCAAAAGTGGCGACTTCTTGAAAGTTCAAGGGTGGAAAAATTTTTCAAAGGGGTTTAAGGAGGTCTCTCCATATAGAGAGGTGACCCCCCCAAAAAAAAATTTCACCATTGGTAGTCGAGTAGGGTGTTATTGGAAAGGTCTTAATGAGATCTTTTCAAAATGCGTGAAATGCGTGAATTGGCTCAACTGAAGGAGAATGATCACAGATTTACGCTAACATTTGATGAGTGGGTTTCTTCTATGAACAAGGGATACATGAATGTAAACGTACACACATTTTTGAACGGCAATGCTCTGTTTTGAAATTTGGAGTTGATTCACGTCTTTGGAAGTAATCTTTGGAGAAAACGACTACCACGGCGAATAATGTGATAGAAACCCACGAGCTCCTATAGCATACCCGCGATTTAAGGTGCGCGAGATAGATGAGACAGTAGGCTTTTCAAAAGACAGCGTGAATCACATCATGCATGCAATTTTGGGCCTAAAACTGTCGGCACGATGGATGCCTCGTTTGCTCACTACGGACAATAAACGGAACTGTGAGACCACTTCCAAGCAGTGTTTGACTCTGTTTAAGCGCAATCCGAAGGAGTTTCTGCGTCATTTTGTGGCCAATTAGCCAATCGTGAAGAACGAGTAGTCGAAACAGTGGACTTCATCCGATGAACGTGCACCAAAGAAGGGGAAGTCTATCCTATCGGCCGGAAACGTGACAGTCACCACTTTCTGAGACTTACAAGGTGTGATCTGCATCAACAACCTAGGGGGGTGGGCAAAACTGTCATAGGGCTCTATTATGCCGAATTATTGGTCCGAAAAAATTGCTTCTCCACCATGACAACACACCGGCTCACACCTCCACCATCGCCAGGACCGAATTGGACTACGACCTGCTACCCTATCCACCGTATTCTCTAGATTCGGCCCCGTGCGACTTTTTTTTGTTTCCAAACTTGAAAAAGTCCTTCGCCGGGCAGAAATTTGAGTCGCATGAGGAGGTCATCGCTGCCACGGGGGCCTACTTTGCAGACCTCGAGGAAACGTGTCTATCAGATAGGTTAAAGAATTTGGAGCATCGCTGGGTCTAGTGTATCGAGCTAAGAGAAGATTATGTTGAAAAATAAATTGCCACTTTTCCAAAATGTTCGTTTTTCTGTTGTAGACTGACTACTTATCGGACCACCCTCGTAAAACGGTTGAATTAAGAGCCGATGTTGTCCTTACATTGTTGGAAAACGTTAGTGAACCCAATTCCCAACAAGTTTATTTCACCAATTACTCCACGCCATACCATCTGATGTGCATTTTAATTGAACGAAACTATTTTGCAACAGGTAATACAGTGATATAAATACAAATACAAATCAAGTTAAATTATTCGCATTTCTAGGAACTGCGCGTTGTAATCGCATAGGAGGGGATAAATTAGAAGAAAAATGGCTAAAGGAAGGCACACAGCATTGTACGACAGTGATAAAGTAATGTGATTGTACATACGTTGGAAGGATAAGGCTAATGTCAACGTTATGATCAAAAAACAAAATAACATGTCAACGTCAACATGCCAAATTTAGTCAAGGATTACAATGCATACATGGAAGCGTGGACGTACATAACAACGCACTAGCTGGTGGTGACCAATTTTCAAAAATTTCATACAGCTCATGGTTGCATCGAATTCGCCATTGGTCTCTGTCTAGTTTCGCTCCCATTATAGCATCAGGACCCGTCACTCAAAGGCGTTCAATATTGTTACATGTACAAATAATTCTGCGAGCTACTGTCGCTATTGTTTTCACAACAATTAAGAACATCAACAAAACGAATTTACTCGAAACCACGAGAACCCACCAAGCATGAACAACATCTGAAAGTGAGTCACTGCTCCATTCATTACGCTGCTGAAATGTTCCCGCTAATTCACCAATGTACGAGAACTGAGTTGAATGATTAGAGACCCTATATAAAGGCGAGCTGAATGAATGGGGGGATCATTCATTCAACCGCGATGTAAAAACTGCGATAGTGTGTGGAAAGCGATATTGTCGAGTAATAGAAAAGTGATTTTCGTTGATTGTGAAGTGATCTTAGAAGACAATTGCAATAGAAATTTATGGACAAGTAGAAGTTAGATTTTAATAGTGGAAATTAAAATTGTGAAATAGACCAAATAAATTGATCATAGTGCATTTTTGTAATTAAATAAACTCTTTTAACTTAAATTAAAAGACATTGCGTTTTCACTTTCCCGGAACATTAAAATTATTGGCCGCGAACCATAAAACACGACAATATGTTTGCGGATGCTTGGGTTAAGGTCCATATTTCACACCCATAGCATAACATAGGTCTTACCACAGGTTTGTGTGATTGAAGCTGTTTTCCTGTGTATGCAGCTGGTCTTCAAGATCGTCAAAACTGAATAAAATATTTTATTTGTGAGTTGTATTCTTCGGCGTACTTCCTCTCTTTCATTAGCATTTTTCGTTATTTTGGCGCCTAAATACATGAACGCTAACATTTTCGATACTGTATTCGCTAAGTGTCATATATTGTGTATTTGAGGTATTTTTTCTCGACTGTACTAGCTTTGTTTTGTAGTCATGGATTCGTAATCCTACTAGTTTTGCTTCGCTGTCGAGTTTCAGAAATAGTTCTTTGGCAGTTGTTAATGACCGTGACAAAATGTTTATGTCGTCCGCATAGGCTACTACTTGGCTTGATTTGTATAATAATGTGACCACGTGTCTCGACAAGTGGCTTTCTTTTGACGTATCCAGAGCCAAATGGAACAGCAATCGGGCCAGGCCATCTCACTGCTTTAATCCGATACTTGTGCCAAAGACATCGGTGAGTTGGTTATTGATGCGGGATCAGGAGGTTGTCAAGATTCTTATCATTTTGGTAAGACGGACTAATTTGGCAGGGATACCAAAGCAAAGCCTTATTTGATATAGTACGTTACGACCAATTATGTCGTATGGTTTCTTAAAGTCAACGAATTTGGTATAAGTCTATATTGCACTCGCAGCATTTCTCAAGTACCAGCTCGACTGTTAACAGTTGGTCTTCGATCTGCCCTTAGCCCTCTTTGATACTCCCCAATAATCTTGTTGGCGAATGATCGGATTTTATTTTCTAAGATATTTGAAAAGAATTTATACGCCGCACAAAATAGTGATTTGCCTCTATAGTTTTCGCACCGTAGCTTGGTACCTTTTTTGTGGAAAGGGAATATAATTGATTGGTTCTAATGGCTCGGGATATGTTCTTGTTACTGAATATGCTAGATGGCTTTATGAATGGCTTTCTGAACACCACTACCACTATATTTGATGAGTTACACTAGAATATCATCGATGCCCTGCGCTCTATTATTCTGCTGGGTTTTTGTGGTAGAAAAAACTTCTTCCAGAGTTGGTGAGGCTAATGGAAGTTCTCCGCAGACGTCTATAGGCCCCGCTGATCTGGAGCTGTGCGGAGGATTAAGGAGGCTGTTGAATAAGATGCCCATCTTTCCGGAATCCTGGTTTCATTAGCGATGATGTTGCCAATGTCATCATGGCAGAGCGTGGTCTTGGGCTGATAGCCATGTTTCAGGCTTTTCACTACTTTGCATACTCATCTTGTATTGTCGCTCACTAGATCTAAATCAATGCTTCTCAATTGGTCGTCATAGTGCTTCTTTTCTAAATTCTAATTATCTTATTCGCTACTCTTCTCAGGTTTTCATAATGTTCTCTCTTGGTCGTAGCTTTACTACCTATATATTCTTTGTACGCCTGATTCTTTTTGTCTAACGTATGTTGGCACTCGTCATAGAACCAATCATTTCTCTTGCACCGGGCTTCATGCCCGATTGTTTGCTTTGCCACGGTCTTAATAGCCGCTTTCACTTCCACCCACATGTCATAGCTTGTTTTCGACGATGATTCTGATAGGATGGGAGCTAGGTGGTTGTGGAGGGTCTCCGAGAAATTTTTGCTACAAACGCCGTTTTAAGCCTTTCGATGTCCAATTTTTGTAGCGGGATGATCTTCGCCGTGCACTTCTTTAACATATAACATCGATAGGTTAATTTGATCGAGTAATAATCTGAGATACAATTGACCCCTCGGTATGTACGAACGTCAAGTATGCTCAAGTCGTAACGTAGCCGGGTCAGAACATGGTCGATTTGGTTTTGTATGTTGCTTTCCGATAATACCTAGGTCATTTTATGGATGCCTCGATGAGGAATGCATGGCAAAGGTATGACAAGATTTCTGCGACATGCAAATTCAGTCAGACGCTGGCCGATTTCATTTGTTCCATCCAGTCGTGACCCGACGCGATATTTCATTCCAAACTTTAGCGTTGAAATGACCCAGGATTATTTGTGTGTCATATGTAGGCAGTGAGTTGATCGTGGAACGTTTCCTTCGTTTCTTCGTCCGTTTTTCCGCTCTTATAGTGGAATTCAAGAAAAAGATTGGTACTGTAGATATTCACAGAAAGATGATAAGCCGTACAAAAGGGATGGAGGAACGTTTATTGGAATATGTGTGCGATATGCAGCAGGTGGCTAAAATGGGCTAGTTTGATGATGCGACCGTGTGCGAGTAAATTTGTGATGGAAAGCGAAATATAAGGCGATAAATAAAGCGCTCTTTTATGAGGTGAAAGCGATAGCTGACTTAAATACAAAGTTAAATATGTAAGAAAAAGTGCGTGGCAAATCTACGAGTAAAGTAAGCATGCGTGAAAGTGACAATAAACCAGAGTTCACTCAATAAATGAAAAAACAAAGAGTTTCTCGTGCGGTCAATCAGGGCACCGCGCCGAAGAATGCCTAGTCAAATCAAAAGGGCGTAGATGTTTCCAATGTCAAGCGTACGGCCACATTTTGGGTCAGCGCCTGCGAGAGGAAAAGCCAGTTTCCAAGGGTTAATTTTATCGAGTATTTGGCCGGTGTCGAAAACATTTTACCTATGAGAGTGGGTGGAAATACTATGTTAGTAGTTATTTAAATTTAATAACAAACTATGTCTGGCCTGAGGTGAAAATTACGCATCCCCAGAAGATCTCAAGAAATTTGGGAATTCCATGGCTCGCTAACTCAATCTCATCCGTGATCGGTAGCGGCACTCTGGAAGCAGAAATCGGGGGTAATGAATTTCGCATCCAGTTTTACATCGTGCTAGCGGACGCTATGGATAGAGGCGTGATCATTGGCACACGATTTTTAAATAGTGTGAGCTTTATTATCACATCTGAGGATACAACGATTCAACCGCGTACGCAAGAAAAGGAGAAAGCGATTTCAACTGTCGGTAATTCATGTAACAATGAAAATCGGATAATGAGAAATATGGATGACGATCAAGAAAAAAGCCAGTTTGACATTTTAAGTCCGCTTGTAGAAAAAAGCACACCAGAGGAAACTAAATATCAAGAGTCGAGACAGTATTGTGCTGACGGACGGGGCACTTATTTATTATCGACCAAAGGCGGTTGGCGCGACTAGAAAAGGCTGCCGTTGCGAGACAAGTGAATGAATGGTGAAGCGAAGGCATAATAGGGTCGTCATTGAGCGAACTCGAAAGCCAAGTGGTTGCCCTAACGAAAAAGGATGGTTTACTATCGTGGCTTAAAGCGAACGGTCATGCGAGACCTGTTTTGAATGCTGTTAATCGAGGGTTAGCACAACGCTTGATTTGAAGAATTCGTACTTCCAAGTTCCGTGGCCGCAGTCTAGTTAAAAGTACACTGCATTAGTGAAGCAGGGAAGCAAACATGAGTTTAAAAAATTCTATTTGGAATATGCATAAGCGGAACGATATTTGGACGATTCATCAACGTGAACAGTTTTGACACTTGTGGATGATTTGATTATCAACGGAAGCTAATAAGGAAATAGTAACGCTGAAATGTGTTTAAGATAAAGCTGAGCTTTTCAGTTGAAAGAAGTGCGTATTCTTGTAAAAATGTCTGAAGTATTTGGGCCACGTCATCAAGCATGGAAAAATCAATCCATTCTCATCGAAAATTGATAAAATTACGAATTTTCTACAGCTAAAGACGTCGGGGCTGCTCTAGAGATTCTATGGATTAGCTAGTAACTTTAGAAGGTTTATAGCAAGATTTGCAGATTCGCTGCTGAAAAAGAGAACCGTGTTTGCCTTCTGAGATGAGCATATAGCAGCATTAAACGATATCAAAGGAGCGTTACCCGGTAAACCAGTGCTGAGTTTGTTCAATCCTGACACTGAGTCTGAGTTTCACACAGACGCAAGTAAGGCGTGCATGGCGGTGATTTCCCTACAAAGGCAGTCGAGTGATAAGAAGCCGCATGCCTGCTACTATTATAGTCATACGACCAGTGACACTGAAAAAAGTATAATTCATACGAACTAGAGTTTCTGGGGATAATCGAAGCCGTCAGAAAATTTCGGGTTTACTTTTTTGGCATCGACTTCAAAATAGTCAAATTCAGTGGTGAAGCTGATTATGAGAAAGAGGGAGCTAACATATATCCTAGAATCGCGTGATGGGTTATTGGTCCGTTGAAGTTCAAATATATTGAGTAATATCATCCAAAGCTTTACCTCGCAGTTGCCTTATTGTAGGCGTATCTCAGGATAAAGCCAAGTGCGAAAATGCCTGAATTTTTTTTCTCGTTTCCATCATTCATTCTTTTTGACATGATCTGATGTGGTTGGTAGACCAAGACAGCTGAAGTTGGCGTCTAGAGTAACCGAAAGCCCGCGAGGAGCTGTAGTGCTACAACGGCAAAATGTAATCTATACAGTCAATATTTCAAAATTAAATTTTAACGTATATAAAAGGAAAACTGCTAACCAAAATTGATGCATACAGTACCGCTAAATAATGTATACATAAAATAATATGCACATTCCAATACGAATTCTTCTTGCACCTAACAATCAAATCTCAAACCAATTAACAGCAAAATCATTCCTTAAATGAGAAAATAAATCAGACACCAAATATTGTTTTTAGCTTGTAAGCATATTCGTGCCAAAACAAAATTCCAAACATCAATCCAATTAATTCAAAAGTTCTTAAAAACTTCTAATTGCATGCCAGCAACAGATGAGAAATTAATTCCATTGAGGAAAAGATACACCGCGGGCTCAGTATTACAATAGCATCCCATTCATTTAACTATTTCTTTTCATTTGTTTTTTGATATATGTTTTTCATTTTCTTCGTTTTAAAGTATTCATTTACATTACACTTCGGTATTTTTAGAATCCTTTGTTATTCCCAAGATCTCTCGGTTGAGTATTATGAGCGTCCTCAAGGGGCCCAAAACGCAACAGGAACAAAACAGAAACACAATCATCATATGTCCCGTAGGTTTTATTTTTGGTCACCATCATCACACCATCAGATCATCAGCATTCTACATATCAGTGGCATCATGAAATTTCCATTCTCGATGAAACAAAAGACGTGCAAGAAAAATTAAATGATATATATGAAAATTATTTATGGCTTCGTTTCGTGTTTCGTCAATATTGCTATTGTTATTTGGGACATTTGTTGAAAAATTAAAATGTATTTTTTTGTTGAAATATACTTTTATAATTGCCTCTTGGTTATCGGTTAGAGCGTCTGTTACCCATCCGTTGGCTTATTATTGTAATTTGAATCGTTTGTTTGGTCAAACTTGTTTGTGGTTATAGGTACGTTTTTTGATGGTTTGTGTCTTCAATTTAATTTTTTTCAATGAAAATCCAAAATGGAAATTTGCAAAAACAAACGAAAAAGTCTCAATGCAAATGGCTCTGCTCACCTTACATATAAAGGTATCAAAGCTTATCAGCTCATTTTCGGCAATTGTTCAATTTCATTCTCTAGATACATAAAATACCATTTATGGCAGCTTGCCTTAAACAATATTTCTCATTAATCAATGAAGTAAGAGTCACCAATCGAATGACTCAATTTGGTTTCTCTACACCCTGTCAAGTGAAGGTGATCCCAAACATGTCGGCGGTAGCACTCCATTCCCGGTTTTCAAAAGAGCTGTTTTAAGTCAAAAATGAGGTTTATCTGGTTGAATTTAAAGCATTATGTGACAGCCCAAGACCTGGTCTACCAAACCATAGTTTTTTTTTGTTTTAGCCCTACCACCCCTTTCCAACCGTCGTTTAGAGATAGGGTATTTCAATATCGTGCGCTGGTCGTACATCCACCTAGCTTCTTGCGATATGTTCTGATCTAAAACCATAGCGTATCATAACTGTAAGGGCGTATAGTCTGTCTGAAAAATCATTTCAAACAAATCGCACTGTCTCCAACAGGATTGAACTCGGAAATTTCGGCTTACAGAATTACCCCAAACACCACACCACGTAGACGACTACCGATGTAAAGTACACTCATCTAGTAAACACAAGCTCGGAACAAAAACTGAACGGCGTGTACCAGGTACTCAACAGCAGGTAGATATGAAAGACGGGTGAGACCATGGGTGCATCAACAATTTTACAAAAACCAGCCGAACATACCAAGCCCATGGAAAAAAGTTTAAAAGTTGTCAGTATAGGGTAAATGCAAAGTGTGAATAATGTAGGAATGAACTATGTACCAAAGCGCAAATGAGTTGAAGGTTAATATTACTGTAATATGTAAGGAATACTGACCTATAAGGGAGCATCCCTTGGTCCACGCTAAGTCCAACAGAGTAGCGATTTAGGCTTGCGGCGCTACCTCGTTTCAAAAAACTATATATGAGTGCGAGGACGGCTTTGTTTGGGTAAAAATTAACGCATAATGCGTGCACAATTACTAAGTTTCTCCTAACGCGACACAAGAGCGATTTGAACATCTACTGGATAGGCTAGTAATGAACGAAGGATAGGATACACCACACATCATAGCTGGTGACTTCAATGCGCCAGCTACCAATACGGCCGCTGAAAAGCCAAATGTCCGATGCGTTCTCCCCGCTGGACCTAGTGCTGATTAAACGTTTACAAGCTCGTCACTTGTGGCAAATATTTTATGGCCCGTATGAGAGCACTATGCAAACAGTGATCAACAAGCCACTATTTTTGAAACCGAGCACAGGATAAACACCTTAGGACTAAGGTACGCCAAGAAGGCTAACAAAGGTTGACCAAACGGAAAATTCGATGAAAAAGCCTTCGTAAAAATTATTTACCAAGCCGTAGTTTGTCAAGAAACCGCTACAGAAAAAGCGGCACAGGCCACTAAACTAATGTCTCGTGTATATAATGCGTCAACATCCTCGCGATAATCATTGTCGTATAGAAAACTAAATTACTTGTGGACTGCAGAGCTATTGAAACTTTGTGTTGAGTCAACGCGGCATTAACAGGCCCAATGACGGCAACCTTCAGAGCTTATGGGAACAGAAGTCAATATTGACCAACAGGTTGGCACATACCGGTTAGTCGTGCCAAGTGTAACGGGACCGAAAGCTAGCTGCTCCATGCTTCTTGGTAGGATCGTTGCAACGCCATCTACTTTTCATCAGGAAAATCCCACCAACCATCGCTCAACATGCAATGAATGTTATACCATCTGTTAGCGTAAAAGAATTATGGGATATGCGTAGTAGACTGGAAGAGAATATGGTGAAGCCAGAATTCTTCTTAAACATTTCTAGAGCAGGTTCGCGTGAAAACACTTTTCCAAAATGCTGGGAAATACAGAAGCTTATTTTGTTGTCAAAACCCAATAAACTAATGAGAGAACCGAACTCGTAATGTCCTATGTGCCTGCTTGATATACTCAGCAAAGTACTGAAATGAGTATCTAATAAATAAAAGGTTACTACCGATTGACAAAAATAATGAAAGATTCTTCTAACAACCATTCGGATTCTGCATAGCGCGTTTAACAATCGATGCTCTCAAGCTTGCAGTGGAACTGGCCATATTCTTACTCAAGGTAAGTAGGGTGTCCCAAAAATACTGTATCTTTTTTATACTCGACGATGAGAATGCTTTCAACTCGGCTAATTGGGGATGGAAGGTCGAACTATCAATAAAGGTCGAAGTTGCTGCGATGGTAATACGTGACTACTTCAGGGAGACAGAACCTCGCAGGGATCCGTTCTAGGGCCCCTTTTATGCAATGTAATGTTCAACAACTTCCTCATCTTGAAACTGATCATCTTGATGAGATTGAATTACTGGTAAATGAAGCAATATATATTAAGGGCTTGGCTAGAGAGCACTTGGTAGGAGCTGGCAGGGAAAAAAAAACGAAGCTGTTTTGATTAAACTACTAGTAAGCCGGTCGCTTGAAGCTATGGGTTTTTTTTTTCTTTTTTTGTTTTAGGTAGGAGGTGAATGCTTTTTAAGCACTAAATCTGAGACTCGCAAACTTACAATGCCTACTAAACACCTCTCCTGTCACCCAAGAATTGTTTGAAATATTACTTTGGGCTAGACTTCGTTTTCAGGACTTCATTTGCAGGAACCCCTTTTCTAGCTGTGTTGTGATTGACTCTAAATTAAATTTCAACAGTTCACGTTGAACATGAACACAATTAAATATTAGTGGCACACGTAGACCCAAGGAATTCTTACTTTCGGAGCTGTAAGTTCCATCCTGTTATATGCAGCACCAGTATGGGCTCACCAGCTAACAGTGAAGTGACCAAGAAGAAGATTGCGGTTACGTGTTCAAGTAATATTTTAATTTCGTTTTCTATCGCTTCCAATTCTTACAATATTCTTTTTATTTAAAAAGTCATAAGTTGAATAGTAGCATCTCCTTTTAATCAAACGAAGCCAAATTACAAGAGTATACATACGCAGGAAGCTAGCACTCTTTGGAAAATGCCACCCCACGCACCTGAGGAAGCGGAGGTTCCTGTAAGGCTCCCCTACAGACTACGAACTGGCAACGATCTCTAGACTACGAATAGGATATTGAATTCGAACTGAACTTTTGGGCTGGTAAATATGACATATTGTACCTAATTGGATAGAACGGTACTGAAAAGGTGACACTCGCACGTGAACCGCTTCAACCTAGCCATTATACCACCTCCATCGCAGTGAAAACTTAGCAGGCCTCGAAATATGTATAAAATTCGCACCTTTGGTTTGGTTATGTTGTTCGGTTTGGGCGGGCTCCCGATTAGCGCTGGTCTGGATCTGAGCATCTGTTGCCATAAAGACTGGTGTCAGCCTTCGTATGGTCTCCTTTCTCTGCATCAGACCACAAAAATCACTACACATACGAATGCAGATAACAGCTCTGAACGGCTTTGAATTCATCAAAAGCAACAACAATTAAGACATTAAAGGCTTTACTAGACACTAAAGATTCAAAGAAAGTGTAATGGTTTTCCATCTGTTCCGTTTGAGATTTCCCCGAAGGAAAACTAAACCGGCCTCTCAACGGTTATAAGACGTTAAATTTTGAGGCGCAACAACAAACTGTGCCTCTTGAGACTTACTAGTTCAGATGTTTAAATGTTTACTCCGAGGTGGCTGCTTGTTGGCCAGCAAGTTCTGAGAGGAGTTTCAGTTGCAGATCTTTCGCGAGTAGACTACGCTCGAATACAATATTCAACCATCGATCACATGTCTGTTCAAAAACGCGTCCTTATATAAAACAATATGTCGACTCTACCTTACTCTTATTCGTTCTCATTTCGCCTGTCTGTCAAATCAAAAGGAGATCTTAAAAACAAAAAAAGTTCCGCGTTCCCGATATGATGCCAACGCGGTGCTAAAAATAAACTATTCTAACATAAACTCGAAATGTCCTGCGTTAATAAAAACGGCAAATGCAAGCTAAGGCATCGTGTACCGAACTGAAATCCTTGAATCGATCAGCAGCAGGTTATGAATGGCCGTTCTTATGGCTCATCACAACCGATCCCTACTCGCCGGCATACTTACCCTTCGCCTCTACTTCCCTCTGAAAGTGCGAAAGAGTATTCTTAACTTCAATAATTCATTATTACTTTAATGTTGGTGTGCGACTGTATATGTTTTTAGGCGATGAATACCGAACTGTTTAAAATGAATACACAGCAAATTGCATAAAATTCCGTAATAGGGGAATATGTGGACCACCTGCTCAACTAAGGACTTACTTGTCGTCTTGATGTACAAAAGGAATTTTATTTCAATTCTAAATAGGTTGGTCTGGTAGTCTGAACGCTTCTGGTCAGTTCGAAAAAAACGTCTAAGCGTAAATTTCAAAGCTAAGCCTAAATTCTTATTCTGCTATAAACTTCAATGTTGGCAAATACCAACGTTTAATTTAGGTATTAAACCGATGATCACCATCAAACCATTCAAACCCTGTTCAGCTTTTACTGCTTCACAGCCAGCGAAGATACAGCCGGTACAGACGGAATAACGGTAGATGGAGTGATTGGAAATGATTGACTGAAAATCGAAAGCATAACCTCAAATGGAACTGATATCCTTTTTGTTGATGTTGAACGCCTTTTGGTTATGCAAAATTGCTCTAGACGTTCTTCTTCTATAAAGAACAACCTTTCGCGGTATTATCCAAACTGCTTTCTAGAAGACTCGTTTGCAAACAGCGCCAAGGTTACAAGCACTGGCACAACCTCTAAATCTGCAACGTCAGCACGACTCAGATGGTGTTTAGACCCGCAAAATGCTGGATCAATCAGGTGATGCAATTTAACCTTTGTCTGAATTTTTCTGCCTTCTGCTCAATCAAGCAAATTCTAGACTCGAAAAAATGGCTTACTTGAAACTCGCTACCAGTCTTGGCTGTTTTCTTCGCTACAACCAAATTAGCCAAGCACCGATCTCCCGCTTGCGCGTTAATACCAACGTTGGTTGGATCTTGGATAACGAACGGCTTTTTGCGATTCAACCCGCTGCCAAATTTACATTTTTTTCGCCAACTGCCAACTCTCGTCGATAGGCTGAAGCACTTCAAGTACCTTGGCTAAGGTTTAATCCTATGCGCGCTGATTTCGAAGCCCTCTTGGAACTTGCTTGGAGCTCTAAGGGTGGCCCAACCATAATGCCCGATGGTAATTGTGAGTCAAACCTTAACGTCAAGTTTTTCGCCCAACTTAATTTGACATTTCTTTGTTTCAGTGTTTGACGAATTCAACCATGGAGAGGTACACACTTGAGCAGCGCGTTAAGGTTGTTGATGCCTTTAACGAAAATGGGCGTTCAAGTCAAAATGCATTTCGTGCATTTCGTGATTTTTTTTTGGCCAGCATAATCTACCAAATGTGTCCACAATCGGAAGAATTGTGCGCAAATTTCAGCAAACCGGGTCTGTAGAAAATGTGAAATCACCTTTGAAGAGCTAGAGAGTGAGATAATTCAGCACATTAACGACATTGAACTTCAATTATGTCTCAGTGTCATTGAAAATATGGACCATCGGATAGAAGTATGCCACCGTAGCCGTGGCGAGCGTTTGGGCGATATTTTGTTTCACACATAATAGTCATAGATCCCTCTATCATAATGAAAAATATTGACATAATTTTCTGACAACTTTTTGTTTTATTGACAATTAACATCGTGCGTTTTGATTGGACCACCCTATAGTTCTTCCAAAGAATCACTCGAAGCAAATCTCGTTGTCGACAACAAGACTCGAACCAGAAACTTTCGGAATATGAGGTGAGTTCTCGAACCAATACAATACACGGCAACACACTTGCTTTTATTATTTTAACAAATATTTTAATCACTAGTGACGGTTTTGAGAAGCTTAACATACTCTCAAAGGAGCAAATTCAAATGAGGAAAATACTATATAGGCTTCACTGTTTTCAAAAGAAAGGACTTTTCACTGGAACAACCACAATTTCTTGGGTTAATAGTTTGTCAGTTTGCGCCCGGTAAACCAAAATCGTGACAAAACTTTGTTAGATCTTCAAATTTCCCCATTTGATTTTATTTTTAACTGTGAACTATTTTTGGCGGGAATTTGTGTTGTTTATTGTGCACACCAAAATCAAATGTTCGCACGCACGTCTACAATAGACGTCTTTTAACCGTAATTACCACGTTAAAATTTACCCTGTTTTCGTTATAGCCTGGCAATTAGTTTCCTGTAATTGATTTAAGCAAAAAAAACTTGCGATCAAGCATTCATCAATTGAAATTGTTTGCAATCATTTCCGTGGCTAGATAACATAGATCGTTTTGACGCAAATTGGGTCGTAAAAACGTCTGGGAATGCACTTTCTCTTTCGAAAATTCCGCGACGCTCGTTTCGTTGCCAAAAACTTCCACCCCTCTGAAAAGAAGAACCCAGACATTCTTCGCGAGTGCGTTCAATGACATTTCGTCAGGTTAAGTCGATGATCGTGCAGAGATGGCAGATTTCTTCTCGGGATCGCTCCGAAATCGAAACGAATTTTACAAACGAGGACAAACGGACGACTGAACGAAAAGGCTCAGAGAGCATATATCAGCTGGATATAATCCAGAACACCCTATAAGAGTAGAGCTTATAATGAAGGAAACCGAGATCGAAAAACAAATCAGGACAAAAAACAGAAAACAGCCTAGCAACCAACAAAGTTCCATCGCATAAAGTTGCTGACATCGCTGAAAATGTAACTAAGCTTTTTATCTACAAACCAAAGCAACAAAGTTCTCTCCAGAGAAAAGGTTTGAAAACACAATAACCGCTAAGCACTATCAGGAGGAAAAGCTAATCGAAAAATCAGGAAGCATCCTGAAAAAAATTAATTCTGAATGTGAAAAAAAACAAGAGCAGGCTCCTGGAGCTAGAAGAGCTCCAAGACTGCATCGGGCATTACCGGCGGAGCGAGTTGAAGCTTGAAGAAGAGCAGAACGCAAGAGAAGAACTGAGGACTTGGTCTACCAAGGAAGCGTAAATAGCTCCGCGACCAAATACCATCAAATAATGGCCTCTAGTCCAATCGAAGGAGACCAAGATAAAAGGAAGAAAGAGAAGGTATTTGATGGAAAAGAAAAGTTAGGCCAGGCCTTCCAGATAGTACTGACAAAAGCAACCAAGAAAGCTACTAACAACCGCTTCCTGTTAGCTTTTCCGGGAAGCCCTAGTCAGGGTAAAAGTAGAGCTTCGTTCACCCATGTCCAGCAGGTAAACTTACACCAAAGTACAACTGCTCAAAACCTGCTTGAGCAGTTTTCGGGGGAAATGAAAGCCGACGTTCGCCTGCCGTATGCCCGACGAAATTTCGAAATCTAGATGCCCTGTCTGTAACTGGTACTGCCACCATCTGCGCTCGGAACAGTGCTGATTTCCTGGTGGGGAGCTATGTACGGGGGAATGGTTCGGTGTTCAAGGACTACATTCTTTAGTGTGTACTTAAAGCCAAACGAGCCTACATCATCTCTTCAAGCCAAGCTGAATGCTTTGCAGGAATCTGTCTTGAACGCAGATGGCTACGTACTCGTTGGGCGAGACTTCAATGCTAAAGCAGTGGAGTGCAGCTTGCCTCAAATTGATTTGTGGGGAAAACAAGTCCTAGAAAAAGTGGCGAGAACAGGATTTGTCGTGGTGAACACCGGCGATATACCGAATTTCTGCCATGTGAGATGTGACCGAATCATATTCGACGGGACATTTACCTCGGAGTCCCTAGGATGGAGGGTGCACAATTGGGGACGATTAGAGGACTACCTAGCCGGTGATCATTACTACATTACATTTGAGATCCGTGATGTAATCTTCTGACCCCGTGCTCACCATATTCCACCGTTGGATGCAGGCCGAGAAGATTGTCCGAGTTCTCACAGCAGGTGTGCCATTGCTGGGAGATTCGCAGGAGACTCAACTACGAGCATCATCACGTCTGCTTGCAGTGCTTCAAGGCTCCGTCGGAAACCCCAGGGCAGTAAGTCTCCTGTGGATTGGAGTGTCACAGATTTCAACGTGAGACCCAACGGGTACCGAGCCGCAGCGTTGGAAGCAACCAGTTAGCAGCATTTGATTCACCCAGGAAATGTCTTCGCAAAATGAATAAAAGCAGTTAGGTTCGCTACTGGCAAGGTCTAGTGGACAATTAAAATAAGAATCCATGGAGCCTTGGCTACAAGCTGTTACGCGGAAGCTTGATGCCATACGCAATCCTGGAAAAAATGCACGGGATTTCGCGGACATTTCCCCAGCCCACCTTACCCGTGCTTACGCTGTCTACGGTAAAACAAAAGTCGAATGCCCGCTCTTTACGCGGTTGGACCTAGAAACAACAATCCTATCATTGAGAGAAAGGAAGACTTAAGGCCTTAGAGTAGAACGCGTTCCTGCTGAAGTGTTGTAGCTCATGGACCACCATTGCCCAAGCTTGCCACTCAGTATATTCAACGCTTGCCTACAAGAAGGGGTCTCCCCGAGATGTTGCAAAGAAGCAAAGCTTGTACTGATCAGCAAAGGGGAGGCCATCTGTATATCGCCCGTTATGAGTTCTAGATACAGCTAGGGAACCGCTACAGGAACTTATCAAGGGAAGACGTGATTCGTTCTTCTGGAAGTTATCTTCGCGGTAGCACAGCTTTAGAGCAGGATGCTTTACCATTGACGCAATAGCAGGGGAGGTAAGCGCGGTCCATGGGGTAGAGGCAGATTGCCCTGCCAAGCGATAAATGATTCTGTTGCTAGCACTTGATTTTCGGAACACCTTCAAATTCGCTTGATGGATGGCTATTCGCTTGATGGATGGCTATTCGCTTGATGGATGGCTATTCGCTTGATGGATGGGACTGCCTGATGAGCTGAGGCCTGCTTCATGAAGCGATTTAGGTCCGACGGAGGATGGAGTTTATATTGGGTGTTTCTCATGGATCCATCCTAGATCCAGACTTGTGGAATATAATATGAGGCAAGCCTGCTGTTTTTTTCGGTTGAGAGGAGAATGCCATTTACAAACTGAGTATGGGACTTTCATGGTCACAAGCGACTGGCCTACCCACTAAACATATTCCCTGCCTATCCGATAACGTAGCCTGGAACCGTTTGACACATTACTTCGGGCCTAGCCTCATTTTGTAACGGCGTGAGGCGCCTTCAAGCTTGGGGATGCCTCTCTAGTATGAAGGGAGAGGGGAAGCGCAATTGCCAGATAAGTCATCCCCCAGCCCTGACATCTCCGGCTGCTTTGAGTCTCTTTTATCTTTTCGGACTGTGCCACATAGTTCTATTTGTGAACCGACCCAAGCGTAACCGCCACTATACTATCCGGGAGGAAGCTCTGCCAGCTCCCTGTAGAGGTCCTGTCACAGCTTGCTCCATTTTTCGCATAAAAAAATGTGTAGCAGGCATTGTCTTTTTCTCTTGGACAAAACCGACAATCGGGAGACCATGACTAACCAGTCTTGCGCAGGTAAGACTGAAAACACCCATTCCCGCCCAAAAGCGGGTCAGATAGAAGTCAGTCTTCGCCATGCCTTCAATTTAACTACGATCTCACATCTGGGATGAGGCGCGCAATCCACCTTCTCTTCATGCAGACTGCTGCCAATCGTTGAGTGAGTGCTGTCTCTCCTCGCGTCCTTACTTTGATGCAGGTAAATACCGCGGCACTCTCTAGCAAGGAGGGCAACATGTATCACGCCTGCAATAACTCTCACCACCGAATCAGATATGAAGATGCAGTCCTGAGTGTTCCTCCTCAAAGTACCTGTGCCTTCTTTCTGAGAGTTTCGCCCCATATTTCTGCTCCGCAGAGTAGCACTAATCCTACAACACTCATAAAGTGGCGTCTGCTTGATGAATTAGGTCCCACTGCTTTGATCCTAAGTCAATTCCGAGCCGATACTTTCAAAGCAGCCTTCTCAGCCGTTTCCCTGATTTGTTCAGAGTAACTCATCTTCGAGACGATCAGTAGCCCCATGTAGTTCACCGCTGAATTCGATTCAATTAGTATATCTCCAATACTGATCATTCTTACTATAGGGATTCTCTTTTTTGTCAAGAGGACCAGTATGTGCTAGACATAAACCAAGAGCATTTATCCAGTCTCCCACTCCGTGCATTAGCATACCGAACCTAAGTTGCGCTTGTTCAACGGAGCGTCCAGTGGCTCCAGTCTCAGTACCGCATCGTAGGACACGTTCTACAAGTCGAAACCAAGAATAAATCCCCAGGCAACGCCCGAAGTTACGCCTGCTTGGCCATGCAGATAATGTTGCGGCGCTAGTTGTTAGGCGCACCGTTGAACAGGTGTAACAAATACTGGGTTTTCTAGTCCGCTATGTGAGAGACTAGACAACCTCTCGTGGGTTCAGTTAAGCCCTGGAAACACAAAAGTGGCCATCATGACTATTTAAGGAAAATCTAAATGAGGGAAGTACTAATTGAATCGAAACTATCAGTAAAATATTTGGTGTTACTGATTCACTTGAAGACGAGTTTCTCTGAGCAAGTCAGGGCAACGGCTGAAAAGGCTGCTTCAAACGTATCGACTCTGAGTCGACTTATGGTAAACGTAGGCGAACCAAGCCCATCAGTAAGACGCCTATTGATGAATGCCGTAGGGTCAGTGCTACTATATGGACCAAAAAACTGGCCACTTCTCCAGGCGCTTTTTAGTCCTTACTAACATGTAATGGAGAATCGGTTCTATCCCCGTATCTCTGTAAACGACGAAGTTCCTGCAGCACTTCTTACTAGGCTGTCTGCATTTAGACAGGCCTTTCCAGTAGTAAGGAAAATCTGAATGAGGGAAGTACTAGTTGAATCGAAACTATCAGTCAAATATTTGGTGTTACTGATTCACTTGAAGACGAGTTCTCTGAGCAAGTTAGGGCAACGGCTGTAAAGACTGCTTCAAACGTATCGGCTCTGAATCAACTTATGGCCAACGTAGGCGAACCAAACCCATCAGTAAGACGCCTATTGATGAATGCCGTAGGGTCAGTGCTTCTATATGGACGAGAAAAATGGCAACTTCTCTAGGCGCTTTCAAGTCTTTACTAACATGTAATGGAGAATCGGTTCTATCCCCGTATCTCTGTAAAGGATGGAGTTCCTGCAGTACTTCTTATTAGGCCGTCTGCATTAAGACAGGCATTTCCATTTTTTACATTAAGACCTTAACTTTTGGGCAGACTGATTTCGAGGAAAAGAGGGACGAAATAATTGCGGGCACTGCTTTTGCTTTATCGAGGGTTTTTCTGGTGTGTCTATTCACCTTAAGTCGATTGTTGAAACGGACTCCAAGGTATTTGATATTTTCCTTGATATGAATGATTTTACCAACAATTTGTGCTTGCACATTCCTACTTTGAGACACAGTAAGGTGGTGCCCTCTCCCGCTGGCATTTCTAAAGCAGATCAGCTCGGATTTGCTGGCATTTATTTCGAGCCCCCAATCTTTTAGATATTGAACGATGTTGTGGACAGAGTGCTGGAGCTTAATTTGGGATATCCCTGGGAGGCAGTGAGGAGGATATCATCTGCATACATTGCAATATCGATGGTCAAGCAGTCTGGGCGTGGGATATCATGAAGGAAAAAGTCGCACAGGGTGGGACCGAGGATAGAGCCTCGTGGGACTCCCGAATTGATAGGGATAGGATTTGAAATGAGGTTGCCAGTTTAATTTGGGATGTTCTATCCGAAAGGAAGCTATATAGGTTTCTGAGGATTGCGACCGGACAAGATGACATTTTCGACTGGTACTTGAGACCATTGATCCAAACTGAGTCGAACGCATTTTCAGGCCCAGAGCACAGGCCACTGTATACTCTTTCCGCCGAAGATTGTGGGTGGCTCTGTTGTGCATTAGCATTATTGTATACTCCGTAGATCTTTCGCGTTCAAATCCAAACTGAAAATTGGGGATCAGGGGACTAGTAAAATTGTTGAAGTATTGCAGAGTAATCTTTTCAAAGGGTTTACCTATGTTAGGCAAAAGGGAAATTGGCCGAAAATTATTAATGTTACCGTTGCAGGCTGGTTTTGGTATTGTGATTAGTTTACTAACTTTCCAAGGTTTTGGAAAATATCCATTATTAATAAGAGATGGTCTTTCTTCACTTCTTGAGTATTCCTGTCCGGAATGCCATCAAGGCCGTGAGATAGGATGCTATTTAAGGCGTTTAAGAGATCTTCTACTTCCGTTTTCGAGGTGAAAAACCCGGCGAAGACAGGATGTTGTGGAGATGATGCTTTATTATAACTGGAGAATACAGTTAAATAAGATCCCTTGTACACTTAAGTCGTTAGTAGAACCTCTGCTTTAGCGTTATTATTCAAAGCTGTGTTGGATGACTCACGGCGACGATCTAGTTGTTTAGAGGATTCCTCACATGCAACGATCTTGTCAGATTGTGCAGTGAATACTTCATTCCCTCGCTTGATAGGATCTTTCTCAATATCGAATTTGGAACTCTTACAGCCTGTGAGTTGATTTATAGTTTTAAAAACATGTGAAGATGGTCGCAGTGATCTCAGTCTGCTTTTATAGAAGTTGTTGACTTTGGATTTGATGCGTTTTTGGATTTCACGGGAAATGCTCCTTATTAGCGTTTTAAGTTAAAAATACTTCACATTGAATCGATCAAAGGTTCGATGATAAATTCGCTTAAGCCGTTGGAGCATATGCTTCCGATTTTTTATTAATTGAAGAGTCTCCTGAGTTAGACATGTCTCCTGAGCACTACATGGGTTTTTAGTAACAAAAAGGATCTGCCGCCGTTTGTGTATGGAGACACCCCATAGAGGCGCAAATATTTTGCCAATTAAATTGAGTTACACACGTATGGATCACATATTGAAAATCGGCGGGTAGTAAATTGTTATAAACATATTTATACTCGTTTCGCCCTTCTCACATTTGCTGTTTATATATTTCATAGTGGCTACCACACAAAGGTGATAACTTGTCGGCTTTAATAGCTCAAATAGTTAATTTCAAAAGATTTCCATAAAAGTTTAATCAGCACTTGCATTGCCATTAATATATACATTTTCAATTTTTTTCTGAACTATGAGGGCCGTCATTTCGATTTTTATTGAAATCGGCTGCTAAGAATATTAAGCTGTAAATTTTTAACTTTTTTATTTGTCATTCGATTTGCATAATTAAATTAAATTAACTTGCCTTAATAACTTATAATTTCAAGTTTCAAAGGAATCTGTTGAGAATCTTGGCTGCTAGAGGGCTACAGAAATAAAAAAAATTGCTTGCCGCCCCCCTGTATGGGAAGACCCGCCTGTATGGAGAGACCCCCCTTAAATACCTTAAAATATTTTCTTGCACTGCAAATTTCAAGAGGCACCACTTTTGACCTACGTAGAAAATTTCCTCATTCTAGCTCATGTGGTTTGCGAGAAAACTTGTTATGACGCACGAACAAACGGGCGGACGGACGGACAGACAGACAAGTCGCGATTTTATAATTTTTCAGGGTATTGTTAAAAATATTTTACAATATCTCAAAAATGATCTGGTTTATAAGTTCTTTCAAGTAAGGTCATTTAAAACGTTTCAATGAAAAATATTCATTATTTCAGTTGGCACTAAAATAGCGAATTGCGCTTGCCTTCAGACCTTTGGGGGCCGCCATTTTGAATGCATGCATTTGATTTTGGATTATTTTAAATCTTTGTATGCTAGGACGTCACCAATCAATGTACTATCTCGTTCAAATAGGAGTTTCAGTGTAGACAGGGCAAAATAATTCAATTTTTAAAGAAAATGGCAGCTAAAAAGATTAGGCTTTAAATTTTCGACTTTTTCATTTTTCATTCAATTTTAATAATTTCCTGCAAAATACAAGAACATAGTACAGAAATTCATAATCTCAAGTTTCATCAAAATCCGTTGGAAAATGTGACCGCTAGAGGGCCACAAAGACATGAAAAAAACGCATATTTAAACGGCCGCCATTTTGAAATTTGCACATGCATGATCACCAAAATATCAAAAACTGTAGGTCTAAGTAATGTCTATCTCGAAACCAAGTTTCATATATGTCGGATCAAAATTGCGACTTTTAGAAGCCTTTGAAGTTTTGAGTTTCAACTGGCCGCCATTTTGTTTTTTGCAACCTGACCTCCAGTTTTTTTACGTAATTCTTTAGATACTTATAATTTCTATCCAACTGCCGAGCTTCATGAAAATCTGTTGAAACCTTTGACCACTATTACAACAACAAAATTTTGCACGTTTTTCGACCTTTGAGCGGCCGCCATTTTGTTTCTGCCGTACCGACTTTGGATTTTTTATTGTGAGATTCATCACATACATCAGTGAACCTTCGTACCAAATTTCATCCAAATCGGAGCTATACTTTGGTCAGCACAGAAATCACGATTTTTCGTCTAAAATGGCCGCCATTTTGTTTTTGATCAGCCGATATAGCTGGTTCACGAACTTAACTGAGATAATTACCCAATACACCTTTCCTGAAAATTTGGTGAAAATCGAAGCAAAATTGCAACCTCTAGCGTGGTCACAAATTTCGTTATATCCCATATATATATATATATATATATATATATATATATATATATATATATATATATATATATATATATATATACACATATATATATATATATATATATATATATATATATATATATATATATATATATATATATATATATATATATATATATATATATATATATATATATATATATGTGTAAGATACATGGGCTGCATGCCCATGTATCTTACACATAGTACAGAATGGAGTGATTTCCGGCTTGTCCATATTTTTTCTGGGGCAACTTTCTGAAGTATGCACATGCTACACATCGCATGTTGAATCCGCAATTGGTGGAAACGCGCCCGAACCTTTGACACCGATAGCATTGAACCAGATCACTCCTTTTGGGGCATTCCCATACGGCTCGTTGATTCAGAATTTAGCGCAGTTTAATTAATTCATTCTTATCAGCTTCCGATCCCCCCGAAATAAATCCAGGTCGATTTTATTTGGTCTCGACCATGCTGTGGTAAATGGGCTGATAGACTCGAGGCCTAACGTCGGAATTTGGCTGGCTATGTCCCCCTTACCGCCTCAGCTCCAAAGTCTGAACTAACACCCCTAGTATCACGACACACTTTTCCCTTTCTTTGGAGGAGAACGAGTATCCCACTGCTTCCACGTTTTTAAGAAGGTTCATGATGTAGTCGTGGGCCTCGAGCCTATCCACTGACCTTTAGTCGAAAGTTCGACAACTTTGTAATTCGGTACTCTAAACGGGTACCATTGGTTTGGGTGTACCTATCTATGGTGCCTTTAAGAACTGTTGCCTTCTGATTTTCAATAAAAATTTGTTCGATTGTAAGTCGCGTTTGTTTTATGATTTTGGTTATCGTTCGCCAGTGCGCTGAGAGAATCAGTGCTAAGTGTGGGTGGAATTGGCAAAGGAGCCGAGGTTTCACGTTTTACTACTTAGTTACCCTTTGCTAATATAAATTCTTTACCTTACAGTTAATTAGGTTGACTTCTTGGTTAACGCTTGAATTCTTTGCTGTCGTTCCCTTGCAGGCAGCTTTGGTCTTTGGTTGCTCTGCCATCGTGTTTGCTTGCTCCGCGATCGTGTTTGCTTGCTGACAATAACTAGTCCATTTTGCCTCCTCTGAAATTCTGTCCACAGTGTATTTCATGGGCGCTCGCCCAAGATGAAATTTCTGCTTTCTTCCGGTCTTCAACTTTCAAACTTTATGTATATGATCTCATACAAGATCATATACATAAAGTTTGAAAGTTTAAGAAGATCTTATATGATGAGATACACTGACAAATTTTCGTTTTCTAATAAGCTTTTTATAATTTCGATATTGAAGAATTCACATGCGTGTTGACAGTTTCAACTTCCAAACGTCAATCTACACCCGACTTGAAGATTGAAAGGCTTCCGATTCTTATGTATAAAATGACCAAAGACTTCGCTGACACGACTATCCTGTTTGTTGTAATTGCTTTAGACGTGAACATCTCGGCTGCCACCGCCATCTTCTAGATCTAAAATCCTAACCCTAAGTCCTACATCTTACTGCTAAATGTTACCATTTTACCTAAGATTGAAAAGAAAATATGAGGGGTTATATAGTATGCACAGTAAAGTTTCTAATAAAAAATATTTATTCTAAAATTTAACTTTAGTCTATTATCAGTGAAGTTGGAGTCAGCACCGCGCATTTTGCGGTCGTACCTGGTGCATCATTGCTCGCGGTTCAATAAGGCCGGGTGCCGATGATCAGTGACTGACCTCCAAGGAGCCGTCAATTCTCGGTCCTAGGTGGCAGTCTCACAAGGTGCTAAAAAATATTGAGGTGTTAAAATCCCTTGTGTAAGTGAACGAAATAAGAGGTCATCATACAAAAAAATTAAATGCATGTTACAGCCAAATATATTAACACAATGTGAATTTCAAAAATAAAAATTGCTAATATTTATTATTTCTAGGCTGACAATTCGTCGTCAATATTTAATTTGGATAATATTTAACGTGTACGCAATTCAAATATTCGCGGACAAGTTGGCCTCGCAAAGAAATAAATCAACAAAATAGATTCCTCGCAATAAATTTGAAATTTCTGCAAGGCAATTGAATTGATTGCGTCAGGGATTTAAATTTCAAAAAGAAAAAAAAATCTTTTCTCAATTATGAATATTCGCCAATATTCAAAATATATCTAATGCGGTATCTGCACGATTATCATTCAGCAGATAAAGTTCGCTGTCTTGGACGTTTCCAATTCCATAAATAATCAAAAAACTGTAGGCACACACCTGACACTTTCTATAACAAACATAAATTAATCCACCCATTAGTGGAACGTCTCCATTAGCATGGATCACCCCGCAGGCAATTGTAAGTGTATGTATAGTATATACTCGCGTATTTATACAATCTTCCCATGCAACAGCAATTCATATTTTGAAAGCCATCCGTAGGATTTTCCGATATCAATCTTCTTCCACGGTTCCCTCGTTTAATCGCGCGTTTATGCATCAAATGAATTCGAAAATATCGAAAACGTCACGCGCCACATTAAGACGAGCTCGGTGGATAGTTATTCATATTTTTAAATTATTTTCTCACTCCATCTACAATATATTTAATATTTTCCCGCGAGTCCTTAATAATGATGAAGCATTCTGTCGCGCGGGTAGTGTGGCTGTTTGATTTTTTCCCTCCCATTGCATCGCGGCTGGCGTTTCGTTTGAAAATAAATGTTTGGAAATCGGATCAAGTGAAAGGGATACTGGGGAGCATGATGGGCTTAGAATAGCCAGAAGCTAATGCAGCACAAAAGCATAACAGCAAGAACAACAACGACAACAAAACAAACGAAATATCTCGAATGGAGGCCAGATGTGTTTCATCCGTCGACATCAGAAAGAAACGAGCACAAGAGATTATAAGCCACTTAACAGATGACAGAATAAACATAATTTAAACTGGCCCAATGTTTGATTAAGGCCTTCCAAAAACGTAGAAATCCGTGCACTTGTACTGTGGTGTTAATGGTTTTTCTGCGCCCAAAAAAGACTCCCTTCGTTGTTAGCGCGGTCTAGGCAGCTCGAATCTAAGCATCCACACGTCATGGTCCGCTAGAAAAGCCTTCGCTGAGTGTAGTGCGTGAAAAATCACTTTGCTGCTATTTTAAATTTTATAATACACATCATAAAATACCGATTATGATTGAGCGCGCAAACGGACGGACAGAGCTTTAATGAGATTTTGAATTATTTATATATCTGTGAAAATCCAGTCTCCGATTATTGGGATTGTGAAAGTCACGCGAACCAGGAATGGCATTGTCTGATTTGTTGGGGTATGAAAAAAATTCGGTTTGCGAGAAATTCGGGTCCACGCCAAGTGCTTTATATCTAAGAAGGAAAAATTGTAGTTCAAAGAAAACTTCCAAGCTGCATCAACAACTTGAGCCTGTTCGGCTGAGGTGGTTCAATAGTCTGCAACAGTGCCTAGCATGCGCCAAAAGGCTTGCCGAGAAAACTGGACAATTTGCAGATAGCGAGTTATAGCTATTAACGCAATGCAGAACCTGCTGCACAAACGCGTTACACAACGCATCTGTCTCCAATGAACGAATGAAAGTACGCAAAGAAATAGAAAACAATCTGATCCACAGTACTCGTACTTAGCAGACTTGAAAACCTCTTGCTTGGCCGGTCGGTCGTCTTCAGCATGACCAGCCCAAACTCCACTCTACGCATCTTAGCCTAATGTATCCTGTTCAGATTAATTCCAACAACTTGCTTCAGTTTTCCTGCAGCCCCTGCCGTCCAAAGCCGCTTGCACTTCACCACTGATAATAGTCAATCAAACTGCAGCTCTAGGTTTTGTCTAAGAAATCCGAACAAATTCTAAGACCAGTGTCGTATTGAAAAACCAGTTGAGCAACTGCACTGGTAAAAGGCAAACCATCTACGACAAAAATATCAAATTGTTATCCAGATTGCCTGACTTGTTGCTATTTGTGTAATCACCTGTTGCACCTTAAAAAAGAAAAGGCGGAACAAGAAGGAAACATGCGTAGCAGCGCACGCAACAACTAGTTATGGATAGATTGATGAGATGGTGAAAAATATGAAATGACTTTGTTGGAGCAGCTTTTCCAAAGCTTGTAGGCTTTTGATTTTTCTTGATTTTTTTTTTTTAATGTCTCTTAGCTAACACGCATGCAACATAGTATTAAACACTAGGAATTCTACACAATATCAGGTTAACACATGCTCTCCCCCTTCCTGAAAATTTCCATACTAACTTCATTGCATAGTGGCATTTTGAGCAAGGATCTCAAAAAAAGAGTCAATTATACTTTTAGAACCGACGAGTATTATGAAAGCGTCCATTTTTACGGTATCGTAAAATAATTTTGCAATACCCTACTGAAATCGCAACCTGTTTCTCGGTAGACTTTTAGCTAAAATGATGGAATTGCAGACGTGAGATCAAAAGCTACAAAAAAAAAAAAACAATTTATAAAGATATAAGGTATTCTCCCAACATTAGGGTGTTACTTCAAAAAAAATGTTGTTGGCAAAGGCAGCCAATAAGGGTATCAAATGCAAGGTCTTGATAAGAACTTTTCAAAACAGGTCTTAAACTACCAGGATTTGCACGGACAGGTGCAGGATTAGGGGAATTGTATGTAAAATCAGCGTCCCCCCGAAGATACCACATTTCTGGGTAGAAATATGTGAAAAAAATCATGGAAGTAGGCCTTTATAGGGTATTAAATGGTCAGGGGGCCGCACTTTGGGTCTACTGGCTCTCCGATGATGGAACTTTCTGCTTCTTCTACGTAGCACTACAGCCCCTCTCGGACCTTCGCTTCCTGTTAATAGCGCCTCCAACTTTCTCGCTCCATTGACCGCGTCCTCTAATTCCGAGCAGCGATGAACTGTCTTCGTCGACCGAGTCAGACCAGCGTTTCCTCGGTTTCCCCACTGGCCGCCGGCCTTCAGTTCTCCCAACGAATACCTTCTTGGGTATCCGTTGTTCGTCCATACGATTCATGTGTCCAGCCCATTGCAGCTTCCGCAGTCCGACAATCGTTAAGACCTCCAGTTCGTCAAAAATTTCATACAGCTTATGGTTGTTTCGAATTCACAATTGGTCCCCGATTATTCGCCTCAAGACCCTTCGCTCAAAGGCGTCCAATATATTTGCGGATGCTTGGGTTACGGTGCATGTTTCACACCCAAAGCATAACACCGGTCTTATCACAGATTTGTATACTTGAAGCTTTGTTTTCCTGTGAATGCAGCTGGTTTTCAAGATCGTCAAAACTGAATAATATATTTTATTTGCGAGCTGTATTCTTCGGCGTATTTCGTCTCTTTCATTACCAGTTCTCGTTATCGTGGAGCCTAAATATATGAACGCTAACATTTTCGATACTGTATTCGCCAAAGTGTGCATTTGGGCGTTTTTGTTTTATTTTCATTAATTTGTAGCCCTACTAGTTTTGCTTCGCTATCAAGTTTCAGGAAGAGTTCTTTGGCAGTTGTTGGTGACCGTGACAAAATGTTGATTTCTCCGCACAGGCTACTATTTGGCTCGAATTGTATAGTAATATACCTCGTGTATCTATAGGAAGCTTCCTTGTGTCGTACTCCAGAGCCAAATTCAATAGCAATGGGGCGAGCCCATCTCCCTGTTTAGTCCGATATTTGTGTCAAAGGCACCGGCGAGTAGGTTATTGATGCGGCCTTGGGAGGTCGTTCACGTCATTGTTATTTTGATAAGACGGACCAATTTGGCTGGGAAGCCAAAGCAAAGCATTATTTGGTATAGTACGTTACGATCAATACTGTCGTATGCTTGCATAAAGTCAACAAAAATTTGGTAAGAGTCTATGTTGAACTCCCAGCATTTTCAAGTACCTGCTTGACTGTGAACAATTGGTCTATTGTCGATCCACCAGCTCTAAAACCACCTTGATACTCCCCTATAATACTGTTGGTATGTGGTCCAATTTTATTTTCTAAGATCATAGAAAATATTTTATACGCCGTACAAAGTAGTGATATGCCTCTATAATTTTCGCACTGTAGCTTGCACCTTTTTTGTGGATAGGGAATATCATTGATTGGCTCCACTCTTTCGACAGATGTTCTTCTTTCCAAATGTGCTGGATGACTTTGTGAATAGCTTTATGAACACTGCTGCCACCATATTTGATAAATCCCACTGGAATCTCATCGGTGCCCGGCGCATTATTATTCTTTTGGGCTTTGATGCTGGAACACACTTCATCCAGAGTTGGTGGGGCCAACAAATGCTCTCCGCAGCCATCTGTAGGCTCCTATGTTGTGGAGCCGTATGGAGGATTAAGGAGGTTTTTGAAATATGATGCCCATCTTTACTTAATCTTGGTTTCACCAGAGATGATATTGCGGATGTCATCACGACAGAGCGTGGTTTTGGGCTGATAAACACGTTTCAGGCTTTTCACTACTTTGTATGCTTGTCGTGTGTTGTTGCTCGCTAAACTTACATCTTTACTTCGCAATTGGTCGTCATAGTATTTTCTTTTCTAAATCCAAATTATCTTATTCGGTACTCTTCTGAGATTTTCATAGTGTTCTCTCTTCGTGCTGGTTTTCCTACCAACGTATTCTTTGTACACCTGATCCTTTCCGTCCAACGCATTCTGGCACTCATCGTCGAACCAATCATTTCTCTTGCGCCGGGCTTGATGTCCGATCGTCTGTTCTGCCACGGTCTTAGTAGCCGCTTTCACTTCCATCCAGAGCTCATTGCTTGTCTTTAACGATGTGTCTGATAGTTAGGCGACAGACGCCTTTTGGAGCCTTTTGATGTCAAATTTTTGTAGCGGGTTGGTCTTCGCTGAATATGCTTTTGACATACGAAATCGATAGGTTAATTTGACCAAGTAATGATCTGAGTTACAATTGGCTCTTCGGTATGTACGGACATCCAGTATGCTCGATGCCTATAGTTGTTGGATCAGAACATGATCGATCTGGTTTTGTGTGTTGCCATCCAGTGATACCCAGGTCATTTTATCAATGCGTCGATGTGGGAAACAAGTCAAACGTATAACTAAATTTCTGCTACATGCAAAGTCAATCAGGCGCTGGCTGTTGTCATTTGTTCAATTGTCGAGGCCTTACCCTCGAGTCGTTCCCCGATGAGATAGATCATTGCTAACCTTTGCATTGAAATTACTCAGAATTATTTTTATTTCATTTGAAGGCAATGAATCGACTAGTATTTTCAGGTGATTGTTGCCAGTTTCCTTCAATTCTTATGCCTTTTCTTCGGTCGGGGTGCAAACACTAATCAGCCAGATTGTGAAGAATTTCGCTTGCATACGGATCGCACACAACCGTTCATTGACTGTCTTAAAATCAATAACGTGCGATTTGAACTGGCTTCCGCAATGAAGGCCATTTCGAATTTTCATTTTCCATTAGACTTTCCGATTTTGGATATTGTTTGCGATCTCATGTCTTGAATGTCGTTTCCAGTCCAATTCGTTTCTTGGATTGCCAGATCGTAATTGAATTGACTGGCCTGTTGTAAAAATTTCTCAATAGCGCCAGGGTAATTGAGTGGTCTAACATTACAGGATCCAATGCCATAGTCCTTTTATCGTTTGCGAGGTCGTTGCCGTGATTCCAATCCATCCTTAGGCCCATCTGCAGGTTTCGAAACATTTTTAGGTTTTCCAGGGACCGTGAGTTAGTCCGTGGCCCAACCTCCATTCCGGTGGCATGGTTGTTACGTCGATTCCATTATCAGGCGCGGGAAATTCGCCTTCACACTCTTACGTCCCCACAAAGGAGATGTAAGTATTATTTAGTAGCAGAGCCATAGATGTATTTACAGTTCTAAGCATTTCTCGGAATTTAATGTTCCATTATTGGGGACCCAGTAAACCCAATGTGCGACCCCGAGAGCATTTACTACCATTTCATTCGGGGGTTTGGGATGAGGAATCATGGAAGCTATGGGTTGTGGAGACAAGGGCTTCCCTCCTCCTTTTTAAAACGGGCTTGAGACCGTCTGTGTGTTGATAGGGATTTAAGTGCCGAGAATTCGTGTGGGGCTTTCTGTCCCTCATCGAACGCGTCCTAAGATGGCGGAAAGAGCGTGCCCTAACTGGCTAGCCAGCGGGTAGGTGGGAAATAAAATACAACTCGCGAACCAAAAAGAGACATAGTCGAAGCGCTGAAAATGCGCCACTTAGTATTTATTTATCATGGAACCAGGACAAAAGCCTCGGATCGGATAAACGGCAACGACTATCGCAATGTTGGAAGGACTATTTTTTGGAACTTGCAATTTTAGATCATTGACTGGACCAGGTGCACTACAACAGCTTCGGAATGAAATGATAAAATATCGAATCAACATCTCACCGTGAAAGAAAACAGGTTGCTTGATGAAGATGCAATTGGCATGCAATTGCACACCGTGCTTGAAAGTGGACAATCGCCAGGAAGCCATCAGTTTGGAGTAGCTTTCACTGTTGACAGCACAATTAAACAAATTATCACCGATTTCAAGCAAGTTAATGAAAAGATCTGAGCAATTCGTATTAACAGCAAATTCTTTATTATCTGGCTGGTCAACTGGCACGCACCTACGGTAGACAAGGAGGAAGCGATTAAGGGCGAACTTTACCGCATCCTGAAACATACCGTCGATTCATTGCCGTCAAACGACATTAAAATCATTCAGGGTGACTTGAACACAAAAATCGGCCAAGAAACTGCGCACAGAGGAGCGACCAAAGGACGTAGCCTTCATGTGGAGACAAACGACAACAGACAACGCCTGACAGACTTCCCAGATCGACATGTACTCATTCAAAAACGAGCGGCCACTAGCATTCTCGACACGTGCTCATTCCGTGGCAGTATCTTATAAGGATCAAGCTCCGATGCCGAATCTTTGAGAGTTGTAAACAAGGAAGATGAGTTACCGCAAGATATCAACAGCACGAGCTAAATGATAGCTTTGTAGCATTCAGATACATGTCAGTACTGGAAAGTCGCATCAACATATCCTCGCAGTCGGGAGAAAGTGGTTGTGACATTAAAACCATGTAGAAGTTAGTAAGAGATGCGGTAACAGAAGGAGCGGAAGAGGGCTTGGAGCACCGGCCAAAGGAAAGTAAGAACGACAGGTACAACGAAGAATGCGAGGAAGTAGTTAAAAAAAGAACCAGGCCTAAAAAGAATACTGTTACGTTTCTACAATCGATTCTAGCGTAGGGCCTTAGGGTTTCGGCTAACCCGTGGAGACAGGGTTGGCTCGCACCATTCGGCATCCCTTAAAATGTCACCAAGAGTTAATTGGCGAGCTTGAGGCTCCTAGGAACGTTTGGTATACTTTGGAGGAAACAAATTCGTGCCACACGCTATGACTATACCTATTTCCCTAAACTTAAACGATCAATAATCTATATTGTCGCGTGTTTTGGTTCGTGGCCAATAATTTTAATGTTCCGGGAAAGTGAAAACGCAATGTCTTTTTTAATTAAGTTTAAAAGAGTTTATTTGAAAGAATGCACAATTATTAATTTCACTATTAAAAGTCTAACTTCCACTTGTCAATAAATTTCTATTGCAATTGTCTTCTAAAATCACTTCACAATCGATCAACCAATATCGCCTTTACCTCGCGCTCCACTCTATCGCAGTTTTTACTATCGCGGTTGTAACGAATGATCCCTTCATTCATTTAGCTCGCCTTTATATAGGGTATCTAGCAATTCAACCCATTTCTTGTACATTGTCGAATGTTCTGCCGAGAGGTACCTAGTATATTCGAGCAGCTTAATGAATGGAGTGACGTCACTTTCAGATGTTGATCATGCTTGGTGGGTTTTCGATTACATTCGCTTGTTGATCATTACGTTCTTAATGGTTGTGAAAACAATTGCTACAGTAGCTCTCAAAATTATTTGTACATGTAACAATATGAATTTGATCCCAACTGGTAATTATTCTTTCCGTGCACACAAATTGATTTTCCCCGCACTGTATAAACCCAACTGCCCACACTTCAACAAAAACTACTCCTCACTCACCCACGCAATAAAGGCCTTCACCCTTCGGAAACTCCGTCGGGAAGACTTTTTATCACCCAAGTCGTGTTTTAATTTTGATCCTTCCGATAACCACTCCACACGCGATCAAACTACTGGCTGAAACAATGATTAAATGCCAAATAAAAAATAATTTAATTTAGATGTGGAAATTTTACTAAAATCCCAATCTATCAGCAAAATAATACAATAGTTCACAAATTTAAGAATTTCTTTTAACTAACGTTGGGGTTATTATTATTGTTCAAATCGCACTATATTTGGTCTTTGACGCCTTTCAATTCTTCCGCTTCTTCCACACTTTTGTAGTTCCGATAAAAATTCTTCTTAGCTAATCCACACGCTGTTTTTGCTAATCCGACGCAGTCCGTCTACTTGAATAAAAAAACAAACGAAAGAGGAAAATGCCGATTGTTGTTCACGTCAAGAAAAGATAAAATGCCTTCCTGCAACAAAAGAGACTTCTTGGACCGTCATTGGCTCTTTTATCACTTCTGCCAGCAAAGGATCTATTCTTGAGGTGAGGAACCCAGGTTGAAGGCCACAACAATCAACACGGCTGCTCAACCTTGCACCCTTTTCCAATATTCAAATCAAGTTTTCGGTGGTCATCTTCGCAAACTGAAACAAAAATTTGGTACTACGAAGGATAGTAAACTGAAGGACGAACGTAGTGCTATCTACAGAACCACCTGCCCCTTGTGTGCAATAATGTGCGTGGGTCAAACAAAAAGTTGGTTTAAACGCGGTTTCACGAGCACATCAGGGAAGCAGAAACAGGAGCAAAAAAAGAAGGTAGATACGAGAAAAAACCAACGGTAGACAGGTACACCCTGGAGAGTACCCACCATATAGAATGGAACAACGTGCAGATCCTGGAAGACATCAACGATTGGAAAATGTTGAATGCAGTGGAAAGCCTTTGGATAGCAAGGACACTCGAATATCAGTGACTCAATACGGACCTGGATAATGCGTACAGCAGTTTAATCGATACAATCTGTTGAACGTGTTGAACTACAATGTCATTAAAAAATATATTTTACGATAGGCCGAAGGATATTTGCGTGGAGGAGGATTCAATAGCGTTAAAAAAGAATCACGATCTGAGCAATCCATAATTAGTCTTTGTAATTAGCCTTTCTAATCAGTCTTTGGAACATTTACGTTTGAAATATGCTTAAAACAATCTTGTATAAGTAAAAGATCTTTAAGGATTAGGTTTCAGTAATCACGGCACGTATGAAGGAAGCTACTTGTTTCCAAAACATACCTGTATGTTTGCGCCATAAATTCTCAATAAAGTTAACGTTTTTAAGGAAAATTAAAGGATTTTGATTGTGATTAGTCCAAACGTTAAAAAAGCATCTGACAATTCGATTTTAAAATTAAAGTTATGCACGGTATCGTCCTGATTCCCGATGGAGACATCGCCTGGGGAATGTTCGAGGCCACCTATATTAGCTGAGGAACCGGTAGGCAGTGAATTAAAAATGTTTAGTACATAATGCGTTTGTTTTTTTATAACTCGACACATTCGTATGAGGATCGTTCTTCTTCACGCTTGTCCGGTTGATGCATTTTGTGAGAAGTTTATCTTTATTGCTAGATTTTTGTGCATTGGGCTATAAATTCGCTGAACGAGGCACGACTTGGGCAGTATTTTGTATCTGATAGCCAATGCGATCATCATTATCGTCACCGTATGAACTTGGATTGTGGTATTTATACTTTTCTTTCTCAGAGCTGTCCTCATCGTCGTGAGCCGATTCACTTAAATCTTTGGCATCTGGGAGGTGTTGAAGGTCCTTTAGTAGCCCATACTGGATTAGGAGAGGTTTGAGGGATTCATCAATTTAGATTTGATCATTTTCATCACAACGATAGAACAACCTGGGCAATTTCCCTCCAATAACTTGATCGTTTCCGTACCTTGTAATTTTGACCAAGAGCGACTAAGGCGATGTCGGTTTGCTCAGACGGAGCTCTGGAGCTCCAACAGTGTGTTACGTTATGAGTAACGACACGGGTTGTCATAAAATGAGTGCCGAAATTCAAGTTGTTGAAAGTGGTACATCGCAGATTTATACTTTGAATGGTTGCGCTTCTCTAGCTCCGACAGTTTTGAGTTTAAGATTCAGTGGCGATGAGTTGATTTGAAAAGCTGCCGTTTACTCCTTCATTTTGACCCCTGAACCTAACATTCCTTATTTCTAGCGATAACATTACTTACAAAAGCAATGAGTTTACTTGACTAATTAATCCTCCTTACTTCTTCTTCAGCGCGTGGAGTGGTTTCTTAACATTATTCAAATTAAAATGTGAGTGAATTCCAAGAGTAGTATCCGGTTATTTTTTTTAATTTCATGACAATACATCCAGCGACCAACTCGGACCAAAGAAGAGAAACACAACACTCTCGGGCGACAGGCTAAAAAAGTGTGCCCAAGAAAGAGACGACTGACCATCAACACCAAGGTCGAACAGTTCAACGAGAACATGACCCCCCATAAAGTCTGATCAACGTATGCGTCTATTGAACAACTAAGAGACAGTTCAATCCACAAGCAAGTCTTTGAAAAAGTACACAAGAGCAATGATAGGTAGCCTAGTCGAAATTAATAACAGATGGCTGCAATATTTCGAGAAGCTATTAACGGCGTTCCCAGCAACGACTGAAGCTGTGGACATTCCAAGAACAGAGTTAAGGGTCACAGTTTTACTACCAACCAGAGAAAAAGTACAGGCTGTAGTGCGTTACCTCAGAAAAAATAAAGCTCGTGGAAAAGATGGAATCTTAAAAGAGCTGCTTCAGAGCAGTGGTGCCGACGTAAGTAACCTTCTGCATCGACTTATATGGAGAATATGATCAGAGGAGCAGTTATCTGAGAACTGGCGCAAAAGTACAGTATGTTCTGTATACAAAAAGGGGCTAATTTAAGGTGGGAAAATTAAAGAGATACCGCTCTACTGTGTACGTCTTATAAATTGCTTTTCAAATGCAAAGAACGAACATTAAAGCCCTACTATGAAAGTATTATAGGAGAGTATCAGGGAGGCTTTCGAAGTGGATGGTCTATAATAGACTAAATATTCTCGGTTAAGCAGATGCTCGAAAATTGCTAGGAATATAAACTTGATATGCATCAACTCTTTATAGACTTCAAGCGAGCATATGAGAGTGTTGACAGAAATGCACTCCGCAAAATAACGCTTGACTTTGGCATCCCAACAAAGCTAGTCTGCATGTTCAATGTTACGATGTCAAATACAGAGTCACAGGTTAAAGTAAATGGCGAGTTTACAAACAGCTTCACAACGGAATCAGATTTAACGACGGGAGGAGCTTGCCCCAATGCTTTTGAGTATTGCGCTGAAGCACGTCATCGGGAAAACATCAGCTGAAACCTTGGGTACACTAATGTTTAAGCCCACACAATTAGTAGCATATGCTGATGATGTTAATATTATGGCACGATCAATCTCAGATGGTACAGGAGCATTTTTAAGACTATAATCTGAAGCAAACTGAATTGGCATAGGACTTAATGAAATTAAAACTATTTTATAACCCTAACGAGAACAAAACCTGATCATAGGAGACTACAACCTTAAAAGTGTGGATGGTTTCATCTACCTTGGAGCCAACTTGAATCGAAGATATGGCGGAAGGAATAAAATTGGACACCTTATAAGCACTGTAAATAAAGCGTATGCCTCTGTCTTTCCCGTTTTAAGGTCCAGAATTGTGCACAGGCAAAATAAACTCCGTATTCACAAGTCGCTACTCAAACTCGTGCTGTTATATGGAAGTGAAACATGGACCCTGACGAGCGAATCCGAAAAAGCAGCGGACATATCTGAACGCAAAGTGCTCTGAAAAATCTAGGGCCGGGTTAAACAAAGAACAGAGTGTAGACTACGTTACAACGATGAGTTGTATGAACTTTTTGACGATTAACCTACATCTGCCTGCGTAAAGGTATGCAATTTACAATGGGCGGGCAATGTAGAAAGAATGGAGGGAAACTGGCTACTCAAAGGTACATTAACAGGTAGAGCACGATGTAAACGTCCAGCGAAAAAATCGAGGGCTCGATGGGAAGACACAATAGAAGCTGAAGCTGATCACTGCTGGAAGTGAACAACTAGCGGACAAAATCACGGAAGCGTAATGATTCGAGGTGATTAATCATGGAGGCCAAGGCTCGGCTTGAGCTGTCGCCTCATAGATGATGATAATAGGGTGAATGTAGCTTTACAGTCAAAAAGCGTTCATATCGACAAAGTCCACGAACTAATCAGGGAATTAACAAGACAGATTCAGAATATTCGCGAGACTGTGGATCATGTTTTCGAAAAGACAAAAAACGTTTATCAAGAATGTGATATCAGAGACGATTTTCCGTAAAATCGAATAAAAAGACATGACGTAAGTCAAGTTAAGTCAAAAGCACATAAAACATGCGTAATTTTTACTAGGTATACTATTGTGCTACGTGAGAGACTGAATGACTGCTTGCAGGTTTAGCCTGGCATTGGGAAAAAGTCGTAGTGATCATCCTACCTCAAAAAAGAGTCCTCAGAGTAAGGACTATTAGTTCCGGAAATTATTTATTAAATCCAAACTGGCAGCGAAATACCTAGGCATCCCAATAGATCTCATTGAATCGGGCAACAGCATAAAGTTGTAATATGCGTAATAGTAATCCATCGATTGATGACTAAAATATCAAGACGACAACTCTACGATAGCTCTGGATGAGAGCTATGGGAGAACGCTCTTAGCAAGGAGCCGAAAACGGTTGGCAAAGGTGCTGAAAAAAGAGGCACCTTGGATTGCAACCGCATATCGAATACTTTTCGGATCAGCGGTGTTTGCGAGAAACTTGACAGAAACCGCAGAAATATATACGAGTATTTACATAGAAATAAAGGGAACAGTAGAGATATTGCTAGGGTGAAAGGTTACGCTATCTCAGCGGTTGGCGACAATTCTGGGAGAATGACATAAAGAGGAGGTGGATGACGTAGCTTATCCAACACCTAGGGCCATGGCTGAATCGAAGGCATGGTGGGACTGACTTTTGTCTGACCCAGCTTTTGAGCGGGCATGGATGTTTCCGTTCTTACATGCTTGGTTAATCTCCTGACTGCATGTTCTGTATAGGAGAGATACATACCGCCTACCACACCTTCCTTATCTGGAAAAGATGGGATAAGCTGCAGTGCGATCTGTCTATTGAACTTGGAGGGCTGCCCCTGGAAATTGTAATGGGAGAAATGCTTAGATTACTTGACATATGAAACAATTGGCATATGATGTTCATGTTCTCCTGATAGATAAAAAGGAAGATGTCGTCGTAGGGGGGGTATTTTCCCAGCAACTTCTCTTTTCGCTGGACAGGAGGCTCATCTCACCAGAAAGCACCTCACGGTATGGGGAAACGAGCCCCTTGTACGTAGTTATGTGTTAAACGGTTCCAGAATTTGTTCTCAAGTTAACAGAAGAGGTGTTTAGTGGGTGTGCAGGAGAAGTGCATCGTTAAAACTCACGCACTTTGGGCGTAAACAGCCTTTACTTTCCTGCCACAAAAAAGGTCAAATCAGATTTCAGGATATTCTTTTCCAGCGGGAAGGTAAAGGAAAAAAAACCACCAGAAAATCAGTTTAGCCATCAAATATGCAGACGTGGTTTCAGTAGCGGTCTCATTTAATGATCCCAACGAATTTATACCATTAAAGAAGTCAAATGCTCGAGTACTTTTCTACTCACAGAAATTTTACTATCGCTAGACGTGTGAGGACATTGCGAAGAAAGTTGTACAATCTGAGTGAAACTGAGCTTCCTCTATGCCAGTTTTCGTCAAAAGCAATCGTTTCTATAGCTCACGTAAATTTTAGGGAAACGATTTTGAGAGCATTACTTAAAACGTAGTAGGTAAAAATCACAGTATATTCATACAGTATCCACACTTTGCAATCATCATATACTGCCAACATTTAAAAATTTCTCACACTAACGAAGCGCAAAAAAAATTGCCGATGCCATGATTTCAAATTTTGAAAATTTTGAGGGGATTTCAATTTTCGGGGTTTTGTACTACTTACAAATCCCTATTGAAATAGATTTAGTCTCTTCGGTTATCTGCGCGTCCGACGTCACATTATTTTTTAAGTATCTATAGGAGCTACAAACACTAAACTTGATAGCTAGGTTAAAAGTAATGACTCCGTGAAAGTTTGAGTATCAATATATTCAAAGGTTTTTGAAAGAGGGTCCCCGATAACGGAAGGGAAGCCTTATACATTTTTTTTTGGCAGAAGATAGTTGTGTGAGAGAAAGATAGCTTTGTATAACTGATCTTTGAGCAGTAGAGTGTGCAAAAATTGCTGCGTCCCCCTCGTGCTAGGGCACGTTTGATCCGCCAAATCTGAAAAAAAATCATCGAGTTAGATCTTAATGAAGATAACAACAAAAATAACCTTTTAAGTCGAAATTTGCTGAATTTGGTTAATGAGAGTATGATTTCAAAAATCTCTGGAAAATTCAATATTTCAGAAGCCTTACAAAAGTCTTCGTCTTCTCTGTGGTGGAGACATTAACAGATTTAAGTCCAATTGATCATCTGTTTTTTTTTTTTGGTGATAAATGTGACTATTTTTAATCCGTGTGTCCTATAAATTCTTTCCCAAAATGGCGATTTCAAATCCGCAATCCTTTGTCAGTTGCTACATGCTATGTTCCAAAACGCAATAATAATAATATTCCCATTGATGCAATTGCAGAGGTAGTGAGCACGGTCCCAAAGGGAGAGGCATATAGCCGCACCAAGCGACAGATCGTTCTGTTTGGTGACACTTGACATTAGGAACGTATTCAACTCCACTGGGTGAGTGGATGTTCTGGATGCGCTAGGAAACCCTTTTCAAGCTCCAGAATATCTTATGCGGCTTCTGAGGACCTTAGCCTGGTTCATGACACGACACAGGGCCAGCCAAGGAACCTTGTTTGAGACCTGTGCAACCATTTCATTAGGGAGATGTACTGAAACCGCACTGGGGATTGTATTTTCGTATCTGAAGGTCTCTAGTTCGGTGGTGAGATATATTAAAGGCGTGTTACCTATCGCCCTCCTTACTAGAGAGCACCGCGCTATTTACCTGCGATTGCCCATGAGGAGAGACAACGTTTACTCAATGATTGGTGGCAGTCTTGGGGAATTGCATGAAGAAAAGGTGGACTGCGCGACTCATCCTGAATGTGAGACCCTGGATAAATCGAAGGCATGGTGAAACTGATGTCTATCTAACCCAGCTTCTGAGCGGGCACGGGTGTTTTCAGTCTTCCCTGTACAAGATTGGTAAGTCACAGTCTCCCGACTGTATATTTTGCTTAGGAGAGATAGACGATGCCTGCCACACATTTTTTGCGTGCAAAAAATGGGACAAGCTGCGACGGAACCTCAGCAGAGAGACGTAAGAGCCCACCCCAGATAGTATAGTCACAGTGATGCTTGGATCGGATGACAAATGGAACCATGTAGCACATTATGTTTGGGCAGTCCTAAAAGATCTTACAGCAGCCGGGGACGTGGGGGATGACAAGAGCGGTATAAAGTGGGTAGTCTTGTTGCTCGTGAGTATGGGAGCCCCACATTCAGTTCGTAAATGAATGCCATTTACCTTCTAACCCCAGAAAAACTGTACTGTAGACCAGGTTTCATTTTAATTATTGGCACCTTCCTGTCACAATTACTGTCCTTCTATAATTGTCCCAGATTATTCATTCATTTGAATAAAGTTGCTCTCTCTTTTGTAGGCCTGATTGAAATGTTAAAAAAGTTGTAGCATAGCGAGTGTCTATGAAAGTTGCTTGCAAAGAACCTTTCGGAAAATGAATAAATGCAGCGCCATTAATAAACCCTACTCCTAATTTTTTTTATAACAGAGCTCAATAACCACAATCTGCTACCACTAACCATTACAAAACCCAGAAAAATCTTTATCCAACTTATACTTGGGCCTTACCTACATTCATTTATAAAATCTCATCCTTAAATCATTGAAAACCCAACATTGTTCCTCCCTCAATCTTTGATGACCATTCATAATCGCACAATAAAATTATCCTCTACTTTAATCCCAATTACATACCATGGGGCAATTCAAACTGAATTTCCAATGAACAAACATATGTGTAAATAAATGATTATTTTTGACGACTTAATTTTATAGGCTTGCATGCAAGGGTAAATTTAATGCATTTCTCCTTTCCCTTCCATTAGCAATCGCCGCGCATCTGAAATACTAACAAGACAACTATAAGCATGCCGTTCTACCCTTTCGCTGACAATTATTTTAGAGAAAGTATTTTTTTCTTGAAAATTAACATAATATAAAAACAAGGGGTTGAAGTTCAAAAGGACTCAAAAGAAAGAAAGGAAGGAGGGATCATTGTTGGGAAAGGGGCAAGTTATTGTTTGTTTGTTTAGTTCACAATGAAAGCAGAAGATTTGAGGACTATACGATTCGCTTAAGGGGGTAGCAAATAAGATTTAAATTGATACATCAGTAAGAATATTACAAAAATTGACACAGTTTGAACTTTTTCTAATTTGGCGGACTATAATATTAATTCTCTTTTTAATTGTAGTAAGGTGTAAAATCCGAAGAAGAAAAGATGAATTCGAGGACAATTTTTAAACTTAAACGCGGTTATGTCAAAGCTTAAGTCTTAAATTGCTGACTCAAATGATACGAATGATATGAAACGGATCGCATTTCGTAGCTAATTGTTTTGAGTGAATTTTAATTGTGTTTAAATTGAGCTTGATTTTAAAGAATATTGAAATTCCAAATTTGTGAACTAATATATTCTGGTTCATTTTATTAAGAAGACAAATTTGCTTCGGATCAGTTTCATAAAAACATTAGTTCAGCAAGGATAATTTATAAAAGATACGATTGTCACTGTAATAGTGTTGTAGCATCAATGTTTTGATCAGTGCGAAATTAAAAACTTGCGTCACGCACTTCTTCCTACATGATTCTTAATAAAAAATGATTAAAACCTATTTGAAGAACTTTACTGAAATCAACTAAAATATCCAATAATTTGAAAAATTTCGAACGTAATATGGAATATATGTTAAAAATTCCTCAAAAGTAATCATCCCTGTACGCACATCTACGGAAAGTTTTCCGGATCGAGAAAAACTAGTTGAACAGGACAGTAGCAACGAAAAGTACAAAATCAGAAAGCTACCTCGCAACAACTGGTGGGCAATGGAAGATAGACACATACGAGTACGCACATGTGTTCATCTATCAATGCAACAGGTTTCCAGATCATATCTGAAAACTTTATCATGGAATTGCCGATGTAAACAACAGGTTGACTACAGTAGGAAAATAGATGAAACTTAATAAATATTGTAACTGAACGCGAAGGGAAATGATTCATTTCGATTTATTACCAAGAAGGCGATGGAAAGATCAATATGCACTAAAGGCTTAGTATCGATGTTTGCGGCAATGAAAAAATGTTAAATTCTGCAAGGTTTACTGTCAGTAGGTGCGTTTAATAATACAACTCTAATAGTTCGTATTACTCTGACTATTCCTCCCATCATTGATCGCTAACGTCTTCAGATTCTAGCAATTTAAAATTTAATTTGACATGTTCAAAAATAATGGAAATATTTTCGTTTACGCTAATAAATTGGATATCTTTTAACATCACAAAGTTAAAATCAAACGTTTCCAGTAATTAGGGCTGCTGCTCTCACCTGCAGTAGATCAGTTTCAAATGTTAAGGCTGAGGACTTATGTCAAAAGAACTCTGCTAGGGCGGTTGGTCCAGGTGTTCTGATGATATTTTTCGTGCAGGAGAAAACGATGGCGCCAGCCATACATTTGGTCATATGAATATTCGAATTAGCTTTGAAAAATGTGTTTTCTGACCTATTTAATTGTTTCAGAAAAATCTGAGCCGTCAATCTGGTTTGGTTCTTTACCTTGTTTTTCATTTAACATTCAATTCAATCGCATGATCTTCTATACAATTTAAATTAAGAGAATAATCGTTTAATGTGGATATTTTATTGGTTCGTCGAGCTGGATTGGTTGCATATTACGACAAAACGGACATTTTCATTTTGTGTGGAGAATCATGTCTGGAAATCTCGACACATTCATAGCTCAAAAAGCATTCTCAGCGGTTCTGTCAACCGCTTTCTGCTCAACTAAAAGAAATGTCCAAGGACGAACTTCACGTTGGTATATAAAGGGTCGTCTGGAGAGGCTCACGGCTTCACGGGAAAAATATCAGGGCTTCCATAATCAAATCATTTTGGCAGCCGCCAATGCAAGTTACCGATGCCATTACAAAAATGAGCGCAACGGGCCCAGGCGTATCTAATGGACCCCAATCCGAGCTAGCCATACCCACCATACCTTTCTTACATTTTTCTACCACCAAGAAAATAATGAAGTTGTCACATTACGAAAAGAAAATCATGAGCTAGGGCTACGGCTACAGTCCTTCAAAGATCTATTCAAAAAACGGATGGAAATTCAAGGCCCGCAACCGCAAAAGCAAAGAAATAAAGGTGGAAAAAATTGAAAACAAACGCTCTCAGGAAAAATGCTAAATGCCGGAGGCATTAACGACAACCAAAACTATTATGCAGGACTGGACGGATTGCAAGAACTAATGGAAATTGAAGAAAGTATCGAAAGTATTTTAATGAAGAAAATGATATAAATTTTATTTAGTATTCAATAAATAAGAAGAAGAAACCAACTCGCAGTTTTGCTGGTTTCTCTGAAACCGCCAACAAGGCAGAAAGAGCTCCGCCAATCAATGTATTCGGACGAAGTGGAAGAGATATGGTTCGGCGATTGGCAGCCAAAAATAAATTAAGTGATTTCGAAATCAAAAGATTTAATGCAGAAAACTTAGCTTTGAAAATGAAATCACTGGTTGATTTCAAGCCAGCCAGAGATGCGCTAAATTCTGGGGGGGGGGGGGGTTCCACACTTCATATATACCCCAAAAAGTAAACAAAAAATTGAGCTGCCGAGAGGATACGGGCGATCTTCTTCACGTGCACAAGGAAACTGCACCAGAAATTGAATTTATTTCTGTCAAAACCTTTGCATTAAGAAGATCGCCCATAGAAAAAAGAAGAATTTACCACTTTACCAGGTACAAATTTCAAACAAAAGCAGTCCAAGTGCCGTTCAACAGATAAGGTTCTTGAATTTCAGAGTGGTGAGGTGGAAACGCCTGTTGAAATGAGAAGACAACCAGTCTTACCGGTGTCAAGGATTTGGTCATTTGGCTATCAATTGCGCCATGCACTATCGGTGCGTAAAATGCAAAAATATTCATGCCCCCGGTGAGTGCAAATTGACTCAGATGAAGCCTAAAGAAAAATTAAACTACCTGCAGTGTATTTGGTCATCCAGAATCATATCGAGGATGTTCCCGATATCAAGTTGCAAAAGTAAAGTTTATTCCAAAACAAATACAAGAATACCGCAGTGTGATAACTTCCAACTTCATCAAGCCCGGGGTATTATTTGTACTTGCCGCAAGACGACCAGCAGATAATGCTGTAAATAATCTAAATAAAGTAAGTAGCAATAAGAAGCTGCTTCTTAACGTTCACTAACAATTTAATTCTTCATCGGAGAGAATCAGCAAACAAGATACAAAATTTATATTTATTTTTCAGCGTTTAAATCTTTCAAATGCCTCAAAATAACTTGTCATCCAGTCACATTCCCATGGATAAGCTTCATCTCATCTTGATCAAAGTCAATTCAATTGTTTCTCTACATTGACGCGACTATCTCCTTGAATTTATTGCTAAGCAAAAGCCTGACATCATGTTTCTCATTGAAACCTACCTCAATTCATGGCACTCCATGACATTCAAAGATTTTGACTTCGTAAGAAATGATAGGTCAAATGGTGATGGGGGAGGCGGCGCTGGGATATTAGTTGGAAGACCAAATTGTATCCAAAATATTGATAAAGTCGAATTCAAAAACTTTGAATTTCTTGAAGTGTCCATTATGGAAATTTCGCTGCGAGGTTGGGATAATCTCTTCGTTACCTCTGCCTGTGCAACTGGTGGAAACGTTCTCAAGTTCAAGGGCGAGCTCAATTCCTTGTTTGAAATACTTGAATTGAACAGGCTGCATACCTCTTATATTTTTGGCGGTGACCTGAATGCCCGGCATACATCATGGCTGAACGCCAACAATGATCCAAGAGGTGCATACCTGAAATCGAGACTAAAAGAAAACCAAATTGAATACAGGTGCAATCTATATGCATCGGAGTTCCCAAAATGCCCGAGGACAAACTCATATTTGGACGTCTACATGGCTGACGCAAAACTTGAATTCAGCTTCAATAGTCCTCAACAGAAACTATAATGGAAATCAATCATCAAAGTTCATACTTCAGGAAAAGGGTCGGCAATCAATAGGTGGAAAACTGAGGCGTATTCTTCCACAGGACACAGATGGCCTTTTCATGAAAGGGAATGGTTTATTGCATAAGAAGTCTGGAGTGAAGGTATCGAATCTTGGAGTACCTGATGATGAGATAAATCTCCTCGATACAGCTGGTATCGAAATTGATAGTACGACTCCGAATAGAAATGGAAACAGGATTATATGCGATGGATCATAAAAACTTAACCTGATCGGAAAACATTTTGAGAGAGGGAGTCAAATATTTTCAGAGGTTGTTGAAGCAAAAGCTTCAAACTTCAAAACAAACTTGAACGGCGAATCAATTCTTCATTTCAATGTAACATTCACATCTGACCTCATACCAAGCTGTCCCATATTCAGCAGGATAAACAACAAGAAATTATGTGGCACTGACGGAATTCTAAATATAGTTCTCAGACATTTGCCTAATGTTGCTATTAGGAATTATTGCATATTGCTCAACAACGCGTTGAGCAATTTATTTTTCCTAAATTAGCGGAGAAAGGCCAAGGTATTTCCGATCTTGAAGAAAGGAGAAGAATCTTCGTGCCCTAAAAATTTTCGCCCGATTAATTTGTTGAGTAAGATCAGCAAGAGGTTTGAAGTTATACTGAACAAAGCATTAAACGCGCGCATTGAGTAATATAAGTTAATGCCGAATTGCCAATTTGGTTTTCATATCAGGTACTCAACCATGCATACGATAGCGAAAGTAACTTCAGAAATCTGTTGGAAACTAAACAAAAGAGAAAAGGTTGGATTATATCTCATTGATATGGAGAAAGCCTTCGATAGGGTGTGGTTAGAAAGACTTATTTTTAAACTACTTCAGGACAGGTTCCTCAGACACCTTGGCGCCGTGCTGTGCAATATGTTATACGGAAAATCATTCGTTGTAATTGACGGAAATATGACAACACTGAGTGACTTCAAGGTCTTAAATGGCCTGCAACAGGGAAGAGTTACTGCACCTCTACTTTCCTCAATATTCATTCGCAAGCTTTTGAACGGCTTTTAACATCTCGCCAAAGGGATCATTGGCTACGTTTGCTGATGATCTGATCATTTATATGGAGGACCGAAAAGCTACAATAGTTCAGAGCAATCTGCAAAAAATACCTAATGATGTGCAGCTCTGCACCAACAATTGGCGAATGAAAATCAGTGCACAGAAGTGCGAAACAATTTTTTTTCAGACAATCCTGCAGGAGGCCAGTTAAGACCTGAAACGTAATTGGAAGGATTTCCACATTATGGCTGGTGGGGATAGTTCAGCACGGGTTCCACATAAATCCTATATTCGATACCTCGGTCTTCATCTCGGTCAGTATCCCTACTATACTGAACATGACAAAATCATACTCAGCAAAGCACAAAAAGTAGTGATAGCCCTTCGAAGCCTTTTTTATTCTAGATACATTGATCAAAAGGGCAAAGTTATCTGTTATAAGAGTCTAGTTAGACCAGTTTTGACATATGGATATCAGATCTGGTACAAACCGAGTGCTAGTACTATGGAAACATTTAGAGTTTTCGAAAGGAAATACTGGTTTGTATAGAAAGCCTGGGACGGATGGAAAACCCTATAATATATATCGAATAGAAGAATTTATCAAACTGCTAAGGTGGCGATGGTCGATATCTTCATATTGAGATTTCTTCGGAATCATACCGCAAGGTCTGTAACTGTGAGCGGAAACCCGAGGAACTCACAGCCGCCCCACCTTACGACGGGTATATTGGGACTTGTCTCGTGATCGGCTTCGTTTCTCCAGAAGCATTCGTGTATTTTGACATGAATCGATATGTTTTTGATTTTGACGGTATCCTAATTATATTGTTCCCATATATAGACAGGCCACCGATAAGAAGATAAGATATTCTCCGAATTTAAGTCCACGGGATCAACAATTCCAATGGACATACTCATTTGCTAGATTCGTTGAGGCTGGTCAAACAGGAACGGAGCAATCTAGGTATTAGTGTCTGAATGACAATGTTTAAATTATTCCTGGTTATTTTTTCTGTTTTTCGTCACTTAGTTCTTGAGTTTCAGCTCATTATTGCTTTATTTAGTGTTGTTGTTGTTTGTTTATTTTAAAATTCGGTATAGGTCTTAATATTTACGATAGGTTTATGTTATGTTTATAACATAAGGTTTAGAGATAAGTTTTAAAATTTATGTTACGGAATACTGTGATAGGATTGTATTAGTATAAGATAACGTTTTTGATTAAATTTGATTAGAATTAGATAACACATTAGGTATAGGATTTTCTCCTTTTTCCTTTTGATACTGTTTTCTGATGAAATGCTTTTTAATTGATAATGTATAAATTTTAATTATTTTTGCTGTTTAGGATTTGCGTTATTTCTTTGAAAATTTATACCGGTTAGTGTTGAATAAAGCGCTTTTGGCTTGACTTGATTCATTAGTGGAAAGCAAATCTTGATTAACTGAAGTACAAAAACTGCACTTACTGAGAAGCTCAGTAACGTGCACTATTTCCGAAACCAGCTTTTTACCAGCGTATATCATGCTGTGCAACCGGTAAGAAAATAAACGTCTGCTCATTAGTGCCCAGTTACTCGTATCTGTGCTTCTTAACGCTGCTACCATGATAAGGGAAAATGCTAATGCTATTCGGGAATGACTAGATTCCACCAATGAATATCTGGCACCGTGGATGTAGAAAAATGGGAAACAGTTATCATACATTAACAGACACAATGCCTCCCATCCGAGAGCCTTAAATTGTGGGGAAAAATCAGTCTTAATCAGTCTTTCGGACTATCTCAAGTCCGTGGGGCCAAAATTTTGACTTAAAGAAGTATCCTAGGAGCACCAAAGCAATCACCAAAACCACTGCTGCAGACATATAACGTGACAAATATAGTGCATTGCGACCATTGCAAACCAAGACCACAGCGTTCTAAAGTGTGCGTTACTAATTGGGCTTCCAGTGACGCATAGGATACTTCACATTCCAATGAAGAGACTTTGCTTTAAATTTCTTGCAGCGGACCAGCAAAGCATTCACTGCCTAAGTAAGCAAGGATGTTTACACTGCGGACGATACCACTCCCTACTGTACGAAACTTCCAGCGCAGGAAACGTAATTAACTCATCTGGCAATCCATCGAACAAATTCAATGTGATTAGCCATAATTCTTCTTCTTTGTAGCACCATAGCCCCTCTCGGCACTTCTCTTCCAGCAGAAAGCGTCTCAAACTATCTCAATCCATTGACCGCATTCTTCAAATTCGAAATCCGAGCAGCGATAAACCGTCTTCGTTGACCGAGTTAGACCAGCATTTCCTATGTTTGCCCATTGGCCTCCGCACTTCAGTCCTCCCAACGAATACCTACTATCTGTCGTTTGCCCATACGATTTACGTGACCAGCATATTGCAGTTTCCGCAGTCTTACAATTGCTGAGACCTCCAACTCGTCAAAAATCATGGTTGCATCAAATTTGCCGTTGGTCTCCATTTAGTTTCACTTCAATTATTTGCCTCAGGACCCGTCTTTCGTAGGCGTTCGATACGCTTGCAGATGCTTGAGTTAGGGTCCATGTTTCACACCCATAGCATAACACAGGTCTTATCACAGATTTTTATACGTAGAGCATTGTTTTTATGTGTTTACAACTGGTCTTCAAGATTGTCAAAACTGAATCAAATATTTTATTTATGAGCTGTATTCTTCGGCGTACTTTATCTCTTTCATTCTCGTTATTTTGGCCCCTAAGTATACGAATTTGCACACATTTTCGATACGCGAAGTCTGATATTTTGGATATTTGAGATATTTTGTCCTGACTACGTCATGAGGTTTGTTATGTTGTTATTGATTTGTAAGCCTACTGATTTTACCTCGCTGTTGAGTTTCAAGAAGAGTTTTTTAACGGTTGTCAAATACCCTGACAAAATGTTAATGTCGTCCGCATAGGTTACTACTTGAGTCGACTTGTATTAGAACCTACTTCTTGTATCAACAGGCAGCTTTCGTACGACGTAATCTAGAGCCAAAATGAATAGCAATAGGGCCACCCTACCTCCTTGCTTTAGTTCGATATTCGCGACAAAGGCCACGGTGAATTGGTTATTGATGCGGACTTGAGAGGTCGTCGACAACATTTTTATGTTGTTAAGATGGACCAATTTGGCTGGGATACTAAGGCAAAGCATTATTTGGTACAGTACGTTACGATCAATACTGTCGTATGCTTGCTTAAACTCAACGAAAATTTAAAGTCCGTCTTTGTTGAACTTCCAGGATTTCTGAAGTACCTGCTTGACTGTAAACAATTGGTCTATCGTCGATCTACGTACTCTAAAACTACCTTGATGCTCTCCAATAATACTTTAGGCGTATGATCCGATTTTATTTTCTAAGATCTTTGATAAATTATGTATGCCGTACAAGTAAGTGTTTTGTGGATAGGAATAAATTTAATTGGCTCCACTCGTCCGAGGTATGTTCTTGCTGCCAAATGTGCTTGATGACTTTGTAGATGGCTTTCTGAACATTGCTGCACCATATTTGATAAGCCCCACTGGAATCTCATTGTTGCCCGGCGTTTTATTTTTCTTTTGGGCTTTGACGGTGGAACAAATTTTATCGAGAGTTGGTGGGGTCAATGGAAGCTCTCAGGGAATATCTATAGGCACCGATGCTCTGGAGCTATGCGGACGATTTGGGAGCTTCTTCAAATATTATGCTCATGATATTGCCGATTCCATCACGGCAGAGCGTGATCTTGGGGTGGTACCCTCATTTCATACTTTTCACTACTTTGTATGCTTGTCAGATTTCAAAATGTCATGAGCCATTGATATCATCATCGGAGCCAATCCAATCATCAAACCAAACATCATCAAACACTCACCTGCATGCCTAATGGCGCAATTGTCAGTCTTGGCTGGATAATAATCATGTCACATCATCATTTTCTCTCTCATCTTAAGTTCATCACTTAATGATCAAACATGAAAGGGAAGACATGCAATAATTTTTAACTCAATTTTGAGTGCAAGACGCAGTCCCATCTGTCACTCCAAAGTTTTCTAAGCTTGAAGAAAATGAGTGTGAAGCATACTTCAAAGCAACACACTTTAGAGATCCACATGGAATCACCCTAACAATGCTTATGCCAGTTTTATTAAACGGCTCATCAATATCTTCTACGAATGAAACGAAGACCTCAAAGGAACCATGACTGTAGAAGGTTATTTGATTAGTTTTTGTGTGAATATAAGCATCCCGGTCACATGATGAGATCAGCTAACATTTCAACATCTGGCTATGGTCACTACTATTAACGTTGCCGTGAACTACTGCGACTAGACAGTGCCAAAACTAAATTAAGAGTTGTGTTTAACGGCTCAAGCACTACATCCTCGGGCTTGCCACTCAATGATCTTATGCACACCGGTGCTAACTTGCAACTCAATATCACCGAAGTTTTCATTCGGATATAGCTTCATCACCTCATATTTGCCATGGACATCACTAAAATATATCGGCAAATCAAAGTTTTGCGAATTTTGTGGATTATTGAGAATCAAGAAGAAATGCCTTATCAACTCACCACTGCTAGTTATGTACCACAAGTAGTCCCATTTCCAGCTCTTCTTCAACTCGTTATTGATGAAGGGCACAGATTTCACCTTGCTGTCCGATCGTTAACATATGGTTGGTACATCGGTGGCATTTTTGGTGGGGCCGACATCATTGAAAAATTTATAGAGGGGGATCAACATTTGCAAGAATTATGCCCTACAAGTACACAGAAATGGCAACAGGATGGAATTATTGTAATTGATGTTTGCAACAGAAAATTCATCAAACTCGGTAGTGCTCGACAATTGTGCAACAAAAGTAATAATAATAATAATCCATCGCACAACAGTCCAAATCCGAACCTTGACGTTGAGATTTATTGTTAGCGTATCTCATTCCATGACCATAATGGAATTCTAGGTGGTAAGGTCAATATCATGCCCAACCATGTGATTATTACCTTATTTTCAATTAGTACCCACCACAGCTGAGTGGGCTGATAGTCACAACGCATCGGAAGCTCATACTCGATGCCACCACGGAGGTTTAAGCTTGGGAGCTGTGGCGCAAACAAAGTACGCCCTAACCCACTGCTCCACACGGACCAAAAATACTTGGATTGAAATGGCTACCGCAAGAAAATCAATGCAATCCGGCCAAAGGTATCACCAAATTGTGCATTTTATCTGAGGTGGCTAGTTATTTGCCCTACCAGATTTCATTTCTCCAGTTATAATCAAGGCCAAGATGCTTTAAAGGAGCTCTGGCATTATAAGCTTGATTAAGATGGTTCTCTACCATCTAATCTTGCTGCTACTCAGTAAGCTATCATAAAAGAAGAGTTCAACAGCCTAGCTAACATAACAAGTGGTTGAAAATTGTTGGAAGTTCAAAAATCCCAATTTGCGGCTTCCTTAATATTTCACAATTGGCTATCGCAGCTTCAGCCTATCTCACTGTCACATCACTGTTCACAGATAAAGTGATATCACTACTTCACGCAAAAACGAAGGCCTCGCCTCTCAAACGGGTAACCATTCCCAAGTTAGAACTGACGGCAGCGCTGATGCCATCAAAATTCATCAAACTTATCCAAGCCACCTTTCAATTGGATATAGAATGTATACATTTGTGGACAGACCTCAATTTGTTCTCACGTGGGTCATTCACCAAATTGGAAGGATTTTGTGAGGAATAGAGTCGAGATATTGTCTCTAATGCACATTGGCGATATGTTTCCGGCTCACGAAATTGAGCGGGTCGTACAACACGGGGGAGCACCACTTCACAATTAAAAGCACATCATGTTTTTTTCTTGAAAAACCGTCTGGCCTTGCTTTGATGTGTGAGCAGACGCGTTTCGACCCTTTTGAGTTATCGTCAATGTCAAAAGGATGTGTGGAAGGAACAACAGCTTTTCAAGAAAAAAGAGAAAATCAACAAAATAATTGACCTATCATCTTTGATTGAGTGGGCCACAATGGCTACATGAAGACATGATGTCATGTCCTCGTCAACTAATGTAACCACTCTAGCAAGCATTTTTGGGGCTCGCCTTGGTGGAGCATCATTGGTCACTTTTTTCAAGATCAGGTTTCATTTGAATTCACTTCGCAGGTATTCCTTACCTATAAGGCTATTACGCATCACGGCTCTCGTTCTTCGAACTCATTGGTTGCTCAAAAGAAAATTAATTCAGAGTCATCACCGTCACTACGGACTATCTAGAACAGGCCGCAGTATTCTGGATTCGTGCAACACAAGTGGCATATTTTGCAATAGAACTTAACACTCTCAACAGAAAATCAACTTTTCTAGATAATCGTCTATTCAACCAGCTCTCAGCACTCATTGATAAATATGAGATTACCGGAGCAGGCGGAAGATTGATTGGTGATTGTGGCTGGAGTAGCAAGAAAATAGTTTTGAGTACACACCAGTCCTGTTGAAGGTAACTTGAACGGGTGCAAACTGAGACCTCATTTCAGTTGGTGAGGGGCGCTGATTGGCATATTATATCAATTCCAGCTTATGGGTGACCGTTGAGTTAGGCATTCTCTTGGCAGGCACCCATGTTAATCACGTCCTTCTCTGTGTTGTGTTTGCTTGGCAAAGGGAGATCTGTGCACGACAATTGATGGTCTAATTGCGTCTTTTTGAGTTACATTTTCACAACCACTCACACACACTGGAGTCAACTATGCCGGACCAATCAACGTCAAAAACTGGAAGGGAAGAGGATCAAAATTATATTCCACTTCAGCAGTTCATCTTGAAGCAGCTAAAGATTATTCATCAGATGGATTCATTGCAGCACTTGAAAGAGGCATCACAAACCTTTTTTACTTAGATTGTGGTACAACATTCATTGAGGCTGACAAGGAACTTAAATGACTATTCACAGCTGGGACACGAGAGCATCAATGAGTTCTTGCCAAAAGATCTATTACAGTGGGTTTTCAATCCTCCGGCAGTTCCTTACGTGGGAAGCAAATAAGAAGCGGTGGCCAAGCTTCTAAAACTCCTTCTCACTGGAACAATCGGAGATATATTGCTCGCCATTGAAGAAATTACTATCTTACTCTCTTGAATTGAGACCATGATGAGTTCAATGCCTCTTCAAGCGATCAGTTATGACCCTGAGGACCTTACAAGATTGACACCCGGCTTTCTCATTGACAACGCTTTCATCATGCTTCCAGAACCATCAGTTACTCACATTGCGGTATACAGACTACTTCAATGGCAATTCCTTCTGCTCAAACTGTAACAATTTTAGTCTAATTGGTCAGCACATTATCTCTAACTGCTGAATGAATTTCAAAGTGGTAGTATTATCTCAACAATGAGCTCAAGGTTGGATCAATTGTTTTATTAACGGACGAGCTGCTACTCCCATCCAAGCGGTCAATTGTACGAGCGTTAGAGTTTCACCTAGGACCTTACGGGTTCAGTGAGTGGTTACCATTAAGACGGCAACCATCACCTTGATACGGCCGATCACCAAATTAGCACCACTTTCAACCAAAGAGGAATGTCGAAAAACCGTTAATCTTTCAAATTTGTCCAGCCGCTACGCAATCAGCTTTTGTTCATCCCTGGACAGTTGCCACGTTGTCAGATTGGTTTCGTTGTCAAAATTCAGAACGTTTTGAAATGCCTGAAATAAAGGGAAAACAAATAAGCAGTTTCCTTTTTTAACATGTGACTTAATCTTTCAATCGATCTTCAATTCTTTTCGAGTCATTGTCAAACAGTAATTAAGGTAGGCATTATCTTTTTTTGCGCCCGAGTATCATATGAAATTATCCACGATGTCATGATTGATACCCTCTCGAAAACGAGCAGCGATTTAAAAATCTTTTTGACAGCTACACTTTTTCATACCTTAACTAATTTGTGGAACGTCTGAATTACTCAACACAATCTCAGCACAATAATTATTCTCAAAATACCACTGACGCATCGAAGCTTGCCGGTTAAAATCCGATTCTAGCAAACCCAACAATATATTAAAGAACAATGCCCGAAATAAATTTATTAATCTTTTCATATTGTCTGTAAAAAATTGTGATTTAAATGTAGTCTCCAACATTCAACTCGTCATTAAAAACACAAAAGCAAGACAAGTGCCGTATTTCATTTCGCGATATGTTTTTCTTCTATTTTGATTTTTAATTCTTTACGCAACGCGGAAAAATTTTATATTGTTCCTGACGACCAGGGACTACAGATGAGCAGTTGTGTCGTTTTTATTGAACAGCGAGTAAAAATAGAGATTTATTAGGAAGGGAGGAATAACAAAACATTAACAGTGGCATCATCAAAGCTTTTCCGGACACATTTTGTTTTGTTTTAATTTGTCCTCTTATATCATTGTGCTATATTTTTATTGGATTTTCTTGCTGAAAATTTTCGTTTGTTGATCAAGAAATTTTGCATTATGTGTTGACGGATGAAATGAAATGTGGTAGATGTCTTTAATTTATAGAGTCCATATAATTATGACCACGAGGAATAGGAAGGAGGGCGGGAGTGGAAATTGTTGTGGAATATTTTTCCATTCTCGTGAAGCGGGAGCGAAGCTTCACAATACGAGTTTGTACATCTAGTGGGAAAATATCAATAAATTTTTTAATTATCAATGAGTCAGTATCTTAAAAATATAATTGGAATGCAAGCAATTAAGCTTTCCGTTAAATTTCACCTTAGATTGCTGCATGTAGATGGAATTACTCTTATGAATTACTTTGAAAAGAATTTGCAACTTGAATAACAGAACAATTTCTAAGACAATGAATAATATTTGCGTTTATGTACAGTGGATTACAGGTTATCTGAGTTAATTCAATAAATATCAAACAGACAGACTGTTGTCCTGATGTAAATAAATATAATTTTACATATCTGTTGATGCATTCTTTAAAATGAAAATTTCTGAAATTCGGTACATACAAGAAAGTAAGTAGTCTGTGTGGTCTAGTGATTAGAGCATGAGACGCATAAGCCAAAGGTCCCAGGTTCAAATCTCGTTGGTGAAAAACGTGATTTAGTTCAGAGGATTTTTCGGACAGATACGAGTGTTCACTCAGTGGTGATATGTACAGATTTAATCAGATCATATCATAGCTGAGCAGACAGACACACGGGAGCATGGCACTGACCAAACCAACTTCCAAAAAAATCAATACGGTCATGAAAGTGAGATACTCTAACTATCTCTAAGCGAAGGCCAGAGAGGAGCTGCAGTGCTAAAAAGAAGAGAAGAACAAGAATCTGCTTCTAATATTGCGAGAAATATGTTGACTTCAATGGGTGCAAATTGTAATACCCAAACTATACAAAATGTTCGATATAATGCCGGGTGTCATGGCGCATCTCCTTGCAGAAAACCATTCGTATCTGCAATAAATACAAAAGGTGTCTTAATTTTGCAATACACAAACTTTTGAAACGTGTCGTATTCATTAATGAGTGTAAATTCGAATTTTTAGGGAACGATGGACACATAGAAGTAAGCAGAAGAGATATTAAGGAGTTTCAGAAAAACAGCATTATTTCCACAATCAATCGTTGAGGTGGGAGTGTTATGGTGTGGGCATGCATGGGCGCTGCTGATATTGGTATGTTTCGCAAAGCAGGTACAGGAAGTGAGGATTAAAGTTTTCCTTCTTCGCACCACTACAGCCCCTCTCGGGCCTTAGCTTCCTGCAACAAGTGCCTCCCATTGTCTCGGTCCATTAACCGCATCCTCCAATTTTGAAATCCAAGCAGTGTTGAACTGTCTTCGTCGATCGAGTTAGACCAGCGTATACTCGGTTTCCCTACTGGTCTCCGCCCTTCAGTTCTGCCACCGAATACCTTTTTGGGTATCCATTATTTGTCCATGCGATTCACATGGCCAGCCCGTTGGCGTTTCCACACTCTTACAATCGTTGAGACCTCCGGTTCCTCAAAAATTTCATACAGCTTATAGTTGTATCGAACTTGCCGTTGCAAGTTCGATTCAACTTCTAATTTTGCTCCAATCATCCGCCTCAGGACCCGTCGCTCAAAAGCGTTCAATATGTTTGCGAATGCTTGGGTTAGGGTCAATGTTCCACACCCATAGCATAACACAGGTCTTACCACAGATTTGTATATTTGGAGCTTTGTATTCCAGTGTATGTAGCTGGTCTTCAAAATCGTCAAAACTGAATAAAATACCCGTATTCTATTTGCGATCTGTATTCTTCAGCGTATTTTGTCTCTTTAATTAGCATTTCTAATTATTATGGCACATAAACACAAAAATTCGCCCACAGTGTCGATATTGTATTCGCCTAGTATTGTTTATTTAAGATATTTTTCTTCTACTGCGTCATGAGCTTTGTTTGATTTTCATTGATTTGCATCCTACCAGTTTTGCTTCGCTGTCAAGTTTCAGGAAAAGCTCTTGGCGTGATTTGTGTAATAACATACCTCTTGTATCGACAGGTAGTTTTCCGATGACATATTTCAGAGCCAAATAGAATAGCTATGGGGCCAGCCCATCTCGCTATCTTAGTCCGATATTTGTGTCAAAGGCATCGGTGAGTTGATTATTGATGCGGACTTTAGAGGTCGTCGAAGTCATTGTCGTTTTGGTAGGACGGACTAATTTGGCTGGAATACCAAAGCAAAGCATTATTTGGTACAGTACAAAACGATCAATATTGTCGTATGCTGCTTCAAGTCAATGAATATTTCATATACGTTTATGTTGAACTCCCAGCATTTCTCAAGTACCTGCTTGACAGTAAACGATTGGCGGTAGTGTTATACAGTCTTCCACAAAAGTCAAGGTACAGAGAATCGGTAACTGAAAATTGTATTACTGAATCAATATTTCTATTTGAAAACCAAAAGTTATGAAATGGTAATAATACGAGTTCTGTTGAATTTAAGTTTTCATAAATTTAAAGGGATTCGGCAATAATGATCATTGAAGACAATCATTTTTTGTTGGCAATGTCTCTTTTCTACTCCACAAAAGTCTTGGTACAGTTGCAGAAAATGCCCTGTTATTTGTAAAAAGGGGAATCCCCCAAGTTCATATTATCAGAGTGAGTTAACAACCGTAGGCCGCTGTCTTTAATATCGCGTCCGTATTCGTGGTGTATTTTTTATTTAATAAAATTTTTAAAAAATGAGTCGAAAGGAGTTGAGTATTAAGGAGCGTGAAATAATTATTAATCTGCATTCAAATCAGAGCAAATCATATTCTGAAATAGCTGAACTAGTGTTGCGAAGTCGGTCAACCATTCAAAAAGTGATAAATCGATTTAAGAAAGAAAATAGAGTGGAAAATGTGCCCCGAACAGGTCGTCCATCTAAACTAAGTGCAAAGGACAAGAGGAAAATTTCGCGAATGGTAAAACAAGATCCATTTCTAAGCTGTAGAAAAATCTGCGATGTTCTTGAAATTAATGATAAGAAGGAGGTTAGCGCAGAAACTGTGCGTAGAGCTGTCGTAGAAGCTGGATTTTCATCTCGTACGCATAGAAGAAAACCTCTTGTAAGTTCCATAAACAAACAAAAAAGAATAACATTTGCAAAAGCATATATTGACAAACCAATAACGTTTTGGGATAATGTTTTATTTTCGGATGAGTCTAAATTTTGTATATTTGGTGTAAAGAGGGTCTGGCGAAAAGTAGGAGAAGCATTTAATCCCAAGAACACTATTAAAACAGTAAAACATGGAGGCGGTGGTGTTATGGTTTGGGGTTGCATGGCTGCTGCTGGAGTTGGAAATCTGGCATTCATCGAAAATACTATGGATCAGAACTCTTATTGAGAGATTCTACGAAACAACATGAAACAAAGTGCAGCCAAATTGGGTATGCGAGAAGATTTCTTGTTTCAACAGGACAATGACCCTAAGCACACTGCGCATAAAGTTCGAATGTGGCTATTGTACAATACTCGCATGCTTGCTACACCGCCTCAAAGCCCTGATTTGAACCCTATAGAGCATCTTTGGAATGAGCTTGAGACAAAAATCCGAAAAAGAGTGATATCAAGCAAGGCGCAGCTTAAGGATGTTAGATTGGAGGAGTGGGCCAGAATCAGCAGCGAATTTACTAAAAAATTGGTATATTCTATGCCTAAAAACTGAATTCAGTAATTCAGATGAAAGGATATCCGACAAAATATTAAGAAAAGTATAATTCAAATAACTATGCAAGACTATAATTACAATTTGTATCATTTTTCGTTAGGTGTACCATGACTTTTGTGGACTTCATTCATTGACTTTCCAACACATCATATGTAATAATATATTAATGCGACAGATTTTCGGTTTGTTTTACATGAATTTAAAGTGTAATGATTATAGTTGAAGTAATACCAAAAAAATTTTATCACTATAGGTTTTTTAAATAAAAATATCAAACAATTTTCATGATATTTATCACTGTACCTAGACTTTTGTGGAAAACTGTATTTACAACGTCAAACAGAGGCACTCATAAAGTACAGTAATCAGATGCTGAGATCAAGGCCAAGCTAAAGTCAAACTCGTTTCAGAAATATTGTAAACATAAGGCTCAAGTGCTGCAGAAGCAAAAAGATTTGCTTGAGAAAATTCAAATGCCGGATGGACCACATAAATTCAGGATACCACCATCGAATCGCATCAACAACAAGCTTTCGAAATTGTCTGCCAACCTTTGCAGCCAGCTGTATCGATTGGATTCAGTTCAAAGATTTAAAACTGATCCACAATAGCTCCATCAGTCCAGCTCAGGAAATGTTGTATCTTGTGAGAAATTTGTCAAGTTAAGCTGGAACACTCATTCAACATTTGAAGGTATGCGACCGGAAGCATGACAAAACTTCAACTTTCCTTAATCAACGATATCATAATGATAGATTGTGAACGCTTTTAATAAAAAACGGATATCACAATCATCCAGCCAAGTCAATACAGCATCTAGCACCAGTAGGTTGCATTACGAGGAATGACAATTAAATAATGAGACTGATTTTACTGTCGCAATTGTGGTAAACCTGCGACCTTGAAATTCCCTTCCTCTTCCCCGGCATCTTTCCCCTTTCGATTGATATATTTATCATTGCTCTAGCTTGTTTAGTTCGCCTGCTGTGTCATGTTCAGTAGACGTGTGTTGGTGGTGCTCGTCACGAAAATGGAGAAACGGAATCAAGAGTAACGCGTCGCGATAAAATTTTGCGCCAGATTGGGCGAAAAAGATTAAGCAAAAGTGCATGGTGATAGTGCTCTTAGTCATGCCCAGGTGTTTCGATGGCATAAAAAGTTTAAAAAAGGGCGTAAAAGCGTAGAAGACGAGGCGCGGAGTGGCAGACCAGTCGATGTGCAGACTGAAGCAAATCCGCAGCGTGTGCGCGCCCTAATTCGTGAAGATCGGCGTTTAACAGTTCAAATGTTAGCCTTGAAACTGGGTATGACCCGTGAAAAAGTCAGACAAATTTTAACCGACGATTTTGGGATGAAAAAGTTGTGCGCGAGGATTGTCCCAGAGAACCTTTTTGAGGAGGAAAAGCAGCATAGAATGACCGTCGCAGAAGACTGTTTTGAACAAGTGGGAAACGATCTCACGCTGTTTGATCGAGTTATTACAGGCGATGAGAGCTGGTTTTTCCAATCGGTGTTCAAAGTAACCCATTTTGAGTCGATTACGGACATCCAGGCGGCCGTGACGAGGGTACCCGCGGACACCCCAGTCGAAGCGTTCCAGAAATGTTACGAAGCATGTAAAACGCTTTGGAATCGTTGTATAGCTGCTCAAGGGGACTAATTTAATGGGGATGGCAGAGTTGTAGAATAATTTTTAAAAATACGGTTTTTATGGAATTAGTCTCATTACTTAATTGTCACACCCCGTATATAACAGAAAAGTGAATCGTGGGATTACAGAGCCTAAGTATGGACACAGAGCATTGGGATGCCATTGTACCGCATATCATCTTAAAGGAGATGGGAAAAACTATGCACATACTCTACCAGCAAGGTCTAGAAAGTCCAGGGGTATTGGGCAAAGTCAACAATGTGTTCAAGTCCTTGGAGATTTGATTTTAGATTCTAGAGGCCAACAAGGGCAAGTAATCAGATGATAAGGTCAGCACAAAATCAAAGACATCGATCTTGGTCGCAAAAACTAAAAATCACAGTTTGTTGCATGTCACGAATCACATCATTTATTCACCTGTAAGCATTTCCATGCAAAATCCCATTTAAATAACCAAGAAATTATCCAGCGCCATAACTTATGTAGGAATTGCCTCAGTGCCGTGAAATGCCCTCGAGGTTCATGCACAAAATGCAACCAACGACAAAATGCTTGTTGCATAATGAAGATGAGCAACCAAAAATAAAAGACAGTTCTAAGAAACCACAACAGTTCAATTGTGAGTTAAAAGCCGCTCTCATATCACAACCAACCATGAATGAATCCTGCCATGTTATTTTGAGAACCATTGTGATTACCCTAAGCTCAATGGATGGTCGACTTTTTGTTTGCCCAGCCCCACTGGACCCAGGTTCCCGGCTCAATTTCGAAACTAAAAGAGCAGCCAAGAGACTTGCAATGACTGGAGTTTCCGACCCGATCATTATCTAGAGATTTGGGGCGAATAGTATCCTTGCGCGAACTAGCGTTCATTTTCAATACAATGATGAATAACTGATTACAAACTCAACATAAATACTTTCGTGTTACCGAGAATTGCAGCGTACCAACCATCTATGCATCTGAATATTTTGAAATAGAAAGTTTCATAAGACGTGCAATTAGCCGGTCAGAATTCCACAAACTAGCTCCTATTGACATGCTTAAAGGAGATGAAGACTATTTTGGACTGCAGCGAGGCGACCAGGTGAACTTAGGCGAACGTCTGACACTGCTAAAGAATCCTGTCTTCGGCTGAATGGTAGCAGAGAAACTATGCAATGTCTCCAAAGATTCAACACCATCATGCTTCATTGGCACAATGGAAGCAGTCGACCTTAATAAGCATATTGAATGGTTTCCGGCGATAGAGGCCGTCGAAAACATAGTGCCAATGTGAATACGTGCCAAAATTAAGCGTGAAGCTCACTTTATTGAACACATAAAACGAAACTACGATGGAAAATTCGTGGTTAGGCTCCTTTTTGCTAAATATCCTTTAGCATTAAGAGATTCTAAAGAACAGGCTTAAAGTAGATTTCTCACCGTTGAAAGAAGACTAAGCAAAAATCTAGTATTAAAAGCCCAGTATGTCAACTCTATGCGAGAGGACATAGAATGAGGACATGTGCCCATCAATACAACTATGCTCAGAGTGGTGTTCGATGGGTGAGAAAAAAATTATCTCAACGACGTCCCGTTCACTGCTCCCAAGATTCAAAAAGACCTATTCTCAATCTTACTCTAATTTCGGCTACCATGATACCTCCGCAGCGCTAACATAAAAAAATGTTCCGACAGGTATTCAGGGATTACAAGGATAGGAAATATTAAATGATCGTCTGGCGTGAGAATCCAAACGAAGGCCTAAAATATTACGAGCTTAACACCATGACTTATGGACTCACTACAGCACCGTATTTAGCTATTCTTTGCCTTGAAAGACTAGCGGAAGAAAATAAGTTCGACAAACCACTAGGAGCAAAAGTCATATGCGAGAACATGTAACGCTATGTGGATGATGTGATTTTTAAAGCTGACACCAACCTTTCATCAGGATGGAACTGGAAGGGGCAGTTCTGTTCATGAAAGCAAGAAAAGCAACAGGACCAGATAGCCTTCCTGCTGAAGTATTGCAGCTTATCTACAAATTAAACCATGACTTGAGGCTCAGTACATTCAACGCTTGCCTGCGCGAAAAGGGTTTTCCAGAGCGATTGAAAGTAATGAGGCCAAGACTAATTAGCAAGAGGAAAGGAAATCTTGGTTCAGCTGCCGTATACCGCCCGTTATGCCTACTAAATGCCGCCGAGAAAATGCTCGAGAAACTTATTAAGGTAAAACTTATTGACGCTTTAATTCTGCTGGGGACCAAAGTCTACGGCAGTGTAGTTTAGAGCAGGTCGCTCTACTTTGAATTCCGCTAGATGTTTGGCTATTCTGGAAGCATCTTTTCAAATTCCAGAGTATCTGGTACGGATTCTGAGGAACTACGTGATGAATTGGAGCCTGCTCTATGATATGAAGGAGGTTCGGCAAAGGATGGAAGTTACATCGGATGTTTTTCAAAGCTCCATCTTTGGCCTGAACCTGTGCATAATCACGTACGACGGATTACTGAGACTTGAACCGCCAGATGAGTCATGCTTGATCGGCTATGTCAATGATTCTATGCAGAGTTGAACAAACACACCGTAGACTTGGTATTCATATGCGCTGGGTGAAGAGGGACTGGATGATTGCACACGGATTCAGCATAGCGCTGCTGGAGAAAATCGATGTACTCGTGCATCCCGACAAAGAAGGAAATCCCTAGAGTAAAGATGATCAGTGTTAGGGAGGTTTTGATTGAAACTAAATTAGCAGCGATGTACCTGGGTGTTCTGATCCACTGGAAGATATATTTCTCCGAGCAAATCAGAGCAACAGCTGATAAGGCTGCAACTTGCGTATCGGCTCTCAGTCGACTAATGGCCTAAATAGAGGGACCCACCTCATAGCAAAAGGTGACTTTTGATGAGCGCAATACAATTTGCGTTACCTTACGGATCAGAAATAAGAAGCGATGCTATAAACAAAGAGCAGTGCCGAAAATGTCTGGCACAAGTACAGTTAGAATGAGCGCTGCGAATTATTTATTTATTTATTCCATCTTATAGACTAAACAATCCAATCACAAAATGGAACTCAAAGAACAATTACAGCAAAATTTAAATGAAAAAGAATACTTAAACGTCGATAGTTAAAAGTTAAACTAGTAGTAAGTCTCTTAGTTTTTTCTTAAATGCTATGTAAGAAGAGGGGAAAGGACAAAGCTCGAGATTATTATGATTTCGTACGATTCTTAAGATTGGTGAATAGAAATATAAATCAGTCCTAGCATATGGTGTAACGAAATAAGAATTCATCCGAGATGAACGAGATGTTTGTCGGAAACGCAGCTCAGAGAAAATATTTAACGGGACTTGATGGTAGCAGAGTTTGTACAAAAAACATTGGTCTAAATAAGTTCGTCGGGATATTAGGGATGGAAGAGATAGGAAAGATAAACGACTTTCATAAGGCTGATACGGCAAATTAAACTTAAGGAAAAGAAAACGCGTGAACTTTCTTTGGACAGTTTCTAAAGAAGTCACGAGATAGGAATATCGGGGGGACCAGATAACAGAACAGTATTCAAGCAAAGGACGAACAAGACAAACAAACAGGCGGACAGAAGAAGAGATGCTATTGAATTTATGTACATGTCTAAGGATAAACCCGGAAACTCTAGACGCTTTAGTAATCACATTTAAAATATGTGCATCAAATTTGAGTTTTGGATCAAAAGTTACTCCAAGGTCTTTATGACTGAACACTTCAGAGAGCAAAGCATCATTTAATATATAATTAAAATTAATAGGAGAGTCCTTAAGAGAAAAAGTCATTTTATGACATTTAGTAGTGTTAAGACATAAATAGTTTGAAGTACACCATTCATTTAGAGCATTCAAATCATTTTGGAGGAGCTGACAGTCCAAATAGGATTTGACTGCTCGAAATACTTTGAAGTCATCTGCATACAAAAGGCACGAGGAATTAATTACAAAGGGAAGATCATTTATGAACAACAGAAAGAGAAGAGGCCCAAGAATTGAACCTTGTGGAACGCCAGGTGAAGGACAAAAAGGACTAGACGCAGTGCCAGAGAGACTTACTCGACAGGGACGACACGATAGATAAGATGACATCCAAGTTAAGAGCACCCGAGATGCCAAGAGCTTCAAGCTTACGACAAATAAGTAAATGATTCACAGTGTCAAAGGCCTTGGAGAAATCTGTGTAGATCACATCAACTTGCAGTTGGTTATCCAAAGCTCTTGCAATACTGCTTGTGAACTCCATTAAATTAGAGGTAGTGGAGTATCCTTTGAGAAAGCCATGCTGCTCTGGAGCAATAATAGGAGCTAATGAGTTTGAGAGTCGATTATGAACCAACCGTTCAAGTAACTTTGGAAAGCAGGACAGTAAAGAAATAGGCCGATAATTGGAAACTGACGTAGGATCACCACTTTTAAAAAAAGGCACAATATTAGCTGTTTTCCAAGGGTTTGGGAATGTACCAGTACTCAAACTTAGATTGAAGAGGAGAGATAAAGGAAAACCAAGCGATGAGGCTAACGACTTTACAAATATGTTTGGCAAACCATCCGGCCCAGGGCTAATATTAGGATCAAGAGCATTGATCAAAGCTTCGACTTCAGATGCATCTGTACAAATAAAGGAAATTGGGAAGGGAAGATGATTAGGTAAGACAACAGGATGCACAGCTGCAGCGGGAGAAGAGAAAGTTGAAGAGAAAAATTGGGCAAATGAGTCAGTAACTTCTTGAGGAGGAGAAACCTCTGAGGATGTCGCAAAACTAGATAAGAGGATAGATCATCAAAAAACGTCTCATAAACAGTTAATGGTGAATTACAAGGAATATAAATAGACAAAATCAAGAACTCAGTATTATGAAGGAGAGAAATTTTTATAATAACACATTCTAAAGTAGGAGAAAAATAGAAATCAGAACAAGGAGAACTAGGTAGAGCTTTGCTAACTGCAACTAAAACTCCACCACCATCAGCCTTATTAGTGGCAATCAGGTATGGTCACATCTATATACATTATGATCATCAAACATTTCACTGCTCAAAATGTTTCCATTCAGCCAGGTCTCGGAGAAGCAGATAATTGAATCATTACTAACTTGATAAGAGTTAAAGAGTTCCTCAAGCTTGGTCCTTAATCCTCGTACATTTTGGTAAAAAATAGATAAACACATTTCATTAGGAGAAGAGAAGTTACATTGAAGAGTATTAAGGTTTGAAAGAGATTCATTGACGTTTAAAGAGGATACAGTAGAAAAAACATTATGATTATCAGAATATTCATCAAGATTGCTTGTGACTAGAGCTTTGGGATTTCGTTTATTGCCCGACGAAAATTTCTTCGTCTAGATTCAAACGGCTTAACAAGTACACCAGCAGGCCAGTAATTTGGATTCAGGACAATATCAGTATTCGCAGAATTCACCAATTTGAATGAGGCAACTACTTTGTCCGTTGAATTTTCCTTAGTCAATTTATGACAACTAAAGACTTTAACGGATGATCCAAACTTTTTGTTGACATAACGCTTTAGGTTCTCAACTGAAGTTTCGTACGCCACTCTAGATATGAAGATATTCTTCAAAGGTATAGAAGCACGAATGATAGGAGAATCAAAATCTTTTGAGGGAACGAGGTCACTCGATTTCTGATGTTGAATTGGAGGTGGTATTTACTTTGGAATCGCTCCCCGACTGTTGGATATCGAACCAGGTGGGCTGATGATGAGTAAATCAGATTGTTGATTAATAGAAAGCGGCCTCAACAGCGAGTTGTTCTTAGTGACAATTGATTGACCAGATTGACCAGATTCCGCTCTTTCCGCATAGTTGCAGCAATCCAGCTGTAGTACGAACGCTGGCTGTATCTGCATATCTTGTTGAGCAGCTAGTAATGTATCAGGTACATTTGAATTGTCAGCTTCCGAAACCGTTGGTTGTTGGTTAATAGATAGCGGCTTCAACAACGACTTACTTCTAGTAACAATTGAGAGACTAGGTTCAATCAATTCAGCAGAATTGTGGTAGTCTGGCTGCAATACTAACGCTGGTTGATGCTGCATATCATGTTGAGAATTGACGTTCAGGCTGTCACTTAAGCACAAGGTGGATAGTTCACCTTGAGAGGAGACATTGGATAATTTTACCTATGGTTTACTTTTTGTCGGTATTGATGAAGCTGGATCCGACACTGAACGCACAGCCTTTTCGATTGATGATGGATTGGAAGATGAAGTGCATCTGCATATCGAACAGTCTCAGAGTCGATGGTGCTGGTCATAGCACACGTGCTGTCCATCGTCCTCCTTGCTAGAGAATGCCGTATTATCTACTTATGGAGAAACAAAGGCAACAGAGAGATAGTTGCTTACGAGGAGAGTCAATTTGCCCTCATTGATTGACAACAGCCATGGGAAAACGAGGAGGTGTAGTCCAAAGTAATGTGTCAAACGGTTCCAGGCTAGGTTCTCAGGTTGACAGAGGAAGTGTTTGGTGGATGGTCTGAAGGCATAGCGTATGGGCGTAAATGCCTTCATCTCCTTACCACAAAAAACGGTATAAATGTAATTTGCAATATTATTTTACTGTTATTGTTGAAATATTTGTTATCAAGAGAAAAAATTATTCATTTTAGAATTCAATTGACAATTAAACTTGAAACTTATTATTTATTTTAGAGTATTTGTAAGATGAAACCAAGATCGCGAAGTAGGGAGTGCTGATTTAGAAATTGAATAAGAAGAGTGATTGGTTTATAATAAATATATAATAATATCAATGGGAAATACACATTATAAAACGAACTAATATTATAAAACTAACCGAACGAATAAAAAATTAACTGAATATAAAGTATTACTATCCACTTACTCGTATTTTTAGAATCACTATAATATTCCGTTGATTTCTTCAATCACCTTAAAAAATCGACATCTTTCTTCAGAATTTTTAAAATCAATTTAATGGTGAAATAGCTGCCATCGTCATCAAAATTATCTCAACCTCGGACCACTCTCAAATTGTGGAAGGTTCTCCAAATGGAAAGCTAAACCGATGTTAACAATAAAAAAATACACTTTAAACTAACAATCCTCTTCTTTTTTCCAGGAATCAAAAAATTAATAAAAAATTTACGACATGGTTGTCTATTCGGTCCCCCTTTCATTCGCATTTCAGAAACATTTCATATTTTTCGTCTAATAACTTTTCCTCGAGTTTTCTTTGCTACTGCATAGGTTTCCCTCATTTCGCGTTTTTCATTTTTCATGCCAAGAAGTGTGAAAATATAACACCGTCGCAGCACTATTATATTCTAAAGCGGATGGAGTATCGCGAACGAAATTGGGGGGATGAGTTGCAGGGGATGGGCGACGATCGTCATCAATTTAATTTATGATTTCGGTGATTTTTTGAAAGTAGTACCAGCCGTTGTTCTTGTTCCTCCGCAGAACTCTTCTTTAGAATGACAAAATTAAAGTCTGTCGTTATTTATATATCTTTTGTTTTTGATGGGAAATCTTTCTGAAGAAACCCCATCATCGCCCGCGGTGGCTTTCGATAATTCCGTTCAGGAAGACGGGAAGAAAGCGGTCCAGCGAACTGGTTGATTCCTCTATGCGATTGTTTTCAATTGAGGGGGAGAGTGTTTTTAATTAAGTGTGTGACAGCGAGATATTGGGCTCGGTCGTGGTTTTGATTAGGCTGAAAATCTCGGTGTCGTAGCTGAGCCGTTGGGCCATTAAATTCGTTTTCCAATCATTAACCGCTCGTCCTGCCGCCCACTTCGCGGTCGAGCTCCCGCGAGAGGATGGGCCGGTCGACGATGTCATCTGTTAACATCTCCCGATTCATAACTTCTTGCACGGAAATGGTTTTGCGTAACTTGCAATTGTACGCCTTTTTTGTTCCAGCGCTTCAGTAAATGTATGCAAACGATAAATTCTACATTTTATGATCCGGCCAGCACGGCCCCTTGTGCTTAGCGGGCGCAGATATTGCTCGAAGGCCGGTAAATCAAACAGAATACGGCAACTAGCTGGTTAGGTACATTATGGGTGTTTCTGTCTAAAATGTACACACTTTTGATGTCTCCATAAATTACTCCAGTGAGACCTTCTTTACATCGCGCGCATTTGTTTATTTTCTTACCATTCAAACATAATTGAGAACATCGGCAAAGAGTCTTAAGCTGTCTGGAACTTCTGTATTCTGTTCATCTGCTAGATTTGTGTTAAGTAGTTACCCCATGAGATATGCCGCTAACAACACAAGCCCACTTACAAATGGGAGAGAGTCTCCACACAAGCGTGACCTAATCAGCTTAAAGTCAATAATGAACAATTTTTCTTTGTATTTCCAATTTTTAAGATACTGCTTGGTGCGGTAGCGCAGCGGCCAGCAGCTCTTCCACCGTCTTGGCTTGGCTTTTTATTGTTGTTTGCTCGATTCGTCGGCATTATGAGCATGTGGAATTACAAAAACAATGGGAAACGATCAATTTTCATAGATTTTCCCCAAATGCTAAAAATGGATCTTCTTGAAAATATTAACGGGTGGAGAGTACACAAATTAGGACTTCATAAATCACACAAGAGCGCAGCAACCATGCTCATACGAGTACGTAGCTGGTTTTTTTTCCAACGTTGTTTTTCTTTTTCGGATACTGCTTTATGGGAAAAGATTGTTTTCTTTTCAAGTGTAAATTTGTAGTTCATATTAGTTTTTTGTTTCGACGGAATGTTTGATAGCTTTGTTTTACAGAGATAGTATCGGGTTATTGGACAAGATATGTTTTGTGTTAAATATGTTCGATTTAGCGCTGGTTAGATAATATATATTCATCATTCATTAAATGAGAACATAAAGATTTATGGATAAGTAAGTGTATCAGAAAATAATTCAATATTATCGTAGATATATTGCGGTAAGCAGTTATTCGATTTCTCCTTTGGTAGCTCCCCTAAAAAGAGTCATGAAATTTTGATGATTAAGGAGTGGCTACCAAAGAAACCCAAATATAAAAAATAAGGCATAGTACCAGGAGTGTGCTCCTTCCAGGAGGGTTTCGTAAATGAATTAGTAACCTAAGCAATGTCCTTTAAATAGTAACTTCACTCACTTATATAATCCTTCAATTTACTTAGAGTAGTTGGCGTGTATTTAAATTTGCCGCATTTTCATCCAAGCGAATTATGTTGCATCTCTAGTCAATGGACGCACCGTTGAACAAGCACAACTTAGGCTAGGTACGCTGATGCACCGAGTGCGAGACTGGATGACTGCTCGTGAGCTCAGTATAGCACTAGAGAAAACAGAAGTGGTCATCTTGAGAAAAAAGAGAATCCCTAGAGTAAAGATGATCAGTATTGGAGACATACAAATCGAATCGAAGGCAGCGGTGAAGTACCTAGGGCTAGTGATTGACTCAAAGGTGAGTTTCTCTGAGCAAATCAGGGCAATGGCTGAGAAGGCTGCTTCGGTTGTATCGGCTCTGAATCGACTTATGGCCAACATAGGGAGACCAAATCCATCAAGAAGACGCTTCTTCATGAGTGGCTGTAGGATCTGTGCTTCTGTACGTAGCAGGAAAATGGGGTGACGCTCAGTAAGTAAGTACCGAAAGCACGGGTCACAGGTACAAAGAGTAGAAACACTACTCTCATCATCTTCATGTCCGACAGTCTCTGATTCGGCGATGAGAGAAGTTGCAAGTATGATACCTGTCGCCCTCCTTGCTAGAGAGGGCCACGCTATTTACTTGCGTCGAAGTGAGGACGCGAGATAAAGCGCTCGCTCAAAGATTGGCAGCAGTCTTGGGTTGATTGCACGAAGAGAAGGTGGACTGCACAGCCCATCCTGGATCTGAGACCGTGGCTAAATCGAAGGCATGCTGAGACTAGCTTCCACCCAACCTAGCTTTTGAGAGGGCATGGGTGTTTTCAGACCTGCCTGCACAAGATTGGTAAGTCACGATCCTCCGACTGTCGATTTTACCCAGGAAAGGAAAACACTGTTTGCCATATATATTTTGCAGGTAAAAAATGGAACAAGCTATGACGGGAACCCTAAAATAACATCCAACCGCTTAACAGCAAATAATTCGGCCAGTAAATGCCTTGCCTGATTAACAGCATCAAAGCTCGATGCTAGAAAGATTTAGTTGGCAGTGTGAACAGGGATCCATGGGGCCTTAGCTACAAGCTAGCTATATGGAAGCTAGGTGTCCTACGCAAGCCCGGCACGTATCAGGCAGAAAGTATTGACGGCATAGTGCGAACACTTTTTCCCGCTCATTTCATATGTGTTGGCGCTGTCCACGGCAAAATAGCAGTAGAATGCCCGCTTTTCACGTGGCTGGAACTGGAAGAGGCAGCCCTATAAATGAAACCAAGGAAGACTCCAGGTCCAGACGGCGTCCCAGCTGAGGTGTTGCAGCTTGTCGTTCACCGTCCGGACTAAGTCCTCAGTACGAGAAGGTAGCGTTGGAAGGTAGCGACGCTCGTACTGATCAACAAGGGGAAGGGGAATACCAGGTTACCATCTGCATACCGCCAGTTATGCATAATAGACAAGGCTGGGAAAATGCTACAGAAATTCATCATGAAAAGGCTCACTGACACAATTCATGCTGCTGGCGACATATTTTCGCGGCAGTGCAACTTTAGACACTCCACCATCGATGAAATTGCTGAGGTGATAAGCGTGGTCCAAAAGGAGAGGGCAATAGCCGCAACAAATGACGGGTTGTGTTGTTAGTTACACCTGATGTTCGGAACGTATTCAGCCCAAATAGATGAATGGATATACTGAATTAGCTGAAAACTCCTTTTCAAGTCCCAGAATAACTTATGTGGCTTTTGAGGGACTACCTGAAGGAACCGACGTCTGGTTTATGATAAAATGCAGGGCTGAAAAAGATGCGAATTATACTAGGCGTTGCTTAAGGGTCTATCGTTTGTTCAGACTTATGGAACATACAATACGACGAGCTATTGAGACTAGAGCTGCCAGATGAGTTTGACCTGATCGGCGTTAGCTACTGGACGCATCGTCAAACAGGCGCAACATAGACTAGGTATGCTAATGCGTCAGGCGAGCGACTAGAAAACTGTTCGTAGATTCAGTCTAGCACTGGAGAAACCCAAAGTTTTCATTTTGACAAAGAACAGACTCCATAAAGTAAGCACGATCATAATTGGGAAAGTACCTGCTCTATTGAAACCATCCATAAAGAACCTGGGGTTACTGATCGACTCGAAGATGAGCTTTTGCTGAGCAAAGCAGGGCAACGGCTGATAAGGCGGCTTCAGCCATATTGGCTTGGAGTCTCCTAATAGCCAAAGTAGGAGGACCCAACCCAGCAAGAAGGTGACCTTTGATGAGTGCCATAGAGTCGGTGCTACTGTACGGAGCAGAAATATAGGGCGACGCTCTCAGTGAGGAGGTGTACCAAAAACCCGTTGAACAGGTACAGAGAATAGGAGCACTGAGGATTGCATGCTGATATCCCAATCTCTGTACAGCAGTTCTAGTCATAGCAAGCGTGATACCCATCGCCTTTGTTTTTAAAGAGCGCCACACTATCTACCTGCATCGAGACAAAGACCTGAGGCTGCAAGACAAGACAATGCTCACTCAATGATTGGGACCAGCCCTTGGTGAAGAGCATGAAGAGAAGATAAACTGCGCGACTCATCCCTGATCTGAGACCACGGCTCAATCGAACACACGATGAAACTGACTTCTACTTGACGCAGCTTTTGAGCGGACATAATTGTTTTCAGTTTTACTTGCACAAGATTCGTAAGTCGCAGTCCCCCGACTGTGTTGTGCAGGAAATAAAAACAATGCCTGCCACACAGTTTTTGTATGGAAAAAATGGGACAGGCTGCACCGACACGCCTAATTGGAGTCTAATTGGAGACCACGTGGCACTATTGGGCAGTCCTATAAGGTAAAGAGTTCACAGCAGCCAGAAAGTCAGGATTGGGAGATCACTTTTCTTTCCCTCCCTCCTCTCCCGCTAGAGGAGGGATCCTTCAACTTGACGCCAACCCATGGTTAGCCCGAAGTAATGGTTCAAACGGTTCAATGCAAGGCTCCTAGGCTAACAAGAGAGGTATTTAGTGGGAAATTAAAACGCCTTGTGAACCTAGGAATCTCGCAACAAGGGTGCAAAAAGTTTTCACGCCCTAAGCATGAAAAATACAAACTAAGAGACTTCCTATCAGTGTCTGCGAACTCTTTCGGTTTTCCTTGAAGAGCAGAGTTTCTTCCTAATTTCTCACGCTGAGAATGAAATCATGCGTTTGGATTGAAGCTGCCTATTCTGAATTGCTTTTAACCACTCCATGACTTTTAGGTCTGAGTTCATTTGGAAGATTTCAGTTAAATCTCCATTGTCTTTGATCTGAAACCCGGTATTTAGCGTTGCAACCTTGGTCATGTGGTGAAGTTCGAGCATTTCTACAAGAAATTTTGTCAACTATGTTGATTGCTTGCTCGAAGTCTACAAAGAGCTGGTGCACATGGATATTACTCGTATATTGTATTTTGGAGCACCAGTTTTAATAAAAACATCTTGTCAATTGTAGACTATCGATTTCGAAAACCACCTTGTTACTCTGCGATAATAGGGTTTCAGTTCACGTTCAATGACATTGGAAAGCAATTTATATGATGTACTGAACAGAGCAGTAATTCTTTCAGCGTAGCCTATCTCCCTTTTTATGTAAGGGGCATATGATGCTTTTCCGCTCTCATACGCATCCACCGACTCTTGGTAACATTGCCAAGACATTTTCTTCATTCCTTGGAATCCTCACAGTATCGGTAGATGTTGTGGGTGCTGTAAGACTTTTATGGAAATATTACAAAAATCTGTTTTAAATATTGACAGGGCTTCCTAATATTGCACCTTGTGCGTCTCTGCCGAGGCTCATGCGTGATGCGTAACTCCACTAAAGCTGTTTAATTGAGTGGTAGGCTAATTTGGCTGGTTAGTGGCCCATCATTTCTTCTACCGGCACATTATTGTTGCTTGTTGGCGGAGGGTTCTGTATTCTCCTGTTTCGCCCAAGGTGATCTTGGGACGTACAGTTTGTGTACTTGATTTCGTTTAGTAACTGCATCTTTACATTCTTCATCGAACCAGTCATTCCGATCATTTTTTGGTCAGTGTCTTAATGCCTTTTTATTTCTGTCTGTAATCGCATCTTTGACCATTTACCGTCTTCAGTGTGTCTTCTTGCGATGGCATACAGAAAGACTCAACAGAATTATTATTTAACTTAGGTAGATTGCATTTTGTTATCAGTGGCATGCATTTTTTTTTTATAGTTGGAGATACAACACCGGAACTTTGGATAACTATTGGTCCGATATACAGTGTGCGCTACGGAATGAGCGTGTGCTGAAAATGCTGGTCGAAGCTAGCTTTTCTATGATAACAGGGTCTATTTGGTTATACGTGCCGCCATCGGAGAAATTCCACGTTCTATTGTAAATATCACAGTGCGGGACGCAGGTCAAGCTTATGATGAGTTTTCTGTCTGATGGGAAGTCTATTAGGCACTATTCGTCCAGGCTGGTCTCTGTATGTAGGGTATGCACTTTTGCTGTTTCTTTGAGCCAACTTCAGGCTAATTTTGGTATTAAAAGTCTTGATTCGCATTACGCACATCTCTTGATTAACTGCTTTGAAGTCAGCGACGATCTGGTTGAACTCACTGACCACGATAAATCCTTTTCGATATTTATAGATTCCTGAGGGCTTGCCACTTTTGAGGAAAGTGTGTGTTTGCATGTCATTGACATCGTTACCAAGCAGATTAGTGTCTTACACTGCCAGTATAACGATCTACTATTTTTTCATCTCGTTCAGTAGTGGTTGGAGTGCACCTGACATGTATAAATATCGTACGTTCCATGTTACAAAAAGTAGTCCGTTTTTCGATGCAAGTGTCGTTGCTATTTATCTGATCCAATCTGAGACTGATTTCATAATAAGAGAGTACTGAGTGGAGCGTTGTTAGTGCTATGACTCAGTCAGATTTTAGTCCACAGAAAGTATTTCGTCTCCCACCTACCTGTTGGCTAGCCGGTTAAAGCGTTGCTCTATCCGCCACCTGAGGACACTTGCGATAGTGGCCGAAAACCCCGCATGGAATTGATTGAATACGATTTGAAAACTATACATGTTATTCATCTTATCTGAAAACTTGGAGAAGATCCGATGAAAATTTTAGATTCATATTCCGCAGAAAGTTCAAATTAAATTGCCTATAGATTTCGTAAATATAAATATAAGGATCTTACATTGGAGTGCTTTAATATTGAATTTCACTAAATTTAAGGATACCCACCCGATTTTATTGAGAAAATATTAAATTTACCTATCATACTATTATTAATAAAGATTAGCTTTCACTTCTAATATATTTGTTGTTTTGTGCCGATGAAGATCTACCTCCATGGTTTTTAATATTTTGTTAGATACAGGTGATCGGTCGCGGAAGGAGAAACATTTTTTTTTACACATTTTGCCACCCCAGCATCGTTTCTTGATACCCAAACATTCAGTAGGCAATTACGTCTGAAATACCTACCAAGTTCAGTACTCGTAGCTGCTGTAGTTTTGGAGACAAACTGCTGTGATATACAGATGAACAAACAGATGGACAGGTTGCAATTTCAATCTAGTTTTCTACTGAAATTGCGATCTGTCTACCCACCTGATAGTACAAAATCCTGAAACGAGCCAACCGATTTGTCTAAAATGACGAAGTTCCTTGTACTAACTTTTAACGACAGACTATCCTGGAGACAGCGTATGCGAAAAAAATTAGGATACTGTATAAGCTTATTATCCTTCTATACATTCACACAAAAAGGTCAGCATTAAGAACAGAACGCTCACTACCAACTTATCATATGACCGACGCTACTCTACGGTGATTCCGCTTTCTACTGGATGACAAAGCCAAACAAAAAAGTCCTCTGAAGATCGAGCAGCAAAAAGAGTCTTCGGAACTTAATTGTATATTAAAAACATGGAAATATATATTACAAGGAGTGCAAGATAGAATAAAAAAAACGTGCGAGGAAAAGCACTCAAACCTTTCGACACAGCAGACAAACACAATAATACTGCCCTGGAATACCTAGGATACTTGTCAAATAAACCAAATTATAAATACCCCAACATCCGCCGAATTATAAAGCAAAAAGAAATAATTTTATTTAACTAACAAACAATTTAATAAAATCGGTTATGTTGAGTCGACAATATTATATTCACAGATAGGAGGAAATCAAGGTGCTAAACCGCGATAACTCCATGCACCGTCGCACTCCAAGATAGAACCGAAAAATAAACATCAAAAAGTTATCAAATTTTAGATATAGACAGATGAAGACTGCGCACATTGTCAGCGAAAGTTAACTTATGAATGTCTTACGTCCTGAAGTACGAAGACTTTTTGACGAACAAATTTTGACATCTCATAGTCGACTTATTTTAGTCAAAAATTGGACATGTAAATTCCAACATTCACCGCAGTACCTTCTGGCTCCCATCCAAGCACTGTCTGTGGCCCGTACTGATTGGCTTCGATAAACTACATTGAATCGGGGTCTTGGCAGGTCTCAAACGAGACTTATTTCGCAAACTCGCCTGAATTAAGTCATCATTTAGTCAAAGTTTCAAAAATATTCTAAACAAGCAGGCAGAGATCCCTGACCAATGCCGTATAAGGTCCGCTTCATTTCAGGTCCCGCCAGAAAAGTTGTCTCAGAAATAATTTTTGCAGTTTTTGTCAAATATTTAAAAAAAATATGCATCACAAAGAAAAAGTTGTTGTGACAAAAATTAAAGCTGGTCAAAATTTCGGTTAGGCTATATAACTAATATTCCCGATGACCATACGAGAATGCGAAACTTTTGGGCTTAACAAGAAACCAGTTTTTGCTAATACCTTGAAAATTAGAAAAAATGATCATAGCTGAAATTGAAGCTAGTAAAAATTCTTGTTAGGTGATGCGTTTGCATTAACCTTTTTGCATCCCATGTCTATTATTTGCGCCCACGATGATAGAAATTTTATGGAGATAAAAAAAAAAACATTTTTGTTTTTGTCAAATAAATTGAAAATCGAACACCATAGAAAAAATACAGAGGTCAAAATTAAAGCTAATTGGCATTTTTGCTGGCGGTATTTTTACATTTACGCATTTCTATCCTCTCTCAAGTATATAAGCCCGTGATAATAGGAAGCTTATGGAGCCCAAAAAGTACTTTTTTAGTTTTTACTTTATGTCTTCAAAGCATTGTATCGCGCTGGAAAATTGACTTTGATCAAACTTAAAGCACAAAATGTCCTGGAAAATAGTGTATTCTTTTACAAATCTATGTACCTTCTCTCAAAAGCTCAGCCAATGGAAATGCAAAATATGTAAGAGGCTGCAGGGAAGTTACTTTAACCTTTTTACTTTAAAAATGATTCCCTTTTGTAAAAATTTGGTTTGTGTGCTAACTGAAATAAAAATGTTATAAAATTCATTTAAATAAAATATGATGTAAGCCCCAACGTTTTATTTCCACTGAAATTTGAGCCCGAAAACTAAACCAAAAGTCGGATATAAAATCCAAAATATTGATTTTTGAAGTTCGGTTCCAACAGTGAGAGAGAAATTCATTATTTTGGTAAGTCTACAAAGTATTGAGTTTTTTTTGTCATTTTTCGATTGAATATTTCTTTTCTTTAAAATAGATTTTATTTAAGTACATATTGTCCATTATTATCTATGACCTTTTCTCATTTTTTGGGTATAGCCATTATTCCATCTGTGTAGAACTTCTGTGGTTTATCGGCAAAAAACTTGGCCAAGTGATTTTCATAGTCCCTTTTTTAAGTGAATTTCTTTTCCTTAAGGAGGTTTTACAGAGACCGAACCAAATGGTAGTCTGATGGTGCAAGGTCTGGACTAAACGGTGGATGTATCAAAGCTTGCCAGCCAAGCTCTGTCAATTTTTGCCGGGTCATCAAAGATGTGTGTGGTCTGGCATTGTCATGATGGAAGACAACGCCCTTTCTATTCATCAATTCTGGCCGGTTTTTTGAATTTTTTGTTGCAATGTGGTTAATTGCTGACAGTACAGAGCCGAATTGAGTGTTTGGCCAGGTTCTGACACCTCATGATAGACAATTCCCTTCCAATACCACCATACACACAGCATAACCTTATTTGGTGTCAGTCCTGGCTTTGAAGTCATTTGTGATGATTAATCTTTTTATGACCATGATCTTTTTCGGACGGCATTCTCATATCTTACCCGATTTTCATCGCCCGTAATGATTTGCTTCAAAGATGGCTCGATTTCGTTTCGTTTTATTAGCATCTCCCAAATGGAAATTCGGTCGATCAAATTTGTTTGTGTTAATTCATGCGGCACCCAAATGTCGAGCTCCTTTGTGTACCCAGCCTTATGCAAATGGTTCAAAACTGTTTGGCGATGGATATTCAGTTCCTAAGCAATGTCATGGCTGCTTAGGAGTCGGTCTTCTTCAATTTTTTGTAAGATTTCATCGACTTTTTCAGTGATTGGTCGACCTGAGCGAAGTGCATCTTTGAAATCGAAATTTCCAGAACGAAAGCGAGCGAACCATCTCTTCGCTGTGGCTTTTGATAAAGTATCCTGACCGCAGACATCACAAAGTTTTTCACGAGCCTGCGATGCATTCTCACCTTGAAATGAATGCAATTTTTGACACGAATGACGAAATACAAAACTGTCCGTATGAAAATTGTAGACTGGAATGTTACCTTTCAAACGCATGTCAGTTTGACTGAATCTGATTAGTATTGCCCTATATATGACATCGAACACCATCTAGTGGCCATCCAATATTTTACTAAGCTTTGCTCAAAGACTCTTTCTCTGCATATTGTAGTGGTATAAAATGTGTGTTATGGGTCCGTTAAGGGTAGTAGCGATGTTACGTGCCTCAGCGAGCTTATATCTGGTAGTTAGCTTTTTCCGGTATCTTGGGGTGGGTTGTTTTCGCCAGCTCAAACTCTGCATTAAAAAATTATTGTCCCCCGCACGATTTTACTGATAACACATAGTGCTTATTAACGGATGATCAGTCGGCATTAGCAAATAGCCGAAGTTCTGTTCCACTGTAACAACTGGCTGCACTAGATCATGTATACTGGCCAGGCGATTTCCTTTCGAGTTGCTATAAGCTAATTAATGATTCTCTGGTTTATTATGGATAACGGGTGATTCTTTTGTAGATGTTTGTTTAAGCCAATAAACGATAGAATTCTCGGTGAGAGATTTGTCCATTTGTCACATTTGTTTGCAATTCGCTCATGGCGCCCTTTTAACGTACGGTAAATTCGAGCTTACTAAAGACTGCTGATGACATTGGCAAGAGATATTAAATAGAAAAATGGATGCCACAGTTCCGCTGAAATGACTTCTTTACGTAACAATTCCGGGCAAACAAATAAAATGCGACGTGTTGACGCATACATACAGCAAAACACTCGACAATATCAATAAAATTCACATGGAAAAAGGGACAACGACAGCGGGTAGAAAAAAATGTATATGCAGACATAAATCACAACGGCGGCCGAAATTCTCGGGAACGAATTTCAAACACCCGCCAATAATTTGTTCAGTTGGCTTTTGATTCTCCCACGGGAGCCCATCAGATTTCATGGGCCATCCGAGAATTGTATGGGAACATGGATAAAATGCAAGGGAAAACATTGAATTCAGGTCACAGAGGCTTTCATTGACTTCACACTAGCCCTTTTTCTAGGCGTGATAACAATCTTTATCCAATATTTTGAGCGTTTTCAATGGGTTTGCCAAACGTTTCAACAGAACGTCTCTTTTTTATTTTTCCCGAGTCACCGGCGAACAACTCCGGTCGGGGACAACAGACAAAATCACACTCAACTCGTCTTCGGGATGAGCGCATAGCAGCCACTCGTTTCGCCTGGCCGGTTTTTGAGCAAATCCATAAGAAACAAATTCATCCAAAATCGTTTGCATCGACGGCTATTTCGCTCCAACGTACTTACGCGATCATCAGATATTGAAACAAGTTCGAAATGTGGTACTATATCTTGATCATGGATCGAAAGATTCTCATTGGAACTCACGTCAGCTGCTATGGAAAGTTTGTCTCCTGACGCTTTTACGTTAAGCAGTCTTTGCATTTGTAAATGTTCTTCAATCTCCTCAATCCGGAGTTGAGTTACTTCATATGGAATTTCGTTTGGTAACGCTGGTCCATTGGAAGCGGCTCGTACTTGTAAATTTTCATTGTTAGCTATTGCTGTAGGCGAATCTATTCCTAAATAGAAATCTTTTGTGGCAATACTGGGGCTCTTAGGTGCCGAAACTGGATTTGTGCAAATCGTATCAATGGATCCATGCCGATTGATAAAACCGCGAACACTCATTTTCGTTAAACTTCACTATTCGAGCTCAGGGGAACTTCTTCAAATGAAATACTAATAATTTGAATTTGACCCCGGACTGAGTGCTGTTTGGATTAAATATGCATGAGGTTTTTGGTGAGGTAAAAAAATATTTTCTTTCATGTTTTCTTGATAAAGCGATGTTTTTGGTTCATACATGAGGCTGCATTGATGTGCGTGTCCACTTTATAAATATTTTAAAAGTTACGATGTGGCACAGCTTTGAGAAGCTAATTCACGTAATTCATCCAATAGCACATTCAATTTTGAGCGAAGGTAGCTTAATCGCCTGTAGCAGAATGATCTTATCGGTCCATCGGCAATCATAAAGCATATCACTTGCATATCATTAACAAACTGACCTAACTTTGGATATTCAAAATTCATCACGTCCGTACACTGTTTATTTCCAGATCACAGCAGCCGGGGATGTTGGGGCTGGGGAATCGCGTGTCTAGCACTTCCTCTCCCCTCCCGTTAGAAGAGGGATCCCCCAGCTTGAAGGTGCCTCACGGCGTAACAAAACGAGACCTGACCCGAAGTAGTGTGTCAAACGGTTCCAGGCTAGGTTCTCAGGTTGACAGGGGACGTGTTTAGTGAGTAGTCCAGTCGCCTTCTTGCGAACATGGCAGTCTCAAACTCTGTGCGTAAATGGGCATTCACCTACCTACCACAAAAAAAATGCTGTTATGATACATTCGGAGCAAAATCCATGCAACATTCTTTTGTGGTCGTCATCCTCTTGCACATGTCGAGACGAATTTGGCGCGTCAACTCACTGTGAAGGCTACGTGCTGACAGTGCGATTTCAGCATTGTCTGTAATCACTTCTTTGGGCTTCCACTGCAGGCCGTACAACAAAAGGTCCCATGTTTTGCTCGTTGGCGGTTCTAAGGAAGTCCTTTTACGCCAAACAGCACATCCGCGATGGTCAAGTGTGTCACTACCTTGCGTATTGCATTCGGCCGTAGTCTAACAACTGAAGGGAGAATGAAGCACAAAAGACCTAGGTGGCGGTTGGACTATCATTCGTCCAGGTCTTGTGAAATCAAATGATCGTGAATTAATTGGCAAAGTTGTTGTTCATTGTACTGTATCCTTGTTTGGGCTACAACATTTGCTTTATAGATGGGCTACAACATTTGCTTTGTAGATTTTGATTTAGGAATTTTTTAATTAATTGCTCATTGTTTTTGTTTTGCCCGAAACGCGTTCTAAAAATTCACTAGCCTAATTTTTTAGAGGGTCTCTCGAGCGGTTCGTATGCATGGAGTGTTCTATTACTACAACAATCCTGAAACATTTCGAATAATGACTTAACTGCAAGTCTTAAAGGTATATAATACATCTTTCACCTACAACTAAAAGGCGACTATCGCTACTAATAAAAGACCTAGTCTTCGTGTTGTAGTGATTAGAGCACTCACCCCGCAAGTCGAAGGTCACTGCTTCAAATTCCGTTGGCAAGAACAAGATTTGTTTCGAGTGTTTCTTTGGACGGACTATAAGCCTGTTCAGTTGTGATACGTGCTGGTTTAAAATGAGAACGTATTGCAACTGGATGAACAGACACATAGCCAAAGCATGGTACTGACTATATAACCTTCCCGAGTGCCGATACAATGAGATACTCCAACTATCTCTAAGTGAAGACCCGAAAAGGGCTGTAGTGCTGAAGCAAACAATCAAGCTAATCCCATGTTTTCAAGGGAGAAACTTGCCATGGTAGTAAAGCAAAGAAAGAGAGACTGACTGTCCAGCTTTGTGCCAATTATGATGGACCAGAAAAGTTACGTTTGCTAGTGGTTGAGAAGTCACAAATGCACATTGCTTCAAAAATGTAAGTTCACTGCCTGTAACATATGATGGACAATCTCGAACTTGGATGACCGGTGTTCGCTTTATCGACTGGTTCACTTCCAGATTAAACGTAAACGCAGAGTTTTGTTCATTGGACAACAGCCCCGCTCACCCTAAAGATGTTGAGCTAAATAATATCAAGCTTGTTTTCTTTCTTCCAAATGCGTCAAACAAGTTCCAACCAATGGATCAGAGCATTATGAAGATCCTTAAACAAGGTTACAGAACACGACTTACATCGCTATATTCATGGAGGCCCTAATAGCAAACGACCCCTAACTGTACATGATGCGATCCTAAACATTGCATACAAAATTGTTTCAAGAATGCATCGTATTTGAAAAAGAAGAAGAACCCTTGATACTGCATGTTTTTCTTGAATATTCTTACATTGACGACAGTGTTGCGCCCTACAAAATCCGGTCAGTTGAAGATCTTATTGAAGATGTAAATAACACCAAAAAGAGCGCTAAGTGATGCTAATGAAGATAAGGAGGAGTCAACTTCAATTTTGTCAAATTTAAGGCGCTATGAAGCTTCATTGGGTGAAAGTGAAGATGCCCTGGGAAAGTTAAATTACATTGCACATCTCGCAATTGCTAATTCATCAAAATTTTTAAGTCAAACCAAAATAAGTGATTACTTTCTTATGTTTTAACGTTATTGTATCATGGAATTGTAAACTGTTAATTGAGAAGAAGAAGAAGAACAAAACATGAAAGCATTATCATCCAATATGCACCGGCTTCCTCCTTCGCGATATTCAGGCCGAATTTGACGAATGCGATGCAACAAACGCTTCAAAACGCCAAGGTAGAAAATTGAATTAACTGTTTTGCCCGTTGACACGAACTCCTTTTGGACAATTCCCTTGGAATCGTAAAAACAAATGAGCATCGATTTGATTTTTGACTTCTCCAGACGCGATTTTTTGGGTGGTGGCTCGTCTGGAACCTTCTATTCGGCACTTACACGCTTGGTTTCAGGTTCATATTGGAAAAACCACGTTTCATCACCAGTTACAATGGTGCAAAGGAAGTTCCCGTCTTTTCTCGCCTCTTTAATTATGTCTTTCGAATGTTGAGTTCTGAGCAATTTTTGGTCTCCAGTTAACTGGTTCGGAACAAAACGTGCACAGCCCTTTCGTAAGCCCAAACGATCGATTAAAATGTGATAAATCGATGTTTTGGAGATATTCAACTCCGATCCCATGAATTTCAACGATGATTTCGGCTCATTTCTGATAAATTCACGCACAATTTCGATGGAATTTTCAGTTTCATTTCGATGGAGTTTTCAGCTGTCACTGATTTTGGGCGGCCCGTATGTTCATTGTCATTTATGTCCTCACGACCATCTCTGAAACGTGTAAACCACTCATGAACTCTGGCACGAGATAGACAATCATCGGCATAAATTTTTTTCATCAATTCAAATGTTTCGGAAAACGTTTTAACGATTGTAAAACAAAATTTGATAGTAGCTCTTTTTTTGAAACTCATTTTTGTACCGATGACACAAAAATACTATCACTTTAGACGCAATAACTTCGCTTCCACTGAACCGAATGTCACCAAACTTTCACTGGAAGTCAGGGGGGGATTTAACTTTCCCTCGAACTATCTCATTCATAGATGGCGCCACTTAAAAAAATTTATAACAAAAGCCTCATTTGTTTTGGAACACACCTTGTATTTCTTTTTTCAATACGTTTTAAATAGTATTAATTTCTGGGTTTTGAAAGTCCACTCGGTAGCACGATTAAACTACATGAATTAAGTTTGAACAAAAGCAAAAGAGTTTGTTTGACGAATATTTCCAAAACAACATACAATTAAAACTACCTTGAAAGGGATTTAAAAAATGTAACGAAAAAAACACTTACTTAACATAAGGTATCAAATTATCCCTAGAGAATGGCCCTTTGACTACAAATTTAAAAATGTTTCTTCACACATCTACAAACTGACTTTAATAGCTTTGGTGGTTAAAAAAATGTAGCGAATATCTTATAATAATTTTCTGAAACTATCCCCAACAAATGATTAATTGCCAATTTAAAGGATGTGAAAATTCAGTATTCAAAATAGCACATTTTAGGGCAATAATTTTGGTATTCGATTTTCCACTAACATCCCATTTTCAATTCACATGACTGTAACCTCACATATGTATGTACAAATGCTACAACTAGATCTTCTAAGGTTTACAAATCAAGCGCACTTCATCAGAAAAGAAAGTTTTCTTTCAAAATTTATACACAACGATTTGACCACATCGTTTCAAGAGAAACATATAAAAATCATCCGGAAAATCAGATTTTCTTCATTCCTGTATTTAATGAAAGCATCGATATACTCTTGTACTTGTTCGTGTATACATTTTATATGTGTTCCTAACTCCCCAATCAATTCATGTGTGATGGCACACCTTAACAACTAACTGTATACAATGTTTGTACAACTATAGCATGGCTCACTGATAGGCCCTCTTTGCTGCTGCTTTTTTGGATTGTCGGTCGGCGGCATATCTTACCCGCTTCGCCGTCAGGATGTATTTATGTAAATATTTATGAAAAATTAAAAAAGAAAAGTATACGGTTTGGTTTTGAGGAAAAAATAACAGAGAAAAAAATCTATTGAAGGAAATTTGGAAAGAAGGCAGAAAAATTTCTATTCAAGAAACAGCACAAAGCTAAAATAAAAAGAAAATGAACATAATGTTAAAGTTATCGGAAAAATCATGCATGCAAGCAATTCAATTGGGGTGAAATTAGATTAAGAAGAAAAATTGATACAGTTCTAAATCATACGGCATGGATAATTTGTAAACAGAATTTTTCCTCATTGTATGGGCATGATCATAATTTTTTCTTTCATCGTTTATATTTTTCTAGGGTTTTGTACTACCTTACAAAGCTCTATTGAAATCGTGACTTGTTTGTCCGTTATTTGTCATAGCAGTTTTTCTCTGAAAGATTTTTTCTACTAAAATAGATGAAAACAGACCTCAAAACGACAGCATTTGCATCGAAAGGCGCATACAGAGGGAATTATGTAAAAGCATTTGAATATTCTGCGATGTCATAAAATAACACGCGATTTTACTACTTATACGACAACCTTCATAGAATCTTTACAAAATTTTCAGCTAAGATTACCTCCAGGCGCGCAAGGCTTATGGACTACCCACGGAAGACTTTCCCTATTAAACTAAGGGCCTAGCTTGGAATCGTTTGACACATTCCTTTGAACAAGGCCTCATTTTACTACGAGTTGGGCCGCTAGCGAACTACATGAGTCCCTTTTTCTTGTTGTAGGGGGAGGAGGGATTGCTAGGAAAGAAACCCTCTACGCCCTCAACACATCTATGTACTAAAGTAACGATCAGGACTGCCCAAATGGTGCGAAAATGGTTTTTACTTTTGAGAGAAGTACACGATGTGCCTTCCTTAATATAATTTTTCTTGAATTTATTCACGATTGGTGTTTGAGTACAAAACTTCTCTGTCAGAAGTAAACTTTTATTTATTCATCTTCTTTCATAATAGTTTGCTTAGATCAGGCTATACGATAGCATAACCACTTAATTTTCAAGGCTTGAAAAATTTCGAATAGAACAAAGTAAAGCAGACTACAATACCGTGATCACCAACGCAATCCCACACAATGCAGTACCATTCTGTGGCGATTGTTGAGTTGACACGTCTTCGACTCATCAATCGGACAACTCCAGGACAGAACCAATCTGACAAGTCCAAGACAGAATCAATCTGACAACTAGGCGGCAAAAAAAGGGATGAGCCGACAGATACCTGTACATTCGTTCAACCAATTCTTATCCTATCAACGCCTGATTTGTTCGCACACGCTTCGCTCCTAGTCCGATGCTTCATTCAACCACTTCTGTTCGCACACACCACTGTTCGCACACGTTTCGAACCAGTGCTTCGCACACGCTTTTCCCACGACGGACAAAAGTCTACGACAATTCCTTATATTGAGATATCGGTTAATTGGAAGCTTTAATCAAAAATCCATTGAAGTGCATTTTTCAGTAACAAAAATCTATTTATAAAAAAAAAATAAAGATAAAAACTTTTCGTGGCAGAATTAAGGAGAAAGTCCTAAAAACAAACAAAAAATGAATGGACAAAAGTCTACGACAGTCAGTCTTGACTCAGTTATACACAAAAAATTTCCAGCTAAATGTAACGGAATGTCATCAATATTTGTTTACTTGGTATTGTTATCATTCCGTATATGTGCTGCTGCAATTCTGTTTTAGTTTTATCGCTAGAATCTAACTGTGAGGACCGCAAAATGACGTCGCGAAAATAAATTTCTAGTGATATCCGAAATTTGGTTGTACAGTATAAAAAAGACAATAAATTGTGCTCGGAAATCGCGAAATCACTGAAACTTCTGTGTATACAGTCATCAAAAACTTTGAAAACAGTGGCTCCATGAAAAATAAGCCGCAAACTGACCGACCGAAAAAGTTGTCGCGCAAAGACATTAGTTTTATTCTAAAAGAAGTGAACACTAATCCAAAAATAAGTGCTCCAGATTTGGCGAAACAAGTGGCTACGGAAAGGAAAAAGAATATCCATGCAAGAACCATCACGAGAACATTAAATATTAATGGTTTGCATAGTAGAACTCCACGTAAAAAGCGTCTACAGTTCGTCAAGGCCCATATTGACAGGACAATGATTTTTGGAATCGCGTCCTTTTCACAGACGAGTCCAAATTCAACATTTTCGGAAGTGATGGTCGAAGTATAGTATGGAGGAAAAAAAACACGGCTTTAGGGACCAACAATTTGATTCCTACTGTCAAGCACGGTGGAGGTAATGTGATGGTTTGGGGAGTCATCGCTGCATCTGGGGTTGGCAGATTGGTTTTTGTTGAAACTACGATGGACCGTTATGTTTACAAGAACCTGTTAGAACAAAATTTGAAGCCATCAGTGGAGAAGTTGGGTCTCTATGGATTTTCCAACAAGACAATGATGCAAAATATACAGCACTTTTCGTCGTGAACTGGCTGTTGTACTACGCTCCCAGGTAACTTAATAAGCCTCCGCAAAGTCCAGATTTAAACCCAATGGAGCATGTATGGGAGCTTTTGGAACGAAAAATTTGAAAATGCCACATTAAAAATAAAAATTTGTTGAAGGAAGCGCTTGTTACAGAATGGAAGAAATTTACATATGTAGAAACTGCTAATTAAGTTGCCTCTATGCCCCGAAGACTGCAAGCAGTAATTGATGCGAAAGGAGGTTCAACGAAATATTAAGCCAGCAAAAATTTTTAAAATTTCCAATACGTTTAGTTGAAAATATTTTGTGTACAAGTCAGCCACCACTGACTGTCATAGACCTTTATTTTTATGTTTTTACGAATTTCTCCGTAAGTTTGTTATGAATTGTTTTTGTCTTTGTTTTTTGGTAAATATATTTACGTTGCTGAAAAATGCACATCAATGGATTTTTTTTAAAGCTTCCAATTAACCAGAATCTCAATATAGGGAGTGGTTGTAGACTTTTGCCCGCCACTGTATGTAAATTGTGTGTATTAAATGTCATCAAATGAGCGCCCTGTGTATCATAGTGAACACCCTTTCTATAAATGGTGACCTTCCTGACGTGATACATAACAAAATGTGATAAAACTTATAAAGATTTTATCATTTCAGCATTTTGAGCATAAAAGGAGACTCATCCCTTCACGCGCAATGATACATTCGAACCAGGTCAGACCGCCGAGCCCTACCACATTGATAGCTACGAACACCTTGACTCTCCATATACAGGCTAAAAGGAAAGCAAAATTTCCTGCGTTTTTCAACCCTGATCCGACATTTTGGCTTGGGCAGGTAGAGGTTGCTTTCTAGATGCACGGAATAACCATGGACAAAACCAAATTTCGTTATGTCATCCAGTACGCGGAGCCAAAAATATTGCCTCACGTGATTCCCATAGCTAGAAAGCCTCTTGCGACGAACACGTCAATATGAGGCAATTAAACCGACGATACTTTCGGCATTTGCGGAGTCCACAGAAATCAGGCTGCGACGTATCTTCCAGGGACACAACATTTCAAAGAAATAACCCTTCGCATTATTCGCAAAACCTCAGCAATATGGACAACAACCAAATAACCGATGCAATGCTAAGAAGTCTGCTTCTTGAGGAGTTACCAGAACAAGATAAACTAGCGAAAATGGTGGACATGGTGCTTGAGCTGCAGCACCTACCAAGCGTCACAGAATTGCAATCAACTCGGGAAAGAACTTCACTAGAGAAGCTGGAAACAAACGCTTTAAGTTGGCCCAGGTAACATGGGAATAAAAATCGATCAAGATCAGGCAAAAAAATGAACAATTTCTGCTACTATCACCGCAAAGAAATGTCAAATACCCTGTCAATGGAGGCAAAAAGATAGACCAGCGGAAAACTGCTTCGCCGTCTCGCAATAGGGCGATTGAAGATGGAGGAACTTGCCAAAACTGCATAGTCCTCACCGACAAAAGGTTCAAGATACGGTACCTGATTGGTACCGGAGCTGGCCTATTGATAATGCTATTAAAATTCGAACAAAAATACGAAAACCCTGATGAGCTTCACTCTATACAGGAGCGAATGAAATGGCTGGAACGACTAAAAACTAATGGAAGTGGAATTCGGCCTGCGGCGCCAATTCAGATGGAATTTCACAATAGCAGACGTTAGCGAACTGAGAATTGGAGCTGATTTTTTCCAAGACTGTGGATTGCTAGTGGACTTGCGAGACAAAAGGATCAGTACAAGCCACTTGCTTTCTGTTGCTACTTTTAAGAAAGGACCATCGCAAGGCATCAATTATCGCAGACAACAACCGATATCAATCACTTTTTCATAAATTTACAAACATTACCGTCTCATCAGACATCGAATGAGTCCAAAATAACAGTGTCTTGCACCATATTATCACCATAGGACCACCAGCCGCTCAACGTTCCAGAAGACTCACTCCTGAAAATTTAGGAAGGTTTAAGCGAAGTTCGCTTTTATGATCGACCAGGGAATATGCCAACCATCAAATATCTCTGCACTTGGTGCCCAAAAAGGATGGATGTTGGAGGTTGTGTGGTGATTACCGGCGACTCAATGCCGTTACCATACTCGATAAGTACCCTATCGTTTATCTATATAATTTTATAAGAGGAAAGCGAAGAAAGCGATGTATATAAAGTGTTTGCTGCACCAAAAGATACAATGGGAAAACTTACAATAAAATAGCACTTCTCAGTGCTTCAATTGCCAAAGATTTAGCCACGTTGCTGCTAACTGCAGACTTGAAGTTAGATGCGTAAACAGCGGTAAGCAACACAAGTCGAATGAATGTCTAATCTCGAAGGATGAGAACTTGCAACGCCAAGGGACACCTTGCGAGTTCCAGAGGTTGTCCTAAAGTAAAAAATTTGATGAGAGGAGGACAAATCTTTAAAAGAAAACACTACCGTCTCTACAAAAAAATTATATACTCTCGTACAGGTTTCTTACACTAGTTTTTGCAAAGTGCAAAGAAACCATCTACACCACAGCCTGTGCGGAAACCCAAACAGTAGCCAATGCAATAACCGCAGCAGTCACAGAATGACCGACGTACGGTTTTGAGCACTGACTGCCAATAATTTTTCGGGTATGACTTGTTCACACTCATTCGAAAAGTGGACCCATTCATCTCCAACTATAAAAAAACTCACTAATCGAAATGAGGAAAAAGCTACATACATAGAATTTACCTTCACAGTATGTTGCGATGAGTTCCATTAATCGTTACATCCTCATCATGTGTTCACTAGCTCCACGCTATCAAAGGAATTCTCTTCAAGAATACTTGAACGCATATACACCAGAGTTCTTGTTTGTATAGAAAACAAGATCACCTGAAACCTCAAAGGCACTGCGTTCTAAGTCTGAAATGTATTGTAGCATATATAGGGTGATCCATTATGAGGCCTGGTTATGAATCTCAAATAAAAGGCATAAAGTTTCTATAGTAAATATTTTATTGTAAGTCAAAAGAACAATCTATGATATTGACTTTGTAAACATTATCTTGTTTAAATGATGATCGCGACTAACGCCGTTAATGGCCCATCCTAAGGGTCCAATTTTGGATAACGCATTCCAGCATAGCGACCGGTATCTCGCGAAGGCCAGAGTAATGTTGGCTTCCAAACCGTCGATAGAAACTGGCTTATCCCTGAAGACCAGAAACTTCCTGTAACCCCAAAGAAAATAATCTAAAGGTGTGATATCACACGATCTAGGCGGCCAATTTGCTAATTTTCGGAAGGTATTGGCTATAATGGTTTCGGTAGGTCGGCGACGCACGCCATAAATTGCGCTAAGAGTACGAAAAACATTTCGCACAGAATAATTTGGATACATTGTTGCGGTGTAAGTCTTCCCATGATGATTTGTCAAAGAATACAGAATAAAAATTGCATTACAGTTTGAATCACGCGTGATCTATCAAAAAAGCCTATTGAAAACCATTGAAAAGCCCATTGAAAAGCCCATTGAAAAGCCCATTGAAAAGCAAGTTTAGTCTACAAACCTGTGATAAGACCTGTGTTATGCTATGGGTGTGAAACATGGACCCTAACCCAAGCATCCGCAAATATATTGAACGCCTTGAGCGACGGGTCCTGAGGCGAATAATCGGAGCAAAGCTAGACGGGGACCAATGGCGAATTCGATACAACCATGAGCTGTATGCAATTTTTGACGACCTGGAGGTCTCAACGATTATAAGACTGCGGAAGCTGCAATGGGCTGGCCACACGATTCGTATGGACGAACAACGGGTACCCAAAAAGGTATTCGTTGGGAGAACTGAAGGCCGGAGACCAGTGGAGAAACCGAAGAAACGCTGGTCTGACTCGGTCGACGAAGACAGTTCATTGCTGCTCGGATTTCGAAATTGGAGGACGCGGTCAATGGACCGAGACAGTTGGAGACGCTATTTGCAGAAAGCGAAGGCCCAAGAGGGGCTGTAGTGCTAAGAAGAAGAACATTTTAAAAATAGATTACCTGTTACGTTACCATCATTTTGATTATGTGTCATAAACATACACACACATACACACATACAAGAACATGGAATGTAACGATTTGATTCAGACCAACTGAATGAATAATTGTTCACGAGTTTGAGTTAAAAGGAGACAAACATTTTTTATTTGTTCATTTATAATCATGCACTTACAAACTTTATATTGCGAAATGGGATAAATAATGAATTGCTAAACGAAATAGCGGTCTACATTTTTCTTCTTTACCAGGTAAAGGACCTGCAACGTTGGTTGGCTCGTCCACTAAATTGAGCTAGCCATTAGGCGTAGCTTCCGCTTTTCTCCGTTTCAGGGGCTCTTGCAAGGAATGATTGATCTTTTTTTCTGAACATGGCCAAGTCATCGGGAAGATCTATGATCTGGCTGAGAGGGGTGCGAGGGGGTACCACTACTTCCCGGATGCCACACTTTTTTTGTCGGCTATGACTATTTGCGGGTTCGTGTCCGATCTCACGCCCGATTAGGTCGGAAAGGTCGTAGCGTCTTTACTTCCAATATCCTTCGGACGGATACCTCGGCCTTCGACACCTGTCAAATGGTTCTAATGGTCATGTAAGAACAAGTCGTAAGCGTGAACTTTTTTTTAAGATGGTTTTACGCTGGCGGAAAGAACCCGCCCCACAACAATGGAATGCTAGCTGCCAGCACGCTTACGCATCGGCAGGCAAGGCCATTTCCAGCTGAGTACTAATTTTTCATTCCCTGAGGCAGCAGTTCACCGCTGGAGTCCTAAGCAGACTTTTAACATCGTGGTAAACACTACAACCTGTTAAAAGATGGCAGCAAGCTGGAGCGTATGAACCGGCCCATTGAACTCAAACGGAATAAGCGTTTTTAGTTTATTTTGTATGGTTAAAAGAATTAAATGTTGTAATCAAAATGAATTATGGAGCGGCAGGTCAGAGAATCTTGGGGGACGGTATCGACCTGCGGGCCTTAGTTCGGAGACCCATGATCTAAACAACTGACTAGAATTTATCAAGTTTTTGCTGTTGAAAAAATGTGATTGTTCCATCGAGTGTTGTCATGTAAGTTTATACTATATGTACTCATAGTATATTTGAGGAGAATAAATCAGTTGCAATCAGAACTTGGACTTGTTTGGTCGTGTCACGCTTAAGATAACATTGGAGACGTGGATGGGATAAACAAATAATTACGGATATTACGAGTGCAATGTGTTTGAAGTGAAATAAACGGTTACGATGAACCCAGAACAATTTAATACGTTTCTGAGAGCCTTTCAGTCATTGATACAGGGATTGAAGATTGAAAACACCCCGAGAAGACAAATTGCAGAGTATCATGAGGGGATTTAATTGAGAAAAAATCGGCACGTTCATAACTCTTTATTATGAGGCACAATCTTGAATGTGGGGCCTCGATAATTCAACAAACAGTGCATACGTGGTGCCGCGAAACTTGAGTTATTTTTGTCGTGTCTTAAGCCAGAAACTTTTCACGAGCTGAAAGTTGCATTTGCCGACGCTAGTGCAGAATCTGAGAAGCAGACATATGACGCCAGCAAAGGAAAATTTTTGCGTCTATTCCGAACACGTACAACACGATTTAAGCCGTTGACGAATTTTTGGAACAGCATTCGACGCTTCGATCAGACTTTTGAGTCGTACGCAAATCAGCTTAAAGAATTAAGCCGAGAATGCGGCTACAACGGCGACACGCTCGATCGAAATAGAATTAAAACAACGTTGGCCGGCCCTTAAATAAAAAAATAGTGAAGGTTTAGACTATGACACTAGTGCTTGTGAATCGGTGAAACGCGCTCAAGGCTCGGCAAAACGTAAAATAGTTAGAAAACTTCAAAGTAACCAGTGTCGACGGTGCGGTAAGCCAAAAATGTATAAACAGTGCCGCGCAGAAAATAACATTTGCGAAGATTGCGGTATCCGAGGACGTTTTGGATCGTGCTGCATCAAACGTGGTCAAGCTCAATTAAGTTACACAAGTGCACACACACATGCCAATACAAACGAAAGCGAAAGCAATACAACTACTAAAAGCAACAAAAAGTATACGAGAAACTGAAACAGCTTGCAGAAGAGAAAAGTTTTTAAAATGAGCGAGATACACAGCTCCGACGACGAAACGGAGTCCGACTCAATATTCCGTGTTAATAAGGGGAAAAGAATAAACGACATTATCAACAACATTAAATGCACGATGGATTGGGATCCAGGGGCACTCGATTATAAGCACAACTTTGTGGAGGAGAATCCGATCACCGCCACTATCAAAAAGCCCCACACTGAAAGCATACGGAAACTTCAAATTGAGACCCATGGGTAAACGTTTGTGACTGAAAAACTGCAAAATACGACAGCTACTCTCCCGGTAGTTATATTAGACAATGCAAAAACTTTGCTACTTGGTTTACCGTGGAGTGAAGCGCTCTGCATGCAATCTATGTCTGCGGTGTACTCGCTTGATCGAGAATTATCCAAAATAATTCAGGAAAATAAAATTCTTCTTGATCGCTCACTCGGTAAGATTAAAAATTATCAATATCAAATTCATTTGAAACCTAACGCGAAGCCTATACATGTACCGGGGCGTCCAATAATATTCGGTTTACAAAAAAAAATGTAGAAGCTCAACTCGACAGACTTATAGAAAAAGGGGTGATTTTACACGTGGATCCTAACAATACGCCGCTAGAGTGGGCAACACCTACAGTAAATGTCATAAAGAAAGACGGTACAATTAGAATTTGCGGTTGACTTAAAGGATGCACATCTTCAATTTGAAATACACCCTGACTCAAGGAAATTCGTTGTTATTTCGACTCACAGAGGTTATTATCAGTACAACCGCCTTCCTTTTGGCGTTGCAAATGCCCCGACTAGTTTTCAAAGGTATTTGAAAACTTATTAGAAGGGGTACCCAACGTTGCGGTATATTTGGACGATATCGCCATCACGCAAGGACGATCACACGCATTTGTTAAGCATAAAAGAGGTTTCACGACGACTACGCGCAGCAGGCTTTCGAGTAAAACCAAGCAAGTGCACTTTTATGCAATCCTCAATCGAATATTTGGGACATACAACCAGTAAAGAAGGTAAACGACCGTCAGAATCCAAATTGGCAGCGATTGCAGATGCTTCAACACCAACCAGCCTAAAGGAGCTCAGATCTTTTTTCGGTTTAATAAATTTTTATGAGCGATTTATACCTAACCTGCACGATACGTGTGCGAATCTTCACTCATTGACAGGAACACCACAACAATTAAGGTGGGGTTCTGCGGAATTACAGACATTCGAGCACATAAAGCAAAAGGTGGTTAAAGTTAATATTATCGTACCGTACGACCTTAACCGTCAACTATACGTAGCATGTGACGCATCTGAAAAAGGGGTAGGAGCTGTCTTATTTCATAAAACTACTGTGCAAAGCCAGGAGCCTATTGTTTTTGCTTCTTGCAAACTTACTAACGCCGAGCAAAAATATTCCGTAGTCGATCGTGAAGCCTTAGCAATTTTTTTCAACGTAAGAAAATTTGACCAGTTTTTACGAGGTACTACGTTCACGCTAATCACAGACCTAAGACCGTTACAACATTTGCTTGTCGGAATCTGCCGAAATTGATCAATAGCCGACTGACTCGGTGGGCGCTCTACGTCGGATCGTATAACTACAAAATAGAATATAGAAGAGGAGTTAATAACGTTATTGCAGATTGCTTCTCACGACTTCCGAATAATGACGAACGAGCAAGCTGAGAAGGGCAGCGGATTAACAAGATATCCGAGGGATTACTAAGTAGTAAGTACGACGATATACAACTATCACAAAAGATTTTACAGAAAGCAACAAAAAACAACCCGTGTTATGGCTAGTACGATCATGTTGGAGTAGCAAAGAAGTAACAAACGAGCTTAAACCGTACTACGACAAAATAGACGAAATCGCTACAATTAACAGCATTCTAACCTGGCAGGGTAGACTAATCATACCTAACAAACTTCGCCAACCCGTGCTAAGACGTCTATACATCGGACATCCGAGAATAGCTCCTATGCGTGCAATAGCCCGTTTTTATGTCTGGTGGCCACTTATAAATGCCAACATCAACACATTTGTAAAAAAATGCAGGCCATGGCAAGGAACAAAGGTCGGAATGCACTGAACTTCCAGTGTTTTCGTGGACTGTACCGGAACGACCATGGCAACGAATCCATGTGGACTTTGCTGGACCACACGAGGATCAGCAGGGGCTTGTTGTAGTTGATGCCCTTTTAAAATGGGTCGATATCCGACCTTTCAAACAGATAAGAGCCGAACATCTATGTGATACGCTAGACGATATTTTTACCACGTTTAGATTACCGCAAATCATTGTATCGGATAACGGGCCACAATTTATATCCAAAAAGTTTCAACATTTTTGTAAATCACGATGCATAAACCACATTAGATTGTCATCATACCATCCCAGGACCAATAGGCTCGCTAAGCGTTTTGTTCAGACTTTTAAAACAAGAACGGGAGCCAGTAAAAATGAAAACAAGACAACGCAGCAACGTCTTCGTGAGTTTCCGTCCACACATAGGAATACTCCACATGCTGCAACAGATAAAACGCCTGCTGGGGTGATGTTTGGCAGATGAATAAAGAGTATTTTTGACAACTTAAAACCCTACAAGAGACAAAAACTGCAGCTCAAGAGCCTAAGACAAGAGATTGAGTCAGGTAAGAAAATACGCGAATTCCAACCAGGGCAACAAGACTATTACACATCGGTACTCCTATCGTATACTAACTCCCGACGGTGTGGAGAGAAGACCACACTGCGCCCGCATGCGCGAATGTAATGAAGACGAAGACTTAGATAAAAACGACATTCTTCCAGGCTTGCAGATCTCACCAAATATACCAATAATCGTTGAAAACACACAGCCTATTACGACCAGTACTCCAACATCTCAAGTCGGATCTCAAGAGACTGTGATGGAAAATATGGAACTACCCTCAGAACGGAGACGAAGCAACCGTAGTTGCAGAGAGCCAGACCGTTTCAGTAGCAGTGCTTATCAATGAAAATTTGTTGCATACTTAATGTTTTTCTTAATATTAATAATTGAATTCATTCAGCTTGAATATTCAGTACTTTCAAAATTTTTTGAATTACATTTGATTTCTTATTTTGATATTTGCTTTAAATGAATGTTGATAATTTCTTTTCTTCTTCTTTGTAGCACTACAGCCCCTCTCGGGCCTTCGCTTAGAGATAGTTAGAGTTTCTCATTATCATGACCGTATTGATTTTTTCGGAAGTTGGTTTGGTCAGTACCATGCTCCCGTGCGCTTGCTTAGCTATGATATTATCTGATTAAATCAGTACATATCACCACTGAGTGAACACTCGTAGCCTGTCCGAAAAATCCTCTGAATTAAATCACGTTGCTCCCAACGAGATTTGAACCTGGGACCTTCGGCTTATGCGTTCATGCTCTAACCACTAGACCATACAGACTATTTATTGATAATTTAACATCATTGAATGTGTATCGCCTTATGATATGGCGGGAGGAAGGTCATGTAAATGTATACTCGTAATATATTTGAAGAGGATAAATCAGTTGAAATCAGAACTCGGACTAGTTTGGTCGTGTCACGCTTAACATAACAAGTGTGAATTGAGGAGATATTGAATAGAAGAATTTTTTGTAAAGAAAATACAGATAACTTTTATTTAAGCTTAGTTAGGGACTTAACGTTGAACCACTCACAATGATGGTTTTACAAGGACCAAAAGCACACCCTTGGTTGGTAGTCGATCAAGGAACAACTTGAGACATCAATCTCTTACAATGGCAGAATAAAATGGTATTGAAATTACAACTGAATAAAGTGTCTAAATTAGGCATATTATTTTCAACATTTGCAAATATATTGTAGAATGTAATAGAAGGTATTTCACTTAAATACAGAAAGTGTTAGCACTCCTCATTGCTGCGGTAGTTGGAGGATCTATTTGTACTCATTCTTCATAAAATTGTTTTAACACGATCAAGATAAAAATAATTAAGTAAATAAATGCATAGCGAGTAATCAAAGCGTTACTTACTATTATATGACATTAAGCAGTTATATCTCACCTGAAAAAATAAAAAGAAAAATACATATTTAGCAAAAAATTGATTTAATATTTAATTTAATATTCTATATAATGCAAAGTTTGATGGCAAATTACGAAATTTTAAACTCTTCAGTTATACATACCGGAAGATGCTGCCGATTTTGAAAGCTCAAACTATTCAAAAATGAAATTGTAGGTCTTCATTTTTGTAGCTATCGTATTTATAACATACCGCTAACAGCAACTACAGTTCCTTTCAAAAAAGTTCAAAAATTTTCTTATTTTCGACGATTGAAAACAATTGCAATACGACACAAGATTTTCATTCTTGCCTCCTCTTCTATCAGGTAAACACCGGCGTGTCACCGTTCCCACTTAAATTCGCCATTAAGTCAGCATGATCGCTTCCATAATTACCACAATCATCACCATACCCAATATCTGATCATCAAAGATCATACATAACTGGGAAAAAGCGACCAGTACAAGTTGCAGTTCGGTGGAAATGGCCACAAACAAATTAAAAATGAGATGATAAAGGAGGAAAAATCAAAAGGGGAAAATAGAGAAAATGTAAAGATGAAAACAACTACACTGACCACATGTTACTTGATGCAATCACCGGTTACATAAGATACAAGTGCGTACCCGAAGTGATACAACCGGAGGCATACCTACGTATGTACAAGCACTCGGTGTGCATATGATAGATGTATGGTATGTTATGCTTTATCGCTGGTTCCAGCGTCGTACTCGTATACACAATTCTTCAGGTTATGATTTTCACATGTGAGTTGATGGCAAACGATTTTTTCGCTTTTCTACACAATTGAAGTTCTGCGACCATTCCTAGTGTTGTTGCAATTTTCCACAAGCCAACACCAATCCATAGATCGGATTTATTTATTTTCGCAAGTACATGATTTCGTCCGCGGCGTCGTATTGCCTGAGCCGCGACGGGCAGTAGTTTGGCTGGATTCAGATCGCAGTACGACCTCAGCGACAGCACAAACAAGTAATTTAAAGTGTAATGCACTCACCTGATCATCGAATCGCAATGATACAGGTGTCGGAATATTGTTGGAGTGAGAGGGCATTACCCGGGAAATTGGGTGAATTTGATTTGATATTTAGCGTTTTGTGGGACGGAATGATTGTGGTCAATTAGCGAAGTAGATTTTTAGGTGTAGGCTCTAGTGTGCAGATCTTGAAAATGAGTGCGCATCACGCATAGTCATGAGCGTATAAAATCTAGAAGCGCAATACCTTCTCGGGAACCGAACCTTTAGTACTATGTGAAAGAGTTGTCCTACTGTGTAGGGCTGTTGATGCGTTATCGATTTCCGAAGGAGAGTAGGCTTTCAGGCTCCCACATATTTTTTTTAAACTTTTCTTTTATGTACAGTGGCTCACAGCTTATTTGATGCACTTCAATAAATATTAAACAAACTGTTGTCCTTATGCAGATAAATAAAAATTTACAAATATTTTGATGCAGATGAAATTCGAAGCACAAAAGAAAGTAAGAAAAAATGTTTCAAATGTCCCGTTAGCAGTAATGAAGCAAAATCATTTGCATAGGATAGCTCACAGCTTATTTGATGCAGTTAGTTCTTTGTATCCTAGCGTTAAAAGTGCACGATTTTCACCGGATTTTTTTTGGATATATTGTACTTAGTGCGTTTCTTATTTTATTTTTAAAAAATTTATTTGACCTTGATAGTTTAAAAGTGGATAAATTGTGTAATATTTAAAATGGGCCGTAGGACAACACTTGAACAGCGGGAATTAGTCATTCATCATTTTAGAAATGGTGAATCTCATCGCAAAATCAGCGAAGTTGTCAATTTAAGTTCATCAACAGTTCAGCATATAATTGAAAGGTTTACCAATGAAAAAAGGTTGGAAAACAAGGGTAGAAATGCACCAAATAAAATTTTGAATGAGTCTGATGAACGGTGGATCGTCCGGAAAATAATGCAAAACCCTAAGTTATCAGCTCCTAAATTGGCGAACGAAGTGTTTACTGGAATTGGTAAAGAATGCAGTGCTGAAACCATACGTCGTGTGCTAAGAAAGCATAATTTTAATGGCCGAGTTGCACGAAAGAAGCCGTTCATCAGTATCAAAAATCGACAAAACCGCGTGAACTTTGCTACGGAGCATATTTCAAAGGATTTCGACTTTTGGAAAACCGTGATTTTCGCTGACGAGTCCAAATTCAACATATTTGGCTCAGATGGAATGGCTTACGTTTGGAGAAAGCCAAATACAGAGCTCAAAAAAGCAAATTTACATGAGACTGTTAAGCACGGCGGTGGCAGCGTAATGGTTTGGGCCTGTATGTCAGCAGCCGGAGTTGGGAAGCTAGCCTTTATTGAAGGAAACATGGACAAGATCATGTACAGTAATATCCTAAAGGAAAATCTCCTGCAAAGTGCTGACGAACTCGGAATTCGGCGTGAATTCAGATTCTACCAAGATAATGACCCTAAACATAAGTCAGAAATCGTGCAATGTTGGCTTATTTGGAATTGTCCTCGTTTGATGGCTCCCCCGGCACAGTCACCCGACTTAAATGTAATTGAGAATTTATGGGCTTTTCTGGAGAAAAAAATTCGTAACCACGCAATTTACAACAAAATTGATTTAAAGAAAGCTCTTTTAGAAGAATGGAGTAAAATAACGCCAGAAATGACAGGAAAGCTGGTTGAATCTGTTCCAAATAGACTCAAAGCTGTCTTGAGCCAAAAAGAAAACGATACAAAATATTAGTGTTGAACTGGAAATCCTCTACATGGATAAATTTAAGGAAAACGTGGACTGCATCAATTAAGCTGTGACATAAAATGTTGCCTTTAATTTTGTTTTTGTTATTTAGTTATTTAAGAATCAATTGTTGAAATAAATTAAATTGTTATTTTTAAAAAAGGGCTTTTATTTAATTTATTGCAGTTTAAATTTTTTCAATACCTTTTCTAATACAGAAGTTATAGTGCTTTTAGCTTTGAAAATGTTACTGCATCAAATAAGCTGTGAGCCACTGTATGTCCACGCTTAACTTATGAAAAACGCAGTGGGGCATTTAACCAATCTATCTGGTCAAAATTATTTAATGCCTGAAACTTTGTATCAATAAATCTTTTATTTCATTAGTTAATTAGAAGATTAGCGGTTTCGCAAAGAAATTTTGTACGATACCCTATTGGTCTCCGTTTTATCGGTTTGCCTGTCTGTCGGTAAAAATACTACACCCTAGTTTCTCCGAAACTATTGAACCTGCAATCACCACATTTGTCATCACAAAGAATAGAAGTGGTGCTATATGATGAGTTTTGCTATATTAAGTTTTTATTCATAAACTTAGGGCGGTCCCCCTTACTCGATCATTCCCACTTATGATAAAGCTTCAATTTGGGCCTTCGCTTCCAATCGTGGCGGTTCAGCAACCTCGTTCGCAAATTGGAAATCTTAAGCAAGGATCTGCTGGTAGCATAGATTGAATTTAAACAGCAGGCGAAAATTCCAAAATCGCCCCCTAAAAAAGTCTTTGCCACTGTTGCCAACGACGGGAATGTAGTTTTTTCTACCAACAATGCCTTCCTATATCATTGCTCAATGAATATATTGGCCGAATAGCACAGCCGTGATGAACCTGTATTAACTGCATCGTGCTCTTCAGACGTAATTTTGATGAATTCTGAACCTCATGATGTTCTGCCTCCTTGTCTTAAACTGTATCGATTTGATCGACGGAATCTTCATCTATAAGGCAGAGTCCGGCAAAATCGTTAATAGAAAGTGCTTTTTGTGATCTATCGATTACACCACTTCATCCTCCGCCACTTCCACAAACCACATCTCTTTCCTGGAATACTGAGTCTCAGACTTATCTTCCACTGCTCGATATTATTGCTCCTCCCACTCAAATCTTCAACACGCGTTTGGGCTACCATACAAAACCAGAATTGATTAGGAGTTACATCGTTGCAAAGTTGGAATGTGAACCTGCTCTGCTGATTAGTCAAGAAGCTAACAGCAGAAAATCTCGACTCGCAAACGATTCCATCATTCCGTATCACCGCCAGTCTGGAAATTAAAGCTCTGCTTAGATTCGATTCCTGGCCTTATGGTGTTTTTGTTAAGGAGTTTGTGTGTAGGGAATTTAATCCCGGGATCCCGACCATTTTACAGGCTTAGAAATTTCGGAATTTTACTTAGTTAATCCCGGGATTTACGGGATTGATTAATCATTTTTGAACTTTTTATAAAAACGCTGCTTGACATGAGCTCCTCCGCTTTCCCCTACAATTTGTTCACTTTTTTGTTTTTGTTGGTTTAACTTGTTTGGTTTTTCTCAGTCAATGCGATTCGTTTTTGAGCGTGGTGGCGATCAGGCAAGTTCACGCTGTCCAAACAGATTCGACCAATTTATGTGTTGCCTGACAATCGAGCAGATTAAGTGGAAAAGTACAAAAAAGAAAAGTGGAAAAGTACAAAAAGGAAGTTTCTTTTAAACGTTAACATTGTTGTTGGTAGGAATTCTTACCAAATTTTGTCCGCTCTTTTGCATTTCCCGTTTATTTCCCGAGCCGAGTCGATTAGTTTTTGAGTGCAGTGGTAATCAGACAGACTCAGACTTTATAAAAAGTAAGTTTTTTTAAACATTAACATTATTGTTGGTAGAAATTCTTTCATCAGAGTAGTTAGAGTGAAACAAGTAGACGTTGATTTTTTACTTTAAAGCTATTGATTTTTAAGTTTTATAGTCGCAAATGAGATTCGTTTGTTTGCTTCTAGATAGCATAAAGGGAGCAGCATGTGCACAAAAAGTGTCTATATTGAGCATAAATAAGAAAGCAATGCTTCCTCTAAATGGAGTCATTTTTTGATGGCTAAAGAGGGAAATACAGCGCAATGTAAGCGTTGCTCAGCAGTTTTGAAAACACTTGGAGGATCTACCAAAGTATTACAGACCCATCTCCAAGCGAAACATTCATTGACATTAAGCTCGACAATATCGTCTACATCAAATGCTCATAACGTCGAAAAACCATCCTTGAAATGAAAAAGCAATTCGATCTTGGACTATTTTGTAAAACTGATACTCTCAACGATGCTTTAGCATGGACGACTGCTTTAGGCTTTCCTATGAGTGCATTTTTTACGTCAAATGATTTAAGGACTTTGATCCTATCAACAGGGTATTCCGATTTATCAAGATCTGCCGCAACAAATTGCAATCGCGTGGTAAATTACAGCCATAAAAATATAGCGCAAATAAAAGTTGAATTATTTACATTAAAAAATGAAGGAAAAAGATTCAGTTTAAGTTTTGACGAATGGACTTCGAGCTCAAACAAGAAATACATGAATATAAACATTCATTCATGTAGTACAACCTGGAATTTAGGACTGGTTCGCATAAATGAATCATTAACAGCATTAACAGCTGAGGCATCTGTGCGAATATTAAAAGAGCGCCTTTCTGAGCTACATATTTCTCTTGATTCCGATATTGTTGCAATAATAACTGATGGTGCAAACGCCACGCTTAAGTTTGCTTCATTTAGCCGTTTGCGATTTGTTGTACAAAAATATAGACGATTCAATTATGAGCCAATCTTTGAACGTGGATTCAGATGATAATGATGAAGATCTTAGATCAGGATTACTTATCGAATCAAGTCATTTTAGAGATTTGACGAACGATTGCAATATTAAAAACGTGGTGAAAAAAGTTCATCAAACAGCTGTTCTGTTCAAAAGATCACCTATGAAGAATGATACAATTCTTCAAAAATATGTACAGCAGGAACATAGAAAAGAGCTAACCTTATTGCTCGACTCTAAGACAAGATGGCACAGCCTCTTCACAAGGCTTGAACGCTTTGTTCTTATAAAGAATAGCGTTCAAAAAGCTCTTATAGAACTGAATAATCCAGAGATTTTTGATGAACTGATCTAGATATCATAAATGAAATAATCAATGTCTTGGCGCCAGGTAAGCTATCCGTAGAAGCATTTTGTGGTTCTGACGCGAATTTATGCACGGCTGATGCAACTGTAAAGTTTCTTTTTAAACAGTTGAGTGGCAATGAGTCAATTATGGCGACTAGATTGAAATCACATTTGTTAAAACGCTTATAACATCGCCGACGTAATGAATTAAATGGCGTGTTAAATTATTTACAGAATTTTCCGAATGAGAGTAGTTGTTTAGGTGATGATGTAAAAGATTTATTTTCATGTCCAAGAAAAGTCCAAATTAAAAAACAGATAATTTCAATATTTGAAGAGTTGAATACCACTTTTTGTGTAAGTAGTAAAGAAAATTATCCTAATACGACAATGGAATCGACATCTTGCAGTACGGTGACTATAACATTAAAAGATAAGCTTTGGCTGGAAATCAACAAAAGTATGAAAACAATAACTCCTCAGGGTATCAAAAAAACTTTTCAAAGTTGATCAAGCAAAAAATAGCTCTATTCGAAGCAACTAAAACTCGAGGTCACAATTTGGAACAAATTTATAAATATTTATTGACAAACGCGCTTTCTCAGCGTCTGCTTATATGAGCAACAAATTTAGAAGTAGGCTTGGGGACGAAACATTGGATGCGTTAGGCTTTCTAAGATTTTATCTCCGCAATGCAAATAAGATGTAAAAGGTTAATGCCTTAAATTTACCTCGTTAACTTAATAATATTAATCGTGATATCAGGAACATATTTTGTTTATTACAGACGAAAATTTAATAAGTTGATTTTAGAATTTCAACGTTAATGTGTTAATGTGATTAATTAAGTTGAAGCCGAGTTTTGTGAAATTAAGTGACAAAGTATTATATTTGATAACTTTATTTAATAATAACAGCTGATATAAGTAGAAAAATAATGAATTTATTAAGGACATCTAAGATTAGTTGAGTTGTTTTTTAATTGCGAGCTACAAGGTTTTTTGTGAATAAGTTATTCGTTAATTGTAAGAATTTATGTTGATTTATTTTGTATTGAATTTTCCTGCATTTGTGATGGTTATGTAAACATAAGATAATGAAAACAGTTGATTTTTGAAGAACACTCAGACTTTTATTCCCTTTTTAAATTTTGCGGCATTATGCCGGGACCCCGGGCCTATCTAGAGACAATCCCGAACTCCCGGGATTGGAAAAATGATCGAGATTGAATTCCCTTTTTGTGAGTCAATCGCAGACAAATTTTCGGTCGGATGTTCGTCGGAGAGACAGAATATGAGTAATACTCTTAATGTATATTATTAAAATTTTCGCAGTCTAAGGACCAAGCGCAAGCTTTCGTCTATTGTTTTTCTCGATGACATCGTTTGTTTATCGGAATCATGACTTGCCGAGGATATACTGGATGTTGTAATTCTTCCTTCCCATTTAGTGTACCGTAGGGGTCGTAATCGTTTAAACTCTGACGAAGGCGGCGTTTTGATCGGAATTCGTAAAGGGCCTTCAGTAGCTTCCTCGTGCAATTTCAAGGTCTCACCTTCAGGAGAATGCATTGTTGTGTCTGTTACTTTGTCCTCAGTAACAATCTTACTAATTTCATCTGCATATACTCCCTGTGGGTGTTCGGTTCTTGTTTATGAAACTTTCTATTCAGAAATTTCTTGATACATTTTTAGCCGCTTTGTAATGATTTTAAACACGTTTTGAACATTCGAGATTACCCAAAGGAAATCTAAACCGACCTCTCATCGGTTCTAGGCGTGAAGTCTTGGAACGTGACAACGGACTGTACCCATCAGGTCGACAAGTCCGGACACGCTTAGTCTACTCCGAGGTGGCTGCTTGCTAGCTAGTTAGTTCGGAGAGGAATTTCGGTCACAGGTCTTATGCGAGCAGTCCAAATCACAACACTCAACCACCGGTTAAATTGCCCGATTTAAAACGCGTCGAACAACTTCCATCGAATGTACTTTAAATTACATATCTTCATCCCGGACAAAAAGAACAAAAAAAAACCCACAAAAAAAAATACGCGCTCCTGAAATACTCTGCTCGAACTCAAACTGGAAAAAACCTAGTCTAAGATAAAACGCAAATTCAAAATAGGGCATCGCGTACCGACCGCATTCCATTCGTGGACCATTCGCGGATTACTGAAACTCTACCCTCGGCGCCATGCTTACCTTTCGCTCGCACTTCCTGCTAGAAAAGAACGGGTTTGCTGGAAAGGAAAGACGTTTTTAGCAGTTCAGCAATTCATTGTAATTAATTCCTTTTGAGTAACAGAGGATAATACATTAGACCTTGAATACCATCATTTTGTATGGGTTTCAAATGTTTTAACTACTCTATATATTTACTAATACTCATATTTAGATACTATTAATCGCCATAATTCCTAATCTTGGGCCATATTTAATTGGTACATATTGATACGTATTATCAATCAAGTTCTATCTATAAACAGTTGTTATTTATTGCTCCTTATTATAAGTTATATTGTTAGTTAATATCTTGTTAACTTATTATTAGTCCCTGTTATATATTACTCTTGGTTATTCATTATGAATTGTCATTCTTTATTGTTGATTTTTTTATCTAATTTCGTATTAATTATTGTTAATCATCATTATGGAGAATTATTTGCGGGTATTTCTGATTTATTTTTATTAATTTTTCTTATAATCATCATTCAATACTTATTTATTGATCGATTATTTATCAATCGTTTATTCATATTTTTGACTTCTTGCCTAACCTATTTTCCTTTTTTTCTAAGAGGTGTTATTAGCCCGCTATTTCGTTAGATGTTCCTTTTGAAGCTGTCATTTTTTGACATTTGACAAGTAGAAACTACGCCATTAATAAAAATGGAATGATACACGCATTGAAATTATTAAAAACTTGGCAGAGACGGTTGCTAAAACTCGAACATTTTTGGGTCGTCGTGAAGCACCTAGGTGGACAAATTCGAGCTGTTGGGATCACTTAGTGATGTGAAGAATAAAACCCGTGCACTCAAGAACAGCCGGGAATATAGCTGCTGTAGCCGAAAGTGTTGAAGAAAACCCAGGTTTGTCCATTCTTCGTCGTTCTTTGGAATTAGGCATTCCACAAACGTTATTATACCGTATTTTGCCTAAAGATTTGGGTCTTATGGCTTATAAAGTTCAGTTAACACAAGAACTCAAGCCGGTCGATCATCAGCAACGTGCAAGCATGAAAATGATCCGGAATTCCATCGAAAAATCATCTTGAGTGATGAGGCCCATTTCCACCTCGGTGGCTTTGTCAACAAGCAAAATTATCGCATCTGGGGCTCGGAAAATCTAAGAGTTATTGTTGAAAAGCCCCTCTATCCTCAACGTGTGATTGTTTGGTGCGGTTTATGGTCCGAGGGAGTCATTGGACATTACTTTTTCGAAAATGAGGCTAGAGTAACAGTTATGGTCAATGGATTGCGCTATCGAGAGATGATTAGATATTTTTTTTGGCCGGAATTGAATGGTATTGATCTGGACAACGTTTACTTTCAACAAAACGGCGCTACGTGACACACAAGCAACGAAACCATTGATCTTTTACGGGAAAAGTTTCCGGACCGTGCTATCTCTCGAAGAGTTGATCACAATTGGCCACCGAGATCTTGTGATTTAACACCTTGCGACTTCTTCCATTGAAGCCATGTGAAAGAAAAGGTCTACGCTAATAGCCCAGCGTCGATTCAAGACCTCAAAGATGGAATTTGTAAGGCTATCGAGGACATAGGGCAGCCATTTCGTGATTTGGTTATGGAAAATTTCATGAAAAGGATATTTTCCTGGAAGCGTGTTCGTGGTGGTAATTTGCCTGATGTTATTTTCTACTATTAATGGCATACCTTCCTCTTTATAATGAAATAAACATCCGATCTGTTGTATTAAAAAATGGCATTTTTCTTTTAATATCAAAATAACACCTCATATTGGAAAACCCTTTACTTTTTCATTTCAGAACAAAATGGCCTTTATCACTCTCCCAGGAACTTGACAAGGTGGAAAAATTTAACGAATGCGTCACAATAAACTATCAACTTAAAAGCACTTTAATAAGTTTATCAGACTCATAATTCAAAGATATCATTTAAGAACTTAATTTGATTAACAATTTCAAAACTTTTTATAATAATTTGTAAAGGTCAAAACTAATTTTCGTCATCATTTATCATAACCTACTGAAAGAGTCTGTTTATATTTAGTTATTATATGACAAATTATTAAAATTCAAACAAATTTTCGAAGCATATAAACAATATAAAATATGTGCATACTTCATTAAATACTGGAAGGAAGACTCGTTTTTCAGTTGAATCCCCAATGTGCATTGGCGTTGGCATTTTAATTTCTTCATATTGTAAATTACTGGTTCCTATACTGCGGACAATCGATTTCTTAATTTAAGTATTTAATTTTTCTTTTATTTTATGTCGTGGCATATTAATTTCTTTGGCTATTTATATGTTTTTATCTACTTAAAATAAGTCTCAAACAGCTACCAAAGATCTACCTTTTGTGCATGTAAACGCTATTCCTAGATATTTAAAATCTAGTGTAAGGTCCTTTTTTTCTTTGAGGACATGGAAGTGCTTTCCTCCAGCTTTTGTTTAGTTCGCTTTCCAATTCTGGGGCAAAAAAATGTTACTGCTAGTATTACTACTACAAACAATTGATTCAGGTTGGTGATTTTGCATAACCTTGCCTTCCATAATTGCTGCGTCGGCTGGAGCTGCATTGAGTAAACGTTCCCTAACCCAAATTTCGATATAAAAGTAGTTCCTGCTGCCAGCGAGGATATACTCCTTTCGATACTAACACTCGATTCTAATTCGTTCACTATTGTTTTTAAAGATGATAATGATGGGTTTTTTTTTAGATATAAAGCACTTCTTAAAGAATCTCACATGGGCCTTATCTTTTTTTTTTTAAATAAACTGTCCACAAACGTAGTAAAATGATAAATAATTATTTAGGGCCTTTCTCGGAGGATTATTTCCGATAATCGACACAGAGGAAGTAAATTACCTTGACACCAATTTCGGAGATTGTCAAGATCATTTTGGAGGTATAAGCAGTCTTTGCTGGAGTTAATGGGGCGACAAATTTTTAAACCATCAGCGTAAAGAAGACAGTTAGAGGACAGGCATTGGGGAAGATCATTAATGAAAATGTTGAATAGCAAAGGGCCTAAAATTGATCCTTGAGGGACACCAGATTTTGGGCTAAATGAGTCCGACGAAAAAAAATTAATCTATATAACGGTGCAGGAGCGATGGGATGAGAAGAAGGATAAGATCCAAGAGCGGATAGAGTCGGAAACGCGGAACGATCGGAGTTTGTTAGCCAAAAGGCCATGATCAACACTGTCAAAGGCTTTAGCAAAATCGGTGTATATGACATCGACTTGTTGACTCTTGTCGAAAGCAAGAGAGATGGTATTCGTAAGTTCAAACAAATTAGTCACTGTCGAACGACCTTTAATGAAGCCATGTTGTTCATTTGCAAACAGGATACTGATATCATCGTACATTCTGTTATGCACAATTCTCTCAAGGAGCTTACCAAATCAAGACAGCAAAGAAATCGGACGATAATTAGAGATTTCACTTCGATCTCCGGACTTATGGATCGGAAAGATGTTAGCGTGCTTCCAGACGTCAAGGAAGCAGGAGGAAGAAAGGCTAATATTGAAAATAATTGATAGTGGGGTAGATAATGAAGAAGATAATGACTTTACGAACAGATTTGGTATTCCATCAGGACCCGGATCACCATTAATGTCAAAGGTAAGCAGTACATTTTCAATTTCCGATGGAGATGTCACGATAGAATTAACAATAGGGGAAGGAGAAGGACACGATGAGTACATAGTGGGGTTCGAAACCTTAAATGTGGAGGAAAAAAATTGAGCGAAAAGGTCACAGATAGCTTGCCCATGAGAAGCTTGGCAATTACGCCATGAGAAGATATTAGGAATATGGGATGTTGTTTTCAGAGAATGTATGTATGTCCAAAAGGGCTTAGGACTATTAGATTGCATTGATGTTTCAATCATATAGTAATAAGATCGCTTTTTTGGCTTCTTTACGAAGCAGTCGGTGGTTGGTGAGGTCAGTGTTAGAGTTGGAATAATGAAGTTTTTTGCACGCCTGGTCCTTCAAATAAAGAGAGTCTGAGACTTCAGCGGAAAACCTGCTGGGGCTCTTTTTCCGAGGGGATCGGGAGATAGGTACATGGTTTGCAACTATGCTACTGAGATTCTCATAGAAAGTAGATAGCGCTGAATTGACATCTAGCTTCTGTAGCATTGAGTTCCAGTCAATATTACACTGGTCTACATCAAAATTTCCTTTTACATGAAAATACACTATATTGATTGTATTTCACTCGCTGAACATAAATATACAAATTAAAATTCATGGTTAGCTCTTATTGTGCATTTATGCCATATAAATATAATAGCGGGTAGCGCGACAGATTTATCACATTAATGATGATAACTCAAAATATTTAGTGGTTACCCCCTTTTACTATTTCACATTTGTTTAACGTTGACTGTGTTTTGTTCACGGTTAAAACGTGAAATTGTTACCGTTTTTTAAACATTTTTAGTGAAAAATCTACAGTTTTCGTTATGTCGCGTAAATGTGTTAATAGTGCAGACAATTTTTGCTACATTTGTGGTAAGGTGACCCTTACTAACCAAAGATGCTCAATAACACAACGTTTAGAAACTGCTTACTTCCATTATTTTGGAATTAAAATTAAAAACCAAGACAAATCGTGGGTACCACATTTTAGTTGCACAACTTGCTCCACAAATCTGATTAAGTGGCTCAACCAAAAGAAACGTTCATTGCCTTATGGTGTGCCAATAATGTGGAGGGAACCTACCAATTATGCGAATGACTGTTACTTTTGCTTGACTCCACCCATCCAGCACGGTATATCACGAAACAAGAAACGGAGCGTAGTATACCCTGACGTAGCCTCGGTATCGCGGATGTCAAAATCAGTTTATACAGATATCGTCAGAAGAACTTGATACCCTATTTCAAATCCGAAAACCAGCTTGCATTCTGTAATAACGTAAATGGCTTGATGAACGCTTTGAACATTGAATACCATCCACAGGAATGGCGGCTGTTTATAGACTCCTCAAAATTGAGTTTAAAAGCTGTTCTTCTCCATAATGGTAACACACAACCATCGATTCCGTTATGCCATGCTGTGCATACTAAAGAAACATACGAAAATATGAAATTAATTTGAGATGCTATATCATACTCAGAGCACGAATGGCAGATTTGTGGTGATCTTAAAGTCATAGCAATGGTGATGGATTTACAAATGGGCTATACCAAGTACTGTTGTTTTTTGTGCGAGAGGGGTAGTCGGGCTAGATCTTTACATTACATAAAAAAAGATTGGAATCCTAAACTAAGCCTGAATCCTGGAGAAAAGAACGTCAAGCACCTTCCTCTAGTTAATTCCCAAAAAATTCTTCCACCACCTTTACATATCAAATTGGGACTAATGAAAAACTTTGTGAAGGCTCTCAACAAGGATGGACCAGCATTCAAATACCTGCGAAGTAAATTTCCACGTACAAGCGACGCCAAAATTAAAGAAGGAATCTTTATTGGACCTCAAATAAGAGAGATTCTAAAGGACCAAAACTTTGATTCAGTTTTACAGGGCTTTGAAAAAGAAGCATGGGAATCTTTTAGAGCAGTCGTTCATGGTTTTTTGGGCAATAAGAGAAATGAAAATTATGTTGAACTTGTGAACAATCTCCTTCAAAAGTATCAACAGTTGGGTTTCAATATGTCCCTGAAAATTCATTTTCTTCACTCTAATCTTGATTTTTTCCCTTCTAACTGCGGTGATGTAATCGTTCACCATGTTCGTGAACGATTCCACCAAGATATCTCGGCAATGGAAAAGAGATACCAAGGCCGATGGGATGCATTAATGTTAGCGGACTACCGCTGGAATTTAAAAGAGATACCCCTAACAGTAATTACAAAAACGAAAAAGAAGAGAAAATCTTAATTAAATACGTTTTTTTTAATTGTAATATTTTCCATTTTTATATAAGTAAAAAGCAAAAAATAATAGTAAATAATTATTGTAGTTTTTTTTATAAAATATTTTGTACATTAACGTGTTACTGAAAGCCAAATTTTGTATATTAGGTATATTTCCAAAATAAGAGCTAATTAAAAAAACATATTCTTGTTTTCCTATTCAGTAACCTCAAAGCAATATAAAAATAACGTGTTCAATTGAAAGGCACACAGAAAGTTACATTTTGTAGACCAGTGTTATCCAGCTCAAGCTGAATGGCTGCATAGTTGGCTTTGCGGAAATTAAATCTTGGGGAGAAAGGAGGGCGTTTGGACTGAGGTGCAGGAAAAGATAAACGAACCTCAAGCGGAGGATGATGGGGATCAGGTTTTACATATTCGGAGGGGGTTTTGTGATCGAGGAGATAGAGGCAGGCTTGGTAGTAAGGATGAATCGAGAAGTTGATTGTTTGCGTTTGGAATCATATTTAATTGCGATAGGGATCAAAGCGATAAAAATAAGAAAACAGGATGGAGAGATCATTGAAGGATGAGAGGGTATGAGAGTCTGACTCCCACCTTAGGCAAGGCATGTTAAAGTCACCACAGATTAAAATATTGTATAGAGGGTTGATGCCACAGAATTACGAAGATAATTCAGAGAAAAAACGGTTGTAAACACGGAAAGGAGCTTTGCAAGGGATGTACACGCAAAGCAATACTAAACTCACGGCTTGAGAGATATTGATTAAGACAGCGATGCATTCTACTGGAAGAGACGGTGAAAAGTCAGAGCAGAGTTTGCTGTCTAAGCTTTATGAGTAGCAATAAGTACATCACCATCGTCAGAGTTGATTAATGCAAGCTTAGTAACCGACCGTTAACGTTCAAAAAGTGTTTAATTTGCAAGAGGGGAGAGAGAGAGCAGTAAGCCAGACAAAATACGAAAAATTGGAAGTTTGGTTCATTGAAAATACATGGGGAGTTTTTGCAAGGTTCCATATGATGACCAATGCATTAAACTCATCACATAAAAGACGATACAGGTGAAATTTTGTTTAAATGTAGTTTGACAATTTACTGAAATAGGTTTTATAAAATCTAATGGAGAATTGTGCGGTATATAGATGGAAAATACAAGTACAAACAAGTTGAGTTAAAGAAAATTCTTACAATAATACATTTAAGCTGGAGAGAAGACCAAAATTCCTATATGCAGCACAAGGAAAACAATGCTTAACACTGATAAATCCTTTACCGCCATCGCACTTAGAAGAGGTACTTGTGTCAGGCGGATAAGCCTAAATCGTGGATGGAATTGTACAGTGCTGATTTCAAAATACAGAAAATATCATCATCGGTAAGGGAGTAGGCAGAGTACCTTGGTTCGAACTCCACTGACGTTTTGATAGAAGCGCTTCAAGCAAGTAATATTAAAAAAAAGCCTCTTATTTTATTCCGGAAAATTTACGGCCCAGTTAAACAACGAACAGAGTCGAAACTACGTTACCACGATGAGCTGTATGAACTTTTTGACGATCCACCTATTTCTACTTGCGTAAAGATACGTAAACTGCAATGGATGGGCCATGTAGACAGTATAGAAGAAAACCAGCCGTCCAAAAGAACATTAAAGGGTAGAGCACAAGGTAGACGTCCGGAGCAAACAACTAGTGGAAAAGGTTGCGGGATTGTGGTGATTGGAGGAGATTAATCCTGGAGGCCGAGGTCCGGCTTAGGTTGACACGCCATAGATAATTATGGCTATTTTATCGAAACTGTTGGCTAGCTTCGATACCAAAAGCTCCATTTCTGCACTGGACTGCATTCCTTTACAAAAACACCGCTGGGTCAAACTCAATTTTCAGGATATCAAAATCGCCCTGGGAAATACCAATTATGAAAAATGATAAATATCACTTGTCGGCTGTCAATTTCCTGCAAGAGAGAATTAGTAGAATTCTACCTAGCTTCCGTCGAGTTTAGATTATTATTTGATGATTAGTTCTCGCAGGCGCGATGCGGGAAACAAAAACTCGTACAGATGGAATCGCAACTTTAAGAGGTTCTTCCTTTTTCCTTTATGGGATTCAAATTGATTTCGTTTAGAGGCACATCCAAAGATTGTAGATGCCGACGCTCTTATGAAGGCAGCAAAGGAGAAGCTACTGCTCTTTCTGATACTGATGTTAATTGGAGCCCATGCTACGCGTCATAACAGTTGCACGAGGCGAGGTAGCATCATTTGTAGAAGGTAATTCGGACGTTTTGGGCTCCACATCAAAAATTACAAGAAGCAGGGACATTTCAGAGTTTATATCCTCAAGTTTTTTGTGTAGCTTTTTGAAAGCAGAAAGTCTCGAGGCTATCATTGATTCAGAAGCCTTAAGCTTTGTAAGTTGATATGGAATGCTTCTGGAAAGTCTCGTAAAACCAGTAAATACCGGAGCCGACCTTAAAAACACGAGCAGCAACTGGTCCGGGAACGCTAACTTTGTAAGTATATCAATTTCTTCAAAATTTCGAATAAAAAAAATTAATAAAATCTTTAAAAAAAATTTTACAAATTTTTGATTGGACATGTTTGTGCCAAAAATAAAAAAAAACATGGATTTGGGTCTTTATGGTTAAAAGGTCGCGAATACCTTAGAAGCCGAAATTTGATGAACTTTGTTAACAAAAATATGTTTTGTGAATTTAGTTTTTCTGTAAAGAAATTAAAACGGGACCGTTAAATGAGCTTAAAAGTCAGATTAAAAATTCCATAGTAATTGACTCAAAAATTTTACAATTATTGTACAACAGCAAAACATGTAGAACTGGAGAAATAAGAGGTTCAAAGTGACTTAGATACTACACATGTATTTATTAGGATTTTCTAGAAAATTTCAAACATAATTTCTAACATTATTATGTAAAGCGCATCCAAACTGCGGAAAATTCAATAAGATGGTAACCATATTTTACTTTTTCAATTTCGATTGCAAGAAGCAACCTTCTACTTTTTCAACTTGTTTAAGTCACGGTTTTAATCCAGAATCTTGAATTATTTCCTCAAAAAGTGCTAGTGATTGCCAGACTTTCATGTTTAGTTTACTTTTCTCTTTAAAGAAAACTGAACTACCAGGCAGGTCGGGTACAAGCCAACCGAAAATTTTTATAATTTTGCAACTAACATACATTTCCATTTTGCTATTTAGTGTTTAGAAATTCGACCATAAAAGTCTTCTTCAACTTAAATGAAACGATCGCCAAAATTTAAAAAATAAAAAACGAAATGAATATTTGCTCTGATTTACCAATATTTATTTTTCCTTGATCAACATCCAAATGTTCATTCTCAGTATTTCTAGTATGTGAATGAATCAAGTAGATGAGAAATGAAAAAAAAAAACCACAAAAGAATCTGTTTAACAGCAACAATATACAAAAAAAAGCGCTCGAAAGAAGATTTAACATAAAAGCAGAAAAAATTAGTTTGACAATAAAATAAAATAAATTAGCGCCAAAGACATTCTGGTGGATCAAAGATAAAAGTTTTTGTTATGTTGTTTTTTTTTTGTCATCGATTCGTATCAGCAGGGAATGAAACTCAGAGCAAGCAAGCACAAGAAAAAAAAAACACAATCAACTTATCGTGGAAAAAATGTCGTAAAGAATATTCACTTTGAAATAGTATAGTATTAGACTCGGGATGTTTTCATAATAATAAAATGTACATCTCGTCGCAGTTGTCTTGAAGACAACTGAGGAAGGAAAAGACGGCAAAAAGTTGATACATATTCAAATTAGATGAATTTTCAAGTATCTATCTATAGCTGATAGTTATAGCTTTTTTTTTTTTTTATTTTCATTCAAACAGATTGTCGTTTTTTTGCTGCCGATGCTCGGATGTTTTGTAAAGCTTGATCGATTTTTTATCTATGACCGCTTATGGCCGCTTCTTTTATATTATGTATATCGTTCATCTAGTTTTTTGTCGCCACACCAACTTTTCCCCACATGTAGTTCGATATAAATTCCAGAAAAAACTCATCCATCGAAGAAAGATGAATTTCCAATGGGAGTCAGATGTGGATTTTTATAGGTATTGTATTGTTTCAAGCAGGGAAGCTTTAAAGTAGTTTATTAACGGTGTGTATGTGTGAATGTGATCATATTTTTCTCGAGGCATTTAATGCAGACATACATTTGAAACAGATGTTACGGAAATCTGAAGTATTTTATAAAATTTATAGGGTTGGAGCTTTGAAAAATATGAATTGCGACCAGTGACATTCTCAAAATGCATATGCGATTGATCTTGCCGAAAATGATTTTGAAGCTGTGAAATGAATCAACAGCGTTTTTATCACTGCACATTCATACTGGATCAAAAGCTGTTGAATTACGTCAAAGTCGAGAAGAGACTTTTGCAGCTATTGAGACGCTATTTTATATCTTTTGAACAACTGTTTGTAGTCCCTACTATATCGTCACCCAGGTAAATTGCATTTTTTCCAGGCCTGTGTAAACGGGCATTCGTTTCATGCATTTGCATTGAGTTGGACGCATTCAACTATTTTTGTAATCAGATTAATAATCTGATTGAAAGTAATCAACATTACTTTTAATCAGGTTGAAGTAGTCATGATTACTTTTCATCAAGATTACACATGTAATCTTTAATTTTAATCACACTCAATGGTTATCATAGTCAATTGATTATTTTTTCTCGAGTTAAATGGCTTCTGTACATATAACTCTGCCACATTTGACGAACGATTTATTTTACGATACGGTCCTGTTAATTGGTAACCGCGTTCGTGCGGTTCGAATGTCCACGCCGATAAATCAGGAATAATTGAGCACTTGAAAGCCAACACTCGACGTTTTGTTGTCGAAATATAGCCTGATTTTCTGCGAAGAGTGTGCGGAAATTGGGCCTCCAGATTATGCTACGTACGTGGCCATATGCCCGAAATAATTTTTGAATATTAATGACAAAGAAGTATTTTTTAAATATCAATTTAAAATTCTCCGTCCCTAATAAAAAAACATCGTATATAATGAACAAGACTAATAATTCATTAGTGATCAGTAATATTAAGTAGTTTCAAATAGTTTTAGTAATATATTGGCAGGTTTGCAGAAATTAACTACCGATTTGCAGCCTCCGGCTACATATATCCACTGTGCTGCACACTTGCTGAACTTGGCTCTAGAAGATAGTTTGAGAAACTGTCTTGAGGGATACAAAAAGTTTAGTAAAAGATATGATAAATACGATGTGGGCATCACCAAAAAGACTAAATACGAGTATATTAAAAAATTTAATTCAGGTGACTAACCTGATTTAAAAAATCTGCCTCAATTTGGCCAACAAGGTGAACAATCATATCAGACGGCATTTGCAGAATAAAAATACACCATAACAATATTTTGATGTTTTTTCGAAAAATTTTCCCAAAGAGGAAAATCAAATTCCGAGGAGTTTCTTCACAATATACTTCACTTCAAGATGTTTTTCTTCCTTTTGCTGTTTTTTCATGTGATGGGTTCTATAGATTAAGTCAACACCAGTATTTCAATGTTTCCAGATTGGTGCTATAGAGATGAAACCAAAGCTAAAGGGTCTATTTGGAATCCTTGAACAAAAGCTGGCTGAGTTTGATTGACTATAGGATGATTGCCTAAATGAAAAGCCTGACAGTGTTGAAGAGGCTTAACTACTTCGCCACTGGTTTACACGGCACACACTTCATAGCTTGAGACCACCGATTTCAAAACCCTTGCGGATTCACATCAAAATACAAGACATGTGTAAATACCACCGGCGAGAGCGCGGGACGACCACAAATATGTTAGGCCACTTAGAACCTAGCAAAATCATCAGTCTCGCTCGCTTCGCAGAGCTGCAATCGCTTTGAAACGCATAGGATTTTAACTCCGCAATTCGTATCTCATCCATCAGACACTCTTGGAAGTCTTCGGTGGATCTGAGCGAGTCTATGGCACATGCACTACGGAGCTCGGCATATGCCAGACACTCGAATAGTACATGCCGCCAAGTCTCACTTTCTGCTCCACAGATTTTACAACATGCATCAGCCACTAAACTACGCCTAAACAAACATTAATTCAAAATTCATATTCTGTGAGTAAGAACCCCAAACCAAAGCAGAACTCCAGATGTGGAGCCAAAAACATATACGCCACACGTCCCTTGGTGCACTCATTCCACCTGGTTTGCCAGGCAAAAATCTTGCGATCCTCCAGCATGGTCCGAATTCTGATCATAATCTGAGGTCCAGAGTCAGCGATCCCGTCCGCAACATGAAAGACAAGCTTCTCCAGATTATGTACAAGTCAAGCGGTGGAACTCCCATTACTACCTGCATGGCGTCACTCAAAACTGTACGACATACGGGCAGGCATGCTAGCAGGGCTTCTCTCTGACACATCATGATAAGTCTCCTGCTAGTTGTACTTTCAATGAATACTGGTTCCCCGGCCAACACATATTCTCTTGAGAGCCCTCCTTCGAAGTCCCCAGTTCTTCTTACACACTTGTTGCAGCATCGAAGCTAGAAGCATCGAGGCTAGAAGCACGAGGTGTCCCTTCATACCCTTAAAATTGGTCCATAAGGATTCCCTCTCATTCACACATATTTCCAAGTAGGTGACTGTTGTCCCTACTTGAGAGCTCGTCCTTCGCGCCACACTCATGGTGGATGACTTGGATTGAGTGCACCTTCAGAAGTATCATCGAAGCTTTCTCAACAGAAACAGCCAGCTCCACTTAGTAACACCATTGCTGCACTATGCACATATAATGTGTGGCCTTGTATTCCAATTCAATCGATTTCGAACTTCGACCAACAGCAGCAAGTAATTAACATATGCTCAAAAATTGCAAGTAGTGGAGAGCTCTGCCAACAAGTCATCCATAACAAGGTTTCATATCAATGGACCCACTATAGGCCCCCGACCTCTTCTCTGCACTGACGTTTCCACTTGTTACAGTCCATGGAAAAAGCACTTCTGCCCGTGAAGTAGCTCCTCTTAAGCCCTAGTTCCTTACAACTAACTGAAGTTAGTTTAGTGAAGACTACCGGTCATCTCAGATGTTCAAAAGCAGCAGTCAATGAAGACTCCCAGGACATAGTTGCGCTCACTTGCACGTATCGTATAAATGAAATATAGCCATGCGTCGTTAGTGCCACACCCCTTACGGAAACTGTACTAACTATCCTATTTTAAATCAACAAGTAAAGAATAGTCTAATAACGTTACCAATTATAAATTTCATGTTTGCCAACAAGCTGAACATACTGGACTACGCCGAAGCAGAACAAATACTCGTACTATCGAGTTGAATTGTTTGTATTCAACCATTGTTTAAACTGCAGTAAAACTTCATAAAATATTTTTAAAAAAACCAATGAAAAAGACACCGATTTTTATCATAATCAACATTTGAAGTTTGTTCCCTCCTTAAATCAATATTTACATGAATAGTTAATTTTTATATTTAAAGGTTTATGTTTTCAGCATAATCATTCTTGATCAACATGAAATAAAATGCTTTACTTAAAGACCCGCCAGTTTAGCTAGCTCTTTCACAATCAACCTAACCAGCGGGATGCACCTTCTTCTCTTTCGGTTTCAGAGGCTCATGCCGAGGGATGAGTGTTTCTCGCAAGTGAACCACATCATCGTGATTTAGTAGCCGGTTGGTAGAGTGCATGGGGGCCCCACGACCAGCAAGCTGCCCTACTCTTGCTGCGGACCTTGAACGTTCATTTCAAGGATGATGTCCCTCTTACAATCGCTTGTGTTGTTGCAGAAAATAAACAGGTTCGGTGTAGGACTGTCGTGATCTGCTTGATTTATTTTTTCAGGCCTAGACCTATTCAATCCTTAAGGAATCTTGAGACCTTCTAAAACGTACGCATGATAAATGTTTTGTAGTGCGAATTTTGCGCTACTGGAAAGAACACGCCCCACATCACCGCAGAAGCTAGCACTTAGCACGCATGCGCGTCATCAGCCAAAACTACTTCAACTGAGCTGGGTCATTTTATGGACCCCTCTAACAAATTGAAAAACACTACACATGTCAAAAATTGTGTTGATGAGAGGTTTCAATTTAATGGACTACATAAAGTGTTCATGGTGTTTCAGCTATCAAACTGCAGAGAGCGTGGGAGCTCTTCGCAAATGACTTGAATCTTGATAGACTGACACTTCATCTGTCAATGTTAGGGGACATTGGCCGTCAAAAATATGTATCATCGACTGCAATGAATGATATTAGAAAGCTTTTCGTCGATGATGAAACAGTTCATGATCTTCTTCCAGAAGTCTACGCAGCTTTGAGCCTCCTAACATTTGCATCGCTGACGGCAACAACAGCCAAAAGGTCATTCAGCGCAATTCATAGGTTTAACCTACTTACAGTTGACACTGGGGTAGAAGAGACTCAATAATATTGCAGTTCTCAACGCCCATCAGACTATGACGGACGATGTGATGTGAGACCAATCTTAATGATATCATCAAAGCTAATTCTGTCGGTGGACGACATTTTCATTGCTGAAAAACCGAGAAATTGTTCAAACATACACAAAAGACATAAAAGTGTAAATCCAGAAATAGCATGAATTATTCAATTTTGTTTGATTGATTATACTTTCATTAAAAGTATGTTGAATAATCATCATAAAGTTCTTGTATTCATTCTTTTAATGAGCATTTATTGCACCATTAATTTTTTTGTGCTTGGGAGGTGAATGCCATCTATCCAGTTAGTGTTCGACTTTCATGCTCGCGAGTGACTGGAATACCCACTTAACACCTCCCCTACCTGAGAACATACCCTGGAACCATTCGACATAATTCTTCGAGCCAGGTCTCGTTTTGCTAAGACATGAGGCGTCTTCAAGCTAGGGGATTCCTCCTCTAGTGAGAGAGGAGGAAGAGGAACTGCCAGACAATCGATCCCCAAGCCCCGTTTTCCACAGCTGATGTGAGTCTCTTTAACCTTGTAGGACAAACCGAACATAATGCGCCACATGATTCTATTTGTCAACCGATTCAAGCATCACCAGGTCTATACTATCCTGGGTGAGCTCTTCTGTCTCTGTATAGAGGTCCCGTCTTAGCCAATCCGATTTGTTGTGGCATGCATGATTTTCCCCTCCTGGGCTAAATCCACAATTGGGGGACCGTGACTTACCAACCTAAATAATATTAATAATTATAAAAGAAAATAATAATAACAATAAAATTAAATAATACCCAAAAACTGATCACAATGTCTTGTAGCTCTGCGAAATGTGTCGTTAGTAGTGGCAAATCCCCCATGATTGTGTGTTTTGGGTTCTGTGAACTTCCTTTCCACGTCGCGTGCGTCAACCTGAAAGGTACTGCGGCAGATCTTATTAACAAAGTGGACAATGGAGTCCATTTGTACTGTGCGTCATGTAGGCGTTACTCAGTATCTGCGTATGTCTCTCGACTCTAAACTGCAAGGAAGATGATCACTTCCTTAACCGACGAGCTAAAATCCCTGCTAGGAAAGTGCTCTTCTGCATGTTCTGAAGTCGACTCCTTGTTACAATTTGCGGATTCCTCATCTTCAAATCCATCATCGATCGAAAAGGCTGTGCGTTCAGTGTCGGATCCAGCTTCATCAATACCGACAAAAAGTAAACCGCAGGTAAAATTATCCAATGTCTCCTCTCAAGGTGAACTATCCACCTTGTGCTTAAGTGACAGCCTGAACGTCAATTCTCAACATGATATGCAGCATCAACCAGCGTTAGTATTGCAGCCAGACTACCACAATTCTGCTGAATTGATTGAACCTAGTCTCTCAATTGTTACTAGAAGTAAGTCGTTGTTGAAGCCGCTATCTATTAACCAACAACCAACGGTTTCGGAAGCTGACAATTTAAATGTACCTGATACATCACTAGCTGCTCAAAAAGATATGCAGATACAGCCAGCGTTCGTACTACAGCCGGATTGCTGCAACTATGCGGAAAGTGCGGAATCTGGTCAATCTGGTCAATCAGTTGTCACTAAGAACAACTCGCTGTTGAGGCCGCTTTCTCTTAATCAACAATCTGATTTACTTATCATCAGCCCACCTGGTTTTTCATCCAACAGTCGGGGACCGATTCCAAAGAAAATACCACCTCCAATTCAACATCAGAAATCGAGTGACCTCGTTCCCTCAACAGATCTCGATTCTCCTGTCATTCGTGCTTCTATACCTTTGAAGAATATCTTTATATCTAGAGTGGCGTACGAAACTTCAGTTGAGGACCTAAAGCGTTATGTCAACAAAAAGTTTGGATCATCCGTTAAAGTTTTTAGTTGTCATAAATTGACTAAGGAAAATTTAACGGACGAAGTGGTTGCCTCATTCAAATTGGTGATTTCTGCGAATACTGATATTGTCCTGAATCCAAATTACTGGCCTGCTGGTGTACTTGTTAAGCCGTTTGAATCTAGACGAAGAAATTATCGTCGGGCAATAAACGAAATCCCAAAGCTCTAGTCACAAGTAATCTTGATGAATATTCTGATAATCATAATGTTTTTTCTACTGTATCCTCTTTAAACGTCAATGAATCTCTTTCAAACCTTAATACTCTTCAATGTTACTTCTCTTCTCCTAATAAAATGCGTTTATCTATTTTTTACCAAAATGTACGAGGATTAAGGACCAAGCTTGAGGAACTCTTTATCTCTTATCAAGTTAGTAATGATTCTATTATCTGCTTCTCCGAGACCTGGCTGAATGGAAACATTTTGAGCAGTGAAATGTTTCCTGATCATATTGTATATAGATGTGACCGTGACCTGATTGCCACTAATAAGGTTGATGGTGGTGGAGTTTTAGTTGCAGTTAGCAAAGCTTTACCTAGTTCTCCTTGTTCTGATTTCTGTTTTACTCCTACTTTAGAATGTGTTGTTATAAAAATTTCTCTCCCTCATAATACAGAGTTCTTGATTTTGTCTATTTATATTCCTTGTAATTCACCATTAACTGTCTATGAGACGTTTTTTGATGATCTATCCTCTTATCTAGTTTTGCGACATCCTCACGCCAAAATATTAGTTTGCGGCGATTTTAACTTACCATACATAGAGTGGAAAAATTATACTACTCCTTCAATCTCGTCAGTTGACCCTTTTTCTATAACCCTTTCATCTTTCCTATCTCATTGCTCCTTCTCTCAATTTAACCATATCCGCAATCCTAATGGTCGTCTCCTTGACCTTGTTCTATCAAATGTTCCAGTTGGCTACTTATCTGTATCTCAAGCCTTACATCCGTATGTTCCTCCTGATCGGCACCATCCTCCTTTATCTATAGATCTTATAGTCGATGAAATTAAATTTAAGAAACCTCATCCTGCTCCAAAACTTAACTTTTTTAAAGCTAACTATGAAGCCATTAATACAGAATTACTTTCAGTCAACTGGCTAGATTTTTTTAGAGGCTTAAACTGTGAGGCCGCTTTGGATAAATTTTACATATATGTTTATAATCTTATTCGCTGTTATAAGCCTCTTCAGACATTCCGTAAAGCAAACCATAAGCCTTGGCTTACAAAGCGAGTGCTTAGTGCCCTACGAGCAAAAGATAAGGCACATCGTGTCTTTAAAATACTCGGCACTATTGAAGCAAGATGTAATTTTAGCAGGCTGCGTGCTATTGCCAAAAAAGAGATCAGATATGCTCTGAAGGCTTATTTCAGCAGTCTGGAAAGCTCTCTTGTGGCTAATAATACAAAGCCTTTTTGGTCTTATAAAAGCTCGCTGAAATCCTTTTCTTCCATTCCTAGTAAGGTCCGCTGGAATGGTGCAGAGGTTTGTTCTCCTCAAGAAGTTACTGACTCATTTGCCCGATTTTTCTCTTCAACTTTCTCTTCTCCCGCTGCAGCTGTGCATCCTGTTGTCTTACCTAATCATCTTCCCTTTCCAATTTCCTTTATTTGTACAGATGCATCTGAAGTCGAAGCTTTGATCAATGCTCTTGATCCTAATATTAGCCCTGAGCCGGATGGTTTGCCAAACATATTTGTAAAGTCGTTAGCCTCATCGCTTAGTTTTCCTTTATCTCTTCTCTTCAATCTAAGTTTGAGTACTGGTACATTCCCAAACCCTTGGAAAACAGCTAATATTGTGCCTTTTTTTAAAAGTGGTGATCCTACGTCAGTTTCCAATTATCGGCCTATTTCTTTACTGTCCTGCTTTCCAAAGTTACTTGAACGGTTGGGTCATATACGACTCTCAAACTTATTAGCTCCTATTATTGCTCCAGAGCAGCATGGCTTTCTCAAAGGATACTCCACTACCTCTAATTTAATGGAGTTCACAAACAGTATTGCAAGAGCTTTGGATAACCAACTGCAAGTTGATGTGATGTACACAGATTTCTCTAAGGCCTTTGACACTGTGAATCATTCACTTCTTTGTCGTAAGCTTGAAGCTCTTGGCATCTCGGGTGCTCTTAACTTGGATGTCATCTTATCTATCGTGTCGTCCCTGTCGAGTAAGTCTCTCTGGTATTACGTCTAGTCCTTTTTGTCCTTCATCTGGCGTTCCACAAGGTTCAATTCTTGGGCCTCTTCTCTTTCTGTTGTTCATAAATGATCTTCCCTTTGTAATTAATTCCTCGTGCCTTTTGTATGCAGATGACTTCAAAGTATTTCGAGCAGTCAAATCCTATTTGGACTGTCAGCTCCTCCAAAATGATTTGAATGCTCTAAATGAATGGTGTGCTTCAAACTATTTATGTCTTAACACTACTAAATGTCATAAAATGACTTTTTCTCTTAAGGACTCTCTTATTAACTTTAATTATCTATTAAATGATGCTTTGCTCTCTGAAGTGTTCAGTCATAAAGACCTTGGAGTAACTTTTGATCCAAAACTCAAATTTGATGCACATATTTTAAATGTGATTACTAAAGCGTCTAGAGTTTCCGGGTTTATCCTTAGACATGTACATAAATTCAATAGCATATCTTCTTCTGTCCGCCTATTTGTTTGTCTTGTTCGCCCTTTGCTTGAATACTGTTCTGTTATCTGGTCCCCCCGATATTCCTATCTCGTGACTTCTTTAGAAACTGTCCAAAGAAAGTTCACGCGTTTTCTTTTCCTTAAGTTTCATTTGCCGTATCAGCCTTATGAAAGTCGTTTATCTTTCCTATCTCTTCCATCCCTAATATCCCGACGAACATATTTAGACCAATGTTTTTTGTACAAACTCTGCTACCATCAAGTCCCATTAAATATTTTCTCTGAGCTGCGTTTCCGACAAACATCTCGTTCATCTCGGGTGAATTCTTATTTCGTTATACCATATGCTAGAACTGATTTATATTTCTATTCACCAATCTTAAGAATCGTTCGAAATCATAATAATCTCGAGCTTGGACCTTTCCTCTCTTCTTACATAGCATTTAAGAAAAAACTAAGAGACTTACTACTAGTTTAGCTTTTAATTATCGACGTTTTAGTATTCTTTTTCATTTAAATTTTGCTGTAATTGTTCTTTGCGTTCCATTTTGTGATTGGATTGTTTTGTCTGTGCCCATGCCCAATCAAAAGCTGGCTAATATAGAAGTCAGTCTCACCAAGTCTTCTATTAAGCCACGGTCTCACATCCTTTCCTTCGTACAGTTCACCCAAGACTGCTGCAAATCGTTAGATGAGCGCTGCCGTTCTTCGCGGTAAATCGTGTACCTTGGGTCCTCACTTTGATGCAGGTAAATAGTTAGACGCACTCTAGTAAGAAGGGCACCAGGTATCATGCCTGCAATAATTCCTACCGCCGAATCAGAGACTGTCGGATATGAAGATCCAGTCCCTAGTGCTCCTCTTCGGTGTACCTGCGCCAAGCGTTTTCGGTATACCTCCTTACTAAGAGCGTCGCCCTATACCTCTGCTCCGTACAGTAGCACTGACCCTACTGCACTCATCAAGAGGCGTCTTCTTGATAGGTTGGGTCCCCCTACGATGGCCATAAGTCGACCCAGAGCCGATACTCCCGCAGCAGCCTTTCCAGCCGTTGCCCTGATTTGTTCAGAGAAACTCATTTTCGAGTCAATCAACAGCCCCAGGTACTTCACCATGGTTTTGATTCGATTAGTATGTCTCCAATACTGATCATCCTTACTCAAGGGTTTTTTTATCAGGATGGCCAACTCCGTTTTCTCCAGTCCTAGACTGAACCTACGAGCAGTCATCCAGTCGCTCACTTGGCACATGAGCATACGTAGCCTAAGTTGCGCTTGTTCAACGGTGTGTCCAGCGACTAGAGCCACAACATCATTAACATAGCCGATCAGGCGCAATTCATCTGGCATTTCCAGTCTCAAAAGTCACGTTCCACAAGTCTGGACCAAGGGTAGATCCCTGAGCAACTCCTGATGTAACTTCTATCCTTTATTGACCCTGTGTTGTATCATACATCATGCTTCGGTCCTTCAGGTAGTCCCTCCGAAGCTGCATCAGATATTCTGGAATTTAAAAAGGATTTTCCAGCGTATTCAAAATATTCACCCATCTAGTGGAGTTGAAGGTATTCTTAACGTCGAGTGTCACCGATAGGAGAATCCATCGCTTCGTTAAGCTACAGGTATGTACCTCTGTCTATTGGACAGCGTTCACTACCTCTGCAACCGTATTAAGTGTGGAGCGTCCTACACTATTAAAAGGCCTTAGCTATAACACTTTTTTGGGAGGTCCAGGCTGGTTTTTTTTTTAGAATAACAACTTTTTATTTGTCAATTTACAAGATGTTTTGTAATGGTAAAACTTCATATTAGAAAAAAAAACTAAAATCATTGATGACAACCAACTCAAAAGCGAAAAATTGAGCAAAAAAAATAGTCTGAGAGAAAAAAAATGATTTATTAATTATTGGGATTCTAGATCTCACCAAAACAGTATAAGGAATCATGTATCAAAAAATACGTTTAGTTTAAAGTATTTTGTGTGACTTAACACGTCTGTTATTTAAAACCTTTTTGTCATCAGCAAGAGCTTGAAGCAATTTAATATATTTTCAAGAAAAACAAGCATCAAATAAACAAAATAATTAATTACAACTTAATATCTACCTGAGATTGTGATTTCAGTGTAAGGCTATCGGTTCGTATCGGACGCGTTCTCAGAAAGTGCCCTACCCGGCTAGCTGGCACGTATGTGGGAAATAAAATACCACTCTCGAACCTAAAGCCGACTTAGTCGAAGCATTGACATTGCTCCACTTAATACGTACTTGTTATGGAATCACGACAAAAAACCTCGGATCGGTCAACTGTCACACGCCCCAAGAAGGAAAGTAGGAGGCAATCAAAGACGAATTTTACACCATCCTGAAATGCACTGTCGACACATTACTGTCAAACGACATTAAAATTGTTCTAGGTGACTTCAATGCAAAAATTGGCCGAGAAATGGCAGAGTAACAACCGGAGAACGTGAGTCACAAGTTCAACCACACTGATCATGCTCTCATACAAAAGTGAGCGGCCACAAGCCTTCCATGGCGCTGCCTGTGATTCGAACCACTAACTTATAAGGGCGAAGTCATGGTGCCACATCTCCAGGAGCTTTAAACAAGGAACATCATTTACCTTAAGGTATACATAAGCTAAATGATAGATCAGCAACGTCCACATGCATGTCAGCACTTGAAAATCGCATCAATATATCCCCGCATGTGGGGGAAAGAAATGATCATACCGAATTCATGTGGTAGACAGTAAGCAATGCTGTGGCTGAAGTAGAAGGAGGTCTTGGGGCACCAGCCAAAGAAAAGTAGGAACGACTGGTACGACAAAGAATGCAAGGAAGCGGTCAACAAAAGGAACTAGACGTAAAAAGAATAAATTTAGCAACCAACTTGGGCCAAAGAAGGACAATATAAAACCCTCCAACGGTAAGCTAAAACAATGTGTCGAAGGGTGAAATGACTGACTATCAACACCAATATCCAACAGATTAACGAAAACATGACCCAACATGAAGTCAAATCGGCATATGCCTCTAATAAATTACTAGGCGATGGCTTCAATCAACAACAAGTCATTGCAAAAGTTCGCAAGGACCAAGGTAACCCAGTTGAAATCAAAAACAGATGGCTGCAATATCTGCAGAAGCCCAACAACGAATGAAGCTTTGAACATTCCAGAAGCAAAGCAAGAAGACTCAATCGCACCACCAAGCAAAGACGAAATACAGGCAGCTGTACAGTACCTCAGAAAAAATAAGGCTCCTGGAATGGGCGGAATACCAGCAGATCTGCTCCAGATCGAAGATCCCCATATGAGTGACTTTCTCCACCGACTAATACTCGTATGCAGAATATGGTTAGAGGAGCAGTTACCAGAAGACTGGCAAAAAAGTATAATATGGCCTGTACACAAAAAGGGGGATAAGTTAAGGTGTCAAAATTATAGAGGCATCGCTCTACTGTGTACGTCTTGTGAAGTGTTCTCCAAAACCATAGAAAGAAAATTAAAGCCGTACTATGAAGGCATGAAAGGAGAGTATCAGAGAGGTTTTCGAAGTGGAATGTCTACAATAGACCAAATATTCCTATCAAAGCAAGTGCTCGAAAAGTCCTGCGAATATACAATCGGCGCACACCAACTTTATGTAGACTTCAATCAAGCATATGGCAGTCTTGACCGCATCACTATGATCTGTCGATGTGACTGCATCTTCACTTAACGATGCAATATCCATCTTTGATTACATCATGAATATGAAAGCTGTATAGTATATTTTTCGCAAAGTTTATTACATACTATTTACTAGAGTTTTAATGCAATTCAACTGAAAACAGATAACTATCTCTCAAAGGACTTAAAGTATTTAAAAATCATTCAATGACCCCAATCTTTTCTACTTTTTGCTTAAATCTCTGGAAAATTTGGAATCAGGCAGATCAGTCCTTTCCGTTAAGTTTCCAATGAAATACCCATTAGGTGACCGCCAATAATTAAGTAAAGTCTCCGATCTCCCAGAGCGGTTCAAGCTTCTCATATCTGCACCATAAAAAACAAAAAACCAGAATTGAATCATTTCCGAAATATTCATCAGCAGGTACTTGAAACATCGACAACAAGTGAAAGAATACGAATAAAAAAATGAAATATTAATTCTTTTGCTCATTCCTTTTAAGATTACTTGGTCATTCAATTAATTGACAATAACCTGTGACGTTGGTATTGTTTCTCTTTTCGCCCCTCACGGTTGTTGTTGAATCGAAAGACAATGGGCGCAAGTGCGCGGGCAGGGCGATCAAGGGGGAGGTGAATTGCATCTTCACATGATCTTGAAAATTTCTTTCAAATCCAAACATAGAAATGGGTAACGAACAAAAAAGCACAATACCCATCACCTGAGACGAAGAACTTGGGGCTTTATGAAAAAGTGATGAGGATGAGCAACTGAGTGGATGTTGTCGTGGTCGTCTTGCGTCTTCTTCATCATCTGCTTGAACTTCTTGTTCAACCTGATACCTCTTCCTTTTCTCTACTACTACATCATAAACGTCACCATCATCGTCACCGCGTCAACTTTATATCCAACAGGTAAGTAATGTCCATAAGATGATAATCTTCTCGCTGAAGAGACACTCGAAAGATATTTATACTCGTATGGCGGTTATAGAGATATGTGGAAAAAATCAAAAAGACAAAGTGTGTTGTCCTTCTAGTTATTGTTGTGGATTGTGCGTTGTGAAGAAACTGCTTGATCTAGTAGATGTATGTAAATGCTTATTTGGTACAAGGGAAATCAAAAGGTGTGATTTGATCAGTACGGGAAGAAGATGTTGGTAAGAAACTGGATTTGGAATGTGAAGATAAGCTTAACGATCGAATTAGAGAGATAAAACGGGAATTCGGCTCGTATTGAATTGAATGCTGGAATATGTTATATTTTAATTACTTGAATGAAATCTATTACCATGTTTGCATTTGGATTGAAAGTTTTCAAATTCAGAATTTGAGGATCATATATATCATTAAGTGATCTGCTCTTTTCTCTGTTTAACAATCGGGAAAATTAATCATCAGAATGAGATGCAAAGGAAAGAGTAGATTGGGGTTGAAGACTTGCCCCATTGAAAAGCAGAGATTGCAAGGTGCGATGTTCGGGTATTTGCTGGAAGCTCTCAGGAAGTGGCTTCTTCAGTACTATCAGCATCTGAACAGGCGTTAATATCAGAAATAAAATCAATAAAATTAGTAGTTAGCCAAAAATATTCGTTTTTGATAAATCCAATAATATTAGTTTGAGACAAAATATGAATCAGAAAAAGCAACAAGCTCCAGTTTGTCATGCTTTCTAATCATTCGCAAAATGGGTGAATAAGAATATATATTTGACCGAGCAAATTAAACTACAAAGATGTTATTTACCCGAGAAGGGCGCGTATCTAGATGGCAAGCTAACTCAGAAGACACTGTTAAAAGTACTTGATGGGTGCAAATTCGATACAAAACGCGCTGATCCAGATAGATATGACGTGGCAACAAGGTTGGGAGGCAGAGAAAGGCTACACTAGTGTCAACAGTCAGGGTTTAAACTAAAATGCGAGCACCAAGGTCTTTGATTGTACGTCTTACTTTATTCAAGGACCGACATCGACCCCCTAACAGTTTTTACACACATGCATATAACAATGAAGATAGATGGTGTTGCAATAGTTCATATAGTCGTTGGGTAGTTAAATCATTTATGGATGACAATTGGCCTCTCCTGACAACAACTCGCCTCGAGTTAAGTGGATGTGTCGAATTCCTCATCTGCAAGATCATCGTTCGTCATCGATCTCCGGACATGATTTGCACTAGGACTTTATGTTGTCGCTGTTCATCACCGAACTGATTGGTCGCTGTTTCTGATGTGCTTCGCTCTCTTCCACGACTTTTGATGATACAGGGGCCACGATATGTAGCCTCCAACTTCTTGGACCCTCCCATAGCTAGAATGGCCGTTTCCACCAAGCCAAAATCTCCTTCCTTGTACTGCCTTGTTTTCTGATGTCTCTCGTCGAATTGCTTTTTTCACTTAAGTCTCGCCTCGGATATATTTTTGATCGCGTCTTCTCTCTTGTCTGTCATCGTTTTCTCGTGCAAACTAGTATCCTGCACGGCTGTCAGAAGCCTGTTGCCGCTGATGTCCTTCAGAGCGTAGTCGAAAATTAGCGCGATTGGAGAATACTTCGCCGTTGCACTGACTCGTGTATTCAGCGTCAATTGAAGCTGTCGTAGTTCATCATCCCAGGTGTTCGGTTTAGCACATGACGTTTTAAGATAAGCCAGTATCGATTAGGGATGAGACAGATATACGAGTATCCGTTTTGGTATCGCTAATATTTTGAAATATTCATATCAGCGATATCAAAAAATCCAATACTAGAATACCAAATATCAGGTAATCCAAACGGCAAAGCACGCACACGGTACTCAATCATAAATTCCTAGTACTCCTCGGTCGCGTAATCCTCATGAGCGGAGTCCAAATCCAAGCCGAGCAAACAAAATTCCAAACATAAAGCAGGCAGCAGCTCTTCTCCTAATATCTGTCTTGCCTGTGTTATCTTCTCATTATTTTCACTATACAGGTATTCTTCTTCGTAGCGCTACAGCTCCTTTCGGGCCTTCGCTTAGAGATAGTTAGAGTATCTCATTTTCATGACCGTATTGATTTTTTCGGAAGTTGGTTTGGTCAGTACCATGCTCCCGTGTGCCTGCTCAGCTATGATATGATCTGGTTAAATCAGTACATATCACCACTGGGTGTCTGTCTGGGTAGTCTGTCCGAAAAATCCCCTGAACTAAATCACGTTGCTCCCAACGAGATTTGAGCCTGGGACCTTCGGCTTATGCGTTCATGCTCTAACCACCAGACAACACAGACTACTATTTTCAATATACCTAGACATAATTTGTTCCATGGTTGCTTGTGTTTATTCGAAATGTCTGAAGCGGTGCTCGAATTAAACGCTTTCGAAAAGAATATGTATCATATCATAATGGGGTTTCCCATCAACCATAAAATTGTATCATGGTAACGTATAAGCAATATGTGTACGATATACGAATACATATTGCTTCGCGAATATTGGCCACTCAAATGAATATCACCTTCCAAAATGCATATTTCGGAAAATCATACTTCGTCGTTCCTACCAAAACCAATACTGTATTGATATTCAATCAATATCAAACGTTTAGGTGGCTGATATTCGGCAAGGAATATATTCGTCATATCATGTATGCGATACGAATATCAGCTGATCATGATGTTGGAGTATTGTGTCGCTAAATTGATGCAAGAATATCATTCTTTCTGTATTCTTTGCAGTTTCCCAAGTGTTGTCATTTCATTGGTCAATCAATTCTTTGTGATTTCTTTTGACTTTTAACTAAAAACTTTTTGTCGTAGCGAATTTATTTCGTGGTTTAGGAAATTGAATTTTTTTAGTGTGTAACTAGAATTTCAAATTTTGCTTTTTAAGTGGTTTGTTCACTATAATAAGCGCGGATAGTGATTCTTAAGGACTTTTTCATTATTTTCATAAGTTTTTGATTAAGTGTAAGCTAAGGTCTTTGAACTAGACTATCGTTTATTTTGTAAGTTGTGTTATTTTTTAGATTAGACTACATATAAAGTAAACTAAGGTTAGAATATAAATAAAAATTAAGCGCGCTAGATTGAGTGAAGTATGGAATCATTTCACTGTCGATTCCGAACAAAATCAAATTGCAAAGTGCTCACTTTGCCATGCCAAACTTAGTTTTAAAGGAACAATTTTCAGCCTTAATAAGCATTGAAAAACTAGCACTTACTTTCTCTTCAACTATCACAGTTAGGACAGAAAGAATTAAATGAAAATATTTCTGCAGCTATACCTGTAAACACTGAATCTACTTTGGCCTCGGGAACTACTATGTACAAACGTCGTTAACAAACCTAAATGTTGAAGTTGAGCCTCTTCAAGGGATGTCACCATTTTGTCATGCACCTATACCTGGACCCACGGACTTTTTCTCTACAAGGCATGATAATGTCATGATAAATGGAAATTGATGATGAACTAATGACATTATTCACAAAATACTTCCTTAAATTCCGCCTACTTGCAAACTAGCTGAAAACATTTATCCAAGACCATGATAAACGTAGATTATAAGATGTGTGGAAATGAAGTCAAAGAAAAAGTGGCCAATGTCACATCCGTATGTTTGACTATTGACTGCTGGACCTCGTGTATACAGGAAAATTATTTTTCAGCGATAGCTCATTATATAAGGAATGATTTCGACGCAAGTACTATGCTACAAGGTATAATATTGTAAATGAGTGGAATTTAAGCAATAATGTTCGTTTGGTAATCGTAAACAATGCTTCTAATATGCAAAATGCAATAAAATGATTACATTTGGATCAATTTGGATGCTTTGCACACAGTCTGAATTTAGTAGCAAAGAATGCACTAGCAATTCCGGAAATGGAAGCTCTTCTGAGGAAAGTTCGCTCAGTGGTGAGTTACTTCAGACGCGGTACCTCAGCGCTGAAGAAACAAAAAATATCAAGTGCACAATGGAATTTCATGTCCTAAAAAGCCGATTATTGATATAGCACACGATGGAATTCCACAGTGGAAACTGTGCAAAAACCTCTGCAGTGTTTTGAAATCACTCGAAGAAGTGACTGTGCAGATTAGCGGAGAAAAGTATTTCACCGGAAGCTATTATTGTTGAATGTCTATGAAAATAAAGTTTTATTAGATGAAACATTAAACAGAACCGTCCTAATTGTTGCTCAAAAAATTGCACGCGAATTAAGCACTAGATTTTTTAATATAGAGTCTAACGAAATATTCGCAGTGTGCACGGTGTTAAATCCACGCTTCAAAACCAATTTTTTTTTCAGAAGTAAGTGTGCAGCTGATGCAGCTAAGCGCAAAGTAATTGATTTTACAACCACAGAGGTAAATAAATTGATGACCACTGAAACGCGAACATGTGCAGTAGAACCTGTGGCCTCAACTTCAACAACAATGCTTGTTTCAGGACCTGTTGAGTCATCTGGGGAATCCAACGTATTTAAGTACAATTCAATTTGGGATGGGGTGGACAAAGTTGTCAATGAAGTGCAGCAACACCGGTCTCCCACAGCAATAGCAATTGTGGAGACCTAGAGATATTTGACAGACAAATTATTAAAGAGGGAAGATAACCCCAATAAATAGTGGGAAAAATATCAGCACATATACCCTCATTTATCCAGAGTATTCCAGTAACATTGTTGTGTGATGGCTACATCTGTTCCTTATGAGCGTGTATTTTCTAAGTCTGGACAACTAATATCAGAAAGACGAAGCCGGCTCTCACCAGATAAAGTTATGAAACTTGTGTGTGAATAAAAATAAGCAATGATTCCAATTTAAATTCATAAAAAATCTATTCTGTAAATCTTTGCAATAAAATTTAAAATTTTTAAAGCATGTAGGAATATAATTTTAATATTTTGAAACGTGTGATGTATGTTAAAGGGATATGTTTGAGAGAAGTTGAACCGGAATTCAAAAATATAGTGGCAAATGCTAATATTTTCTAAGTCCACAAAATAGTAGACTACTGCAAAGCAGAAGTAAATTCGACTGAACTACAACTACAAGCACTGAACTGAACTACAACGCCAAGCAACGTGCTTTAAACAAAGCAGGAAATAGCTTTTTTAGGACTAGCGAATAATTCAACAAAGGGAAAAAGGGTTACATTGAATTCCGTTTATTCAAAACATCAGTTTTTCCCTCAGTCTACAGGTGCAAAACAAGCGGATAAGAAATACGTTTTAAATAAATATTAGTGGTAAAAAATATTAGTTCAAATATTATACCGATAAACGAATATATTAGTATTAGATAATTTTTCAAAATGTCGGTACTAACCCAATCCTAGTATCGCCCGTTGACTCGCTCGGCAATACCATTCGCTCGAGGTGTTCGAGTTTCCGTTTTAATGTGCGTTATGTCATTGACATTACAGTATTCCTCAAATATACGCGAGGTAAACGCTGTTCCCCGATCGGTGACTACCACACGCGGGAGACCAAAATACATCGCCAGCTGATTGACAGATTCGAAGACAGGTTTCGATTTCGTTGAACTTGTTGGATTGATGACCGTGTATCGAGTTAACGCATCTAACATGACCAGCATATACTCGTTACCGCGGCGACTTCTAATAAATGGACCCAAGTGATCCATATGGACTATTGCAAATGGTAATCGGAGAATGTCCATACCATGTAATTAACATTTCTTTATTCTCGGGTCTCGCACATAGCTACAGTCAATGCATGTCTTCGTGTATGAAGTTACGCATTCGAGGGAACCAAAAACTTCGTTTCATTCGCATCAGTGTACCATCGTCATCCGGCTGTTCAGCGTCATCGTGACACAGCTTTAGCACCCACCAACGTATGTCCTTCGGAAAACGAGCATTTTTCCCCCTTTTTATCAACTCTGAGGAGAGGGCTGTTCTTTATAACATATACCTTGCGTATTTGCTCCCACTACTCAGACTCCGCCTTCATCTCAAGAACGTCCATGATGTTTTTCACGTCTGAACCTTGTCGCTGTAGAGTGCGTACCCAATCCTCCATCGACAAGTTGACACTACCAACATATTCCTCTACTCCACTCGGTTTAGTCGGTGGCTCCACAGGCGCTCGACTCAATGAGGCATCTTTATTCCAGGACGAAATACAACCCGGTAATCGCACTCTTTTATTTTCAAAAACCATCTCGCCACTCGCGGAATGTGAGGCTTCGTCGCTTACAGACTGGCGATGGCTTGGCGATCAGTTACTATTTCGAACTCTTTTCCCAAAAAGTATATTCGGAACCGTTCACACGCGTCGACGATCGCGAGCACCTACAGCTCGTAGCTATGGTATCAGCTCTCTGCTGGATTTTACAGATGGCTATAGTACGCAACAAGATTCATCTGTCCCGATTCATTTTTCTGCAATCAGATACCTGCAAGGCCCACGAAGCTCACATCGGTGTGCAACTGATGCTGTGATGCCTCGTCGTAAATGACTAGGGTGGATGCCTCAGTCAACAACCTCACCAGCTGTTGATGTGCCTCCTTGCATCCAGTGGACCAGTTGAATAGTACATCTTTTTTAATAATCGTGTGAGTGGCACGGCTATGATGGCATAGTTCGGAATAAATTTCCTAAAGATGCTGGAGAGCCCAAGAAAACGCCTGACCTCGGTAGCATTCTGTGAACTGTTGCACCACCACGGTTTTTATCTTCCCGGGCCTGATTCCTTCAGCCGTTAGTTCATGTCCAAGGAACGCCACTGTGCTCTGGAAAAATGAATACTTGGACTTGCGCAACGTTAGTTCTTCACGTTATTTGACTTCTAGGAATTCCTTCAAGTACTCCAGCTCCTGCTCGACAGTCTCAGATGGAATAATGACCTCGTTCACATAGCTTATCGCCTTGCCATTCATCGATACTATGAGCCTCGCCATAAGTCGTTCAAAATCGCTCGGGGGATTTCAAAGCCCAAACGGCATTCGATTGAATTCGAAATGGCCATGGTGAGTTATTAGCGCCGTGTACTGTTTGGCCTCCTCCGCTATCTCCAACTGGTGATAACCAGACATCATGTCAAGCACAGTGAAGTAGTTTTTCCCCGCCAACGTTGACAAAACGTTGTCGACCACAGGCACGGACCATAGTTCTTTTTGGGTGACCGTGTTTAGCTCATGGAAGTCGACATAGAGTCTGTCTTCGCTATTCTGCTTCCACACCAAGACAATGAGTGAAGCATGCAGCGACATCGACGGATGGATTATGTCGAGTTGCAGTAGCTCGTTCACGATGCTTTCGACTATTTTCTGTGTAGGGATGGAAACACGATAGGGTTTTCCATTTACCGGAATGTCTGACGTGAAAACAATGAAAACAATGTTCATTTTCACAATACTACACTTTCCGAGGCCCTTCAACCTTTCCGCGAAACAGCCACGATATTCATGTATTAACGCCTCGACTCGCTGTTTTTCGAACTTCCTCAAAGTATCATTGATATTTTCGCACGCATTATTAATTACATAACATTTGCACTTGTAAATCACTATACGGCCACGCCAAAGTACATCGATACCAATGATGACGTTATACACCGAGATTGGGTTGTCTATTATCATGAAGTCACACACAAATTGCTGCTCGTCAATTGAGACGCTTAATGTATTCGTTTCGCGGCACTCCATCTGTCCACCGGCGAATCCTATCATCGTCTTGTTGCACGGCTTAACTATATCGATACATTGATCCACAACGTTCCGTTTTATAAATGAGTGGCAACTGCCCGAGTCTATAAGCGCTTCGTACACGATATCGTCGACGGTGATGGTCTTCGTAACCGGATCACCAGATGATTCATTGATGTAGTTCACAGAATTTCTTTTTCTCCGGCAGTTTTGGGTAACTGCGTGAAATGTGTCCCCGATCCCGACAATTAAAACACACCGGGCCACCTTTATCGTGAGTTATCACTTTTTGCATAGAAATTTTTTTGTCCCTGGTTGGACAATTGACGACACTAGTCTTACTGTCAACCACAGTGCATGCGTCAATGCTCGAAAACGATTGTAATAGATCAGTGAATCAAATAGCGGATTAATGACTGATCGTCGACACCACACTGGCGTCCCAATGAAAGCATTCGATAATAGTACTCCACCCATCGATTCAGCATTCAACTTTTCGTTTCGTTAATTTCATATGCCATCGGCGGTATTTATCGGAAGCGGAAAATCTGCAAAAAAACCATGCGAATTCCATCCATGTACGAAACACTGGTCGCGCGTTAGCCCACATCTTCACCGTGCACTTAAGTTTGGCTATGACAGCCTGGAGTAGCAAGCTATCTTCCCATCCATACCCCATTCGCAATTGCTCGACTCGATCGATGAAATATGTTGACGTCATGTCACCATGACATGGGTTAAATTCAGGAACAATTGACATTATGTCGGAAACATGATGCCCGTTTGTGACAGGAACGATTGTGTTCCATGTTGCAGGCGGTACAGACGAAACTGGAACTGCTACGTCGTTACACGCATACACGTTGGTGTGTGTTGGTATGCTTGGCGAGTATACGTATGACGTAGATACCGACGCCATGCTGATTGCCATCTTCGGACACTTTTCATCCTGGACATTCGACACCGGTTTCAAATAATTTATGGAGCCGATGGCGAAAGCTAGCTGTTGTGATAGGGTAGTCAATTGCTTTTGCAATCCCCCTACATCACCTCGCAGCTTCTCGACTTCCTTCATGCCATATTCGTTGGCTTCGTGGCACAACTCTACTTTGCCTTCATTGTTCCGCAGCCGCGTAATAGCCTCTTCCTTCATGCCGGACATAGATAAACTGGCTTCGCAAAGTTTTTCACGTACCTCCGCCACCGTCAGATCACCCGTCGCGATAACTACACTACTTTTTAAGAAAATAACTCGCGTAATTAGGTATTATCCCACTTCTGATTTTGTCAACAGTCAGGGTTTAAAGCCGTGACAGACGACCGGACTTGGTGCGCGAAGATGGCAAACGAAGTGGCATCGATTATGTCCAACAAACATAAAATCGCTTTTGCGGCAGCAGTAATTGTTGCTACATCGCCACCGCTACGCAACTGATTGCGATTTGTCCGGTCGTTCTGTCCACACACGCAGATTTGGTCCGGAGCGAACCGAGTCGGATTTGGTCCGGTGGAAAATCCATCGAACTCGACCGGACTCAATTTTGGTCCGCGGACTGCTCTCCAGACGACCGGATTTGGTACGGAGCGGACCAAATCCGATGGTCCACCCGGACCGAATCCGATGGTCCACCCGGACCAAATCCGGCCGTGTAGCACTACTAAACTAAAACGCGAGCACCAAGGTGACCCCCTAGCAGTTTTTAACACACATGCATATAACAATGAAGATAGATGATGTTGCCGTAGTTCATATAGACGTTGGATAGCAAAACATTTATTGATGACAGTAGTTTCATCGGGTTGAAATGGGAGTTTGAGCTTATAGAACAAGAGACGAGTAAATTTACTCTGAAGATTCTCTAATGAGTTGACAAGATATGACTACCGAGGAGACCAAACGACGGAGGAGTATTCAAGGATAGGACGGACAAGGGAAGAGAAAAGGCAGACAGGGGTAGAAATATTATTGAATTTGTGAGTGTGTCTCAAAATGAGCCCCGATAATTTTGATGCCATACACGCAACCTTAAGAATATGAGCATTAAAACAGATCAGAGAATCAAAAGTAACACCAAGATCCATAGCAGAATTCACAACAGTGAGAGGAACATCATGTAACATATAGCTAGACGCTCATGGAGAGAACTTAAGGGTCAAAACACATTTTAGTACATTTGGCAACATTAAAGTAGAGATAATTAGATGCAAACCAAATATGTACGGCATTCAAGTCTTCTTGAAGATGCTGACAACCCTGTATTGATCTAACTGTGCAAAGTATTTTGTAATCATCTGCATATAAAAGAGAAGGGGAGGTGATTACCGATGGAAGATTATTTATAAACAAGAGGAATAAAAACGGGTCCAGAATGGAACCTTGAGGAACACGAGAGGAAGGATAAAATGGAGTGGAAGATATACCACAGTAACCAATAAAACACATACGAGAAGATGGAGATGACTTTATCCATGATAAAAGAGGACTGGCAATGCCGCCATACGCACTCAATTTGTAGCAAAGAAGCTGATGGTTGATGGTATCGGTACGGACGGTAAAGATTACGAAAACTTGCAAGCGATTATCCAATGCTTTTGCAATGAAATCAGTGAACTCGATCAAGTTCGTAGAGGCAGAATGGCCTTTAAGAAATCCGTGTTGCTCCTTTGCCAAAATAGGGCTAAGAAACACTGAAAGGCGGTTATGTACTAGATACTCAAATAATTTAGGAAAACAGGAAAGTAACGGAATCGGACGATTATTGGGGACAGAAAAAGGATCACCACTCTTGAGAATAGGGGCGATGCTCGTACTTAAGGTGGGGTTGAACGAGAATCCCAGAGAGATGGATAGGGAAGACAAGACGCTTAAGGTTTTACATAGATATTTGGTAATCCATCTAGGCCGGGGTTAAGATTGGAGTTAAGTGTCTTAATGGGGGTTTCAAATTCAACGAAATCTGTTTTAAACAAGGAATCGTCAATGAAGTGGAGTTCTGGTATATTCACAGGACAGGAGATCCAGGACGAAAGAGCATGTGTAAAAGGAGAAGAAAAGCATTCAGAGAACAGGTTGTGATTTCTAGGGAAGAGGAGCTCACAATATTATTCTAGTGGACAGAGGAAGGAACAGAAAACGTTGCCTTAAAAGATCTAATGTAAGACCAGAAAGGTTTCGCGTTGTTCTCCCTTAGCAAACTCTCCATGCAGCTGGAATAGTTTTTTATCACGGTTTTAATTTCTTCTTAGCTCCAGCACGCAAGGCACAAAAACGAGTTCTAGTTTTTATTCAAACAGATAAAACAAAATTTGAATTTATAAACCAGCCAAGACTCCGTTTTCCTAATAAACAAAAACCTAAGTATCAGCAAAATTATCCAATTTTAGGGTTCTATCAAATATCTTTTCAAAACCGTCACAATAATTTTTTTCGAAAACCTCAACTGCAATAGTTATGAAACTTTGTGCGTAGATCAAAAGCGGCAACGTCCCTAGAGTTTTGATATAAAAAACAATTGTGAGGTTTTTATGCGGGGTCTATTCATAGATTGACATGACCTCTTAAAAAAGTTTTCAACAAAAGTAGCTGACATGGATATAGACTGAATGGTATTGACAAGAATGGAGTATCCAAAGAACGGTAACAATATTGAGGGGAGTAGAGGGAGCCAAAAGATGTCACATCGATTTGTGCGTTCTTCTCCCTCACGATTTGATATCTTTGAGCCAAAAAATCAAAAATATCATGAGTGTTGGTCTTTGTGAGTACAAGGTGTAACGCTCTACACCGAGAATACTCCGACTGAGGGTCTTTGGAGTGCACCAAAGATTGGGCGTGAGACCCACTCGGGTTGCCTGATGGGGTCCCAAAAAGCCGCCAAGCAAGAACGCGGCTCGCTGGATAATAAATTTCAGAACTTTTGTTTTTCGGCAACCAGTCTAGTTGTACACAATACCACAGTAGCTGAAAACAAAGAGGAATCACCGCCACTGTAAAACAGCTACAGTACATCACCTCAAGAACAATCAAAGGAGAGCTCACCACAGAGAAAAGCCCAAGTAAATGAATTCGTTACCAGAGTCTTCGAGACCACCAGACTCGTATGTTTCTGCGGTGTAAAGCTTCACTGAAAACTGTCAAATTTATAACTTATAGCCGAATAAAGGATCCAGAATAAGGAAAAAATTAACTTCTTTAAACTGTGTTTACAATTATACTCATATTCTGAAGTTAAAAGGAAGCAATTCAACGATGTAAATTTTGGAAATATAGTTCCCCGAAAAGAATAATTTTCAGTTTTTTGTCATTTGAATTTGGATTCGCCGTAAAGTCTCCCGTTTAATTCCATACTCATATTTCCAGGGTTAGGGTAAACCCGAACCGCTATCATGGGATTAAGTTTGGACGGTGTGGACAAAGCTTAAAAATAATATTTTAATGTAAGTTTCAATAAAATCGAATCGTATTTACGTAAGATATAACCGTTTGAAGGTACTCCCATGACAATAGAAACATTGTATGGTTTTTTACTATTCGGGCTTTCCATCAAACCAGGCACTATACTTTTGATTTGAGCTTCTTCAAATTTTTATGTTAAACAGAATAACAAAAACGTCTTTAAGGTTTCATTCAGACAATGGTTGCTAGCAATATTGCTACAAAATGGCTGCAGGTTAAAATGGAGTAACAACGGTTTTTTCTTTTAAAGCGAGTATATAGTATAGTAGATTTGTTGTAGATGACATTAACGTTTTTCTGGGGTTTTTTCATTATTGGCATCTGCATATCATATGTTAAAAACAAACGCCTTTTAACATTAGTACAATTCTGTCTACCCAACTTGCTAATTTTACTTTGACTTTAAAAATTATTTACTTCATTCCTTTTGAATTTGAGTAGTAGTAGTTGTTTGAATTAATGATAAATAAGAAATTCCAAAATTTTAAACTTAAATTTTCAATTTCCGTTTCCAATAAAAATAAAAATATTGTAGTTTCGTGTGGAGTAAAAAACTGATTTTAGTGAGTTTCAGCACAGTGGTTGCTGAAAATCTAACAGATAGATATACCGGGTGGGCCATATAGTAAGTGCTTTTTAAATCACATATTATTTTGACACTGATAGCTGTTTCCCGATTAAAATTATGTTAGTGAGCCAGTGTTAATGTTCCGCGTAACGAAATGAATCGATCAACGCTTCAGCAACGGTGAGAAATATTGAAATCTTATTTCCAAAGTGAGTGCTGTGTTGCTCAAACAGTGGGTTTTTTGAAAAGAAGTTTTGACCGAAATGAAGTACTCACTGCGCCTACTGTACGCAAATTTGTGAGGAAGTTCAAGAGACAGGCATGCTAGTGGACAATACTTACGGTTCCCGTACTCGTACGCTACGCTTCCCGGAGAATGTGGCTGCTGTAGCCGACAGTGTGTGACTCAATCCGAGAACATCAACTCGCCAGCAATTACAGCACCTCAACATTAGTCGCACGAGCCTGAGAAGAATTTTACACAAAGACCTCGGATTATTTGTTTACAAGATCCAAGTGATTCAGGAATTGAAGCCGAATGACCATCCGCTTCGTTATCATTTCGCATTTTAGTCATTAGAGCAGCTCGAACTGGATGCCGATTTTTCTCAAACAATCATTTTCAGCTCGGCGGGTATGTGAACAAACAAAACTGTCGCATCTGGGGCTCGGAAAACCCACACGTGATTGTCGAAAGGTCAATGCATCCTCAGTGAGTGACAGCTGCGATTTGACAAGGTTGGACTTCTTTTTATGAGGTGCTGTGAAAATTCACAAACGATTCAAGCACTGAAATTGAATATTCAACAAACCATTGCTTAGATACGGCCCGAAACCATCAATAATGTCTTGGAAAATTGGGTTGAGAGGATGCCTACTGTTACGCCAGCCGAGGCAGCCATATGAATGAAATTGTGTTTCACAACTAACGGGAAGGTTTCTTCTTGCGAATAAAGCCAAAATATAAGAAATAAATTTGATTTTTCCTCATTTTTTGCATTTTTAAAAAGAAACTGGTATTTAGCTCATCCTATACACCTTTTAAAATAATCACAAATCAAACGCTTAAATTTAAAATTTCAGCCACCAAAGGTAAGAAAGTAAGCGAATGTTATTTTGGTGGCAGCTAAAGTGTTAAATATATTTGCATGGTAACGTTTGAAATGGCTTACATTGGAGGTATTTATGGAAAAAAAAATTCTAAAACAGTGTTTGACTTTCAAAGTGGCGGCCAATCAAATAATGGTTTGCTTTTTATCTAAGGTTGACTACGAGAAATTTGTCTTTCCGGCTGGTAGTGCCAACGAGGATTTTTATAGAAAAAAACACAAGACGCATTTCACGAATATCTATAAGCAGTGAATAAAATGGATCGCAAAAGCAGAATCTCCTCTATTTTCAGTAAAAAAACGTTTTTAATAGAAATATTTTCATGCCTACTTAAATTGTGATATGTTTCTCATTTTTTTTAAATTCTGCAAAAAATTTCAGTATTTCCCTGCAGTAAGTCCCCCAGACTAGAGATGTGAGTGCCTCATCCGATTTCCCGAATTTTATGGTATGAAATAAAATGGTCTGATAAATTGATCCTTCGTGCCTTTATTTGGGTAAAGTTCTAAGAAATGCCGCATAAATTTGCTAATCATATCTAACCTTCCCTCCCTTTAATTCCCAGCGTGTTGAGAAAAGTTTCAGCTATCATTTAAACTTACCACCGGCATTTATCTGAAAAGTGCTTTTCTTTTCTAAATTATCTTTAATTGTAAACAAAATTTCCTCGCGGCTAACGATTGCCGACAACCAGTGAATTCACGTGAAAATGTGCTGAAAGATCTCTATCAGCCCAAAGACTAACTCCGAAAAAATTACAAAGAACTTTCCTTTCTTCAGACTCTGACGTTCCACTTGGATTTGGAAACTTGTTGAAAAATCAACGCTATACAATCTATTCTATCATTACACTTCCGAGTTCTGGTTTTATAATTAACTACTAGAACCGATAGAAAAATGATTTTGTGCTTCATTTGCCTACTCATTGTTGATCGGCAGAATTGCACATGTTTTTGATGGTTGACTTAAATTTTGTTCTTTTCTTTTGCTTTTTTTCGTGTGTGTATCTTTCATCTAAAGTCTTCTCCTTTCATTCCAAGTCGCGATTTTTGTCAGTAAGTTCGTCCGCCCCAGCATTTCAAATACAAAAAATAAAAAACCAGAAATAAAGCAAAAATCTGTAACATCTACTGGTATCATTTTTTATCAACTCTTTTAACATAACCGATTTTTTATATTTTGCTGTTGAAACGATTCGAGAAAAAAGAAAAGATACAAGTAACTAAACCAAAGAGGCGCATTTGAGATAATAGTAAGATTGAAAGATTAAAGAGGGAAATATATGTAAAATAGCTTATGCTAATTCTTGCGTTATTATTGGAAACAAAAGTCACCTCAAAAAATAACGAACAGCAGAAATGCTCAGCCACGAAACAAAAAACAAAAATGAGATCGATAAAAGCAGTAGGTAATTAAATATCGGTTCATCTTAAACGTAACAAAGTCGAGATTAGATTCAGATGTCCAAGCAGTGGACCGTGCTCGGGAAGAATAGATGATTTCGCGAATCAGATACATATCTTGAGGTTTATCACGAAAAAAAAATTAAAACACGCTTGAACAATATATCAGAGGGAAAGCTTGATCAGCATTTTGAAAAAAGTGTATAAAAACCGGTTGCCTAGACATTTTAGAGCAAATTTTAATTCATAAGATTTGGTTGCTACACATTGTAATAATAAAAACGAAAAGATGCGAATAAACGATATCATGATTGTCAGGTTTTATTTAACGGAGATTTCGTATAAAGATAGTAAATTTGATCAATGAACAGCATGTAGGTATATTTGACTTCGATGAACTGAGAATTAGGAGAATTATTAGTTTATGGGGTCCAAAAGTCTCCTATTTTTTTGAACTTGCTGAAAAGTTTTGTGTGGGCGCGAGCAATAAAATACACCTTTGAGTGTAAGAATTAATCAAACGTTTATGTACAACCTCGTATTTACGCAAGTCCAAACGAGCTACTATGAGTAAGCAGAACTCTTGATAAGATGCATCTAACTCTTTCCTCGTAACCAGTCGTCCAACTTCTGAATATCAGACCAGATTGCATACCTAGAGAATCATCGATATCTCAATATAGGCCCTATGATCTGCAGATATCTAGCTTGTGAATTGTTGATCCGGCGCGGCGTTTCAGATTATATCTCTCACCTTGCATATGTTACCTCGGCTAAAGAAGTATAACTTTTATTCAACACCAACTAAACAGGAAGCAAGCTGCCGTAAGCTGCGAAAAGTAAGCGAAGGATAATCTGCCGAATAGGGTTTCCTTACTTCAAAGTCACTGCTCCTCAAGGGTGCAACTTAACAGACATCTTCCACATGCGACACCAAAACAACAAACGTAACAGTTTCCGCGAAAAGCATCGATTCAGCGATTCCCATGGAGAGTAGCCAGACATCCAATTTCTATAGTTCCACGTAAAACATCGCATCAGCAATTCTCATAGAGACGGACAGACCTTCAACGAATGCATTTTCCCACATTCAGGAAAATGCAATCCAACAAATTAATATAATAAAAGCTTCTAAGTTTGAACAGCAAGTTTCAGTTCATTTCGGGATCTTTAGACGTCAAAATCGAAATGTAAAAATTCTAAATTTGAAAAGTGTTTGACATTAAATAAATTGTTTTTTTTTTAACTCAACCCTTTTGAGTGTTTATTGGCTGGCGCCCAACGTGGGGCTGCTTCGCGCGTGTGGTACAAGTGGATAGACAAAAATTATCAATAGATAATTTAGTCTTAATAGGTTAAACATTGAGTTGAGGCTGACCAATGGTCCACAAATCCAATCTACGGAATAATAAGTTGTTATACGAAGTGACTCTGCCCTAAGTTGGAATAAGTGCATATAAACCAAGTGCCCACCAAAATAACCAAATTTTGAAGACCACGCGGAATTCGGGAAAGGCCCCTCAGTAGCTCCATCCAAAAACCAAGGCGGAGCAAAAATTATAATAAAGGCAACCAAGTGCGTTAGCAGCCCAGGAGGAACCCAACAGGAACAAAAGGATGCTCACACTAACAATAATTCTGTAAGCCTTCTTCCACTGTTGGTTTTTTAATTAAATAATTATTGTTAATATTCACGAAGTGGCAACTTAAAAGTAAAGTAATTTCAAGTCCTTTGGAAATTGTTCAATAAATTATTTATATAGCTGAAAACTTATAATTAATATAGTGAAAACTTGAAGAATTATTGGAAATATTATTGAATGAAAGATTTTATCAAAAAGTCTTACTGTTACAAACAAATTTGAAGTGCTCCAGTTTTTTAATTTTTGTCATATTTTATTGATATTATTTGCTTTTACAAAATACCAGATTGGCTTGACTGGATGTAATTATTTTCAGCAAATTTTAATTGAAAGTGTGTTTTTGATTTTGTGTGAAAACTTTGGGTATTTTAGTGGAAATTTTGCGATTTTTGTGATTTTGTGTGACGTAAATCTTCAGACGTGTTTCGTGTCGAATATAGAATAACATATCAAATCTGGTGCTTGGTTTTGTGATTTGAATTCCTTATGGCGAACCCCCGCGTCTAGAAATCGGTTCACAGAATGCACCCAGTCAGCCCCAACCTCAACCGGCCGCCCAGCCATCCGGTTCTAACAATTTATAGTAATCGGCGAGGATATTCGAAATATCATCGCAAAGATTGTTGCCACAACGCTTCAAGCTTCTGATATCAACAATGACGTTGATATTCCCATTAATGTAAATAACGACAATAATCTTGCCGACATGGACAAGATACCAGATTTCGTTAAAAGCTGAGAGGCTTTTCCGGCAACCTAGGAGAGTTTAGCTCCTGGAAAAAATCCGTCGACCAGTTTTTAAAATTCTGGGAAAAGATTTTGAAGTACTTGACACTCCATTACGCTGATAAGCGTGATCTGGGAACTTTAGAGTACCAGATAACTACTCTGGTTAAAGGATCAAATACGATTCCAGAGTTTTACCAAACAGTGTACCATCATCTCTCATTGATCTTGAATAAATTTGGATCGATGGATATGGGCCAAGAAGCACTTAACATCATGACGCAGGCATATAGAGACAAAGCACTGGATACCTTCGTTCGAGGAATTAGAGGTGACCTTTCTAGACTTCTTAGCATGAAAGAGCCTGTTGACTTACCGCAGGCGCTGCACTTGTGCCTGAAGCTCCAAAACATCGACTGCAGGACGCAACATGCAAACAGTTCACATATGCGCGAAAACAGGCCAGATCCTCAAAATACACCACCGGTACTCCCGAGGAGGGTTTATTCCAAGAACCACCCACCGGCTCCTGTGCCTGCTCCAAGACGGCAATTTTACCCAGAATTGATGAACAACCCTGAAGCATTTCAAACTCCGCAATTCTACAACCAACCACCTGTATTTGTTCAAAATCCTCAACCACTGCCCCCAAAACCAAATAGACCCGAACCTATGGATGTCGACCAAAGCTTGCATTCTCGTAACGCAAATTACATCAATAGACCACGAGTCACCACAAAAGGCAGCAACCGGTACCACAATTCCCAAATAAATTCCAACGAACGTATTTCACAACCCAGAATAATAATATAACGCCAGAAGCTTATGGCGAAGTATTCGAAAGCCCTGGAGTTAACGACGAAGAAGGTTTCTTAGAGTACCTAGCACAGGCCGATACACAACCCTTTCCGACTGATCTGACTGACCCTTCTCAAAAAGACCAAACTAATACTCCGCAGACTGAAAACGCAAACGAAATGGATAATACAACAACGGACAATACCGAGCATCTCGATGACATCAATTTTTTAGGCTGAAACGCTCTTCCCTTTCATATTTTCAACTCAAACTCAGAAGTGGAGAGCTATTAAAATTTCTTATAGATACCGGATCCATCAATAATTATATTCAGCCGCGTCATATTAAGTATCCTCTCCGCAACGAAAAAGAGTTCTACGCCAAATCTGTCGCAGGATGCATTAAAATTACACATCATGCTTATATAAATCCTTTCGGACCTTCCACGCAAAAACTAAGGTTCTTTATACTACCCAGTCTTATCTCGTTTGATGGTACAATTGGCAACGATACCTAGAAAGAGCTCAATGCCATAATACATACCAAGCAGACCTACATGACAATAAATACAGGACTTCGTACCCCTCTGAAGCTACATTTTCCCGACTCAGTGAACAATATTAACATTCGAACGTCTCATTTCAACAAAGATTCTTCAAGTAAATTAATTAAAATTATCGACAAATTCCCCCATCTTCTCACCGATCCTGACGAGCGTCTGACTTTCACTACCAGAGTGAAAGGAGAAATTAGAACTACTTCCAATGACGCCGTGTATTCAAAGTCGTACGCCTACCCCATGGCTCTGAAAAGTGCAATCGAAGAACAAGTAAGAAAACTACTCACTGACGGGATTATAAGGCCACCTCGATTCCCCTACGATTCTCCGGTTTGGATTGTCCCAAAGAAGGAAGATGCTTCAGGAAAAAAGAAGTACCGCATGATAGTAGACTACCGGAAATTAAATTCAATCACTATTCCCGATCGGTATCCCATTCCGGAAATTAACGAGGTTCTGTCTAATTTGGGAAAAAAGAGGTTTTTTTCCCTTATTGATCTTAAGAGTGGCTTTCATCAGGTTTCCCTTAAGGAATCGCGTTTTCTATAAATAACGTTTTCTGTAAATAACGGCAAATTTGAATACACTCGACTCCCATTTGGTCTTAAAAAATGCACCCTTAATTTTTCAAAGAGCGTTAAACGATATCCGTCGAGAAGAAATAGGCAAAAGTTGCTACATTTATATAGATGATATAATAATCTTTGGCGGAAATAAACAAATTTTTCAGATCCTAGAAGCGGCGAACCTAAAAATTCAACTGGACAAATGCGAATTCTTGCACGAAGAAATCGAATTCTTGGGTTATATCATTGGAAAGTATGGTATAAAAACCAACCCAAAAAAGGTTCAAGCGATTGCCTATTTTCCACTGCCCAAAACATTGATGGATTTACGCTCATTTCTCGGGATCTCAGGGTATTATCGTCACTTTATTCGCAACTATGCCAAAATAGCAAAACCCTTGAGATCCCTCTTAAGAGGGGAGAACGGACGTGTCTCCAAACATCTTTCGAAAAATAAACTCATACACATGGACGAAAATCATTTAAAAAGCTGAAAAACTCACTCATTTCGAGCGAAGTGGTACTAGCTCACCCCGATTTCAGTAAACCTTTCGAGCTCACCACCGACGCTTCCACACATGCTGTCGGTGCCGTTCTTTTACAAAATTATAGGCCAATAACATATCTATCCACTGCTCTTAACAAAACGCAAGAACATTACACCGCTAATGAAAAGGAAATGCTGGTAATAATTTGGGCTTTAAACTCTTTGAGAAGTTACCTGTACGGGTCATGCAAGGTGGTTATATACACAGACCATCAACCACTAACTTATACATTAAGTAATAAAAATACCAACAGTAAAATGAAACGGTGGAAAGCGATCCTCGAAGAGTACAACTACGAGCTCAAATACAAGCCTGGCAAAGAAAACGTCCTCGTCGATTCCCTATCAAGACCTCCCCAATCTACAGTGAAAAATTCTCTAACCCCAACTCAACACAGCGACAACAGTTCTTCCCATAACCTTGTACCTACGCTAGAAACCCCTATCAATGTTTCCGCAACCAAATTATTCTCAGAATCGACCAAGAAGACTGCTACCAAATCACCCATCCGTTTGACAAGTGCAATAGGCATACTATAATAAAGCCCCAATACACCAGCACAAACCTCATAGACATCCTCAAAAGATATCTGAACCCCAGTACAGTTAACGGCATCATGACGAATTAGGGAACCATGGGTAAAATACAAGAACTTTACCCTCACCACTTTCGGGATTACAGGATAAGGTTCACACGGAAGTTGGTCGAGGATCTTAGCAGTGATGTGGAGCAAGAAGAGAAAATATTGGGAACTCATCACAGAGCCCACCTCAATGCGGAGGAGAACCGCCTTCAACTCCTTGAACATTTTTACTTCTCACGTATGTCCTTCAAAATCAAAAGGCTACTTAAACGTTGCACGACCTGCAAAGTTAGTAAATAAGATAGACATCTGAATAAACCAATCCTGAACGAAACTCCTATACCCAAGTATCCTGGCCACACAGTTCATATATACCTGTTTTTCACTCAGAAGAAGTTGGTTCTAACTGCAATTGACAAGTTCACGAAGCTTGCACAAGCAAAAATAATTTTATCCAAATCAGTCGAAGATATAAAACAGCCCCTTCTGGACATCCTCTACTATTCTGTATACCTGAAAATGTCGTAATTGATAATGAGGGTGCTCTGACCTCTATATCTCTTACATCACTAATGGAAGATGATCTTCAAATAAAAATCTACAAAACCGCCGCTTACAAAAAATTGAGCGAACTTATGCGATGTCTCAGAAAAGATGACCCATCTTGATCCTTCCAAGAGCTCCTAGATCGAGCTGTATACGAATATAACTACTCGATCCGCTCCAGCACAGGTCGAAAACCAGTAGAGCTATATTTTGGCAGAAGTCTCAACATTGACCGCGAGGAATTTGAAAGAGTTAGGCAACCTAACGTTGAAAAATTAAAACAAAAAGATTTAGAACACCATAACAAGAAAAGGAAACCACTGAAAAACTATGAAGTAGGAGAAGTAGTCTATGTAAAACAAAACAAACGTCTAGGTTCTAAGTTAACCCTCCGATATCGACAGGAAACCGTAAGGGAGAATAAAAATACCACTATAGTAACTGAAGTAGGCAAAATTATACGCAAAGATAGAATCAAAAGCTGAAAAGGTCCTTTTTACAAATGACTCCTTCGCACCACTTCAGCGAACATCCAAATTCTGGAGTTCTCCAACTCTCACGTCCCGCGCAGGGGGAATGCCGGTCCACAAGAGCTCTCTTGGAGGCTAGCATTCTTTGGGGAGTTCCGCCCCCACGTACCCGAGGAAACTCCGCAGGGGGAGTGCCGGTCGACAAGACCACTCTTGGAGGCTAGCATTCTTTGGGGAGTTCCGCCCCCACGTACCCGAGGGAATTCCCGCAGGGAGAAAGCCGGTCGACAAGAACACTCTTGGAGGCTAGCATTCTTTGGGGAGTGCCGCCCCCACGGACCCGAGGATATGGGGGGTGCCGTGAGGTTCCCTCTTATTCTATCTGGACTACGCTTTGGACAACGAACTGGAATTGACGCTTTGGGCTGGCGGATGTGATGGTTTGGACCTAGTTGCTTTGCACAGTAGCGCCGAGGTGAAACTCGTGCGTGAACGGCTCCAATTCAACTATCATACCGTCTCCGTCCCGGTAAAACCTTGGCAGGCCTCGGAGTACGTTCGAAGTTCGCACCATTGGGTTGGTGGTGTAGGTTCGGTTGAGACGGACTCCCGATTAGCGCTGGTCTGGCTCTGAGCACTTGTCCCCATAAGGGCTTGTGCCAACCCTCGCATGGCCTCCCTGCTCTGCAAAGATAACCATGGGACCAAAAAGGCGACTACACACACGAACGGAGATAGCGGCTCCGAGGGGGGACCCAATAAAATGGAGCAAACAAATGAAACCACAAGCAAACAGGACGCTAGCACGGAGAACCCTTTCAGGCAAAAACCGCTGTTGGCAAGAACACCGGTTAAACAAGTCACCGATTGCGGGGGGAGGCAGCAAACCCCAGAAACACTGTCAAAGTCAACATCATAGGTTAAATCATCGGAGACAGACCACAGACGGACTAACGAACGAAAGAAGGCAGAGTGCGTTGTGCAACCTGGCATCATTGCGGCCTTCGGGCGCAGTAGAAGGACTATGCGCACCCCGGAGCGCCCAGTGAAAGACGTACACAATCCGGATCAAGCTGCGACACAACGGAGGCCAGTGTAAGACTGGGGGAGGGAGAAGTTTTGCCGTTGGCCGACGCCACTTCAAACGCGACCCAAGCGATAGAAGCAAAAGGGCTAGGAAACGGGGGCCTCTCCCAAGAGGTGGCGCCAAATAACACAATCGCCCTTGACCGCGCCAAAGAGGAGCGGCTTACTCGGAAAGCGGGGACTATCGTCAAACAACTGAGGGCTGCCGGCGAAGTGCAGAAAAACATAGGCAAGAGTGTCAAGAATGGCATTCTTGAACTGGAGGAGCTTTTTGACCGCATAACGCACTACAGGCGGCGGTGGCTTGCAACCGAAAAGCACCAAAAAGACACACTCTCCCTCGAGGCATCAGTGGGTCCTAGCAGCAGCAAAAGAATGGCCGGTAGCCCAATTGAAGGCGACCGTGAGAAAAGGAGGAAGGACGAGACCATAAACGAAGTTGACACTCCAGGCGAGGAGTTTCATGTGGTGCGAAACAAGGCAGCGAAAAAAGCGGCCAAAAAGCTACTCCTAGCAAAAACAGGCAAAGAGCTCAACCACGAAAAGAACAAAGAACCCCCCTATATACCGCAGAAAACAAAAAGCAAACCGCGGCGCAAACCCTTGCGAGAGGCACTGCTTATTAAACCCACTAAGGGCCGAACCTACGCAGATGTCCTCCGTGAAATTAAAGGAGCGGTCAAGCCAGACGACACCAAAACTGCCATCAAAGCAGTTCGACCAACCCGGACCGGTGGCTTGCTGGTGGAGTTCGGGCCAGAGGCCACAAACAAAGATGCATTCCGTGACGCGGTTCAAAAGGTTCTTGGAGATGCGGCAACGGTTGCCTCGCTCGAACCAATGGCCACCCTGGAAATCAGGGACCTCGACTGCGTCACGGACAAAGCTGAAGTAGAGGATGCCATCAGGAGGGAGTTCCCCAGCTTAAGTGAAGTCAAGGCAAGATTGACACGTGAAAACACAAGGGGGCAAGCCATGGCTATTGTCGAACTAGCTGATAAAGACGCCCAGCAAATCCTGGCGAAGGGCAAAATTAAGATAGGTTGGGTGATCTGCAGGATACGGAGAAGAGCGATTCCTATCCACTGCTTCAGATGCTTCGAATACGAACACACCGCGTATGGCTGTAGGGGACCCGACAGGAGATCTCTGTGCTACAAATGTGGTGAAACGGGGCACAAAAGGAAGGAGTGCACGAACGAGGCAAAATGCATTCTTTGCAAGGATGCTAAGCTAGCACCCGGCGACCTCAAACATGAGCCGGGGACAGGGAGATGCTGGGTTTTCAAGGAGGCCCTAACTAAAGTCAAATCGATACTCAAATGATCCGTATCCTACAGGTCAATTTTCACCGAAGCACAAACGCCCAGGACCTACTTGAGCAGTTTACGAGGGATAAGAAAGCTGACCTCCTGTTGCTGAGCGAGCAACATCATAACAAGGACTCGCAAGCGTGGTACCCTGACAAATCTGTTACCTCGGCCATCTGGGTTCGAGACAGCGCCCGCCTTCAGGTGCAGGGCCATGGACGCGGGGATGGATTTGTGTGGGTGCGGTGTTCAGGGATAACATATTTCAGTGTTTATCTGACGCCTAACGAGGCAATGCGATCCTTTCGAACCAAACTCGATGCCCTGGAGGACGCTGTCTCGAACACAGAGGGCCACATGCTGGTCGGGGGAGACTTCAACGCTAGAGCCATCGAATGGGGTATGCCAGAATCCGACCCAAGGGGAAAGCAAATCTTGGACATGGCGGCCAGAACAGCGCTTTTTGTCCTAAATACTGGTAACACTCCTACTTTCCGCCGCTGGGGTTGCGTAGGAACCATACCCGATGTGACACTCGCTTCGGAGTCCCTGGTACCTAGAGTACACAACTGGCGAGTACTAGAGGACTACTCGGCTAGTGATCACCAGTATATAGCTGTTGAGATTCACGGCGGTGCCACTCTGCGTGCATAAGCCCAAACTTCAATCCTCGGATGGAGGACTGGGAGGATGGACGTCGAGAGGTTCACTGACGCGCTTACGGCAGGCGCACCGTTGCTGGGAGCTCCGCCAGGGAGTGGAGGGCCTACAGCCAAGGACTTGGTGAACTCAACTATGAGTACCATCATAGCTGCTTGCGAGTCTTCCATGCCCCGTCGGAGACCCCGACATGGTAAGCCTCCAGTATACTGGTGGTCAAACGAGATCGCCGAACAAAGAAGCGAGTGTCACAAACTTCGGCGAGAGGCCCAGCGGGCGCGAACACGGGAGGAGGCAGACACTAGGCTAGCAGCATACAGGTCCGGCAGGAAATATCTTCGCAGGCTTATTAACAAGAGCAAGGCCTGATGCTGGCAAGACCTCGTGGACGATGTAAATAGGGATCCGTGGGGCCTTGGCTACAAGCTGGTCATGGGGAAACTTGGTGCCCTACGGAAGCCTTGTATACATGACGCGGAAAAGATGGACGCGATAGTGCGGGGACTCTTCCCCGCCCATCCCGTCCGTGTTGACGCTGTCCATGGTGAAACAGCAGTCGAGTGCCCACTCTTCACACAGCTGGAACTGGAGGAGGCAGTCCTCTCCCTGAAAGCGAGGAAGGCTCCAGGTCCAGATGGTGTTCCAGCTGACGTGTTGCGGCTCGTCTATCACCATTGTCCTGACTTGCTGCTCAGCACATTCAACGCTTGCCTACGGGACGGGGTTTTCCCGGTACGATGGAAAGTGGCGAGGCTCGTGCTGGTCAGCAAGGGGAAGGGAAATCCCGAATCGCCGTCTGCATACCGCCCGTTATGCATGCTAGACACGGCTGGGAAAGTGCTAGAGAAACTCATCAAGGGAAGACTCACTGACGCGATTCGTGCTGCTGGGGACCTATCTCCTCGGCAGTACGGCTTTAGAGCAGGACGTTCTACCATTGATGCGATTGCAGAGGTGGTGAACGCGGTCCAAAAGGCAGAGGCATATAGTCGCACCAAGCGACGGATCGTCCTATTGGTGACACTCGACGTCAGGAATGCCTTCAACTCCGCTAGATGGGTGGATATTCTGGACACGCTGGAAAACTCTTTTCAAGTTCCAGAATATCTAATGCGGCTTTTGAGGAACTACCTAAAGGACCGAAGCCTGCTCTACGACACGACACAGGGCCAACGAAGGATGGAAATTACATCGGGTGTTGCCCAGGGATCTATCCTTGGTCCGGACCTGTGGAACGTGTCTTACGACGGGCTACTGAGACTTGAGATGCCAGATGAGTCGCGCTTGGTCGGCTATGCGGATGATGTTGCGGCTCTGGTCGCCGGACGCACCGTTAAACAAGCGCAACTTAGGCTAGGTATTCTAATGCACCGAGTGAGGGACTGGATGACTGCTCGCGGGCTCAGTTTAGCACTGGAGAAAACCGAAGTGGTCATCTTGACAAAAAAGAGAATCCCTAGAGTAAGGATGATCAGTATTGGAGATATACAGATCGAATCGAAGCCAGCGGTGAAGTACCTGGGGCTACTGATCGACTCGAAGATGAGTTTCTCTGAGCAAATCAGGGCAACGGCTGAGAAGGCTGCTTCGGGAATATCGGCCCTGAGTCGACTTATGGCCAACGTAGGGGGACCCGCCCAATCAAGAAGACGCCTCTTGATGAGTGCTGTAGGGTCAGTGCTACTGTACGCAGCAGAGGTATGGGGCGACGTTCTCAGCAAGGAGGTATACCGAAAACGATTGGCACAGGTACAGAGAAGAGGAGCACTGAGAATTGCATCTTCGTATCCAACAGTCTCCGACTCGGCGGTGAGAGTGATTGCAGGCGTGATACCTGTCGCCCTCCTTGCTAGAGAGCGCCGCGCTATTTACCTGCGCCGAAACGAGGATGCGAGGGAAATCGTTGTCCGCGGGGAGAGACAACGCTCGCTCAACGATTGGCAGCAGTCTTGGAGGAATTGCACGAAGGGAAGGTGGACTGCGCGCCTCATCCCGGATGTGAGACCGTGGCTAAATCGAAGGCATGGTGAGACTGACTTCTATCTGACCCAGCTTTTGAGCGGGCACGGGTGTTTTCGGTCTTACCTGCACAAGATCGGCAAGTCACGGTCTCCCGATTGTCAGTTTTGCCCAGGAGAGGAGGACAATGCCTGTCACACATTTTTTGCGTGTACCAAATGGGCCAGGCTGCGAAGGGAACTCTACAGGGAGACGGGAGAGCTCACCCCGGATAATATAGTTGCGGTGATGCTCGAATCGGTTGACAAGTGGAACCAGGTGGCACATTATACTCGGGCAGTCCTAAAAGATAAAAGGGAATCGCAGCAGCCGGAGGCACTGGGGCTGGGGGATCGCTCTTCTGGCAATTCCTCTTCCCCCCTCCCCTCCCGCTAGGAAAGGGACTCCCCAGCTTGAAGGCGCCCCACGGCGTAACAAAACGAGACCTAGCCCGAAGTAATGTGTCAAACGGTTCCAGGCTAGGTTCTCAGATTGACAGGGGAGGTGTTTAGTGGGTAGTCCAATCCTCCATGGGAGTCCCACACTGCCAGACTCGGCGGGCATAAATGCCTTCACCTCCCTACCACAAAAAAAAAAAAAAACAAAAAAAAACTCTCACGTCGCCACTTTCAATCTGGGGCACGCAAAAATACGAGAGGGAAGCTTTAAGCTAATCCACATAGTCGATTTTGAAAAATATTCACGGTTGATAGAAGATATAAACGCATTCCTGAACCTCCCTACAACTCGCCATCACCCCCTTTCCCACTATCTAGATCACGAGGCACAACATATCGTTGAGATGATTAGTAATCTGAAACTATGCCAAATAAAAAGATCTTTTGATTTTATCGGGACCGCATGGAAATGGATAGCCGGTACCCCGGACCACGAGGATTTCGTCACAATTAAGCACAAAATGTCAGACGTTTTACAAAACAATAATAGGCAGGTTATAAGAAACTGATTATACAATGAAAGAATTAGCAACATAACAAAAATAGCAAATACAATCCAGGAGATGATGAAATCGAAAGATGATGTAAAAAATAATTTGAGTTTAGATTTACAATTAAGACTAAAGTTTATAAAAGATGATCTTACAAATCTTATCAATGCAACCTGTTTAAGTTGAAGACAACGACTGTTTAAGGTGAACGCAACTCGTAAAACTGGAGTAATTTCTTTATTGTCTTACAATCTATATATACAATTTTTAATTTACAAGTAAGCATAATCATGAGGTGATTGATTTAAAGTTTGTTAACATTTGTGTTGTGCAATTTCAATTGGAATTTTGCGTGATTGCAGAAAGATTGAATTGAACTTTGAAAAGTTCAATTGGTTACAAGTTTGGACGGAATTTTGTTTAATAAATATTTTTAGCGGAATTTGCTTACAGTGAATGAATTTATTGAACTGCAGTTGAATGACTTTAAGTTAATGAAATAAAGGTAAAATTTATGATGCTTAAGCTATAGTAGTTCACTGACATGAATTTGTGGATTTATGATGCTTAAGCTATAATAGTTCACTGACATGAACATTGCCGGGCCCCTCGAGTTGTTTCCGGTTTATAATTGGTGTTCATCAAACCAGGTTGATTTCGATGACGTGTTTCGTGTCTGGATGTTGGTGCTCGTTGGGATGTTTGTTGCGTTGATGGTTCGTGATGATCGCTTCCGGATTAGATAGATCATCAGAGCGGAGCCTAGAACTAAACAAGTGGTTGTGACAGTGATGCCAGCGGTTATCCCATGGTGTTGTATCGTCTTCCAATGAGAACTTTCGAAGGATGAGAGAAGATTTTCTTGTTCGTTGATAAGTGCAGTAAATTCATTCGCTGTCGGGACGATAGACGAGGTGTTTAGGTGAAATTTAATCGTTGAGTGTTCGGTCACATTGCGGGTTGGGATGAATGGTGTAACATAGACTGGAAACTCGACATCTTTGTATAATTGGGGAGCGAGGATGTACTCTGCTGCTGATATAGTACAATCAGGTGTTGCTCGCAGGATTCCAGTGCCGTTCAGAATAATATTACTTCTCGTGCCGTGACAGACAGTTTGTGCAGGTTCAGGGTGTGGAGTAGCGAAGAGCCAAGAATTAGGACTTGTAAGTTGCTTCCACACAGGTTTATGTAGTTGAAACGTTTTTGTAGGACACCGTGTACCTGCATAAGAATTATAAACTTCTCGAATTATACAATTAGGTCGCATTTTAATATCGATAAGTGTAGTCATCCCAAGCAAGTATTGGTGGGTATTGATTTTTTGTGCGTTGAATACCTCATTTTCATTTGTTTCAAAGTAGAGCTCGTCGTCATAATTGATGCCGAGCAGGGATGAATTGATTTCGAATATAGTGAAAATATTATTATTTTCTTGAATGGGAATCGCAGATGCCTTGACTAGATCGTATCTGCGATTGTCGATTATCGGTAGTTGACCACTAATGTGTAGGTGATCTCCTTCATAAGAGGTTGTGACTCTTGATGTTGTGGCGTGTAAAATTTCAAGATGAGCGGATAACAGAGGTTGAAGGTTATAGATGGCTGACTCCAATTCCGCTAGTTTTATGCATTCCCATAGTCCAGATTTCGTGTAGATGGTTCGCAAGATGCTGTCGTATTTGTGGAATAAGTCATTTATATAGTTTCTGGCATGTTGATAGAGTGCCAAAAACCGAATGTTCAGCTGATTATGGTCAATTTTCGAAAACCATTCCTTTGATTTTTGGATCTCACTCAATCCTCGGTGGAGTTGTTCTGAAAAGCGTGTAAGTTGGTTGTTGATTCTTGAAGCAGTTGTATTTAGGGTACTTGTTGCTTTAAGCACAATTTTTCCTTGTCTTAGCACCAGCTGTTTCAGTTTTTCCTGATTTTCACCAAGGTTGTTGACGTCCATAATAACCTCATCGTTCACACCGAATAATGATGTTAGCATTTGCCCAAGAATTTCTCGTGTTTTTCGAGAATGCAAAAAATGTATTGTATTGATGCGCTCTAAGGATTCGTGGCACAGCTCGGAAAGATGTTCATAGAGATCCCAACAATGAATCTGGTCGTTAACTTGCTTGGCGGCTGTACACATCGTTCGTATGCTTTCATTGACCTTTCTAATATTTTGCTCGTCAAGCTTCAGATCCTCCAGAGGTAGTTTGAAATGAAGTTGCAAAGCTCCTCGAAGCAGGTTAGCCACTCCAATGTGCTCAATGTATAGTCCACCTTTTAATGGGGAAATGCTGACTGTAGCTGAACTTGGAGATACACACGTTCCTAGCGTTAGTAGGGTTGAAAGTAGTACGGTCGCAAGGGTGCCTGGGTTTGATCTTGCTTTCTTTTGCTTTGGTTCAACTCGACACTCCTCTTGTGAATTTCGCTTATTTGGGGTGTTGGTTGCCTTCCCGTTTGGAGAATTAGTCGATGTGGTAGTGGCTTTTAAATGAGGTTGTGAGGGTGGTTTAGCTGCTACTGGAGTCAATGTTTGGTTATTATCGTGATTAAAGGGAAGACTGCACACCTTGGCTATTGCACGTTTAGTTAAGTACCCATTGAGGTTCAAGGTTACCACTCTCACTAAACCGTCTTCTCCAGGATGAGTTGCAACTACTTTTGCCAGAGGCCATCGCATGGATGGTATGTTAGCAGTTTTTACTAACACAACGTCGCCTTCTTTGATATTTGGTTGTGGAGCGAGCCATTTCGGTCGTTGTTGTAGACGGTTCAAATAGTCGCGTGACCACCTATGCCAAAACGAATGTTTCATGTATTGAACCAGCTTCCATCTTTTGAGCAGCGTAGCATTACTCTCACTGGGATCGCTTTTAATTTCAAAAAGGTTGCTTCCAGTAAGAAAATGTCCTGGTGTTAAGGCGCTCAAATCAGACGGATCAGAACTTATGTCAGTCAGAGGTCTAGAATTCAAGCAGGCTTCTATTTGTGCGAGAAGCGTGTTGAATTCTTCCATTGTTAAAATTTGCTGGCCAATTTTTTTATAGAGGTGTCGTTTCATCGACTTAACACCGGCTTCCCAGAGACCCCCAAAATGTGGGCTGCCAGGAGGGATGAACTTCCATTCGATACCTTCTTGCGCCAGCTCTGCTCCTGCCTTTCGTGTTACGTTGACATATTCATCTTGCAGGTGTTTTTGTGCTCCACGGAAGTTTGTGCCACAGTCGCTGTAGAGTGTACGACATATCCCTCGTCTGGCGATAAATCTCCGGATTGCCGCTAAGCAAGTTGGTGTTGACAAATCCGATGCCAGCTCGAGGTGAAAAGCTTTGGTAGCCATGCAGACGAATACGGCCACATACGCTTTAATGGTCTTCGATCCACGTCCTGAACTCCAACGTAGGTTGAGTGGGCCTGCGTAATCGACGCCTGTCTCCATGAAGGGTTTCTCAAACCGTACTCGAGATGGTGGTAAATTGCCCATAAGCTGTTCAACTGGTTTGGCCGTCATCTTGAAGCACGGTAAGCAATTCTTAAGAATACCACGTGTCAACGTGTAGCCAGAGAGGATCCAATATTTTAAACGTAGGGTACTTAACGTTAGCTGGACTCCTCCATGAAGTGTTTGCTGATGGGCGTTTTTTATGAGAAGCTCTGCTAAGGTCCCTCTTGGGATTATGGCTGGATGTTTGGCTTCTTCGCCAATAAGTGCATGGTAGATTCGTCCACCTACTCGTAGAACACCGTCTGTGTCGATCCATGGCGCCAATGCTCGTAGACTACTTGTAGCTAATACACTGTTCGATCGTTGTAGATGTCGGATATCTTCGTGAAATGTGTGACCTTGGGCTAGTCGAATGCAGAGTGTTTCTGCATTTTCCAATTCTTCTTTTGTAAGATCTCCGGTTCGTTTGAGGGATGGTTTTTGTGTATTGTGCTTAAAACGTAGTGATAAAGCAACAAATCGTTTCAATTTTTTAATGCATGAGAACCGTCGTAGAATCTCTGGCTCCACTGTAGTTTTGTCAATTGATAATGTGACGACGTGGGCTTTTACGGGACTAGAAGAATTTACAGTAAAGGCTTTGAGCCAGCTGGGCCCATTCCACCATTGAGTTAAGTTTAGTAGGTCCTTTGGAAAGACACCCCGAGACGCAAAATCTGCAGGATTATCTTTGGTTGCAACATGATGCCATTGTTCCATGTTGCTCTTTTGTTGAATACGTCCAACTCGATTGGCAACAAAAACCTTCCACTTAGACGCGGGACTCCGAATCCAATCTAGTACAATTGATGAGTCGGTCCAATAAAATTTCGGAACGTGTTTCCAACCGTGTGCTTGAACAACTTGATCCATAAGATCTACAAGTAATTCGGCTCCGCACAACTCAAGACGGGGAATGGTTGACGTTTTAACGGGTGCCACCTTTGCCTTGGATGTGACAAGCGTGACAGTAGTAGTTGAGGATTTAGCCTTGATGTAGATGACAGCAGCGTATGCTTTTGACGATGCGTCGCAGAAACCATGTAGCTCAATTTGGGTTTGGTTGGAGCAGCCGATCCACCGTGGAATCTTCAGTTTGTTTAAAGCTGGTAGTTGTTTATGTACGGTGAGCCAGTCCTGTATGTCTTCTTCGCGTATTGTCTCATCCCAGTCGACCTTCATAAGCCATAACTTCTGTACTGTGATCTTCCCAATGATTATGGATGGTTGAATCCAGCCTAATGGGTCAAAAAGTTTAAATACTTCGGAAAGCACGTTACGTTTTGTGATTTCCTGAGGAATGCTTCTATTGATTGAGAAGGTAAACTGGTCTTCTTCAGGATGCCATTGCAGTCCCAGTGTTTTCACGGCTCCTTTGAGGCTGATGTCAAATGCTGTTTGTGTTTCTCGGTCTTCAAGTGGAACATGTTTTAACAGGTCAGGATGATTTGATGTCCATTTGCGGAGATGAAAGCCTCCAGTTTGCATGACATGTCGCAAATCACTCTGTAACTTCATAAGTGTGTCTAGCTCCCCTGCACCTGTCAGTACGTCGTCAACGTAAAAATCCCTTAGAATGACTTCAGTAGCTTCAGGATACCTTGCCTGTTCGTCTTTTGCCAACTGATGGAGTGTTCTGATGGCTAAGAATGGTGCACTCGATGTTCCATATGTGACAGTCTTTAATTGATAGTGCTGAATAGGATCTTCTGGCTTGAAACGCCAGAGTATGCGCTGGAAGTCCATATCTTCTTCCCTGATCCATACTTGGCGGTACATTTTCTCGATGTCTGCAGCCATGACGTAGCGGTGCTGCCTCCATCGCATGAGTACATGAAGAATGTTTTGTTGAATGGATGGTCCTGTTAGCAATATGTCATTTAAAGACTTCCCTCCTAATCCTCTCTGTGATGCATTAAAAACAACCCTCAGTTTGGTAGTGGAACTACTGCTTTTCATGACTGCATGATGTGGTAAGTAGTAGGAAGGCTTTGAATGAATATTCCCTGGCGGTACGACTTGCATATGACCCAGCTTTAGGTATTCTGCCATAAACTCCTTATATTGACTGTACAAATCAGGATTTCGAATCAGTGCTTGCTCCAATCTTCGAAACTGCGTGTAAGCAATTTTAGTTGTTTCACAGAGAGACAAATCTTCCCGGGCTTTAAACGGAAGACTAACTACGTATCGTCCACAATCTGTACGCTTTGTATGCTCAGCGAAATGTTTCTCGGCTCGTAGCTCATCAGTAGTTACCGATTTTTCCTCTGCTACATCCTCGATTTCCCAGAACTGCTTCAAGTGGTTGTCAAACTCTTCAAATGAAACCAAAGCATTAACAGACTTTGTTGAGGATGAAGAGGCAGTTGGACCAAAAAGAACCCAGCCAAACTTTGTTCTTTGCGCACTTGGGTTTCCTGGACGGAAGTCTGGTAACAAAATGCGACCATACACGTCCGCACCGATTAATACATCGATCTCAGATGGAATGTTAAACGATGGATCTGCCAAATCTGATTGCTGCACCCCGTCTGGCAGTATATGAGCCACTCGAACTGAAGGAATTGACGCTGTGATCTTTTCCAATACAAGTGGCTTGAATTTTATGTTTTCTGGTATCCCATCTTCGTTCTCTACCACTGCAATGACCGATGCCATCCCGTTAGTTGGAATTTTCTGTTTTCCTCCTACGCCAAGAATTGAACCATTTACTTTTTTAGTCTGGATCCCAAGATACCTTACCGCTGAGTCGGTGATGAACGATCGTTGTGCTCCAGTGTCGAGAAGAGCACGTAATGTCACTATCTCACCAGAACGTCTTTGTACGCGAATAATTGCCGTTGATAACAGAACATTCGTATGCTTGTGCGCATGATTGGCTTCCGCACATTGTGCCTTAACTTCGACGGTGTTACTTGCTGTTTTCTTAACCTCTTCGCTGTGGAGCAATGTATGATGGCGCTTTCCACACACCTTGCATTTGTGTTTGGATGTGCAACTAGTGACTTTGTGCTTATCACTAAGACAGTTGAAACACAGTTGTTTCGCTGAAACAAGATTTCGCTTAGCCGAAAGTTCCAGCTTTTTGAAAGATTCGCAACTCAAAAGTCGATGTCCTGCCTTGCATTTTGGGCAGCACTGCCTGACCTCTACTGGTGCCGTATGCAAGGTAACCACTCTTTTGCCTGTTGACTTTGAGCTGCCCGATAGAGCTTCAAGCATTATAAGGCGTTTCTGTATGAAGTCCAAAAACGTTGAAAGAGTTGGCAAACTCGTGATTCCACTAATCTCTCTATGCCATTCTTTTCGGGTGTCTTCATCTAACTTCTGATTTAGTATAAAGATCGTAATGATATCAAACGATTCCCCTTCTATTGCTTGTAAACATGCCTCCAGTTGATGCGTTACGTCCAGCACCCGTTTGAAGCCATTGATGTCGTTGGTACCACACCTTTGTATATCCCAGAACCGTTGCAATACCTCCTGTGCAATGGCTCGATGATTATCATAGCGTTCACACAACAACTTCCATGCAACGCTATAATTAGCCTCGGTAACACTAAGATGGCTAATCAGCTTTTCTGCGTCGTCTGTGACTGCGTTCCGGAGATACTGTAGCTTTTGCACTGAAGTCAGTTGAGAATTCTCGTGCACCATAATTTTGTACAGATCCCGGAACCCAAACCATGACGAATACTGCCCGTTGAACGTTGGGATTCGAATCCGTTCCAACTTCACTGAATCTACTGACGTTGATTCTCTCGTTCCCTTGTACTCGTAAATCTTGCTACGAAATAGCGTTATATATTCCAGTACCAAGTTTTCCAACGCTTCGTATTCTTCGACGTACAATGCCAATGTTTCCTTATCCTTCTCCAATGTTTGGTGTACTTCAGCATGCTTCTCTTCACAAATTCCCCATTGTTCCCGCAGCTTCTCCAATCTCGTCTCGAAGTACGCCAAACCATGCCTGCTTTCGCTATCTTTCCTGTAGTTTGAAATTATCCGCTTTGTTGCTGCCAAATTCAAGCTTTGTACTTTATCTGCTTTATTTGCCATCTTGTCTGCTTGTAAATCTGAAAATAATTCTATTAATTTAGGTAATATTTTTGCTCGACGGACCAAATGTTTAAGTTGAAGACAACGACTGTTTAAGGTGAACGCAACTCGTAAAACTGGAGTAATTTCTTTATTGTCTTACAATCTATATATACAATTTTTAATTTACAAGTAAGCATAATCATGAGGTGATTGATTTAAAGTTTGTTAACATTTGTGTTGTGCAATTTCAATTGGAATTTTGCGTGATTGCAGAAAGATTGAATTGAACTTTGAAAAGTTCAATTGGTTACAAGTTTGGACGGAATTTTGTTTAATAAATATTTTTAGCGGAATTTGCTTACAGTGAATGAATTTATTGAACTGCAGTTGAATGACTTTAAGTTAATGAAATAAAGGTAAAATTTATGATGCTTAAGCTATAGTAGTTCACTGACATGAATTTGTGGATTTATGATGCTTAAGCTATAATAGTTCACTGACATGAACACAACCCATTGGGCAAAAGCAGGCATTGTAAATTCTATTGTTTTATCAAAAGAAGAAACTCAAATAGCCACAAACTTATTAAGTAAAGAAGCGTTGCCATACACAACAGTCAAAGAGGCCCTAGGCGTGTCCGAAATTTAAATTATAACAAATAACAAATGTATTTTGTCAATATCCCGATCACAACAAACCAACAAACAATATTGATGAAACCTATTAAAAGACTAAATTTCATGTACGACATTCCATTCAAATTCAACGGTCAAATATTTGCCTTATCAGGAAAATGTAAACCATTTAACAATTTGATAATTTGTAACCAAAATGATGTATTAGATATAAGCAAATCACACAGCGTTCCTCACCTGCTGAAAAATCTCAACGCTACCGGTCGAGCAAAAGACAATGAACATTTACCATCGGTCGAAGAGATATCAATAGGAGTGATATTTTTGATCCAATTTGCCGGAGTAGTGGAAGTTGAAGGTTCCATGCACAACCTCCATGGGACATTTTTCGTAAAATTTCAAAATACCACCATCACGGTTGATGGCAGAACGTTCGTATCCAAGGAAGTGTCAACACTCGAAGTCCTGCCCGCCATCCTGCAACCAACACCCCTTATGCGGATGCAGAAAGATATTCTCACATCGCACAATATAGGCGAGATCCTCATAAACAACACTAAAACCATAAAGCAATTTGAATCGGAAAATAACATACAAAAGATTACATCATATGGAACTATTCTAACATTATCTTTTTTTGCCACAGCACACGTTACCTTGAAAATCATTGCCAAATTCAAATCAAATAAAATTGTCATATCCGAAACTGGACCATACACTAATAGCATGTCAGCAACGATACCTGACTTTTCTCAAAGCTGCAACAACATCCCGGCAGCAAGACGGTTGAACGACTTACCCTATTTTGAACGATTGAGGAGAATCGATTTTAAGTGCGGAGGACTTAACAGCGATTTTCCACATGCGACACCAAAACAACAAACGTAACAGTTTCCGCGAAAAGCATCGATTCAGCGATTCCCACGGAGGATGCCAGACATTCAACTTCTATAATTCCACGTAAAACATCGCATCAGCAATTCCCATAGAGACGGACAGACCTTCAACGAATGCATTTTCCCACATTCAGGAAAATGCAATTCAACAAATTAACATAATAAAAGCTTCTAAGTTTGAACAGCAAGTTTCAATTCATTTCGGGATCTTTAGACGTAAAAATCGACATTGTGAAAATTCTAAATTCGAAAAGTGTTTGAAATTAAATATTTTTTTTTTTTAACTCACCCTTTTGAGTGTTGATTAACTTACACATTGATTGTTAAGTCTGGCCTCCTAGAATATACTGCAGGACAACGGCTCCCTAATATCTAACCATAAACGAAACTCGCCTTATCAAAATCGTCCAACCATTTCTGTTTACAATAAAAATGTTCGTGGCTTCAGAACCAAGTTCGATGGCTTATCTCTTTCCTGTTAATTAGCTAATAGTTATCTGTCTATCTGAAACTTGATTCAATGACAAATGTGGACAACTTTGTTGCAAATCCCAGCCATTGTGGGCATTTCCTTGTTTTTATTGTCATTAATATCAAATTCTGAATTCTTTGAGCACATTTTTTTTTAAATATTTGTTTATTTACCTATGCTTTATCCTCTGCAATCACCAAATTTATATTTTCTACTTTATATCTAATCACACAAAAAATTAGTTTATCTTTCCTTCTGTAATAAATCAATTTACTTTTCCGTTTTGGTAATGTACTTTATTTTCATTACCAAAACGGAATCTTCATCGCAAAGTAGTTGTATTTCTTAACTCCTTTTTGGTTCTTGTATCAGCTCAAGCGTATAACAATTTGCCCATTACAATGTTATTGATGCAAGTATTTTATCACATGGCATCAATTGGGAGTTGATCGGTCAATCTGTAGTGGACGAAGAGAACCTCAACAAACGGTGAGAATATTCACTTTCTCAAGACCAACAGTTGCGTAATGTAGGTGATAGCACACTGGACTCCCGATTTGGGGTTCGACTGGGACCGTGAGTTCGAGTTCACTCATGGGCAAAAATCGTTTTAAATGACAGCGCTTCTGAACAGATGATGATTTTTCCATAGATACTATAGAGCTTTGTATCATCATAACTATATGCAAATCAGCTTATATGCAATTGGCAATATTGAATTCAACAAAGATGACAGAGATTAAACGTAATTAACAGTTCTGAGTATGTTGAACCGGTTCGGCAGTAACGGAACGTGGCGGCATCGGGACAAAAGGTTGGTCAGCTCGAAGGTGATTTTATTTTTAGGATTAGTCTGGTGGTGACTAATGTTTTGGACGAACCACGAACAGATTTAGAGTTAGGAAGACTAGTGGCGAAAGCGAAAGAAAACTTTTGGATTGAGAAAAGATAATCTGTGAGTGGATCTAGAAAAAGAGTTTAAAAATCGAAACTCTGAGCGCGAGTGTGGATATTTTGGTAGTCCCGAAGTTTAAAGAGTTTACTATTTACTAGTTATATTTAAAAACAAAATTAATGAGCATTGTAAGCCTTGCAAAAATCAGAGTTGATATTGTAGGAAGGTAAAGTCAAGATCAGAGGAAATAAGTTTGCGGAAGAGTTCCATCCAATGTGGATTAATTTAAACAATATGGACAACGTAGTCGTAATGCCGAGTTATTCTCGTGTGAAAAATAAACGTGTTTAAGTGGATTGTGACAATGAAATTAAGCTGAAAGTTAATAAGCATAAGAAAAAAACATTGGAAGAAAATAACATTGAACGAAACCACGCGGGTAGGCCTTTATGAGTGCAAGGGCAACAAATGCCTCAGAAATTAAAATTCACTCAACTTTGTTAACAATGGTAAGTTTCATACTCGTTTCATACGTTTTTCGCCACCTTAGATTTTAACAAGTATGCAGATTGATCTAGAGTCCTTATTCTCACAAAATTTCATGGATATCAGATAATAATCAAGGGAGTTATAGCCATTTCAGTTATATCAAGTTATAACAACAATAACACATGTTGGTAATTGAAACATATTTCAAATCGACCTAGGCACTCTTTTTTTCTTCAGATTCTCATGAAAATCTAAGGAATAGTATTTCATCTAAATACGTTCAATTGGCCGAGCATTCAGAAAAATTATTTAAGCTGGAACCAAATGGCAGCAGTTATGTGCTTATGACAGAAACTCATCGTATGCAAGTATTTTTTTATTTTTCTGGTTGGGGGTTAATGTCATTCACGCACTAAGTATGAGACTTCCATGCTCGCAAGCGATTGATATACCGACAAAACACCTCCTCCGTTAGCCTGAGATCCCAGCCTGGAACCGTTTGACACATTACTTCGGGCCATGTCTCGTTTTGTTACGCTGTGAGGCGCCTTCAAGCTGGGGGATCCCTCTTATAGCGGGAGGGGAGAGGGAACGAGCAATTGCAAGACAAGCGGTCCCCCAGCCCCAACGTCCCTGGCTGCCGTGAGTCTCTTTTATCTTTTTGGAATGCCTGAACATATTGTGCCACCTGATTCCATTGTCAACTGATTCAAGCATCACCGCAACTGTACCATCCGGGATGAGTTCTCCCGTCTCGCTGTAGAGGTCCCTTCGTAGCCTATCCCATTCTGTGCACGCGAAAAATGTGTGGCAGAACCGACAATAGGGGCACCGTGACTTACCAATCTTGTCCAGGTAAGACTGGAAATACCCATATCAGCTCAAAAGCTGAGTCAGATAGATGTCAGTCTCACCATGCCTTCGATTTAGCCATGATCTCACATCTGGCTTGAGGCGCGCAGTGCACCTTCCCTTCGTGCGACTCCCCCAAGACTGTTGCCAGTCGTTAAGTGAGCGCTGTCTCTCCTCGCGGGCAACCGTCTTCCTCGCATCCTCGTTTCGACGCAGGTAAATAGCACGCCCTTCTCTAGCGAGGCAGGCAACAGGTATCACGCCTACAATAACTCTCATTGACGAATCAGAGACTGTCGGATATGAAGATGGAGTCCTCAGTGCTCCTCTTTTCTGTATTTGTGCCGTATACCTCCTTACTGAGAGCGTCGCCCCATACTTCTGCTCTGCACGGCAGCACTGAGCCTACAGCACTCATCAAGAGGCATCTTCTTGACGGGTTGGGTCCTCCTACGTTGGCCATAAGTCAAGTCAGAGCCGATACTCCTGAAGCAGCCTCCTCAGTCGTTGCCCTAATTTTTTCAGAAAAACTCATCTTCGAATCGATCAGTAGCCCCAAGTGCTTCACCGCTGGCTTCGATTCGATTTGTATGTCTCTAATACTGATCATTCTTATTCCAGGTACTCTCTTGTTTCTCAAGATGTCCAGGTTGGTTTTCTCCAGTGCTAAACTGAACCCACGAGCAGTCATCCAGTCTTCCAATCGGAGCATGAGCATACCTAGCCTAAGTTACGCTTGTTCAACGGTGCGTCCAGCGACCAGAGCTACAACATCATCCGCATAGTCGATCAAGCGGTACTCCTCTGGTATCTCCAGTCTCAGTAGCCCATCGTAGACACGTTTCACAGGTCTAGGCCAAGGAAAGATTCCTAGGTAGCACTCGATGTAAATTCCATCCTTCGTTGGCTCTGTCTCGTGTTGTAAAGCAGGCTTTAGTCCTTTAGGTAGTCCATCAAAAGCCGCATTAGATATTCTGGAACTTGGAAAAGAGGTTTCCAGCGTATCCAGGATATCCATCCATGCGGTGGAGTTGAAGGCGCTCCTAACGTCGAGTGGCATCAAAACAACAACCCGGCCATATTTCTCTGCCTTTTGGACCGCACTCGTCACCTCTGCAATCGCATGAATGGTGGGACGTGCTGCTCTAAAGCCGTACCTCCGAGAAAATATTTCCCCAGCCGTATGAACCGGGTCAGCGAGTCTTCCCTTGATGAATTTCTCTAGCACTTTCTCAGCAGTATCACGGCTCCACGCCCGTTGAGCCTCACGCAAAAGCTTATGACACTTCAGAGATTTCAGTCAACCACCAGTACACTAGAGATTTGCCGTGGCGGGGTTTTCGACCGGGCATAGAAGCATTGCAAAAAGTTGTGATGGAGCTCATGGTTGAATGCACCACGTCTTCAGCTGGTAGTTCTTCCATCCCCTGCGAATCTCCCTACAGCGGAGCACCTACTGTGGGCACCTCGATGAACCTCTCGACGTCCACCCTTCCGATATTCCAACCAATTTTAGAAATTCGAGAGCACGGATGTCAAGAAACAATACTAATGATCTCAAGCAGAATGCACTGATGGTCACTGGCTGAGTAGTCCTCTAATACTCTCCAATTGTGTATCCTTCGTACTAAGGACTCCAAGGCGAATGTCGCCTCCGGTATGGCTCATTCGCAGCCAATACGGTAGAAAGTCGGCGTACTTCCGGTGTTTAGTACGATGATCGTCGCCCCTGGCCGCAAATTCTAGGATTCATTTTCCCCGCGGATCTGTTTGATAGGCATGCCCCATTCGATTGCTTTAGCGCTGAAGTTTCCCCCAACGAGCACGTTGCCGTCTGCGTTCAAGACAGCACCCTCCAAAGCATTAAGCTCGATTCGTTCAGCGTTAGGTACACACTACAGAAGGTGGCCCCTGAGCATCGCATCCACATGAAACCATCCTCCCGTCCACAACTCTCCGCCTGGAAATCACTGTTCCGGAACTAGATGGCAGCAGTACCAGTTTCATCAGAATACCATGATGCAGAACTTTTATCGTGGTGTTGCTCACTCAGCAGTGAAAAGTCGGCTTTCGTGACCCTTGCAAACTGCTCATGCAGATTTTGGGCGGTTGAACTACGGTGTAGGTTTAGTTGAAGGATGAGGTTCATCGAAGTTTTAATTTCGCCTTGGCTAGGGCTTCCTGGGAAACCTGACACATCCCTGATCCCAAAGCGTGGCCAAGATCCGGTCTGGAATCTTTCTATACTCTTTTTTTTGTCCTATTTCACTGCAATTGTAACATAGAGAACTCCAATCGGGTCCTTTGTCTACTTGTGCAGTGTGACTACAGTCCTAACCCTTCTGGTAAGAACACTCCCTTGCCTATTCAACTTGTTTATATTTATATAGAACAATTATTTCTATTGAGTAGGTTTTCAGATAATATTGTTGTTTGTGCATAAATAAACAACGGCTATGTCTAAAATGATTTTGTTTCATATCTCAATTTTATTTCTAACGGAACCCCGACACGAATGAGCGCTAGCTGGCTTCAGAATGGTTTCTGGGAACCTAAGAACTCTACCGGCTTAATAAAATCGTGTGATTAAGTGACTACCTTCGACACAACAATATTCAATTTGCATTGAAGAAACTGTAGAAGTTACATGACTCCGGATTTGAGATTTTTTTTACTCATAATTGCAAAATAAAATGGTCGACATCAAGCGTGATCATTTACAGTACTGGCATAGTATTCTGATATTAAGCTCTTTTCCATCTATTTTGAGATTTATTTAATTATTCAAATCTAATTAACCAGTCTACAAAATATTTCCCGCACACTTTTCTCGCTAATTAATGTTGGCCTCCTCCAGTCTCTCCCATAAGCGGGAGACAACTTTGTACCCATAATTTTCATGTCAAACGATTGAAACGACAACCTGTTGTATACTCGTAAAACGAAAATATGAAATCCTCCGAATATGATTATAAACATATTTACTAACATTCGTACTGTTGTTTAACCTGTTCATAAATCCATTTCTTTGGAATGAACATACGAATGATCAGCATCTCCGTTGCATTCATACCTATTCAACTTTCGGAGTTTTGTTCAACCTGCGAACATGTTAGAGGAGAAATTTTCACGCTATTGAGCTGATATCGCAACCATTAAAGCAATGGTAAAAAATACATTAAGGGTTTCATTATTTACAATTTCCAGAAAGGACCTGCAGACTGTTAGAAAAATGGAAGAGTTCATCATAATTTATATGTACTCATACAAGAAGTGGCGACTCAAAATAAGGAAACAAAAGATGACGGAAAAAAATAACTGGCAAGGAAAAGCCAGCGAAGAAGAATAAAATAAAATAAAAATTGAGACAACTCTTGTTTGCTAAGACGCAATCTGGAAAATTCAATCAGTGTACCAACTTCACTTTGATCGAGACAAGATGATAAAACTGAAATTACATAAAAGTAATGTATGAAGTGACCATCTCTTCTTTGCCGTGGCTACATACGAGTATATACATATGTGAAACTAAGTAAACGCACATACGAGTGAGTACTTGCAACGTCTTCCGTTCGAACGTGGACGTACTTGTACGCCTAGAAAAAAATTAAATGGGCGCGGATGCGATTGCAGCAATAATAGAAGAAAGTTAAACTTAGGATTTAAAACCGGTGAACGCAGTGAAATGGCAACTGAACATATTTGTATGTGTATTAATCTATTTCCATATAAGCAACTAGAAGATTGCAATGTAGGTATTTGGATATGCTACAAATCAAATAAACACTGCTGATGTCATGGGGATTTTCCGAATGACTTCATTCCTAGGAGCGAATTTTTTTTCTATTTTGGGGGAGTTGCTCACCCGCTAGTTTTCACTTCTTTCTCTTTGACGCACTGCGTAGTCGAAGGTCGTTACAAAACTATGTTGATTTAACATTAAATAAATTTCTCGCGCGTAATCGGCTCCAAACTAACTATCATCCCGTCCCCGTCCTGGTAAAGCCTTGGGAGAGCTCGTAGTACGTTCGAAGTTCACACTATTGAGTTGGTGGGGCAGGCCTGTTTGACATGGACTTCCGATTAGCGCCGGTTTAGCTCTGGGCTCTTGTTCCCATTAGCAGTTATGCCAACCCTCGTATAGCCTCTCTGCTTTACAAAGATAACCATCCGACCAAAATGGCGACCACACACACGAAAGGAGATAGCGTCCCGGAGGGGGAATCCAATTAGCCTGGATCTGGTTCTCCTAAAAGAAACAACAACGATAGCAGCACCAATGACAACAACAACAAAGACCAAAACATTGAAGACAAGAACAAAGACGGGATCGACTCAAAAAATGTTGGAAGAGAAACGGTTGAATGAACAGAGAACAATGGAGAACCTTGTTCAATTGAAAATTTTTGCGGCGTTCAAACGCAGAGAAAAACGATAAAAGGCCAAAGAGTCCTGCAAAAGAGGCGCAGATACTCTGTGATACACGAATACATGGTAGAAGAATGCGAAAGAATCGAGAAATCCAGAATTTCTGCGATCACTCCCGAAGTGGCTGAGGCTTAGATAGAAGAAGCCGAGCAATTCAATTATTCTAGATTACTCAGAAGCAAAACGTACTTATTATAAATCGGAGTTGATTCTGAAACGTGTCACTGCCACATACAATGTACAAAGAAACCTTTGAAATGAGGTCAAAAATTGAGTTTTGGAGCTGGATGACGTGCTCGCACAAATGGGTCACTAAAGGACCCAGGCTGCTCAATGCAAAGGAGGAGCAAAAGTTGAAACCTTCTAGCAGCCTGGTGGACTTTTCAATACCTAATAACAGCAAAAGGCTGGCTTCCAGTCCAATTAAAAGGAACTGGGAAAAACGAAGAAAGTTCGAGGATGAATAATGAAATGATGGCTCTTCATTGGAAAGGGGGTTCCAGACAGCGAATCTAGGATAACTAAAATAACAGCCAAAGGACTAAAAACAATAAACCTCCCTAAGAATTGAAACGCAATAAAATATCGGACGCAGCCCACAAAAGCAAGAGTAAGAAGCAGCGCAAACTTATTGGGCAGGCAGTACCAACTGGTCAAACCCACCGACGGTAGATCTTACGCAAATAAGTCGAGGGATGCACAAACTACTATCAAGGCTGTATGGACGAATCGTTTAGTAGCTTTACTTGCAGAATTTGGACTAGGGGTAAGAAACAAAGATATATTCCGTGATGCAATCAAAACAGTATTTTGAAGAAAAGCAACGTTAGCGTCACTCGAGCCTATGGCCACTTTCGAAATAAGGGACTGCATTACGGATTTGCCTGCGATAGACGATGCCTTGAAATGAAATTTTCCAAGCTTAATCGGGCCGAAAGCTAGGTTGGCCAAACCAAATAATGGCATGGCCATTGTTGAAACCAAAGAGAAGGAAGCCGAGCAGTTGATAGGAAGAAGTAAATCAAAATAACTTGTGTTAGGATAGGCGCAGGACAATTCCTCTCCAGTGCTTCAAATGCTCCGGATACGGGTAAATCGTACTAGGCTATAAGGAGACCGATCGGAGCTCCCTAAGCCACATTGCCGCAAGATAGGACATACAAGGAAGAAGTGTACAAAGTTGGCACACTGTAGCTTTTGCCAAGACGTGACCCAAAACCAGGTGATCTGAAAAACGTTCCAGGTGAAGAGAAATGCTTGGGTTTTTCAGGACGCCCTAACCAAAGCCAAGCCAAGATCAACTTGAACAGTTTGCGAAGGATAGGCAACCTGACTTGCTGCTGCTCAGAGAACAACACCACCCCCAAAGTTCGCCAACATGGTCCCGTGACAAATTTCATACTACCGCCATCTGAGCTTGGGACTGCGTTCACTTTTAAGTGCAGAGCAAAGGGCGAGAAGATGATTTTGTTTGGTTTTGGTCTTGGAGAACAGACTCTTTGATGTAAGCGTAGTATCAAACGAACAGCAGCAAGAAATGAGCTCCTCTTCTTTCTGCTGATAGGGCTGCATTGGAACCATGCCGGAGATAACATTCCTTTCGGTTTCCTAGTACCAAGGGTAAAAATTTAAGAGTTCCAGAGGACTAGTCTACTAGTGGCCCCCAGTACATAGCCGCTGAGATCTATGATGGTGTTTTCCGACGCATAAGTGCTCAATATTCCAGATTGAGGTGGAGTATTGACAAGGTGGATGTTGAGAGATTCGTAAAAGTGCTAACGGCACTATTTTTGCTGACGGTAGTTTTGCTGGGGAGCGCAGGACCTATAGATAAAGATGTGGTGAGCCCAACCAAGAGAATCATTACATATGCCTGAAGTTCTTACATACTCCGCCAAAGACGCAGGAACAGTAAGCCCCCAGTTTACTGATCCCACGAAATCACTGAAAAGTGAAGTGAATTCGACGACCTCTGGCGTGAGGTCTAGGGGGCACAGTGTTGAGGAGTATGCACCAGAAGAGTAGCTTATAAGTCGACTAGGCAATGCCTCCACAGACTCATCAGCAGCAGCGAAAGCAGCTGTTGCCAAGACTTGGTGGACGACGTGAACAGAGACCCATGGCGCTTGGGCTAGAAGCTAGTCTTGTGGAAGCTCGGTACCTAAAGGATATCCTTGTTCATGCCGTCTATATTTAGGCAATCTACAATGAAGCACTAGTGGAGTTCTCGCCATCTGGCTCTGTGTTTTCGGAGTCTTCGACGACTTTCAGACTTGCCACTTTGACGGACATATGACAATTGCAGTTTGTTTAAGAAAACAAAATTCGCGGAAGTCAGAGTCTTTTGCTGCTAGGTTTAAGTTTGAATCTTGACTGCAGCTTCAGTTGGGCCAAGAGATATGAGTTAAACTGCAATTTTGTTCATGCTGCCACGTTGTACTTCATTTAATCTTAATTCGTCTTGAGCTGATCAAGTTTCTTTTGTAGAATTTTCGCTTCTTTAGGATCGTCTCCAACGTCATTGATTTGAACATGATTTCCTTGCCCCGAATCCAAGTAGCTATATCAGCTGCTTCACGCACTAAAACGTAAGCTTCAATGACCTCATTCGGTTTATTTTGACGCTCACGGCCAAAGCAAGCAAGTTGTCTTATTGAGAATTGATTGATTTTTTCGCTTGGCAATTTAATGGCCATCATCAACGATCTGTTGGCTAGCGTTCGATTCAGCTCCGCTTTTCTTAATATATGCAGCGGGAACGGAAATTCGATGAATATTAACTTCTATCTTCCACCAATCCTTGTTGGTGTTTTACTTCTTCGCTCAACCAAAATTTGATGTCTTCAATGGTACGATTGAATTGCTCCTTGAAACTTGCGTCTGTTTTTATCGGATGATTGCACAAGGGTTTTTCACAGAATAACGACACGATTCTCGTGTTGATTTGATCGGAAGAGTAATGATTCTTTGCAATCAGTTCCTCTGCAACATTTGGGATATCTTTAATACGAGATTTTTAGGCACTCAACTCTTTTTCAAAATTCTAATGCTTCTGCTTTTTTCAATTCAAGTCAGTTGGATCCAAGTAGCTATTGTCAGTAGTATACTTCAATTTTTCGCTTTAACACCCCTTAGTTTCATCAAAATCACGTTCAAATTGTTGGTAACGTCTGGCAGATTTTCCTTGCAATGCAGATCTTTATGCGAGAAGCATTATACGACGTTGTGCTACATCGTCAGCAGCATAGTATTGCCCGTCAATTAGGTAGCATTTTCTTTCTTACCAATCTAATTTTCGGTCTCGTCAATATGACGGTGGGAACGCTGTACTTGATGAGCTGATCCCAGTTGGGTAGCACGTTTTCGAGTCAATTGCTACAACGATGTCAATTTTTTTGTTCAAGTTCTACGTTTGAGAAGTTAAAAACTGGTTTTCTGGCATGGAGCGGCCTAGCGAGGCTTCACTGGAATCACGTGACATGATGTAGTAGCACTTGCTCATGCGGTTGTGGTATAAAAGGCGCCCTTTGTCGAGCCTAACTATCTTAATTTCAATTAAATTGGCTCAATTGAGTTTACCAATGATCTAGTTTATGTTAGTTTTTCTATTTTTTAATGTCTAGTTAATATTTCAATTTCCCTTTGATATTTAAATTTAAGAAGAGTAATTGCAGATCGCAAAGTTCCCTAACCCAGTTTGACTTGAGGACTAACTATTCGTACCAGGTTGCACTGATGAAGCGTCACTGGTATTGTCTAGGCCAGCTGATCTAAACTATCCCTAAATTGCCCGTAACAAGGGCTACAGCCGACTCGATATACGAAAAAATAGAGCTGAAATATCATAACTATATTGGGTGGCACTCAAGGCTCTATCTTTGGCCATTACTCGTATGATGGGCCCCTGAGATTGAAGCTAGCGAATGAGTCAGGCTTGATCGGCTATGCGGACGATGTTGCAGCGCTAGTGGACGTACAGTCAAATTTGAACAACTTAGATTAAGTATGCTCATGCGCCAAGTGAGGGACTGCATTAATGCTCATGGCTTCAGCCTATCACTGAGCGAAATCGAAGTGATAGTCCTGAAAAAGAAGAGAGTCCTCAGTGTAAGGACTATCCGTATTGGTGAAACGCTGATCGAATCAAACCTAGCAGTGAAGTAACTGGATATATTGATAGGCTCAAAAACGAGTTTTTCCGAGCAAATCAGGCGAATAGTTGATAAAGCTTCTATAACGGCACTCATTCTACTGATGGCCAACATAGGGGGATCTATCTTATCAAGAAAGTGACTTCTGATGAGCGCTGTGCCGTCTGTATTACTTTAGGAAAGGTGGAGCGACAAGAAAAGCTGCAAATCGATCACTCATAAAGAACAGTCTTCGGGTCAGCTGTTGGTGATTGAAGAGATGACATCCATCGCCAAACTTGATAGAGAGCGAAAATATATCTATCACCATGGAGACGAAGGCAAAAGCAAAGCGGTTGCTAAGGTGGAAAGACAGCGCTGTTTCAGAGATTGGCAACAGTTCTGGGAGAGTGGCACAAGGGAAGATGCGCTATGCGCCCGATCCCTGACCTGAGTCCATCGCCCAATTGAAGGCATGGTGGGACTGCTTACTACCTGACGTAGCTCTTGAGCGGGTACGGATATCTTCGGTCCCACGCGGTTCCGTTTGTCAGCGGATGTAAGCATTTTTCTGATCATAGTCTGCGGGGAGAACTCTCTGATTTCATCAGGCTGCCTGTCCAATGTTTTGCAGGCAAAAAGCAAGTAATACGTGTCCTCCATATCTGCTGTGTAAACCACGCAGTTGGAAGACCATGGTTTATCAATCTTGTGATAGGGTGGGTCAAAAGTTCGTGGAATGAAGGATAAACAGTAAAAAGTAAAACGCAAAATTATTTTTCCATTTCGATGTGTTCTTCCCTAACCCCAATACGTTTATTAGATCTATGAATTAATTTATTTATACCTTGAGAGCAGATAATCATCACTTGAGGCCACTGTTTGTACAGCAGCCACCGCATTTCGTGCCTTGTGTACGGGTGTATTGTCGTGCATAAAGACACTTTTTGGATAATTTTCCCCACCTTTTCTCCCTCACAGGATCTTGCCGCCATTCTAGTATCGTAGTGTAGTACTCTCCAGTTATAGTTATACTCTTTTCTTTGTAGTCCCTCTTTTTCCAGCTGACAGAGACACTTCGAATTTTGTCGGGGGTGCCCTATTTGTGCCACTGCATAATGAACCCAAATTTCATCTTCAGTCACAATCTGGTCTAAAACTTTGCCCTTGTTTTCACCACAAAGAGCCAAAAACTCGTGAAAACCCTCAACTCGCGCCTGCTACTGAGTGGTGTGAGCATTCTCGGCACTCATCTTGTACACAACTTTAACATGCCAACACGATCGTGTAGGATGTTCAAAATGGTTGTAATTGACACTTCGATCGTTTCTGCAGCCTACTAATACTTTAAACGGGCATCTTCCAATATGATTTGATCAAGTCTGTTGACGTTTTCTGCCGTTTGCTCCCCCGGCCTCGGATCATCTTCAATTGAGTCCCTGCCTTGCTTGAAGAGGTTGTGCCCCTTACCAGGGCAAGAGTCCCCATTAATAGAAGACAGTCCGAAGAGATTTTCCTTGCTTGATAAGAAACTTGATGACTGTGCGAAACTCAATTACCTACATGTTTAAAATTTTCTTTCAGATTAACATTTTTATTGAACTCTAACTCAGTAAATGATGATCTGATTTTTATGAAGCTGCATATTCATATCCTTATTGATTCCAACTCCCCCTCTCCCCATTCAGCGAACTTTTTGATCTACCCTTGGACAGGATTGGTGAACCATGGTCTTCCAACTGCATGTTTTGCACAGGAGAGGTCGACGAAATCTGCCAAATACTTTTTGTCTGCAAAAGGTGTGACAAACAACATGGTAACCTCTCCAGAAAAATCAGAGAGTTCTCCTCGGCAACTTTAACCGGAAAAGGGCTTACATCCGCTGAAAAATGGAACCACATAGGACATTATTCTCGAGCAGTTCTAACATTTGAAAAAGGCATAGTGGTGCGTCGGAAGGCATCAAGGCTGGATGGTATCTTTTCTAGCGCTCCCTTCGCCGCTCTTCCTTTCCCGCTAGACAAGAATTCCTCTAGCCTGGCGTAGGGAAACAACGTCTAGCCCCTAGTAATGTGTCAAACGGTCCAAGCTAGGTTCTTAGACTGACTCCCAACCACAAAAAAGAGAGTAAATAGTACACATTTAGCCACACCACAAACTGCAGCAAGTGCTCCAGTTATCTCAAATGGATGAGTAAAATAGTTGATTCACTGGGGCTTTTGAAATCTTCAGAGCTCACTGAAATCAGTACAGCTCACACCTAGTGCAAATGAAAGGAGATCATTTTCGGACTACAAGGTATTACAATCCTTATCTAAGAATCGCAATCATTTACATTTTTCTTACTAAAGGGTTTTTGATCATTTTGTTTAAATTCCTCCAGTGCTTGGACTAGTTTGATCCCAATATAATTAAATAATTATAGAAAGGGCAAATGCCTGGCATAACGTATTATGGTATGTTACAAAAGTTCATTTTGAAACCTTCCTGATATGCTAAGTTGAAACATTACTCATGATTTATTTAACTTACCGAATATAAAACAGGTACTGATAAATGGGATAAGCTTCTAGCACTTAATTTCTTCTTGAGTTTATATCACTTAGAAGATGAATCTTTCATTTTTCTTAACGTCTTGAATTAATGACCGGCCTCCCTTAAAGATGAATGATTCATCTTGACTGACATTTCATGCTTAAGCTAAGTCTTTTTGGTAAACGTGAGGAGAATCATCAACTCAATCCAAGAACCAGGGGTAATTTTCTACTTAAAATAACCATGTGTATACTGAATTTCATCATGAGAATTCTAAAACAATCCAGAAAATCTCAGTGTGATAGTAAGCGGCAGTATTGCTCCAAAGCAATTGTCACCTCCGGTATGGTCTCTACATAGCCTTAATCGTGGAAAGTGGGCGCATTACCATTTCTGGTCTACATCTTAAGAACGCATGTCCCTCTTAAATCTGTTTGAGGCATACTTCCATGAAACAATAGCTCCAGCGTTGAAAACTATCCTGACGAGTATGTGGTCATCTGTGTTTGAGACAATGTCCTCCAAGGCATTGAATTGGGCTTAAAAGATGGTATCTGTTCATTTGGCTTGTTACGCTCTAAAAAATTTGTTTTTTTACCCAGAAGACAGTAGATTTGTTAAGGCACCATGTGGGCCATCTCAATGTGCTACACTGAGTAGCAGTAGGTGGATATTGGTGCTCCTCGCAACCGCTCAAGCAGATCTTGTGCACTTATGCTACGATGTAAGTTCATCTGCAGGATGCGGCTTATTACAGTAACACTTTGGTTCAGGCACCTTTACAGAACTAACATTTTTCACTCACTAGGACGTGGTCATGATCATCAGGGCATGCGTCGTCATCCTGGCAGAGGATACAAGGTTTATCAGTCACGCACTCTTTTCTTCTATGGCTCAAAGTGTCTCAATTATAACACAGTGAGCTCTTATCAGGCCCTAGACTTTTTTTATGCCTTTAAAGGGTGCTTATAATCAAAGTGAAACTACTCTGCAGATTTCTGCAGGTAATTTAACCTTATTTTACTGTATCTTTATCTACAAGTTGTTACGCATTCTCATCGATCAACTCAACTATTGCCATACGTTGTTCTAGAATGTTTTCCGGAGTTAACCTTGTTTTTTTTCGTAGCAGAGAAGTGAAGTCTGTTTACTGCCGATGTGTGAAACTCCTAACCAACGCTTATAATCATATCATAGATTTATTCTTCTATAGTATGGAACAATCCTCGTTACCCTTATTTCCAGTTATTTTTCCTTATCTTTCTCCTGATCCTCATCATCCCCCTTTACCTTTTGGAATTTTATATATGGCCTTTATCTGTTATCATCAAAAAGGCGTCTGTACTATAACTTTTATAAAACTAATTATGAGCAACTTTTCGAAACAATTCTCTACGTTGATTTGTCTTCCTTCTTTTGCGGTTTTGACTCTGATGCTTGTTGCAACAACTTCTATGACTTCTTGAACGCTGCTTTTCCTGACTCGAAGCCGCTTGTGAGTATAAGGAACTCTTCCGACTATCTTTGGTTTAGTCTCAATATGAATCGAGCCCTGAAAGCCAAAGGTCACAAACGGCAACATTTTTCACGTCGAAGAGCTCCTAAATCATGTAATGCTTTTTGTTATCTGCGATCTATAGCTAAGGAAGAGATGCAGGTGACTAAGGCTTCTGTTTTCATGGTAAAAAGGGCTCTCTGAACTCAGATCATTCCAAATAATTTATGAACTATACGAGTATACATTCTTTCAAATCCTCTTTTAATATTCCATTCTCTTTCCATTTGAATGGCTGTTTAGCAACTTTATATCTGGAGATTTTTGAACTTTTGAGAACTCAGTTTTTCTTCTATTTTTAATGTTACCCCTAGCAATGGGCCTTTGGTCCCAATCATACACATGCCGTCCTCATTTCCCTTTATTTGCTATCCGGTAGAAATTATAAAGCTCATTTTAGCGCTCGACGATTCTGTCGGTTCAGGTCCTGGTGGTGTTCCCAATCACTTCATCAAATCATTGGATACTTCTTTGTGTGTTCCCGATTTCCTTCTCTTCAACTCTTCAACGTTCGCTTATCTTCAGTATCTGATAATATTCATGTTCTTAAAAAGGGTAGGTCCTTGGCCATTGCCAATTATCGGCCAATCTCCTTGTTACCTTGTTCTCCAAAATTACCAGAGAAAGTTGTCTACTTGAACATTTTTTTCACTTATTTAGGATGTGTTCGTTCCTGAACAACAGGTTTTACCAAAGGGTGATCAACTTTAACCGATTGGCCAGAATTCATAAATGTTGCTCCACAAGCCTTGGAAGACCGTTTGCAAGTCGAAGCTTTGTATTTGCATCTCTCTAAAGCCTTCGACGCTGTAAATCACAATGTTTTATTGAGTAAATTAAGATTTCTTGGCGTTCCTGACGATTTGCTCCACTGGCTATCCTCTTACTTATCCAATCGTGTTAGTGAGGTATCTTTTCAGGGCTATCTCTCCGGCCCCTTCAATCCTTCCTCGGTGTTCCTCAAGGATCCATTCTTGATCGACTATTGTTCACTATGTTCATAAATGACTTGACATCCATCGTTATCAACTCCTCATGTCTACTGTGCATACGACGTCAAGATTTTTAAAATTGTGTCATCTAACGATGATTGTGCCCAGCTTCATGAATATTGAAACCATTGCATTTTGAATTTGTTAAACCAGCTTCGACACAATGTATCTTAGTGCATGCATCTTTGATTTTCCGATAGCTCTAGCCCTCTTAGCTTTCAATTTTCATTAAATAGTTTATACCTAATAACGGTGGCTTATTTCAGGGACTTCATTTTAGTGAGGCATGTAACACGTTCTACAAGTTCGTCTAATATCTTTGATGTTCCATTTGCGCATTTCTTGATGTTTTTTAACTCACTCATGTAAAGAATACCGCGTAATCATAACAACTTTCAGCTTGTGGCTTTCCCCTTCTCGCATTTGGTTTATAAAAAATGTGTCAACTTTCTTCTTCTCAACTCATAGTATTTTTTTTTCTGCCGTTTTTATAACATTTGTCTTGCTATTGCATGTTTTTTCCTCCTCTTCCTCCTAGCTGCGGTATTGTAAACTTTTTTTTGCAATTGGACAGAAATAAATAAATAGTGAGGGGCGCCCAGAAGCACAAGACGTCTAGGCTACCCACTAAACACCTCCCCTGTCAATTTGAGTACCCAGCCTGGAACCGTTTGATACATTCATTCGGGTTAGGTCTCGTTTTCCTTCTACGTGAGGTGCCTTCGAATTAGATGAGTCTCTTTTTCAGCGGGAATAGAGGGAAGGAAAGGGATTTGTTAAAGGCTTTCTAGACGCAAAGCTTGGTTGACGGTCTAATCGTTAATCACCCAAGTTCAACTGGTGTTGAACCCTTTGTAGTGATGTTTTGTTTGACAAAATCAGTTACCAGTTCAACATCAGTTCAAATCGCGCGATTGACGATTCGACCGTCATCCATGTTTTTGCGTCTGGAAAGCCTTTTAGGAAAGAGACCCCTCCAATTTCAACATCTCCCGGCGCTGCAGGATACCCTTTTTATCTACCAGGACTACCCGAACATAATGTGCCACTCGGTTCTATTTGTCAAGTAATCGAAGCACCTCTCCGACAGTAATTCCGGGGACAGCTCAGCAAGTTCCTGCCGTATTTGAAACGTCTGTTTGATAGACTCCTCTACCTTGGTTGAGGTCATCAAATAGTTAATGTCCCAGATTTAGATGGCTGCTACAGGCTTTAGCGCAGTTAGTTTCGCCAAGGGGATTTCACCCACGTCGCGAAATGATTTCAATACATTACATTTTCCATAAATCGTATTTTGCAAATCCTCTTACTTTGCGTACCAATTTTGTACACTAAAGGGTGGTCCAACCAAAACGCACGATGTTTATTGTAAATAACACAAAAAGTTTTCAGAGAATTATGTTAATACTTTTTATTATAATAGAAGGCTATATGACAATTATGTGTGAAACAAAATATCGCCCAAACGCTCGCAACGGCTACGGTGGCATACTTCAATCCGATGTTCCATATTTTCAATGACTCTCAGACATAATTGAGGTACAATGTCGTTAATGTGCTGAATTATCTTATCCTTTAACTCTTGAATTGTTCTTGGCTTATTGACGTATGCTTTTTCTTATGAATATCCCTAGAGAAAAAAGTCCAACGATGTCAAATCACATGATCGTGGCGGCTAATTAACATCGCCACAACGTGAGATAACACGCGCAAAATAGCCATTGTTTCGTTAGCTAAGTGGCAAGTGACACCATCCTGTTGGAACCACATATCGTCCAAGTCTATAACCTAAATTTTTGGCGCTATCACCTCGCAATAGCGAACCACATTCACGGTAACTGCTTGGCCCTCCTCATTTTAAAAGAAGTACGGCCCGATGACGCCGCCAGCCCATAAATCACACCAAACAGTCACTCGTGGATTCGTCGCTGAAGATTTTCTTTGTAAAGTCACTATTCCCTTCTGTCTGTTCAACCAACCATTCAGCGTATTACCGACGCTTGAAATGGTTAGTAGGCTTCAGATCTTGGGTCAATTGAACCTGGTTAGCGTGCAAATTCAAATCTTTATTCAAAACTTGCATCGGTGATGTTCGTGAGATGTTCAATTGTTGGGCACGACGACGAGTCGAGGTTGACGGAACTTCTGCCGCCCAATCGCGAACAACAGCAATGTTTTCCGCAGAACAAACTGAGCGAGCATGCACAGGTGATTTCACATTTCCTACAGACCCGTTTTGCTGAAATTTGCGCACAATTCTCCCGATTGTGGACACATTTGGTCGATTATTTTGACGAAAAAAATCAAGAAGTACACGAAATGCTTTTTGATTTGAACGCCTATTTTCGTGAAAGGCTTTTCATGGTTGAACTTGTCAAATAGTGAAACAAAGAAATGTCAAATTAAATTGGGCGAAAATCTTGACGTTAAGGTGTGACTCACAATTAACATCGTGCATTATGATTTGCCCACCCTTAACTATCCATTTTCCTTAATTATTACATTTTGAAACTCTAGATTTTATTAAAATAATGGCTTTACTTGAATCTGTGACGCATGTAACGTAGAAAATTGAAAAAATTCCATTGTACGACCAATATATGTAAGTTATGTTGTCATCTTTAGATTCTTCCAAAGCGTATATTTTGATGCTAGTATATACGCAGACATTGTGAACTTATTCATTTAACAAAAGAATAGTCAATAACAAAAATAAAAGGCTCATTTGCATCTTTGATGCTATTAACTACTTTGTAAACTGCATCACCGGACAATCCGATCAGATACTTCTGCAAGGTCTTATTTCAAGTAATTTACTCGACAGATACGAAATAGTTGCACCATGATTGTAGCCATCATTAACTATAACTGCGAAAATCCTCTAGAGTGAGAGAACCTGCCAACCCTCACCGCACCGCAACACAATCCGAGCAAAATAAAACGAAATGACGGATAAATAAAATTGCATGTACATACGAGTATTGTAGTTTGTATTTATTATTTAAATGCAATTAAAGACAGATTCAAAAACCAGTTCTTTAACATCATCTCTCTCTTGTGCGAGTCTATTGCAAAATGATAATGGAAATTGCACAAAGGTATTTCCCCGGTATCTTTGCATTTCGCATACGACCGCAGGTCTGTCGCATCTTACGGTGCTGCAGTAGATGCATGCATCATAGATGCTGATAAATACAAGTCTCTATGGGCGCGCGCATGCACGGATATATTTACAAAAGTTGCGGGGAAAATTTTTCTTGTTTTCTGTTTATTTCTCTCCATATATTATAAAACGCACATCTTTTACCAATGACTTTCTATGTAGTCTTATTGCAACATAATTTGCAAAGCCTCTCTCTTTGGCATCTTTCACTAGTTGATCAGGTTATCACAACTGTATTGTTTGAGACAATAGAAATATTTCTGAATTTATAAAATTTTTTTATTACTCGAAAGGTCAGATTTTAAGTTAAAATTGGACCATTTGGCGATTGCACACCAACTCCATGCAGAATTGTTAATTATACAGAAGTTCCCAAATATTTCATATTTTTGGTGAAGGTTCTCATTGTTTCGAGCACAGAGTAGATATATGCAGAGGATAGGTACACTCCTGGACTGGGTGTCTGAAGGGTCAACACGCATTTGAATTGTTCGGAATCGAAAATTTAAAAACAAAAATAGAAATGATAATTCAAAATATTCGTACCATGTAATCTGAGCTGAATGTCAATCGTAGACAAGAACTGAGTGTCAACAGGGAACCTAGGCCGTATGGGGCGGCAAGTGCCATCCTGACGACAATCGACACTGCGTGTTCCAAATGGTTGAATAGCGATGCGGAAAATATTGTAACTCCACCTCGAATAAGGGGGCTTGTAAAGAAATCGAGACAATACTGAACATGGAAGTAGAACAAAATCTAGGCATGGTCTTCGATGAAAATGACGTCGAGCTCGTATCCAAGGACGCAGAAACTTTCCTGCAGGGCTAATGCTGGCCGACAGGAATGCTCTTTGAGGCTAGCATTCTTTCGGGAGTGCCGCCCCAAGGACCTCCATCGCTGTGAGGTTTTCCTGGGATGACAGGCAACGATCCTGACTCAATCTGGGCTACTTATTGGACAATGAACTGGAATTGATACTTTGAGTTGCGGACATGATGGTTTGAACATAATTGCTTTGCATGGTAGCGCCGAGATGACACTTTTGCGAGAACGGCTCTAATCCAACCATCATACCGTCTTCGTCCCGGCAAAACCTTGGCAGATCTTGAAGTGCGTTCGAAGTTCGCATTCTTGAGTAAGTGGCATAGCGCTGGCCTGGGCACCTGACCCCATAAAGGCTTGTATTGACCCTCGCATGGCCTCTCAGCTTGCAAAGATAAACATGGGATCAAAAAGGCAACTACGCACGCAAACGCAGATAGCGGCTCCGAGGGGGCATCCAATCAAACTGGAGCATTCTCAACTAAAAAACTTAAAAATAGATAAAAAAGAAAGTAGAAAAACCAACAACTACGACGAAACTAACACTTACAGTCATGACGTTAACAGCACATTGAGAACGATACCAACGACGACGAATGCAACGACAGTAAAGATAGACGAACAAATGGAGAGCAACTGGCAACCTTGTCCGAACAGAAATCCCTGCAGTGTTTGGACGTCCTGAAAAAGAAGAGTGGGGAGTTCTGCAGAACGCGCCAGATGTTCATGTGGCAGAAGAAAATATTGGGAATATAGAGAATTCAATAATTACTGCTGCGACTCTTACCGAAGCTACTAAAGCAAGAGTCCTAAATTCCGAAATAATAGCCAACCATCCTGTGGTCCACAAAGTGATCACGGTACAAAAAAGTAGTGACTAGAAAAAGAAGCTGAAGACTGTACCGGAAACGGAAGCCAATAACCTCTCACAAGAAAGGAGGTTGCAAAGTACTATACAATTGCCGTCTTGCCACACCAAGAAGAAAGGCTAATCCGAAAAGCGAGAGGCGTTCTAAAAAGAGTAAAATCAGCACGCAACTCGACAAGAAACAGCAAACGTGTAATGTATGGGGTCTTTGAACTAGAAGAGTTCCTAGACTACAAAGAGCATTACCGGAGAACTTGATTAAAGGCCGGAGAGGACTAGAAGGCCAACAAAGAGCAGCCTAAAGGGCACACGAAGATAGATCTACCTTCAAACATCAATAAAAGAATGGCGTCTAGCTCAACTCAGGGCAATTGAGATACAAAAAAGCTGCGTCCTTATAGGTCAGTTACTGGTAAGCTTTGTATTAAATGTAAGGCTGCTGTTCTTTCAACGGCAACGATAATTATTCAAAATCAATTTAATGTCTTGCCACAGAGAGATGTTTCAAACAATGCCTTTCCAATCTTCCAACCTAAAAAATCTGGTTCTTATCTATATTCGAAGAGGGAAAGTTTCCTGTCACAGTTACAAAAGCTGATAGACAAGACTCCTACTTCCAAGAACCAGATAGGACGACATGGTGTTAATAAAATAAAAGTAATCATCGAAGCTCGACGGGGACCAATTTCGAGTTCCATGCAATCATGGGCTGTATCACATTTTACAAGCCGGAGATCTCGATGATTGTAAAACTGCGAAAGCTGTATTGGGCAGGCTACGTGAATCCTTTGGGCAAACAACGGATACCTAAAAAGGTATTCGTTGGGAGAACTGAAGGGCAGGTGAGAAAACCAAGGAAACGCTGGTCTGACTCGGTCGACGAAGACAGTTCATCGCCGCTAGGATTTCGAAATCAGAGGACGCGGTAGATTGACCGAGACAGTTGGCGGCGCTGTTTGTAGAAAACGAAGGCCCGAGAGAGGCTGTAATGCTACAGAGAAGGAGCCATAGTTTATATTTCAGAATATGTGCAACTGATCAATGTAATAAGATAATCAAGTGCCGAAGGGCACTGCATCACACCAAAGGAAGAACGCAGATTTACGTATCTCATAAAACTTATAAAGATAAAGTACATCCTTCATTGGAAGGCAACTTGGGAGCGGCCAAGACGGGGAGAACTCCACCAATACTCAAACGCAGAGGACTGGGCACGTTTGAATGAATTATGCATATCAAAATCGATACGTGGCATGTGGAGAAGATCGCAGTACAAAAGAAAAAGGCGAACCGGTTTTGCGTTTTATGTGCAAATGAAACTCATCTAGCCAATTTTTCAGGCTGGCCAAAGAGAAAGAAAATCCTTAAAAAATCACAGCAACGACAAGCAGGCACACCTTCCTATACCAACTCCCATGCATTTTTTTCAACACAATACCCCATCCACAAACCAAACTGCTTGTCCAGAATAGGACAGAATAGTATGAATGAGCGGAGACCAAACAAATTTATAAAACCTGAATCAACGTCTGGCAAATGAGAACATGGTTGGTATGCCCCAGGGACCATTATTCATAAAATACAGCTGTTTCAGCCTAAATATAACAAAATTCAATAAACAAAAGGCAACTGCATTTCTTGAATTTTTCTTGAACATTTAAGGTCAGTCTAGGCTCTCAGGCTGACAGGGGAGGTGTTTAGTGCGTAGTCCAGACATCTTGCATGTATAAGAGCCCCTAATTTAAGGCGGTAAATAGCCTTCACCTCCCAAATGCGAAACAGAGGTGGCAAGTAAAATAACACTACTAACCTGAATATGAAGTTTTTCATATCCTGAGATTAGCGATATTTTGTATGAAACCTTTCCAGGTCCCAACATCCTGACGTTATCCTTCTTAATGAAATGAACCTGCAGGCTAAACATAGGATTCATATGACATATTACCAGGACCTCCGAAATGATTCTGGAAGAAGAGTCACTATTCTATGCCGAGACAGCCTCTCTATACATCAGATACCTTTTAATAATCCCAATGTTATTTGCAGGTTCGCAACTTTCTGTACTGAACATTCCAATGGTAACTCAGCGAAAATATTTTAAGGCTCCATTCATATCCCAGAAAAACTGGAGCCTACAATTCCACAAGAACGGGATCATATAGTATCTCTGACTTCCTCATATGACTGCGTCAGTCCCGGCGGTGATTATAATGCTAGGTACGAACAGTGGGGTGATCCCACACGTAGTTCCAATGGCAAGAAACTTCATCAGTCGTTTTACTTAGGTCTCTTCCTATACTAACCTATTGTGAACGCCTGAGTTCTACATTCCCTAGAGCCAGCGCCTTCCTTGAAAATTTCCTGGTTTTACATGATCTCCTATATGGATTTTCAAACGCATACAAAAAACAAGCAACAACGACTAAGATATTCAAGACTTTACTAGACACTACAAATTTCAAGTATAAAGACAAACGGGCGCGTGGATAAAATGGCTCAGAGAGCAAATATCAGCCAAATATAACACTGTCGTTCGGGCGCAGTCAAACAACTGGGTGCATTCCACAGCGCCCCATAAGAGAAGACCGCGTAATTAACACTCGCGGGGTTGAAAACAAATTGCGACAGCAAAAAAATAGATCGAAGAAACCAAGCACCATTGCGTCATGTTGCTGATATCGCCAAAAATATGACCGAAGCATTGTGTTCAGAAACCAAAGCAGAAAACCTCACTCCAGGGAGAATGCTAGACCAGAGGTTCCAGATAGTGCTGACAAAACCAACCTAGGAAGTCAACAAAAAATGCCTGCAAAATATTCCGGAAAATAAAGCTCTAATGGGTGCCTAACAAGAAGAAATACCTGATGCGAGGCAGGAGAAAAAAAGCCAAGATGAAGACCCCAGCAGCAGGCACTGCTAGTGTATCCCAAGGATGGCCAATCCTGCGTAGATATGCAGCGGGAGATCAGGAGAGAACCTGGCTGAGGTAGAGGAGGCCATCAAAAGAGAGCTTCCGTTCATAAGCAGGGTTAAAGCGAGGCTGGCACCACAAAACAAGAGTGGGCAATGTATGACCATCATCAACCCGATCCAGAAGGGTGCCTTTTTAGTAAGGTGAAAATAAGAAAAGGATAGGCCATCTATAGAGTACAACGGAGAGTAGTAACTCTTCACTTTTTTAAGTGCCTGGGTTATCGTCATATACAGTAATTCAAGGGCCCGATTGGAGTTCATTATGTTACAAATATGACGAAATGGGACATAAAAGGAAAGAAGGTACGAGGGATGCATACTGTATCGTCTGCAAGGATTCTGATCCAAGACCGTATCTCAACCGCATCTGAGAAACAAGAAAATGTAGTTTTTGAACTTAACCTCAAACTTAAAGCGGAACTTTGATAACCCGTATTCTGTAGGTAAATCTACATCACAATACAATTGCCCAAAGTCTGCTTGATCAGATCGCTAGGGATATTTTGCTGTTAAGTGAGCAACATCATGACCAAACTTCGTCGTTATGGCACCCTGATGAAGCAGTAACAACAAAAAGTTTCGTTTCAGTTACAGACCCCAATCGGGAAGGACAAGAAAACAAGTCTTTTACAATTTTCTGCGCTGAGAATTTCCAAGATTGCGGCAATTCTACATGCAACCAGTATTAGTGTAGCATTAACAGCATGTATTAGTAAATCAAAACTGGCAGACCCTGGGTTCAATCACCCTTCAGATATTGATCTATTGCTTGGAGCTGACATTTATGGCAGCATCTTAGATCATGGCTTCATTCCAGGTCAACCATGAGCGCAAAATACAAAGCTGGGTTGAGTTTTGTTTGGATCTACCACCAGCACCCAAAACGATGCTGTCTCTACATCGTTTGTAGCTTTTGAAGAGCTTGACAAAAATATCAGGAATTCCTGGAAAATCAAAGAACCTTCAACAAAACCAGAGGCGTCTCTAGATTATATGAAAACACTTTTCCGAGAATATGCATAGAGGTTCAGATAGAACGTATACGTAATACTGCCACTCAAAGCGCACGTAGATCGCAGAAAGAAACTGACTGAATCTGTGCGTATAGCGCATATTAGGTTCCGATAGCTTGAGCAACGTCTTGCCAATAATTTTGACTGTCAGAGGGAGTATCAAGTATATGAAGACGGTACCTGATCATTTATTGCAGAGTACTGATTGTTGTTACCTTCCCCCATCATTAAGTAATAAAGGAAACAAGTTCGATAACAAGATAACATTTTGTCTTCAACGCATCCCCGAAAAAAGCAGGTAGGAACTGTCTGAACGTTTATTGCACATTGGCCTGGCAATACAAAATAATCTTTTACATCTTCTATTGACGTGGCGAACTTTTTGGTACATAATTGCTGCCGATATCGAGAAAATGTATCGGCAAAAACAGGTTCATTAAAATGATCACGACTATCAACACGTATTGTGAAGATCCTCTATCAAGGGACCAATCGGTCACTACAAGTTAAAAACTGTCACATCTGGTACTGTGTGGGCATTTTTAGGCATTTGGACCCTTCAACACCAGACAATTGATAAAAGTGTTAACCATCCAGAAACCAGGGAGACGATACTTCAAAATGTTTATATTGATAACCTCTTAACGGGCTCAGATGACCCAACATGCTTGAGCTACAAATAACACTGCGCCATCTCAAAGAAACAATCTCAGAAAACGCTTGCGAAAGCCACAATCAACTAGATATCATGTTATCTGAGGAAATAAAAACATTAGGGCTAGAACGGCATCCTAAACAAGACATCTTCTTTTTCAAGGTTCAGCCTGTAGATATCCAAATGTTAACAAAACGTTTGATCTTTTCAGAAGTTGGAAGACTGTTTGCCCCTTTAGGCGGGCTTCAACTTTGCATCATTACTGGGAAGATGGCCATTAAATTAGGTTGGGATGATGAGTTTTTTCCAGCTACTGTAAAGGACTGAAATGAAACACACAGCGGATTATCAGCTCTTGGGCCCCTGCATGGATTAATTTCATAACCAGCACAACCATTGAACTACATGGGTTCTGTGACGGATCCAAGTCAGCTTACACAAGTGCAATTTTCCTACGTGTGTTGGAACTAAATGGTCACATATCCATCAGCCTACTCAGAGCAAAATCACGAGTTGCACATACAAAAATGCTCTCTATTCCAAGGCTTGAGCTCAGCAATACTGTTTTGTGGACAGAAACGACGAAGTAGTTAAAGCAAGCCTTCTGACTGGGGAACTATCAAAACATACTTTTGGCGCGACTCAAAGATTGTCTTGGCCTGGATCTCAAAACCAGCAGCATAATGAAAAGTATTTGCAGCGAATCATGTGAGTCTAATCTGATATGACTCAACTCTCTACAATTGGCATTATTTTACCATGGAAGGAAATTTCGCTAATCTGACTTCATGAACAGTCCAACCGGAGCAATTGCTTCACTCATCCTTATAGTAGAAGGGACCAGAATGGGTCACAAAGTCAGTAATTTCTATTCTATTGTATTCTATTTAGCAATGAAAGCTGTGTCAGATGAAGCACGTTTAGTTGGTGTAGTAGCCGCTAAACCCACTCCGAACTTGAAATATTCATCAAATACAGGTTTTACTCAAATTTCTAAAAGTGTTAGCCTATATTCGACGATCCAAATACAACACATCACATCCAACCAGCAAGTTGGTAAGTTCCTTAACTATTTAAATATTACAGCAAGCTAAATTCAAACGTATACAGCTATCTCAACAACAATTCTTCCCGCAAAAGCTGCGTGTACTACGCAATAAGTCTGAATTGGTAGAAATGACAGCATAAAATCCTTTGCTTCCTGGACTGATTTACATGGAACCCTTAGAGTAGGAAGAAGGTTGTACCGTGGTCCATTCAGCAAGAACGCAAAGTATCCCCGGTTCAGTTTAGCACTGGAGAAAACTGAAGTGATCATCTTGACAAAAAAGAGAATCCCTAGAGTAAGGATAATCAGTGTTGAAGACTTAAAAATCAAATCGAAGCCATCTGTGAAGTACCTGGGGCTACTGATCGACTCGAAGATGAGTTTCTCTGAGCAAATCAGGGCAACAGCTGAGAAGGCTGCTTTAGGAGTATCGGCTCTGAGTCGACTTATGGCCAGCGTAGGAGGACCCAGTTCATCAATAAGACGCCTCTTGATGAGTGCTGTAGGGTCAGTGCTACTGTACGGAGCAGAGGTATAGGGCGACGGTCTCCGTAAGGAGGTATACCGAAAACGTTTGACATAGGTACAGAGAAGAGGAGCACTGAGGATTGCATCTTCGTATCCGACAGTCTCTGATTCGGCGGTGAGAGTTATTGCAGGCGTGATACCTGTCACCCTCGTTGCTAGAGAGCGCCGCGCTATTAACCTGCGCCGAGACAAGGATGCGAGGAGATAGTTGTCCGCGAGGAGAGACGGCGCTGGCTCAACGATTGGCAGCAGTCTTGGGTGAATCGCACGAAGGGAAGGCGGACTGCGCGCCTCATCCCGGATGTCAAACCGTGGCGGAATCGAAGGCATGGTGAGACTGACTTCTATCCGACCCAGCTTTTGAGCGGACATGGGTGTTTTCAGTCTTACCTGCATAAGATTGGTAAGTCACGGTCCCACGATTGTCGGTTTTGCCCAAGAGAGGAAGACAATGCCTGCCACACATTTTTGCGTGCACAAAATGGGACAGGCTGCGAAGGGACGTCTACAGGGAGACGGGAGAGCTCGACCTGGATAACCAGGTGGCATATTATGCTCGGGCAGTCCTAAAATGGGGCTGGGGGATTGCTTTTCTAGCACATCCTCTTCCTCTCTCTCCTCCTGCTAGGAAAGGGATCCCCCAGCTTTAAGGCGCCTGACGGCGTAACAAAACCAGACTTGGCTCGAAGTAATGTGTCAGACGGTTCCAGGCTCGGTTCTCAGGTTGACAGGGGAGGTGTTTAGCGGGTAGCCCAGTAGCGTTCCTGCGAGCATGGGAGTCCCACACTCTGTGCACAAATGGCATTCACCTCCCAAACACAAAAAAAAATGTATTCAGCAATAGTCTCTCGAGACTCATTTGCTAAATGGGCCGTTAAGCAAACTCATCCAACAACGCTACATGGAGGGGCGCAACTGATACTAGCAACCATCCGACATCTTTATTGGATCAATTCATACTGCATGAATGCATCACCTGGTTCAAACTCACTGCATGTCCAGGTAACCAATTAATGGGACAGTTTCCAACACGTAGGTTCCACATGGAAAAACCGTTTGCAAAGACAGCTCTAGATTATGCTGGTCCGATTAGGATAAAATGGAATGGTGGACAAAAGCCGAACCATCTAAGGCGTACATGGATGGGTCGTCTTCGTTTGTTTTTCAACCAGAGCCTTCAATCTAGAAAGCGTCAGTGAACTCTTAACACCCTCGTGTCTTGCGACAATTCAAAAATTCATTACTCGGAGGGGAAAATGTGACACTTTTTACAGTAATTACGGAAGTAACTTTTTAGGAAGCATTCAAAGAAGCCATGAAAAGCGAGAGTTTCTTATGTACCCCATCGCTTTCTATTGTGTGGCAACATAAATGTGGCCATTAAGATCCCAGCATTCAAGGATGAGTTCGGTTGAAAATTTGGTGATAGTAACGTTACAATTCGGTATTAAATCAAAGTCTACGTATGTGGTTCAAATATTCTAAATCTGATCATAGATACGGTGGTTAAAGCATTTATTTTTAGGGTTTTGTACTAAAATACAAAACCCTATTGCAATCACGTCCGTCCGTCCATCCATCTGTATGTCACAGAACTTTTTCTCCGAAACTATAGAAGCTACAGCCATGAAACTTTATGGAAAGGTCAGAAGTGGCTAATTCTTAAAAGTTTTGGGGTGGAAAAATTTTTGAAAGGGGTTTAATGGGGGTCTCTCCATTTAGGGAGGTGACCCTTCAAAATTTTTTTTCACCATTTGTAGTCGAATAGGGTATCGTTGGAGAGGTCTTAATGAGATCTTTTCAAAACAAGTCTTGAAGTTGCCGTATCAGTACCGTGGGGGGCAGGGGAAGGGGAAATGAACAACCCAATAAAATCGTATGGATGCCTTTAAACCCAACCTTACACAAGGTCCTAATACTCTGTAAGTTTGATGAAATTCGTATCATATTCACGGAAGTTGTATCAATTTGTAATTTCTCCAATAACAACAAATATAACACACTATTTTGGTATTTGTGGACTTTTCATCGAACCAGACACTGCAGTTTTGATTTTATCTTCTTAAAAATTTCAGATAAGATCGATGACATAAATGCTTTTGGGATTACATGATTTGAGTGATTTTTGTTAGTTGAAAATGGAGAAACAATAGACTTTCTTTTAAACGAGCAAATCTCTTTAACATGTTTCTTGATATTATTCGTTGCTGGTGATTGCATTTTGTAAGTTGAGTGCAAAAGCGTTCTGACATGAGCGCAGGTCTGTCTACCCAACTTGTTTGAAATAACAGTTTGATGCTGGGCAATTTTCAATCAGAATTGCAGTAGCGTACAAATCTATTTGTTTATCGAAATTTAACGGTATTTACGAGGAATTTATCTTTTCAGCTAGCAGGTATTTTAGGTTTAATTTAGACTGGTAAATTTAACGATTTTCGGGCCTTGTTTGGGGCCGGTATATCCCGATTTCATCGCAAGTTAGACCTAATTTAGGCCCATTTTAGATTATAAAGGGTATTTTTTAGAGGTATAGAACTTTAAGGGGGCAGCACTTTTTAATATTACGTACGATGGGAAAGCTGTCATGCGTTTTATGACTAGTCGGGTTTGCTATTTGCCTGAGCGAATCTTCAAATTGTGCATATTTATTTCGAAAAAAACGGTTCTGTTCGAAAATGTATCGCGTACTTCGTCAATTTCATGGCCGACATAATCGTCCATCAGAACAATTAATTCGATTAACCATGGATCGTTTTTGTACTACGTTTACTCTCACTGATAATACGCATCCATCAGACGTCGTGTAGTACGTAATGAAGAAACCATAGAAGCTGTAGAGCTTAGTATCGATGAAGACCCAAGTGAATTCATTCGACATCGTGCTCAACAATTAAGCCTGTGCTCATTCGCGTTATGGAAGATTTTAAGGAAGGATATTGGTTTGCGGGATTAAAAAACTCAACTTGTGCAGAAATTAGAGCCGAACGACCACCGAGCACGGCGTAGATTCGGTGTATGGGCCCAAGAACAAATTGCTACAGATCCCGAATTTCATTAAAAAAAAAAATGTTTAGCGATGTGGCTCATTTCGGGTTGAATGGCTACGTCAATAAACAAAACTGCCGCATTTGGAGTGATGAGCAACCACAAACGGTTGTCCAAACAACATTACATCCGAAAAAAAGTCACTGGTTGGTGTGCTTTATGGGCTGGTGGAATCATTGGTCCATATGTCTTCAAAAATGCTGTTGGGAATAACATTACAGTCAATGGTGACCACTATAGAGCCATGATTAATGACTTTCACGTTCCGAAATTGACTCGCCGTAACGCAGGGGACATTTGGTTTCAACAGGATGACGCGATATGCTATACAGCTTGTGCAACCATCGACTTATTGAAAGAAGCATTTGATGAGCGCATTATTTCTCGTTTTGGACCTGTCAGCTAGCCTGCAAGGCCTTGTAATTGAATACTGCTGGACTATTTCTTGTGGAGACACGTCAAATTGCTCGTCTACGCCGATAAGCGCAAGACGCATGACTATTTGGAGGATCTCATTTTCCTCGTTATTGGCAATATACAGTCCCAATTATTGGCTACGGTGGTCGAAAATTTGACCTCTCGTTTAGAGATTTCCGCGCCTTAGTCGTGGCGCTCACATGCCCGAAATCATATTCAAATGGCAAAGAATTATTTTCTCATTAAAATCAATTTCATGGCAATCAAAACAATACATCCGTATTTAATTTCATTTTAAAGTTGCCTCTTAAAAAACACCCTTTATTTTAGTAGATTAAGCCCAGGTTAGGCCAAATATCCTGCAAATAAGCACTTATTGCAGAGTCCCCATCTTGTCATATTTTGACTTATGTTTGGGCCATGGACATACTTATATACTATAAAATAGTGATTTTTAACTCGGGCAGCTAACATATATACAGACATTACATAAGCAATTTGAATGTGATCAAGAACCGATCTCAATGTAGTACTCGTACATAAAGAATCTCAGGATACGAACACATTTAAAAATGCATTTTTTTTTTTAACGATGTCATTCATGTTTTAAATTTTATATTACTGTCTAATAGTCATTCATAAACGATATATATCTATGCATAAGCACAAGCCAATTAAGAGAGAAAATTAAATCCATATAATAAAAATTCCCAAATTGTGTGAGATGACACACGGTACTAGTACTCGTACGTTTTCTGGAAACCGAAGATAGTGTGTCATTACAATAAAATTATCATCTTCAACCTATTGCTTGCCAGCGTTTTTTCCTAGAAAAAAAGGTCAAGCACTTAAAAGTTTTGTCGTTTGTAGTGGACATTAAAAATAAAAACTTTATTTTCGATGGAGCACTAGTGTTTGTCACCAAATATATCTGTTCGTGCTCGTTTAAAAAGATACCAATGAAAAAAATAGAAACAATTAAGAAAACGAAACAAAACGACATTAAGATTGTTTTATGGAATAACTGTAAAGAAAAGTAAAAAAAATAGATATATAGTATCTAACTGAAAGATCATCCTTGACCAAGACCGAACGTTGGGGTTGAAGTCGCTACTGTGAAACGTACGAACCATGCATGCACTCGTATGGTATCTACGCTTGGCAGGCATCCGTTTTTGTTAAGAGTCATTAATTTGTGTACGTTACCTTATTAGAGATCCACCTTCGATGTGTCTTTTACAAGACGGTTACATCTGCAATAAAATGAAAGATGATTTTAGCAAATCAAACGTATGAATGTAGAGCTTAAAGATAGGTGCAAAGTCTTAAAATAGATTTTAATATAAATTTTTGTCAAATTCCTGATTTTAATATCTTTCATTCTTTATTATCGGATGTGGCGTTTGTGTTGGATTCATAAAACATTTTAAGTGCAGACGACTTGTATCTGCAATATTTTTTTGCTAGAGGTGTTGGCACATAAGAGTCTATGACTTGAAACTAGGCAATCGTACTAATAGCCCTCTGGTATACTTATATTGACCAGTGAAGGCGTTAATCCGCAAAAAGCCAGCAGATATACGATAACTCAAGCAAAGGATATTTCCTTGCATGCAAGTTCAAGGATGAATTTATCATTTGCCACTCAAACCAAATTTGAATTTTCTGTAAATCCACTTTGTACTTGCTGAGAGACCTGCGCAGAAATGACACTAACAAGCAGTAAGCCAATTTCTTGTAAAAAACGAGGGGAAATACGGATTCAGTGCACTTAAGGAATAAGTTCAGTTGGTCCCGGTTACTATAGCATTCCTTCGGACACTCAACTATTTTATCTTGACTTTTCCGCATTTCTTCGCGCACCACTACCCTTATCCTATCACCCTACAATGAAAAACAAAAAGATATGTATCTCATATCAATCCACAGCACCGGCTTAAACTGATCGAAATTGGATCGTGGTAAGTTTTAAAAAATTGAGTAATTATAACGATCATCGTTAGACTTGAGCCTTGTGGGAAACCATAAAAATGTCAATATAATCGACCCATTCGTTCCTTTCGTGTTGTTTGTAAGTTTTGTTGATTTCTGATCATGCCTTTTGTATGAAACTTTGATTGCTCGTATGCTACTGCCGTAGTAGCGGCTGGTGTCGCTGCATATGCGTGCATCCATTTAACATATATCTGAATGTAGCTGCTGTTGCTCTTTCAATGTTTCCTAGATGATATCCAATGCTCCATGCGACGTGGTAAATATCACAGTGGCTTTAATTTTTCAACTTGCTTGTTTATTTTGTTTTGTATGTTTTTGTAGTAACAATTTATATGAGCTCTGATCGTCCGTTTAGCGATCGAATTCTGATCTCAGTAGTTTTTATATTTAATTCAAACAGACACACATGAACTCGTTCTGTACCTTCGCCACGCTTTTTGTTTTTCGATATTTTTTTTTGTTTGCTTTAATCTTTGATTAATTCATTCATTCATTTAGATGGACAATGATACGAAAAAAGACAAAAAATACGACACATACACATTTAAGATGGAAGATCGAGTTCATAAGCATTGTCGTCTAACAAACCGAACATAATGAAAATTATGCAAATTTTCTCGAAAATCGGAGGATTAATTGAGAACAAGTCAAAGATTTATGGAGATATCTTAAAGCGACCGCATAGCCTAACATTTTTTTTATGAATGGGAAGCCACATCAGTGTGGGCGTGTGATGAAGACAAAATCGATTGTTGGATGTGATAAACGTAATATTAGTTAAATTTAAATTCAGATGAAAAATTATATATTCATCTAAATTGAGTATATCCAGATCATTGGCATTTTCTGCGAATATTTCAAAATATATTGACCCATGCCCTTTTTAAAACTTAAATAGCAGACACAATAGTTACGTTTAGGCTTGAAAATGCGCCCATACCTGAAACAAAATTAAAATTTAAATACTGACGAGGGATTTAGGAAATTGGAAAATAATCATAAAAATAATTAATCATCTACATCTTCCCTGTAAATTTCCTGAAATCTCTATCAGAGCTTAAGTGAATCGTTCTAGGTCTCATTGAATTTAATTAAACTATAAAATTGTAAGCATTTGTTACCTATCTACCCACAATGCCTCACATTTTTGATTTCCAGAAAACTCGCCATTTATTTACTTGCCTTATCGGTTATATACCAAGCACAGGAAGTAACAGAATTATTTTTTTTAACAAAGTCGTTAAAAAACACAAAATGGTCCACCAAAACTATACTCAAATAATTTTTTTCGTGCCTTTTGACTAGACACAATAATTTGACAGTCGATATTTGCTCGTTGCTTGCTATCAACGTATTACTGAGGTATTTTCATAATTAGATTAGCTAAATTTTTACGGCGACTGGAGCTTTAAGTTCTATAGCGATATCAATTTGTATTAACATCTATTGTGAAAGAACCTGCATACTTGCTGCGGTGCAGAAGTTCAATTATATTAACGTGATGCTGCTATGAACGTACAAATGTGCCGCCTTATACGTTCACCAACTAATGGCATCAATACTAAAAGGTTTGAGTGGGCAACCACGCTGTTTTCTGCTTTACGTTCATTCGCATGATAAGAATTATCAAACTGCGATCAAACCGTGTTACCTCATATAGCAGGTATGTGGTGGAGGTGAAGAGAGGGCAGCGGCATGTATCTCACAAGTGGTTGGGAGGTGAATATCATTTAAACACAGAGTGAGAGACTTCCATGCTCGCAAGACTACTCATTAACCACCTCCCCTGTCAACCCGAGACCGTTTGACACATTACTAATTAGTAGCAAAGTTTGACCGTTGGGAATAAGCTGAGGTGTTTGATGACAACAAAATGATGAGGAGTGAGGCGTTAGCTTAAGCAGAGAACCTTCCGGCCTTTTGGCCACCGAGATCCAATAGCTTGTCTTCTTGGTTCCCTCTACAGGCTAACGCTCACACGGGAAGCGCGGCAAGTCCTGCCGACCCCAAAGAATATCAAGTCAAAGTGGAAGACAAAGGCACCTCTTTCAATATCGATCGTTATAAGTTTTCAAAGAATACAAAGAAATTCCAAACAATGTAAACATTAGAAACTTAAGCTACGTGTGAATATACAACAAAATTAACAATGAAGTAAAATCACTCAATCAAATTAGCTCTCGTCTTTATTGATCTAGTTTGGATGGATGCAGTAGTAGCTTAGTGTCATGTAGTGAGATTTCTCTCCGGGAGCCTTGAAGATGTATTTAGGATACTCATCAAATCAAGCCCCAGTTCATGCCAGTATACATAAGGTATACTGGTAATGTAACAATGCCACACATAGAGGCCTCTTTCAGATCACACGACCGCAGCTGTCAAGTATTTCAATTGACCACTCTCGCCCAGGAGACAGATGGTGGATATTTTTGACATTCTTCTATATCTGATCACGTGATCAAATAAAATGTGATCGCCTCTTGTATTTTTGTATTAACGTTTATGTTAAGAGTAAATATTTGATGATCAATAGCTCTTGAGTGTTTGTACTGATATACTGAGTTGAAGCTATCACATTGGTAACGCGCCGATACGACGTGATCAATCACAGCCCACACACTAGCAAAAATGGCGAGCAAGGAAGAGAAGCCGTCGGGGTAGATTTCAGCCTCAGTACGTACGCCAAATACTAGCGGTTCAGGGTTGAAAAAATAAACGGAAACTGACGCCGCAACCGTAATGCTCTCAAAAGGATGGAAACAATGAAGAGATTTCGAGAATTTGAGTGCCACAAACAAAGGCCAACGCTATGGTTTGCGTATTTCGAAATTATGTCGCAGCTTCATCACGTCAGTAGCGATACCGCCAAGCATACAACACTAACCAGCGAGCTGGATAATGCCACACCCAATCAAACTAAAGACCCTGTGGAAAACCTGCCTGATTAAGATAAGTACAATACTTTAAAGAACAGCATAATCCATATATTTGCTAAATCAGATATCAGAAGAGTAGAGAAGCTTTTTTTTGAACTAGCGCTTGGGGACTTGTAGCCTTCACAGGTGTTGTGAAAAATGCGGAAACTAGCTGGCAACACAATGCCGTATGATTTTTTCCGAACGTTGTGGATGCAATGACTAAGTGCACCCATTTAAGTCGTTTTGGTTACAAGTGCAATCGATGACCTCACCAAGCTCGCCGCGATTACAGATAAAGTAATGCAAGTCACTGAAACCTCCTTATGATCTGTCATGTTCATACAAATTACGGTGCCCGTTTCTCAGCTTAATACGATATAGTAAAACACGTACGGTAGTGCCGATATGCTTGCCTGCATTGACACATGTCTGCCCAACTCGGATCTCATCTATAGCGATCGTCCTCGAAAGCGACGATCATGAACGGCAACTCTAGCGAACGACAGCGCAGAAACCCTGGGTTATTGTCATTATAAATTCGGTTCAAAAGCGCGAAAATGCGAAGCTCCATGTATCATTTTCTCTGTATGTCAGAAAATTAATTATTTCGTTATTGAAGCAGGCGGACAGCAGGGTCCCTCAACAAAAATTCAGCATACACGTCACCGATCATCAGCTAAAGATTACTTTCCTTATCGATACCGGAGTTGATATTTCCGTGCTGCCAAAATCATTTACCAAGTGGAATGGTCCATCAGAGCTTAAATTTTACGCCACCAATGGAACACTCATGTGCACATATGATGACCAAATAGTGCGTCCGACCGTTTAAATGGCATGTTCTGGTCGCAAATGTCTCGTGATATATCATAGAAGTCGATTCCCTCGCAAAATTCCACTTCTTAGACGATCTCAAAAATGAGCAATTCATCGACGAAACCACTCAAATCATCATTCCCGCTGCAGTACGACCCACACAATTTCAGATATAACGCAGTTTACCAATTACCTAGGAACTGTCCCGCTCTTACTAACCCATCACCCGCCAAGTCGTCACGAAATTCGACATTATACAATCACGAGAGAACCAACTGTAGCTGAGCGAGCTCAAAGACTACCACCAGAGAAACTGTCGATCACACGAAATGAATTTGATTTGAATACATGGTAAAGTAGGGACATTGCCGTCAGTCTGTTCATCTGGTGCTAAAAAGGAATGGATCTTACAGATCTAGCCGGAGAGATATCCAATAAGGCACATCCACGATGCCCTACAGGTACTAGAACGGAAAAATATATTTTCAGAGATTGATCTCGTGCTCACCTGCAACCAAATAACAAGGGCAGAAGATAAATAAACGTAGCCAAATGTATGTTCGAAGTTGAAAAAATTAAATACCTTGGTTATCGGATCAATAAAAATGACATAAGACCGCCGTAGGCCAAGGTATGAGTTATCCTCAGTATCGGAAAATAGTAAAAGAACTGCGACGATTTCTTAGAACGATACATTTTCACCGCGATTTCTCAGAAATATACCAACAATCCAAGGCCCACTAAACCAGTATCTTAGTACGAGAGTGGATCCAAAAGTACCCAACCCGACAAAGAAAACAGTAAAAAATTGCGAAAATGTTTTTTTATTTTTCAACATATTCTCCTTTCAGCTCGATACACTTTTCCCAACGATGTTCAATAGCTTCGATACCCGCTTTATGGTCGGAACCGTCAAGCTCCTCAAAAAAGCTGATAACCGCAGACTCTACCTCTTCATTGTTGGCAAATCTTTTGCCGTTGAGCCATTTTTTCAAATTCGGAAAAAGAAAATAGTCCGAGGGACCCACATCTGGCGAATAGGTTGCGTGAGGAAGCAATTTGAACTTCAACTCATTGATTTTAGCCATCGCAATGACGCATGTGTGGACTGGTGCATTGTCGTGATAAACCAACACTTTCTTTTTCGTCATCACTCAAACGCTGCATAATATGCGGCGTTGATTGTTTTTCCTTTTTCGAGATAATCAATAAATATTATTCCACGCGCATCCCAGAAAATGCATGCCATGACCTTGCCAGGTGACTGAACTGTCTTTGCTTCCTTCCTTTTCAGTCCACTGCTTTGACTTCTCCTGGGTCTCAGGTGTAAAATGATGGACCCATGTTTCGTCCATGCTTATGAATCAACGCAAAAACTCGGCTTTATTGCTGCGAAACATTGTCAAACACTCGATGGAAACATCCTCACGTTGCAGTTTGTGCGGCACCCATCTTGCGCACAGCTTTCTCATGTCCAAATTTTCGGTCAAAATGCGATGCACAGCACTGTTATCTCGCGCACTTTTGGTTAACGGTCATCCAATACCATTTTGTGTATTTTCTTTACATTTTCTGACTGCGGTGTTCATCTTGGCAGCTCGTACAACCTCGCTTAAACTCAGCTACCCAATATTTGACCACTGTAAACGAAGGAGCAGACTTCCCCAAAGTAGAAGCCAACTCGGCTTTGATATCGATTGGACTTAGACCTATCAACTGAAAATATTGTATCACGTAACGATGCCTGATTTTTTCCATATTTACACATCACCGAGAGCGTTCACTTTGGATGTCTGCAAAAAAAATAATAACAAACGTACCGTTATGAATTTGAAAGTTGAAAGGTGGTATTGTCAATCGCAGTAATTGTTTTTTAAAACTACCTGCATTCATAAGTCAGGTCGGGTAGTTTTGGTGGATAATAAGGGCATACAATGGACGATTGTGAGCAGCGAAGCATTCGAGAAGTGAAAAGAGGAACTTGCAAAGGCAGCAATTTTAGTGTACTTTCCACCCAACGCACCAGTTTTCCTGACCAGAGACGTGTTGTTGAGCAAGTACAGGAAAACGCAATGGTACCGATAGCTTTTTTCTGTCGAAAATTCAGCGCGGCAGAGCAGACATAAAGTCCACATGACCGTGAAATTTTGGCAATTTTTTGCCTGGTAAAATACTTCTGACATTTGATAGAAGGACAACATTTCACCATAACTATAAGCCATTGACTTATGGGTTTATTCAAAGGGTCAAAAAGGTGCCACGACGCAGAGCTAATCAACTCGATTTCATTGCGCGATTTCCGAACGAGATCGTACCCCTTCCTGGGGACTGCAACACTGTTGGAGACACATTATCATCCATAGTGTCAATAGACATCCCCACGAAAATCTCACGGGAGGAACTGGCAGTCAAGAAAAAGGAAGCCAATGATCTCAAAACTTAGCTACAGTGAAAAAATAGCAGCATTAAATGGCACCAACTTCTTTTAGATAACGACAAACATACTCGTATTTACTGCGAGACCTCTTTGAATAACAGAAGGCTGCATGTGCCAGAACACTTAGACAGAGGATTTTTGACAATGTGCATCGCCTCTCCCACCCGAGCGGACGAGTAATAATAGTTTGCGCTAGGATATACATCACTGGACGCAGATCTGCATAGCGTTCTAGCGCCCAAAATTCCATCGGCACACAAAAAACGTCTCCGAAGCGTTTCTGACAACTACGAGGTGTGACAATTAAGTAATGGGACTGATTCCATGAAAACCGTATATTTAAAAATTATTCTACAACTCTGCCATCTCCTTCAAAGCCCCCTTGGGCAGCTATATAACGATTCCAGCGCGTTTTCCATGCTTTGTAACATTTCTGGAACGCTTCAATTGGATTGTCCGCGAGTATCCTCGTCACGGCCACCTGGATGTCCGTAATCGACTCAAAATGGGTTCCTTTGACCACAGATTTTGTTCTAGGGAACAAAAAAAAGTCACAGGGTGACATAACAGGCGAATAACGCGGCTGTTGCAATACGGCGATCACTTTAGAGGCCAAATACTGGGACACGCTGAGGGCGGTGTGGCACGGCGCGTTGTCGTGAAGAAGGATCCAGTTACGAGCGATGTCTGGGCGCGCCCTGTTGAATCGTTTTCGAAATCTTTCGAGTACTTGGCGATGGTAGACTTAATTTTCGGTTTGCCCCGATGGAAAAAATTCGGATTAGGGCGCGCACACCCTGCGCATTTACGTCAGTCCGCAGCTCGACTGGTCTTCCACACTTTCACGCCCCTCCTTAAACTCTTTATGTCATCAAAACACCTGGGCACGGCTAAGAGCACTATCACCATGCACTTTTATCGCGACGCATTGCTCTTGACTTTGTTTTCGTGACGAGCATCACCAACACAGGTCTACTCAACACGACACATCTGGCGAACTAAACAAGCTAGAACGATGGTAAATATATCAATGAAAAGGAGAAGGATGCCGGGGAAGGGGAAGGGAAGTTCATGGTTGCAGGTTGACCATAAGCGCGGCAATAAAATCAGTCTCATTACTTAATTGTCACATCTCGTACTTTGAACAAGTTCACCTGAATTTGGTCGGCAAATAGCCTAGATCAGGAGGGTCCAATATTGTCTTATGATGGCGGATTAATTTTAATGCCCCAAGGCTGTACTCATCATCACCCAAACAACAAAAGTAGTCAAAAGATGCCTTGAATCGCACGATTTGGCGCACCTAAAGTAATAACAACTGATCAAGGCGCCCAGTTTGAGTCCACCTTTTTCAACAAATTGCTTAAACTAGAGGGTTGCAAGCAAATTCCCTTCTGCGCAAATGTCCCCGTGGTACGTTGGCACTGCATTTTCAAAGCAACGATAATGTGCCGAACTATTGCCAACAATTATGCTTGGGCTAGGACACGATCAACTGGAATGCGATTGGCTCACGTATTTTTGTATTAGCTTTTGGCTTAAGAATAAATTGTTGTTGATCAATAGTCCTTGAGTGTTTCTACTGATACGCCAATTTAAAGATACACCACCAGAATTATAGTACCCTGAATACCTTGCGTCTCCTTTTAGCAAGAGCCAAGCAATGACGTAGGCCATGCGCTATAGTCTCCCTTTTTATGGGGCATTCCGCACATGTCATTCAATACTATTTCCAGTCTCTTAGTCCTACGAGGCAGTGCAGTGTCATTTTGACAGTACTATATATTAGCGATCATTCTTTTGTGCGGTGATGGCGAAAATAGTTGCGCTTCCAACTGCAGCAAAATTATGCGAAAAAAATTCGACATTTTTCATACTATCATTTTAGTCAGCTGAGCAATGGCGCAGGGACATCATTCGGCGGTCGTTAGTTGTAAAATGTTGAATTTGTTTGTGTTTGTTTGTATATCGGAGTGTAAAAAAGTGTTTTCATGATTGCTATTATCTTTGATTACGCGAGGTAAGGTGTGAGTTCTTTGCTGCACATGGGCCTTACTATTGGTGACCCTCTAGAAACGACAAAAGGAACGGCTTTCAGCAATGCAACAATAAGCCTCCGATAGCTGAAAGGAGCATTGTAGCTGGCATAACATATTCACATCGCTGTATGTTACAACAATATTTTTCGGAAACTTGTTAAAAGTGGTCACAATTTTGGTGTATATCTCCTTTTATCATACAATTCTCAGTGTGCCTCCCAAACATATTTACATCCTCAGACAGTTTTAAGTGAAACCTTTTTTGACTCATGCGCGGAGTGCCAAATAGGTGCGGTTAGCAAAAAATGTTATGAGGCTTGTTTTTTGTACGGACAATCCAAGATTGTGTTTTGTGCAGGTAGAAGACGCGTTATGATTAGCAGATGCACCCAGAACAAAACTAAATTTAACCAAGTGGTAATGCAGTCCTTCCATTAGTGTACGACATTATTTCGAAATGAGCCCATGAAACAAAGTACGAAACTCTCAGAACACGAAACCGGTGCATTTGCGGAAACTAACGAGAGCAAATTTCGCCAGCTAGTATATATTCAACAATTTTACACCGCATGAGGGATCTAGCTGGCAGTTAGTTATTTTTCTGGAACGACTTCAGGACTATGTCCGTAGCTTTCTTGCCATAAGCGAGTTCGGCGATCGTGCGAAGCTAGTATTGCAAGCTAACAAGACCGTGGAACAGCGTGGCCGACCATTGCAGCAGCATCCGCGGGGCACGAACATTAAGGTAGGTCGGAGGTAATAACATCTAAAAAGAGATCTAGATCCCACAGCCGACTTTCAAATTCAAATCTAAAAGACAGTGATAGATTGTGTTTCTTCTTCTTCTTTGTAGCACTACAGCTCCTCTCGTTCAACAGTTTCGGTCCATTAACTGCGTTCTCTAATTTCCGAGCAGCGATGAACTGTTTTTGTCGACCGAGTCAGGTCAGCGTTTCCACGGTTTCCCCATTGGTTTCTGGCCTTCAGTTTTCCCAACGAATACCATTTTGTGCATCTGCTGTTCATCTATATGAATCACAGGGCTAGCCCATAGTTGCTTGCGCAATCTTAAAATTGTTGATACCTCCGACTTGTGTTTCTCCCATGGTCAGTTAGGTAACATGGCTGCAAATAACAACAAAAAAAGCTAAATTCATCAACGCGCACAACGGCAGATGCACGTCAAGGCTTCGAAGCCTGTTGCATATCTGTATTCGAGAATAATCGGGCTATACTTTTTTCGTGGGTACAGGAGCGGAAATGTCCACTTTACATCCATACTCTACCAACAAAGGCTATAAAACAAACTTAAAATTGTATGCCACCAACGGTACGTATATCAATACGTATGGAGCTGGAATGTCGACACTAGAGTTCAGCCTGGCTTTTTACAATCGCTGGCGTCAATCAAACAATTTTAGGTGCTTACTTTTTACAACACCATGACCTTATGATGGGTATCCGGAACCGAAGACTAACTAATGAAAAAAAAACCCTCACAACTAAGTTAAGCTGATATGTGAAAATTTTGTGTCTATTCGCGCATATAACATCGACATTCAAATTCAGTCTTACCTGCACAAGATTAATAAGTCACGGTCCCCCAATTGTCGGTTTTGCCCAGGAGAGGAACACGATAGCTGCCACATATTTTTTGCACATAAAAATGGGACAGGCTGCAGCGGGACCTATAAAGGGAGACGAGAGAGCTCACCCCGTATAGTATAGTTGCGGTGATGCCTAGATCGATTGACAAATGGAACCAGGTGACTCATTATGTTCGGGCATCCTAAAAGATAAAAGAGACTCACAGCATCCGGAGGCGTTGGGGCTGGGGGATCGCTTGTCTTGCAATTCCTCTTCTCTCCTCGCATCAATCAAATTGGTGGATACACTACTTTTAATATCTTCGATTTAAATAGGGCATATCAGTGAACCCCTATCGCACCAGAAGACTAACACAAAGCTTTTTCCAACACAAGCATGTAACAACATGTAACATGGTCTAGATTTCTGCCAGTGCTACATTGATGGCATTCTCATAGCATCATGAGCGCTAAAAATATTTGAGAATAGTCCTTCAACGATTACAGCAGTATAGCCTTACGTTGAATTTACCGAAATGCAGGTTCAGCCAACAATAAGCACAATATTTGGGCTATATGGTGGGCGCAAAGTGAATCAAACTCCGCTGAAGAGAATCCAAGCAATCACCTACTCTACTTGTAACATAGAAAACCGAGTACTATTGGGTACATTGGGTTTCATGGGCACCGCTTTTTTTGGCGAAGTTCATGCTCCACTTTTGGACTTAATTGAACGTACAAGAATCATTGACAAACATTCTATGATGCATCTGATTTAGCAATCGGTGCACTCCAACAAATGTACGAAGAAAAATAAGTTCCACTCAGATTGTTTTCCCGTAAACAAGATAAAACACAAAAACGGCATACTACAATATTTATGATCGTGAATTATTGGCTATTTTCAAAACGATAAAATTTTCCCGAGGCTTGCTCGAGTGACGGCAAATAACAGTATACACTAACTATAAATCCCTCGTATATAGGTTCGATTAGAAAAACGATAAAGTTTCGCGACGCCAAATGAAACAATCAAATTTCATAAGTCATTTCTGCAATGACATAAAACACGAGAAAGGAATCAAAAACTACAAGACATCGCATACCTCGACCGGTACAATACGACCATTCATAAAGAAAATGCAATTGAGGATATTCTAAATTTTCCACAAGATATCGCTTCCCGGTAAAAAAAGTTAACGCGTAATTACCCAGAAAACGTATTGATTGTGGCAAAGAATGAATAAAATGATTACCCAAGGATTTGAACTTGCCTAGCTTGTCAAAAATCAAAATTAAACTCGTGATTTGTTGCCTTTAGCACCTTCTACTTGGGATGTCTAGATGCTGTCAGTACAGCAGCCCCGGTGCACTATCCACCGTCATCTCCAAAGACAGAGTTAATGTCGCCTTTTGGATGAGTAGGATATTGGTGTTGCTAACCATCTCCAGCTTTGCGACATTCCAAGCAATACCTAGTGCTCTGACCTTTTTTTTTACACCATTACAGTGTAAACTGATCTTTGCAACTAAGCATTTGGATGCCTCCAAACTACTCCTCTTCATCATAGGTAGGCATTCCTTTGTTCAGGTTGGTATTTGAGCGTTTCTCTCAGGATTTTTGCTTGCGTTGATTTCCAGGTGTTAACAGTCATACTTCAACATACTTCGTTGTAATTCACAAGAGGCTCTATCAGACGATCTATCAAGCATCTGCTACTTGATCTCATCAGTAACTTTTTTGGATCTGTTGGTTTGTATTTTTAGAAATAGGTTGTCCTAAATAAACTAGAAAATGTAGTATTTTCACATCAGTTTGATTTTGATAGTCAGTGTGATAACAGGAATGCCAAAATACGTTAATTCGAGCATAGAATAAAAGGTCGAGATTCGTGCTTGTTCTCAATCGGGTGAGCTCAAATCGGAAATTGCTCGGCTGGTAGGATGCAGCGGTTCGTAGCGGAAAAAGGGCACTGAAAGAAAATGAGGTAACACGTAATGATAGGAAGACCATTTGAAGTTCCTGGCATTGGCAAATCGATCCGAATCAGCGTCGAAATTACGAATAAAAATGTCGAAACAGATTAATAAACCTTACAGTACGAGGATTATCTGAAAGAGGCAGACTGAGATGGGTTTACGAACTTGCCGGCCTGTTAAAAAGCCAGTTTTGAGCAAACGGATGAGGCATGACCGTCTTGCATGGTGCAAAGATCGAAAAAATAGGACCTTACTATTGAAAGTTGAACCAGATGGAGCATTACGAGTGCATTATTTAGGAAGGCGTAGTTCCAGTAATCAAGGATCTCAAGGCAGTTGTGGCAAATTCTCTCTTCTAAGAAGATTCGGCTCATGTACACCGAGCTCGCTCTGTATGGTAGTTTGACATTGATTTTTTGGCACTTATCAACAAACTAATAGTTTAGACTTCAATCTCACCCAGCTCTTAAGCGGGCATGGGTGTTTTCAGTCTTACCTGCACAAGATTAGAAAGTCACGGTCATCCAAGGTAAAGACGGATTGATAAATTATTAATAATTTTTCAACAAATTATTATTTTATAGTTTTTATAATATATTTACTCTTTTTACATGCATGAAAGAAAAATTTAATATTGAAGCAGAAATTTTTCAAACAAATAACTGTAACGTTTCTCTTGAAAAGGGTATCCATTTCCAATTTTTCAATGAATCAAGCTCCTTCAAAAAATTTGCAGTATTATCGCGCTTACTTAAGGAATATACTACAATGAGGAAACTATTTGCTATGTACAAAGTGAACGTTTCTAGAAACAGAATGAAATATGTAGCAGTTTCCAATCGGCATTGCGTGGATGTTTCTCGTCTTTTTTGCGTTTCTTGTGTTGTTTTTGGCGATGTGTGTCACCATTAAATGGGTAAAAATGACCGATCTTACCTTCCACCTAAAAATATTGGTGCGCGCCCCACTCTACTAATGTACCTCCTGGGGACCAATTTGATTGCTATTATTACAGTATGCTTAATTATACTGTAAATGAGTAGCTTAAAAGAGTGTGCATTTTGTGGTCACATGTTTTCCTTTAAAAATTAAAGTTTTTACACTTCCAGGTTCTAAGTTGACTGACTTTGTTATTTGCGGGAGTCAGAAATTGCGGCGGTAAACCTCAATTAGACCTCCCGGATAGAGCTTACCTACGAGCAGTCATCTATTACAGGCGATGAAGGATGCTTCGTAATCGTTAATGAAAATGACTATTGAGCCAAAAAGACCATCGCTTGGATGATTCTGCAAAATTTAAAAAAACTTACGAGTACTTGGAAGATCACGCTTTTTATAAACTTAATGGCGTGGATAATCCTCCATCACCGCAATACATCTATATTGAACTTTTTCATGTATATAGGGTCAATTCGCAGCAACACGAACAATTAAACCATATTTTGAAGAGGTTTTAGCAAAAACCCCGTCCTTGGCTTCGATCGTGTTGAAACGGGTTCTTTTGTAAGTTCCAGATCTTGGTCACAGAGATCTATTCGCTTAAAAAAGAGATTCATTTTGAATTCAAAAGTCACATGGTCATGAGAATTGAAATTCGCAACTTATGGTCCCATTGAATGTGCATCCGGCGAATACAAAGCATATAATGTTCAATCAGAAGATCAATGAAATTTGCTCAGGGAAAAATAAACAAATAAAATCCATTAAAATATCCTGAAGGAAAAAGTGTTCTTGAGAAATTTCTTAAACGCCAGAAGATTCGATAGCACCCCCAAGCAACGTACTCAGCCTGAATTTTCCAGGAAATTTCATTAGAATCCGCTGAGCGTTATTGGCTTAGCACATCCATCTCCATTTCTCTTATTGTCGCTTTCGAGTCAGGTTAAGCTTTATTAGCATTTTAATTTTATGTAAATCCAATGAGATTACTAAATCGTTTTTGATTGTTCTGCTTCGACCTTTTCTTTTACCTCCCTAGATACACACGCAGAAGAAAAGACCACAAACGACATCTATAAATTTTTTTCTGTCTTCTATAACATTTTTTAAAGTTTTTATGTCTTTCTTATTTGATTCTTTGGAATCGTCTCTAATCTGTTTTGTTCACTTTTTTCTATTTTTCCGTGCCTTGTAAACGAAGCTCACGAGATCATCTAAATTATCTCTATCTGGTTTTTATTTTATGTTAAATATTCTTCTGATTTTCAAAGAAAATCTAACACAAAAGCATGGCTAAATCGATTTTGTTGCCATTGTTCATATGGTTAGGATTTTATGTGTTGCTACCAGTATGGAAATATTCTTCAGCACAAACCGGGTCAGTTTTCATTGTTTACATGTACGAAATAAATGTTTCAAGCTAGGCCAATGCCTGGTCGCACTCAACGTGGAATGATATTCAGCAAGGGGACGTTGAAGCGACACGCGTGAATCTCGTAAACGTTTTCAGATGGTGTTTTAAATTTATGGAGAAATCTCGATTTTGAACTTACAAGCTCAGTAATTTGGAACTAGGTATTAGTAGAATTTTTATGGATTTTATCGATCTGCTGTCAATTTCTTGTAAGCTGGTGTTGAAATGTTGTAGGGGAATAGGTTTTACAAATCTACCGGTGAACATATGTATGTACATAAATATGAGTTTCGAAACATTTGTAGCTATTTAATTAAAATTTACTGGTAAGGAATGAGCATTGTTTATCTCCTTAATGATTCTTCTAATTTCAAAACAAATCGTCATTCCGTTTTTGAGTATCTGGGTACTCACTTGAATTTCGTCGAAAAATTCACGTAACTCTTGGCTAAAAAGTGAATCTATTTCATCTTTAATTCGAATTAAAAGCAGTTTGAAGTAATTAGAATTTATTGCTACTATTTCAAACATAAGCAAACGTTATTTTGTTTTAAAAAATATACATGTTACAAATTTAAATTGGACTATTTGGTCCTGCTTGTGGTTCGTAACTAAGAGACTTGCTGATTGCGAGGGTATGTTGATCGCGAATTTGGTGCTTATAATTGCAGGAGCTTTTTCATGTGTTCTACAATGTTTCCGAGGACCATCTTTGCAGGTGTAGGAATATCCCGGAAATTTGCAACGTCCATCCCGTTCCACAGAATGCTGCGATTTTTCAGTATCTCCCGGTCGCATTATAGGTAACCCTAAAATATTTTTTTATAGCGTTTCGCTTTTTAAATGTACATCACACTCTATCGTTTCCAAATCGCTTCTCTGCTTAATGATTGCTGGTAAAGCCAGCTGCCTTCGCAGATCTAGGAGGAAACTATGGCATATTCAGTACTTCTTAGATAATGGGAAGTCTATATTGTTGTTGTCCGCATAAATAGTCTGCTAGACCGGCAATATCCAAAATGTCAAAAAAGAAAGCGTAAGAGCACTGTCGTGTTGTTCGCTTTGTCGTGAACTCTTTCTATATTTTGTCTATAATGTCAACGGCAGCTTTACTTTTGTTGTAGTACTGGATCGCTTTTGGTTTTCTTTGAGTCACGGATACATTCGTCGTATAATGGACTGTCAAAAGTATCACACTGCCACATTCCCGCGAAATTCAAATAAAGTTTATTTCACTGGTCATGTGTTGCTCGGAAGCATTGAAGCAGGAATACAGCTCTCGTTTTTTCGTAGTATTCCAACCATTGAAAGATCCACGTAATCAAACGTTTTGCCAGTGGTAAGCATGAAAAAAAGTTACCCATGGTAATGTTTCGTCCTATTCCTTTGTAATGGGCGGTTCAACCATAATGCACGATGTTAATTGTGAGTCAACTTTTTCGTCCAACTAAATTTGACATGTCTTTGTTTCAGTGTTTGACAAATTCAAACATAGAGAGGTACGCAATTGAGCAGCGCGTTAAGGTTGTTGAAGCATTTGACGAAAATGGGGGTACAAATCAAAATGCATTTCGTGCACTTCGTGATTTTTTTGGTCAGCATAATCGACTAAATGTGTCCACAATCGGGAGAATTATGCGCAAATTGCGGCAAACCGGGTCTGTAGGAAATTCGAAATCACCTGTGCATGCTCGCCCAGTTCGTTCTGCGGAAAACATTGCTGTTGTTCGCGATAGTGTGGCAGAAGGGCCGTCAACCTCGACTCGTCGTCGTGCCCAAAAATTGAACATCTCACGAACATTACTGATGTGAATTTTGATTTACATACTTACAAGGTTTAATCGACTCGAGAGCTGAAGCATACTGACCATTTCAAGGGTCGGCAATATGCCGAATGTTTGGTTGAACAGACAGAAGGGAATGGTGACTTTACAAAGAAAATCATCTTCAGCGACGAGGCACACTTTCACCTCAGTGGATTCGTTAACAAGCAGAATTGCCACATTTGGACAAATGACAATCTACGAGTGATTGTTGAAAAGCCGATGCATCTACAAGAAGTGACTGTTTGGTGCGGTTTATGGGCTGGCGGCGTCATCGGGCCGTACTTCTTCGAAAACGAGTACGGCCAAGCAGTTACCGTGAATGGTGTTCTCTATTACGAGATGCTAACGGATTTCTTGTGGCCAGAAATTGAGGTTTTGGATCTGGACGATATGTGGTTCCAACAGGAACACAGCCAACGAAACAATGGCTGTTTTGCGCGAGAAATTCAATGGCCGTGTCATCTCACGTTGTGGCGATGTTGTGCCAATTAGGCCACCACGATCATGTGATTTGACAGCGTTGGAGTTCTTTCTCTGGAGATATTTAAAACAAAAAGTGTACGTCAATGAGCCAAGATCAATTCAAGAGCTAAATGATGAGATAATGCAGGACATTAACGACATTGAACCTCAATTATGTCTGAGAGTCATTGAAAATATGGACCATCGGATAGAAGTATGCCACCGTAGGCGTTGCGAGCATTTGGGCGATATTTTGTTTTACACATAATTGTCATAGATCCTTCTATTATAATAAAAAATATTAACATAACTCTCTGAAAACTTTTTGTTTGATTTACAATTAACATCCTGCGTTTTGGTTGGACCACCCTTTACATTGTATAAATGTAGCATCACTTTTACTTATTCGGATAGTATTATTTATTGAATATATTTTAAACAGTAAGACCCCGCTTAACGCGGGGGATACGTTCCATCAAAGTAGAGCGTAATGCAAAACGGCGCTAAACGAGGCAATCTTACATGTAAATCTGTATGCAATGGGGTAGGGGGAGGTCGATAGAAAATTTTTTAGGCATTAAATTTAATAATTATGTGTTTTTTTTAAATAAAAATATAACCAAGCATTTATTTCTTAAAAAATAAAACCAATATGAACGTATACACTTATAAAAATAAATAAAATTCTAAGTCAGTCAGATCATTCAGCCTATTCTGTGTTTCCAATTTTCTGCCTTTTTGTCGAGAGGGCATCTAATGTAGTTTGCGTTTTCCTTTCGCGTTCTGTTAGAAGTTATTGATAAGTGGATAAGGCATATATAACACCCCGTCATTCTTTTGAAGTCCTGCCAAAATTTGGATCATTTTCAAAAAAATCTTTCTGTTATCTCATTCCAAGAAAGGTTTATGTTTTCTACAGGATTCATGATATTGTAGTTTCTCTCTTCTCCATCTGTTTTTCCAAACATCTGCTTGAATGTTCACCGCAAGTAATAAGCCTTAAAATTGGATATAACGCCTTGGTCCATTGGTTGAATTAAGGCAGTTGTGCTAGGCGGCAAGATAACCACTTTGACTGGAAGGCATGTTGTTAAGTCTGATAAATTTGTTAGAAGGCTTGGAGCATTATCAATTTATAGTAGTGCTCTTTGTTCAAGTTTTTTTAATTTCGCAATAACGTTTAACAGACGAGCAGAAATCACTGAACCAAGCCTGGAAAATATTCATAGTTATCCATGATTCTTTATGAGACTCCCAAATTATAGGTAAAGTTGATTTAGATATGTCTTTCAGCGCTCTTGGGTTTTAGGAGTGGTAAACTAGTAGTAGTTTTAATTTGAAATTTCCGCTTGCGTTACCACCCAGTCGAAGTGTCAAGCGATCTTTTGCAGCTTTAAGTCCTGGTGCTCGTTTCTCTTCACGGGATAGAAATGTTCGTTTTGGCATTCTTTTCCAAAACCGGTCTGTTTCATCAGCATTAAAAACTAATTCTGGTGGATAGTTTCCTTGTTCAATGATTGTTTTTAATGTCGCTGGGAATTCAGCCACCGCTTTCGTATCAACACTTGCTGCTTCTCCTGTAATCTTTATGTTGTGAAGATTATTTCAATGTTTAAATCTATTAAATCATCCTCGACTAGCAACGAAAGTTTCACTTATGTCACTTGCCTCAACCAGAATGTAATTAAAATTCCTCTAGCTTTTTCCATTATGATAGATTGGCTCAATGGCATATTTCGTTCAATTTTTTCCATTGCCTCTATAATGTTATTTCTAGAACGGGTAATTCTAGTTGCAGAGTCTGACGTAGTTGCAGTTGCCGATGACATTTTTTTTTCTATATTCTTAAGAATTGTCCTTATTATTGAGGTTGCCGAATTCAATGCAGCACTAATTTGAAATTGACGTTCACCAAAATTGAATCTTCTAATCACTTGCGTTTCAGTTTCCAGTGAAATGCTTTTTCTGGTTGTTTTCTTTCCTTGTTTTTCATTATCACCCATGATAAAAACTAAAGATCATAATATTGTCACTGTATTAATCTTTATAGATACATTTATACCTACAATAATGCCGACAAATGTTTCAAATGATAAAAAGGCGTCCGTACAGCACCGCACCAAGCACGAAACACTACACTGTTTTGAATATGTTATGTACATATTTGGAAACCTTGCGCTGCGCACAATTCCGGGGAATCTCTAGGTTGAAATTAAAGAGCGCTAAACCGAAACAGCGCTAAACGATACAGCGTTAAACGGGGCCTTACTGTATTTTAGGAAAAAGGAAAAAAAGATGGTTGGAAAATAATATATTTTATGAGAACGGTGCATGGGCCATGACTCTACGATTGTCTTTGCAATTTTCGATGGCTGAAATTGTATGAAATTTCACCAATTTAAATTTGCTTCATATAGGGCATAGATATGCTGGTAAAATATGCATATTAATAATTTTTCCTCTCAGCTTATCATTGGTAATTATATCAAATTGATTCAATCTTACAGCTAGTATTAGAGCCAAGAATAATATGAAAATATTGCTTTATTTTTGCTTGCGGTCTTCTCATTTCAGATATTTCACCGAGTATGGGACCCACCACGGTAGCTGGACCCTCCTCTTCTGAGCTAGCCATCGGGCTGTAGCCCCTTCCGTTTTTGAAGTTCCCGGGCTCTTGCCGGATAGAGTGGCCTTCCTCATAATTTTTTTATATTTACCGGGAAAATTCATATAAATTATTTTATATGAATTTTTCATGTAAATTTATAATACCATGGCCACGTCTACAATGGATCTTGTTCTGGATGCCCCACTCTTATTTGGGGGTCGTAAGTTCAAAATAAGAACGAAATTGTCGTGTTAATCGAGCATAGTCAGTCGCGTTTTTCTTGTCAATTCCTTTGGTAGGTTACTTCGGCCTCGACAACGTCGAACCGGCATATTTTTATCATAAAATTCGTGAATGCGAAATTTTGTTTGCAGTCGACCCTTGTGCTGGGGAAAAAGAATCCACTCCGCGACATCGCAACGCTAGCCTGCAAGTGCATTCACGCGTTCTCAGACAAGGCAAATTCCGTCGAGCACTGATATCTTCGCTCGCTAAGGCAGGAGACTATCGCTGCAGTCCTTTACGGACCTTCCACACAGTTTGACACTACGATTCTGAGAAAAAACCACTAGAAGGCGTGCTCCTAGTAATAATTTGACACAAAGGAATGTGGGGGGTGTAAACGCCTTCTAGATTCACTTCAGTCTTCAGAGAAATTCCGTTAGAAATACCATTTGCATGACCAGGCCCACACGAAATGATATTGATTTAGAAGAAGTGGAAGGCAAATACATATCTTGAAACTAGAAGAGTCGCCGCAATGCGTGATTTGCGATGGAGGAACAATTTTGAATCAGACTGTGATTTTGGACTAAACTGCATTAAGCTTCTCCTTCCTTGTTAAACATCGGGGAAGCGGCAATTATCTGGTCATCAGTACGAAGTAGGCTTTTGTGAACTCTTTTAAGCCAACGCATCTGGCACGACTGTCCATAAAAGCCATAGTATGATATATGCACCGTTTTGCTGACACAGACATTATTCTACAAGCCTTTCATATTTCTCGCGAACTTTTCTCCACAGTAACAAAATTTACCTAAAATCTTGAACAAAACCAGCATTTTATCAATTCTTCTAGATTTTAAATTAATTATGAAATTAGATCAACAAATAAAAACAAATAAATTCTGAAATCGAATTCCACTTCACACGATTTTCAATGTATTTTTTTGCTCTTTTTTTTTATTAAGTTCAATTTTATTATGCAGCTTGGTCGGGTGTTTGATACCCATTTAACACAAAATAAATATTTTTTTCCTAGTTTCAATCCCGTTTCAAGATTAAAATCAGAAATTCGATATCATAAAATATAAGATTTCTAAAAATTTCAGATTTCATTCAGATTTTTTATGCTAAGAAGTTGTTAGGTAAGATCACATATGAAAAGAAAGATGAAAACAAAAAAAAAAAGAAAGAAACTTGTCTGCCTTGATTGCTTGAATAGCAAGGAGAAAAAATATTACTAAGAAGAACTGTTCGGTCAATTCGAAAGTTGGCTCAAAGTCAAATGCGTTTGAGTCTTTCTTTAACCCCTGGCTAAATTTAAGGCTAATTTTATAGTCTTGCTGAAATGATATCTTGATTTCTTTCACTTAAAATTCCAATAAAACGAAATCATCAAATCGAAACACGACTAAAAGGGTTAAGAAAATTTCGAGAAAACACAAAAATGATAAAACACAAAGGCGACACGATTTATTTGTTATAAACATTTGTTCGGCCAGGCTATTATTCATCATGGCTATTGTATTAACAATGAATTTTGTCACCTTATGATGAGCAGTTCGAAATTTTTCTGCTGAAAAGAGCCCAAGCGTGAAGAATACAAATGGATCATATATAACCATCTTAGCGTGTAGACTAAAAGTATTTGTCGCGAAGTTGCTTGGGAATAGCTTGTAATAGTCGAGCTTGGTGGATAATTTGATGGAATTTCTTCCCTCGCCTACCAAATACAAAGAATTCCAACAATACCCAAGTGATTTGAACGCGAAATAAAGAAGATCTTTTCTTCTCCAATATCTGCTTAATATCCATAACAACTAATCAGTAAATAATAGCTGTAACGACAATCTTCAAATACAAAGAACATATTCTATCATTCACACTTTTGTGTGGCTTTTAAGTTATAACTATTGTTTTCTATTAAATGTTCGAGTTTCTCCGGTTTCGCCAAGCACCACCATCGATATATACGAGTATACAACTTGACATTTAATAACTGTGTCGTTTATTTCTGCGCGAAAGATGCAAACGACCACAATGATTAACCATTTGATGTGAGAATCTAATCAACGTCCGATCGATCTCAATTTCATGAAGAAAACTTGCGAAAACTCGTAAAGCTTAGAAAAAAATGGCCGCGAAAAAACGCGAGCTTTAAATTGGCGGCTATAAAACATGCAGTGGAAAAACCCAGATTTGAATGAATGAAAATGCTCGTCGGTATAATCGTATGTATAGCCTGCCACCATCCAGTATATGATGGGAATCTACACGGTGACATAGGTAGAAACGAGGAAGATGTTGCTAAGATTCGTGAAGATGCTATTGAATAACATACACGGCTTGCATTAAGACGAAAAAATGTAAGACGAGAGATTTGAATCATGGGAAACTGCTGTTTAGCGCCATTGATTAATCGATTTTTTTCTCTATAAGTTACATTATGAGCAGGCGGAAAAAACGAATCGAATAAGTGATTGATAAATTGTCTTTTAGCTTCATATGGTTGTGATGGCGAATGGCTGGGCGATCGTATTAACTTGACTAGAATTTCCCAAACAGATCGAAGTAAGATTAAACGTAACCCACAGGTGCGATGCCATCGAAAAATAAGATATTGGCTCACTTGTGAAGTTATGAGGTTGTAAAAATAGTTTAAAGATTAACAGGTGGTTCGCAATATTTAAATTCGCTTACCCCGTGGCATCATCTTAAAATTAACTTCATCGTTTTACCAAACAATCTCGTTATTTTATTGAATTTGATCTTACTTGTAGACCAACAACCGAGACTTGAAAGACCGAAAAACATACCTCAATATTTTTGATTTTATGTCAAAGTGAAGGGACAATGTACCGCCATCATCGACTTGTCTGAGAAAGAACCCAAACAACTTTTGAGTATGGGCAAAGTAAGAATAGGTTGGGTGATCTGCCAGTTACGGCGAAGACCAGTAGCTCTCCACTGCTTTAAGTGCCTTGGTTACAGTCATACCGCAAAAGGATGTAAGGGACCCAACAGGAGTTCTCTATGCTAAAGACTAAAGTGTACGAAGGAGGCATATTTTATCCTTTGTGAGGATGCTGATAAAAAAGCAGATGATCTCTACGAATCTTCCAAAAAGCTCCGGCCAAGGTTAAAGTGGTACCACGATGATCCGGGTCCTACAATTAAACTTACACCGCAGTAGGTAGGTGGGGTAAAATGTTTCCGGCCTGACCAAGAGTGCTACTAGGTTTACTTTTGGAGCGGCGTCCCACAGTACCACTCCTCCCGAGCTTGTATGTACAGTTTCAGCCCAATCGCTACGTTGGTTTGAGTTTGAGAACACATTGCGCGAGATGCTTCCGTTGTCTTCGTGAAAATGGAAAAATTGGAAACCAAAACAAATAAAAGAAGAGATGGATTCAACACTAGGAGACTCCTCCCCATCATATTCAACTATTAAGCAGTGGGTTTCTGAATTTAAAATGGGTCATATGAGCACCTCTGACGAGCCTCGCTCAGGACGGCCCGTTGAGGTCACAACTTCAAAAACGATTGAGAAAATCTATCAAATAGTGTTGGAAGAAAATCCATTAAATAGTGTTGGAAGACCGCAGGTTGAAAGTGCATAAGATAGCTGAGACGTGTAGGATGTCAGTTGAACGAATATCACGAATTTTGAATTTTCGCGGGTTACGTATATTCGAATTTCGATTTTTTTGTGGCGTTATGTTGGTACTCATGTCTGTCACTTATGCCGACAAGCTCGGCCATTTTGAATGTTCACTTGATTGGTGATAGCTGCTTTACTTGCACGTGTTTTCAATCGTCTTCGATTTTTACATATTCAAAAAAATGGATCAAAGAACGTGTATCAAATTTTGTGTGAAAAACGAAATTAAGTGCGCGGATGCATTCCGAATGTTGACTGTGGCATACGGAGAAGCTACCTTGGACCGAAGCAACGTTTATCGGTGGTACAAAATGTTTTTAGAAGGCCGAGAAGATGTGAACGACGAAGAGCGTGCCGGACGCCCGAGCACTTCAACAACAGACGAAAAAATTAATGAAGTGAAGAAAATAGTATTGGCCAATCGTCGAATTACCGTTAGAGAAGTTGCTAAGGACCTAAACATATCGATTGGCTCGTGCCATTCGATTTTTATCAACGATTTGGGCATGAGACGGGTCGCCGCGAAATTCGTACCAAAATTGCTCAATTGCGACCAAAAACAGCAACGCATGAACATTGCTAATGAGATGTTAAACTCTGTCCGCGACGAACCAAATTTGCTCCAGAGGGTCATAACTGGTGACGAATCGTGGTTTTATGGTTATGACGTGGAAACGAAGCTCAATCATCTCAATGGAAGCTGCCGCATGAACCAAGACCGAAAAAAAGCGCGCCAAGTTCGGTCGAATGTGAAAGTTTTGCTGACAGTTTTCTTCGATTGCAGGGGCGTGGTGCATCATGAGTTCTTGCCACAGGGAAGAACGGTCAATAAGGAATATTACCTGCAAGTTATGCGCAATTTGCGCGAAGCAATCCGCCAGAAACGCCCGGATTTGTGGGAGAACAAAAATTGGCTTTTGCACCACGATAACGCCCCTGCTCACACATCGTTGCTTGTGCGCGACTTTTTGGCCAAAAACAACACACTAATGATGCCGCAGCCACCGTATTCCCCAGATCTGGCCCCCTGTGACTTTTTCTTGTTTCCTAAACTGAAGAGGCCCATGAAAGGACGACGTTACGCTACGCTTGACGAGATAAAGACGGCATCGAAGGAGGAGCTGAACAAGATTAAAAAAAATGATTTTTTGAAGTGCTTCGAAGATTGGAAAAACCGTTGGCACAAGTGTATAATATCTCATGGGGATTACTTTGAAGGGGACAAAATAGATATTCATGAATAAATAAATAATTTTTGAAAAAAAACAAAATTCGTGATATTTTTTGAACACACCTCGTATTGTGTCAGTACTCTTCACTTTTTTGAGTACTGTTGTTTACAACAGCGGTTAGAGATCAGGATAGTGACGACGAGAATGTGAACCGAGTTCGTGGAAAAAAACAGAGGCTGTAATCGATCGTTCACGCGTGTGGACGTGTTTTTCATTGCTCCGTGCGAATTTGCTGTTTTTTCGATAATTTCAAGTTTAATATATTGTTATTTGAGTTTAAAATGTTAAACTGGCTTTACCTAGTGCCCTCCTTGTGTCTTAGCATTTTTTAACTTTTTCTTTTCCTTTATTGCAGTCTTCTTATTGCCAGTGACAAAAATATATATTTAATAGTAAACCCTATCACAAATATCGGTTGTGCTTAACGCAAGTGACCTCATTGAATATTCTAGCCAACATAAGCAATTTTAGTGAATATTTTTGTGTATCAGAATAAATTCTGTTATCGTACTGTTTGTTTGCTACTGTTACATATGTGTTAAACCGCTTGTCATCAATTAGCGCTTCCATTATTGAAACACTGTGTCTGGCAACCATCAGTGACCTAATTATTAATTGAATTTTGTCAAAGCGAATGTTTTTTGTTAACAACCAAATTGTAAACTCAGCAGCTCTAACTACCTTTGATGCTTCAACCTTAGTGATTAAGTGCTTCTTACTGACCTTCCTCATCGAGTAACCATACAGATATAATGAGTGTAAAGTGCAGCTTGACAAATTGTATAGCTTTCGACAACACATTCAAATATGTAATCTTTTAAAAGTTTTTGCAATCGATAACTTCACGGGGCCTGCATGGATGCACCAAGAGATTGGTTCCATCCTTATCTAGAGGAACATTTCAGTGTCAAAATTTTGAGGAAAAATGAATTGTTCTTTTGAGCCTATTATTGCTCACACTGATGATCTAATGGAAGATAAAGATCAACTCTCGCCCAAATGATGAGACCTTTGCTGAAATGGCTAGCAGTTTCGACGAGCTAGCTATAAATCTTTCAAGGAGCGATAATAAAATATGCAAAGTCCTAGAGATATATCAATTAATGAGCCAATTTCAAATATCCAGCCATTGAATACTGTGGAAGTTTCCAATAAGGAAGTGGTATACGACATGCTCAAAAACATCACAAAACAACCTTCTGAACGAAATCACAGGCTGCATCAATCAGCTTTAATTGCAAAAATTGAAAATATCGAAGTGAAGTTTATTTCATTAGAAGAGAAATTAGAACAGTAGCTTTATATGCAACTTGTTTCTCCAAATCGCAACAGTAGCCTTATATGCAACGTGTTTTTCCAAATCGAAGCGAAGCAGAAAAACTTGGAATTTCAAATATTGCATTTCAAAAATTCAAATACCAGAAAGAACTTCAACTCAGACCGCAGAAATCATTAAGCACATTTATAAATTAGGCACGTATTGGTCAGAGGACTCAAGAAGTTGGACACGGCAAACGCCATAAATGAGCGTTCCTACGGATTGTCTACTCCTGAAGGATATAACGTTTCTTTCCTAAAGAAAATTCCAAGAAATTCTCACGTCACTGGAACCCTAAAATATTAGGAATGCAATCTAATGCTTGAAGGATTCAGAGTTGAGGAGCTCCCACATAGGAATAAGAGAAGGCGTTCGTTCAAGGTTTTTATTCCGAATAAATATGCCTGGCTGTTTTCCAATCATCATGTTCGAAAAGTGGAAATCAAGAAATCCAAGGAAGGAAGTATGTAGTACAACTAACACCTCATCTACTACTAACAAATGCATTCCTATATCAGCCCCCTACACCAGCCGCCACGACATCTGTTGAAGCAGTCATTGATCTAATGGAACCTTCAGATGATTCTGTTATTAATGTTTTGACTTTTCTTCACTTCACGTCTAAACCGATGAGAGGTAAGTTTAGATTTCCTTTGGGAAATCTCGAAGCGTACGGACCAGAGTTTTAAAATCATTACAAAAGGTAAAGAGCAAAAGCGCCTGAGATGCGGCTTGAGTGATTCCTCGGAAGGGACTACGTTGCCGTGGACAAAGATTGCCCAATTGGGTAAAATACAAGCATGAGGTTGAAGTCAGCTCAATTCTCAATGTCACAAACATAGAAGCCAGAGTCATCCTCAATAGAAATATATACGAGGAATTAGACCTCGAAAATATTACACAATTGGGCTTCTCTCAGCTAAGAAAAGATATATTCGCCAACAAAGACACCCTGTTGAAGATGTACTTGTATGTAAGGTAATCTTAAAATATTCTTATGCTAATATCGTGGCTGCACTTGTCAAAGACACACGTTCCAGAGCTCGAAAGAAGAAATATGTGTTCTAAAGCGTTGAAAACGTGAAAATTGGGCTATCCAATCAAATTCTCATAAGACTTCTGACAAGATTCAAAAAACCTAACCGAAACTCTTGAAAGGCCACACAAGGATGCTTAGTCTTCCATGGTATCTCCCAGTTATAGAAGAATATCGATGGATGTAATGTGACAACGCCTAGATTACCAGGCTTTCACCTTGGACTACTCAAATACCTCAGTTCATGAGGATTGTAATTTTTCACCAACACTCTCTAATCTCAACCTTTAACCATGTTTAATTTTCAAACCATTTTTCACTGAACTATTAATTTTCAATATGAAGCAGCAGGTGCTTCTATGAGCAGTCCATCACACATGCACTGATTTCCCATCCCATATTCAAATACACAAAAAGAAGATTAAAATACACATAAACAGATATAATTAAGGCTGATAAACACATATAATTAGGACTTAACTCTAATGCTGAATTTAGGAATGGCAACTTCACTGGAAATCTCAGAACCAAGGACATTGGTTGGTATCTTACTTAGGAAGACATAAAGTTCACACGGGTTAGGTTGAATACCTCTTTCAAAGCGGTTGACAATAACAGCCTTCAAAACTGAAATGGAAAACTTCAAACGACAACTGGGCAGTGCAAAACGTTATGTTATAGCCGGTGACTTAAACGCTAGGCACGCCTGTTGCGGCAACAAACTATCCAACAATAAAGGAACAATTTCTAAGGAATGGGTGGAGCACACTCAGTTTAAAATACTAAATCTGGCCTCTGTACCTTTAAAAGAATCACGGTCGATGGCAAATGGATTTGGTCTTCGCACGATGTTACCGTGTATAACATTCCATTCGAGCTGACCAGTTGGAGGGAGGTTAAGGAGGATGTATGTAACAGTGGGCATTACTCTATCAGGATTACGATCAAAATGATCTGAGATAAAAGAAGATTGTGCAGGATATGATAGCTGGATCCTTTAAAGGTAACTTCGGCCAAATCATTAACAATAGCATCACTCGCAAAAAGTCAAATTCAGCAACAAGTAATGCTGGTCGATCAACCTTATGAAAATCTGGAAAAGAAGAAAGAGGCGCTTGAGAAATTCAAACGTTTAAAAAGTTTAATCAACTGGTCTACCCTCAATAAAATCGGATTCGAGTGGAAAGCTACTGTAAGCGACACCAATAGGAAAGGGTGCGAGGGAGCAGTCTTCAAGGTCTGCGAGGTTGGCAACATCAAAAGCTTTTGGAAATTCATTAACAACATGAAAAACTACAAAAGTAGAAACTCGTGCGAACAGATGGACGAAGCAGAAAGTCAGCCCTCAGCAGCAACATCTCCTTTGAAACTGAAACTGCTTTTGACCTCGAGCACCTCCTCAAAGTTGATCTGCTTTAGCAACATAGTCCCATCCGATATTACCATCTAATTTCAAGGTAATTCTTGAGGCCAGCAATCTTGTTTATAACATACATTAAGTCCAAACGGGACATGAAGTGAACGATAAATTCAAAGGTTACAGCCTAAAAGATTCTATCATTACTACACCTACCAGTATTTATATTATCTCTGATTCTAGAGCAGCACTATTAAACTGCGATCATAACAGAAATCGTAAAAGGGTTGTTAATAACATCTGGCAAGTGATTAGGAAAGATCCAAATACGAACTTCAATTTACTCTGGACTCCCTGTGCATAAAGGGATTGATGCAGTGCCAGAAGTCGACCAAAAAGGGACCATTATACATACACTACCTGAACAGGAAGACATTATGGGCATGTTCACTACAAGACTGAAATCTGATTGGACAAATCGTTGCTCAGAAAAGGACAGTCGCTCTCCGATTGCATCTGGAAAAAAGTCCACCATTTAAGTGTTGAAAAACCATGGTTTCATTCTCTACCTATAAGCAGTTTTGCAGTGTAGACGATCAGGACACACAATAATGGATATTCGAAACGTTCGCCCCGAACGTCCAACAGAGGTTGACTGTAAGTATATTTGTTAGTTCACCAGTCACTTCTTTTGTCGGCTAATTTCCTATTCACGTTGAAAGTGGAAAGCGAAAACTGTCGTCCCCTTTACTCTTTTATGCCGGTCCGCACTTATCGCTGGACGCACAGTCAAATATGCTCAAATTATACTAGGCATGCTAGTGCGCCGAGTGATGGGGACTGGTAACTACTCGCGAGTTCAGTCTAGCACTGTAGAAAATCGAGTTGGTCATAGTGACTGACATAGAAGAGAATCCTCCATCAGTATCGGGGAAGTGCTGGCCGAATTGAAACCAGCAGTAAAATACCTAGAGCTTCTGATCGACCCAGAGATGAATTTCTCCGAGTAAATCAGGGCAACATACGATAAGGTTGCCTCCGGCGAATCAGCTCTGAGACGGCTTATGGCCAAGATAGGAGTACCCAGCCCACCAAAAAGAAGATTTTCGATGAACGTCGCACAATCTGTGCCACTATAGAGAGCAGAAATATGGGGCGACGCTCTCAGTAGCAAGTTGTACCGAAAACTCTCGACACAGGTACAGAGTAGAGATGCACTGAGGAATGCATCCGTAAATCCGACAGGCTCTGATTGGTCATGCTGGTCATAGTAGACATTACACCCGCCACCCTTCTTGATAGAAAATGCCATAAGGAAGACACGAGGGAGACAGTTGCACGCAAGGAGTGATAACGCTCACTCAATGATTGGCAGCACTCCAGGGTGAGCAACATGAAGAGCATATGAACAGTTCATCTCAGACCGTCATTCGATCGGAGGCATGGTAAGACTGAGTTCTACTTGACCCGGCTCTTGAATGGGTTCAGATATTTTCAGTCTTATGTGCACAAGATTGGTAAATGAAGGTCTCTCGACTGCAGGTTTTAAGCAGGAAAGGAAGAGGTTGCTTGCATACAAAAAATGGCACAAGCTATGCGGACACCTCCGCAGGGAAATAACAGAGCTCTCTTCGGAAAGTTCAATCAGGGAGTTGCTCTGATCGGTTGGCAAATAGAACCGTATGGCACATTACGTTTGGGCAGTTAGATAAAAAGTGCTCATTTTAGCAGCCTATTGGGGTTAGGGATCGCTTTTCTAGCGAGATATTTCTTCAACTTTGTTGAGCCTAACCGCGTGTAACCTGAGAAATAAAGGGAGTACAAAACAAACTATTGCAACTCACACACTTTGGGTTATTCAGAGTGAATCTTTGATCGGAAACATAAAGGTCTCGTATGGTTAAAAGAACTCCAATCCTTTCTAGGCTAAGTTGATATAAACTAGTGTAACCTAAATCAAATGTAACATAATCAAGATTGTATGGATGAAATTATTTAGTTTAAACTGTAGGGTTAGTTTAACCAAGCTCCAACACCCGCCGAAGCACCGTGCCAACACAATGTCGCAACGACGAGTATAATCATGGGAGCTACAGTTTGATACAACTGGAAGAAAGAAGGATAGAAGGCTATGACCAAGTACGTTAATGGAAGTGAAGTAAATCAAGTTCCATCGTTGAACTCCGGGTTGATTCTTATCTATCATAAAGACCCTGGATGAGAGTATGGCACAATTTATTCACCGTATTTCGACTTCTGGAGCTGCTTGGGCTCTGATTGCTTTCAACTTTTCTTACAATGATAACTTCTGTTAGTATAGGCTCACAACCGTTTCCTTATTGAAAGCTATCTCTTCTTATTGACACGGCCGTAGCAATTAGAAAAGGCTATTATATCTACATAAAACAATCAAAAACATTATCCGAAGATACAACAAACAACAGAAAAAGTAAAAGCGATAAAAAGTTTAAAAGATAAATCAACGTCAATCGGTGAAGACGCGACAACACCCGCCACGGAGAAAGATGCACCACGTAAAGAGAAACAAGAAATAGAAAAAAAGGAGAGACTCACGCTTCTAGTTCAAGCCCCACAATACAAAATTGGAGGCAATATTTGTTTCAGGAATAAAAATACAATAAAGTCACTGATTACTTAAATTAAGCAATAAAACATCTCCGCCCACAAACAAAATGAGTCTGGCAATATTCTTTCAAAATTGTGCAGACGCTTATGACACGCTAATGAAATGGAATCAAGTAAACGCTGACTGTACTAAGTCTCTGGAATATAATTCACGCTACACAAAAGCGTATGTTAGACTGCAAAATACATACAGAAACATAAACATGCAGCAAAGATAAGTCCCGCCCTAACCCGTGGTCTATGGCAAATTCATACAAATAACGTCCCGATTATGACACGCGGAAAAGGAACTACATACAAGCACTCGCCCATCTTTGGGCGATTCGCGGCAGTTATTATTTACAGTCAACAGTACGTCCCAAGACACTCTCCAAGGAACGGAAACAGATCCACGCAAAAGCTATTTTAGGTTGCTAACAATAAAAAGTTACACTTTCGAACTCGCGCGGCGGCCATCAAAACAATAACACTGCTGATAGTTCGGATCAGTTCAATTCAAACTAGTTTACAATCAATATGGGAGCAACTTTATTATAAAACATGGGGAAATCAATTGTTGCTGATCGATTTGTTACAAATCAGGTGGAAGTCGAATGTTACTGACCAACTGATCAGGCCGGGCAGAAGTAGTAGAAAATTGTCCACTCCACTCCCGAGTAGGAAATTTGTCCACTCGAAATAATCAAACACCATATATCGTCAACTTTGTTAATCTTTACATTTTAAATTTCACGTGGGAAATAAACGCGCTCGGAGCATGCGCATGGTGTACGTCACATATAACACCCATTTATGCCAATGACGGCTGTACCTATATAGCCCTGTAGGTGTACTATATGTGCCTGAGTTTTGTTATGCTAATGTGCGTTTTATTCTTCTATTCACTCATGTCGTGTGTGCTTTTGTTATATATTTTATAAATTGCAAGAGAAAAACGAAACGAATATGCATGCTATACAAGTACAAAAAGACGGCAGATGGATAGATTCGTCGTGCGGCTGATGAAAAGGAAAAAAGAGGATTGCGTGGATGATGACCAGCAGTGGATCGAGAAACAAGCCTCAGTATCCTCGAAAACCAAGTCTCCTCGAGCTACAGATAACGATAGTCAAAATTAAGATAGCAACAGCAACAACGAAACAATAACAGCAATTTTAAACGGTGTATAAAAAACTATCCGTGGCTCGATCTTAACAATAAATATTACGGAATTTGCAACGTCTGTACTGAAGCGTGTGAAAGGCAATCATTCGCTAAATTTAACTCGCATACTCTGAAATCAAAACAAGGCTGGGTCGATGATGGGTTTTCAAACTGGAAGCAAAGGTCACAGCGGATGCAGAACCATTCGTTGAGTGTTCTCACTTCAAATGCACCGAAACACTTACAAACCTGGGAGTAGTGAACGTTGTATAAACGTTATAGTCGACTCACTCAAAACAATTGATGGAGAATAGAACGGCGTTACTGAAAATTTTCAGCACCCTGAAAGCATTGGCAAAACAAGGAGACAATAATGACGAGAATTCCAATTTCATGGCGTTATTGAAGGCTCGCTCGGAAGACGGTCGACAACTGAATTCCTGGTTGCACAGAGATGGATACAGATGGCTTCACAACGGAAGTCAAAATGAGAAATTCGATCTGATGGCGACTACAATGTTGTCAAAAATCATGGGCGGGATAAGAAAAGCGGAGAATTTTTCGATTCTACTAGATGAAACCGCAGATGCGTCACGAATAGAGCAAGTCTCCGTTTGCCTTAGAACGGTTTCCGAAAATTTAGTTGCAAATGAGAATTTTATCGGATTCTATTCAACTCCCAAACACTCAAACAGAAACTTTATTCGATCTTGTTGACAACATTTTCGTCGTGAACTCGTTGCTTCTATCAAAGGAGGCCAGTGCTACGATGGGGCATCAAATGTTTCTGAGAAAATCTCAGGAATTCAGGTGCGTATTCGTGAGAAAGAACGTCGAGCTTTGTTCGGGCAATGTAATGCCCATAACCTGAATCTTATTGTCCAAGATTTAATTGAAAAGGTATTACCAGCCAGAAAATTTATTGGAACAATCAAGGATTCGATCAACTTTTGGGAGTTCTAGACTGAAGCGATGAAAAAGAATGACGAAGGTTTACCTTTTATCGCAGCCTTCAACCCGACAAGGTAAAAACTACGATCGAAAATTTCGCCAAGCGTATCAAATTTTGAAACTTTATTAATATTTTTCAGATAGGCGATGCGAATACGGTCTCCTAAGATAATCAAGGCGAATTACCCCGAACTGCTGAAATTCTTCGATGATCGATCGGTGGACAATTAAGTCGATAGTGCAATCACCGCCAGAGCTTCAGGGATTTACGATTATATAGAGTCTTTTGAGTGTGTATTCGTTTTAACAATGATGATTGAAATTTTCAATCGCATTGAAATATTGAATAAAGAACTGCATAAGTCGAGCCTTTGTTTTATTGAATAGCATGAAAAAGTGAAAGCAGTTGCTGATGTGCTGAATGCGTCTCGTTATTCCAAATTTGAAGAAATTTAGCAAAAAAGTGTTAAAGCTGTAATTCAATCTGAACTCAGAGAACCTCAAATTTCCTGTCAGCGCAAAGTTCACAAACGCTTTGATCCAGGTTCAACAAAAAATCTCAAGATTGTGACACCCAAGGATTATTTTAGACAATCTTATCGTGAATTTTTTGATCAGTTGATGGGATCCTTAAAAAGTCGATTCGAAACAGAGACAGCAACACTTTTCGAGTTTCTGGAGCGATTCGCTATCGGTCAGACCGCTGATGTTGACAAGATTGTCAGCTTTTATAAAGACGATTTTGACAGAGCGAGGTTGTTTGGTGACCGTGACATGTTTTTGCAACTTTTGCGCAGGCAAAATGAGCAAGCAAACAATTTGGAGTGAGTTGTGAATTTCTTGAAAGGATACAAATTGGCTAGAGGGCTCATTCCAGAGTTTGTTCGTTTTGTTCTCTGTTAATGACAATTCCAAGGTCATCCTGTTCGAATGAACGAAGTTTTTCGGCCATTCGTCGACTGAAAACATTTCTAAAGTCAGCAATGTTACAAAAACGGCTCAACAACGTCACTCTCTTATATATTTATTCGAATATGACCGATGATCTCGATCTGGAAAACTTCTAAATGAGTTTATTTCGCGTAATTCGAAGCGCAATAGTGTTTTTGCTTTGCAAAAATAACTTTGTTTTAGAAAAATGACACAATTTTCATGTTCTTATTAGCTACTCATATATGAATAATATCTCAGCAAAAACAATTGTCTCAATTTGATTTATTAACATGAACAACTATGATAATTATCTCATCAAAATTTTTCTTGATCCACATATGTTTCATCGACTACCCGCTCGGGCCGAACATGTCCTGCCAGGGCTGCAGCTGGTTCTGTACCAACCTGAATTGAAATTCGGGGAAATGTTAAAAGAAAAGAAACGTTCGTGGACGATGGAAAAAATCAGTTGTCAATGAACGACTACATACCCTCTGTTAGAGTGAAATACATAAAAGGTTTTGGAGTGGCACACTCGTGATCTGTTCCTTGTGCAATAGTGATCCTGGTTGGCGAAAGTTTCAGTATGAGCGGAAAACGTTTTTGTTTTTTTTTGGCGGGAAGAAATGAGAATTTAGTTTACCCAGGGTTCATCCTTAACGTTGGAAATTGCTGATAGCTAGCGTTCCGAGTCGGGATTCGGTTGAAGTAAAACTCATTGCCGGAGGGTGTTTTGAGTGGTAGCAGTAAGAGGCCCCCAACGTTTAGGGTAAAAAATTACTAGGATTCCTTTTTTAAAAATAGCGCATTTTTTTCTAACTTTCTTGTACTATGGAAAAAAATTAAATTTTCTTTTTAAGCGAGGAGACCTTTTGATCGTGTGGCTTTAGTTCTCTTGGCTTTAGAAAGTTGTCGGTTTTTTTCTTCTTGGAACGGCCCTGGTCGTAAGTTCACGCTTCAAGCGATCAGTTGACCCTGGGGACAAGAAAAGTAAACACGTGGCGCCCCACAATCCGGCACCGAAAAAATCTAGTTGCAAATTCTTTGCGAACACGCCCAAAGTAATATGAGAAGCGGTTCCAGGTTTGGTTCTCATTTGGACAGGGAGCATGTTGAGCGAATAATCCGGATGCGTCGTTCTTCAAGGGGTCCACACCCAACTATCAAGAACTTTAGATATAAAAATTGTATTTCAATATGCTTTCAAATAAAATATGCAAAAAGTTTTCTTTTCTTTCAAGGACTCATGTATAGAATGAGTGTTTTCTGTCGTTCAGACTAAAAATACATGGTTTTTTATCTGATAATATTTCAGCATTGGTTGACCAAAAAGTTATGATAAACGCATTCTATGGCTTTATTATAGGCAATACTCAAATTGTGGGGAAACGTTGTAAAAATCATACATAATTCAGAAGAAAACCCTGAGGCAACATGAGCCCAGTCATATAAATTCACTACAAACTGAGAGCTCCCAAAAGGCCACAGGCTTTTTTGCAAGCAATAAAACGATTACCATACTCTTGACCGACTTAAAAGTCTCTACAAGAAAACATGAGCAAATTAACGAAATAGTCGAACTAACTTACAAACCCCTTTTGAAATCGCAATCAGTCTGTTCTTCTGTCCGTCCATCCGTGTGTCAAATAGCTTTTCCTCCATGGTAGATAATACAGAAGTGATTGTCACTACAAAGTTTGGGTATAAAACAATGTTTAAAGGTTCCTAAAGGGGAGTGTCATCATATAGGAAGAGACCGTTAAACATTTTACTAGCACAGCTAGCCATGTGGGGTGTCAGATGAAAAGTTTTGGAGAGAACTTTTCAAAACTGATCTCAAGCTAGCGTTTTTTTATGGTGCTAATTTTGCAGGTAGTCCAACTGGTCACCCCACAGGAGCCAAGAAAAGCTCCGTGTTAACCATCAATTCTGCTACCAAATTCGACCTCAGATTTTTGAGGAGTTTGTGAATCAGGCTTTGACTATTCAGGCGGAAGTGTTGAAGATTTTTTCTTCCTTGGTCTACCCAGATCGGGAGTAATTTTTTCCTGTTTCCATAATTAAATGAGAGTTCCTTTTTTCCTGTTTCTTTTTGCGCCTCAGCTTCCCCTTAGCCTTTGCTTATGTTTCCAATAGTCGCCATTTCGCTCGCATTGTAGCGCAGTCACTGGTCTAGTTGTTCGGCCCGCGGAGGTTTTTTTCCTCATTGGAAAGTTACTACGTCGCAATCGTCGTCTTCCATTTCTTTTAGCTTCGTTCTCCGTCTTGTGCATCAGCTGAGTTCAACCCATGATGGTCTCCTGTAGTAAAGCCAACAGGATTATTTCAGCGAATTTGCCCCCCTCACTGCATTAAGGCGAATAACCTTCAGAGGCCAGATAATACTATATAATTTCATTTTTACTTCCTTACAAAATATAACAATTACTTTCCTCGGAAAAATTTAATTTTGGCTCTTGGAAGTGAATTAATAATTTGATTATGTCAATAGCTTAAATGTCTTTTATGTTTAAGCACTATAAAAGTAAAATTTTGTTGTGACCTAAGCCCGAAAACTAAAAATAAAATATTATCGAAACATTGCAACAATGAAAACAAAAATTAATAAAAATGCGTAAATATCTCCCAATCAACTATTTATTTTTCGCATTAGTGAAAAGTTGCGAAAATTCTTGGACATTACTATAAAAAGAAAACAAAAGCTCAGCAAAAAAAACAGAAACAGTATTTTACGGAAACCCACAAAAAAAAGCTTTCATCGTCTTCTTGATTGCAATTACCCCATATGATTTCGTATACTCGTACGTCTAAAATCTCAGGATAGAGCCACTCAACTCAGACAACAGACATGGGTCCCACAAAATAACGAACAAAATGTTAAGACAACAGAAACGTCCAAAGACAAATCATAGGAAAATAATTTACACAAAGATAGATTCGTAAGAAAACCGACCACACCTATTTCCCTTTTGTTTAAATTTCATCATTTTTATTATTAAAATGTTAAGTAGATAAGCAGTTAAGTAGTCTTTGCTTCAATGAAGTTTGTTTTGTTTTCATATATGACTGCGTCTACCGCGCTCATCTTTACGGGTACACGGCGCGGTCGAGGTTTAAGATTATTGGTGATGCTTTTGGCGCGAACCGTCAAGCAATAGAAACGTTGTAAATTGATTGTTTAAAAAATTACTATTCATGGGATGATGACAATGTTAGCACAGGGATATGGTTGACAAGAGATAGTTTTGTAGTTTTTTATTTTTTGAAAATCTCATTACTCCAACGTAGTTATAGGTGTTCGAAGTCTTAATTGATGAAAGAAAGAATGATCAGTGTTCAGTGAACTTTGGAAAATTTGGATGCGATCCCACAAATTTTTAGGGTCACATTAATTCTGGTCTTCATAACATATGTGTATTAATTAGTAGTAGCCAAAACTGAGTACGAAGATTGACAACGACAAAACGGGACAATAAAGGCAACTTAATATTTGGCTTATTTGAAATGAATAATTGAGTTAAATTTTTACACTTAGACGGATGGTAGTAACGACACTTCAAACTTCAAAACGGTCTTAAAAGGAGAAATAAATTTTATGGAATCGGACGCAAAACTGTTTTCCCCGTTTTAGTTACCATTAATCTATAAATTAGTGTCACTCACTTCTTAAAAATGGAGAAACTGGTTTAGAAACTCTCCATAAAATTTATTTCATCCTTTTTAGGGCGCTTGAAGTCCCTTTTTATCGGGGAGGGCAATAAAAAAAATCTAGCAAAGTGTACCGTGTGACATATCAAATGAAAGGTATTGTTGTAACCGTCTCAACTTAATTTTTTTCATAGTTTCGAAGTTAACGGCTTTCATGTCAGGACGTAAGTCGATGAAAATTGACATTCCGAAAGTACCGAGCCAAAGTTTTCGAGAAAATACCGGAAATAGTTCTTTACTCATAGATCATCGAAAAACTTAACAGAAGTATGTGGTCTTAGAAAAGCTTCGTTAATTTTTTAATGCTGTTTATGTAAACTCGTAATTCAAACCAATTGGTACTCGATTTTTAACCATAGGTACATAAATCACCCAAATTTCTTCCGAAAATTGTACTTAAAAACATTGTTATATCAGGAGACTTCAATATTAATATTAGAAACATATCAAAACAAATGAATAGTCAGAGTTAGTTTTATTCCATATATTCAGATATATAAGATAAAACAGAACAACAGACAAGGTATTCAGCGGTTTCCCTCTAAAACCTGGTATCAGACAAATTTTTCATACTTACCACAATGATTATGTATTGGAATCCTACACTATTTTCCCCTACTGATTTCCCTACAAGGAGTGCCCGAGCATTGTGAGCAGATTTATTAAGTAAACAATTTGCAAAATATTTATTTTTCTTTATTTATTATGAATATAAACTTGAGATAGAAAATTAACACAAAAATTCACGGTTCCAGGCTGGGTTCTCAGGTTGAGAGGGGAGGTGCTTAGTGGGTAGTCCAGTCGCCTTCTTGCGAGCATGAGAGTCCCACACTTTGTGTATAAATGGCATTCACCTCCCTACCACAAAAAAAAAAACACAAAAATTCAGCACTTTTGGCAAATTTTTATTTGGAGTTCTAAACTTATTGGAATGTTGCACTTTGTACACCGAATTTGACACTAACGTTCCTTACATCTGGAACAGAAACCACAACCCCCTGGAGTGTGATGCTGAGGAACCAAGTTTTGACTTGGCATAAATTTTTTGAGGATACCACACAGAATTTCTATTATATCCCTCCATAAATTGGCAGTTGCAGGCGTCCCAATTTTTTTTAGAGAATTTCTTTTGAATTTTATTTCTGGCTTGTTATTTGGTTTTGAACATTTGCAGAGAGTCTAAAAGATAATGCCAATGCCATTCAAAAGCCCATAAAATATGTACGTCAGCCATCGGCGTGTTATCCTTTGCACGGATTTTTTCAGTCATTGCATCGAAAACGTCGACGCATCGAAAACGTCAGCGCCACCTTTTATTATAAGAATTGATTATTTTTGGGAGTTCTACTTCATTATTTATAAAAAGCGAATCATGGAAAGTTGACAACATAATGATGACCTTCTTTTGGTTGCTTTTGGAGGACAATAGAATAAGAGGGTTAGAAATCCATCATACGCTACAGGTCAACTAGTTCGGGCACACTTAGCTTACTCCGCGGAGGAATTTCAGTCGCCGAAATTCCGTGATCAGACCAAATACAATTTTCCAGCCATGGATTCAAATGCCCGTTTAAAAAGCGTTCCCAAAATTTCCCGAAAAAAACTTTTCGCCACTAACTTAACGTTGACTTTGCAAGGCTACGGATCAATCAACATCGAATTCGCGTGTTTCCAATCTGAATACCGACGCGGTGTAAGAAATAAGCTATTTTGATTCCGACCAAAATATTCTATGCAAATTAAACATTTTGATGTGAGTCCCTTTGTCTTTCAGGTTTGCTTGAACATTATGTGCCACCTGGTTCCATTTGTCAACCTATCCAATGCATCACCGCAACTATACTATTCGGGGTAAGCTCTCCTGTCTCCCTGTAGAGGTCTCGTTGCAGTCTGTCACATTTTTTGCGCGCAAAAAATGTGTGACCGGCGTTGTCTTTCTCTCCTGGAAGTAAGACTCAAAACACCCATGCCCGCTCGAAAATCGAGCACTGTTTCTCCTTGCAGGCAAGTATCCCCTCGCGTTCTCGCTACGATGTAGCTACATAGTGCGGTCCTCTCTAGCAAGATGGGCAACTGGTATATCACGCCTGCAATAACTCACCGCTGAATCAGAGACTGTCGGATATGAAAATGCAGTCCTCAATGCTTGTCTTCTCTGTACATATGCCAAACGTTTTCGGTATACCTCCTTACTGAGACCGTCATGTCATATTTCTGCTTCGTATAGTAGCACTGATCCGACAACGGTCATCAAGAGGCGTCTTCTTGATGGATTAGGTCCCCTAACGGTGTTCACAAATCGACTAAGAGCCGATACTCCCGAAGTAGGCTTCTCAGCCATTACCTTGATTTGGTCAGAGAAACTCACCTTCAAATCGATCAGTAGCCCCAGGTGCTTCACTGCTGGCTTCGATTCAATTAGTTTGTCTCTAATACTGATCAGCCTTACTCTAGGCACTGTCTTTTTTGCCAAGATGACCACTTCGGTTTTTTCCAGTGCTAGACTGAACCCACGAGCAGTCATCCAATCTCTCACTCGGCGCATTTGAATACCAAGCCTAAGTTCCGCTTCTTTAACAGTGCGTCCAGTGACTAGAGCCACAACATAATTCGCATAGCCGGTCAAGCGCGTCTCATCTGGCATCTACAATCTGAGTGACCCATCGTAAGACATGTTCCACAAGTCTGGACCAAGTGTAGGTTCCCGAGCAACACCCGATGTAACTTCCATCCTTCTTCGGGCTTGTGTCGTGTCATAAAGCTGGCTTCCGTCCTTCAGGTAGCCCCTCAGAAGTAGAGTCGCAGGCGTTTCTAATGTCGAGTGCCACCAACAGGACGATCCATCGCTTGGGGCGGCTATATGTCTCTGCCCTTTGGACCGCACTCACCACCTCTGCAATCGCATCAATAGTGGAAAGTCCTCTCATATAGCCGTACTGTCGAGAAGATAGTTCCCCAGGTATTGGTGAGAAAGGATTATCAACCATACGCAGAAAAGAACACATGAGGACAACACCGCATTTTCAATCAACGTTTGCTGTCCTAGTCGTAGCATCAATTATGCCAAGGCTCATAACAACATTGCTGGAAAATTAAGTCGATCGATCTAGATGTAGCAAAGTCCCAGAACCTAGTGCAGCGGAACCCAGCTTTGTCTCTACTGGACGGATAAATATATTCGGAGCAGATGTCCTTGAAGTGATAGTTGAAGGAGGCTTAAGGAAGGAAGGTCCATTATTAACCCAATGACTGAATTCCACAAATCAAAGGAAAAGTTCTTTGCGATGGACAATGATATTAGCGAAAGGGAACCTTCACATATGAAAGTCAGATGCGGAGAACATTGCCAAGCAACTCACGAAAGAGACAACCAAGCAAGATATGTGGTCCAACTTACGTGTAAAGATGAAAACAATGCAAGACCGCTTGGAAAATCGAAAGTGAAAACTTTTGTAAGATACAAACAAGTCGAGAAAAGGCTGGAAAACATCCAGGATTGCAAAAAAACAATACCAAACGTTCCTGCAAGAACATCATGAACTCGCCTACATGGAAAATGTAAATCCATACATCGGTGACACTACTCGTAAAAGAGTTTAATATTTGCCACATCGCCCAGTACGTTAAGAAGATAGCACTACGATAAAACTTCAAGTCGTATTTAATGCGTCTGCAAAACTGCGCTAAAGGGATCCAGTCTGAATGACTTGCTGTATGCTGGAGCTAAAATATAGCAAAACTTAGCCCAGATTTTATGACGATCGAAAAAACATAAATATGTTTATACAGCGGACATTGAGAAGTATTTCGACAAATCATTCTGTCACGCCAGGAAAGAGAATATCACAGGATACTTTGGAGAGACGATAAAACACAAACTATTGATGAGTGTCGCTGGCAAAAAATGAAGGCAGAAGCTATCTACATGCGGCCAAAGTTCTTCAAAATGATTTCTATGTTGATGATATGCTTAGTGGATCAGATTCAAAAAAAGAAGGGATGAAACTACAAAAGAAAATTACAGATCTGCTCAAAAAGGATGATTTCAACCTCAAAAAGTGGGCTGGCATTGATGCAGAGCTACTAGCGACAGTCTTTGAAGATACGAGAGAAAGGGGACTGCTTCGAATAACCGAGTATGCCTCTTTGAAAACACTAGGAATTCATTGGAATTTTTGTCGAGAACAATTCCAGTTCAAGGTTCCCAAATTTAAAAGCAGTGAAAAATTGACGAAACGAAGGCTTTTATCAAATATCGCTACCAAATACGATCCACTTCAGTGGCTGGCACCTTTTACCATAAGGGCAAGACGTCTGGATGCAGAGCCGCTTGAGGAGATTATAAATCGAACGAACTACCTTGAAGCAGGCATAGAGCATCTAGAATACTTAACGAGTCCCGCATTGGATCCACTATACCTCCAACACTAAATCAGAGGTTCATGCTTTTACGACGCCTTAAAGTTAACATACGCCACAGAGGTATACAGCAAATCAATTGTTGAAAACGGATTGATCAGCATATTTCTACTTTGTGCGATAGCCAAAGTGACACCCGTGAAGTCAGAAACACCGCTTCCTAAACTTGAGTTAAGCGCAGCAGTACTTCTTTCTAACCTACTTCATCAGACCATCAACTCTATAAACATAGTAAACGTACCAATTTACGCTTGGGAGTGATTCTATGATAACGTTGCATGGCTGAAGAAGGAATTATCTTCATTAGAAACCTATGTCGCGAACAGAGTGTCCAAGGTGCAGAATTTAGATGCTGGGAAGTGGCAATGAAATCACGTGAGGTCAGAGGGAAGTCCCGCTGATTGTGCTTCTAGAAGAACAAGCCAAAAATAATGGTGACTGGTCCGACTTGGTTATTATAAACGGCTAACATCAGAGCCCCGATTAAAATAGCATCAATATGCACAACAAAATAAGAAGTAGAACTTCTAGAACGCTAATTCAGCCTATAGAAATCGACAAGAGCCTTTAGTCTCTGCCTTGGATACGCCTACAATTATACGAACCACGTGGTGGGAAGAGGATAGGCATCTTACAACCCAATGAACTCCAAAAAGCACATTTCATAATCATCTGCATCATTTAACAACAAGAGTTCTCTCAAGACATAACTGGTGTAAAGGCAAACAAAGGAGCCAGTGCTAAAAAACGAGCACTCAATCCTTTCATAGACGAGCTAAGAGTCCTTCGAGCTGGAGAAAGACTCTGGAGTGCAATCGTCTCGCAAGACGCGAAGTTTCCTATTCTACTACCGCAACGTAGCCATTAGAACATACTACATGGGAGACCTAGGTTTATTCAGAACTATCTACGGATGAGATACTGGACAGAACGAATTTTTTCGGAGCGAGTTATCAAATGGATAAAGATGTCCAAGGAGGAATTGAAAGATCAGCGAGCGATTCAGCATGAATAATAGCCAAAGATGGAGTCTCCTGGTATTTTATACCGGCTGCTACACCCCATTTCGGAGGATTATGGAAAGATGGAGTGAAATCAGTCAAAGCACATATCAAACAAGTATTTGACGAAGCCAAGATAGCTCCAACCTTTGAAGAATTCTCCACGATATTATGTCAAACAGAAGCCTGTTTCAATTCAAGAACGATCACATCCATTATCACCGATCCAAATGACTTGGACACTCTGACAACCGATCATCTTTTGATTTGCCACCCATCGTTAGTTCTAACAGAACCCAATAGATCACAGAAAACTCTACATGAACGTTGGGAGAGGCTCACTGCATTTTGGAACAGATGGACAAATGAGTATTTGCACATTCTTCAACGACGTACGAAATGGATGAAGCACGAAGACAACATAAAAATTGGGGAATTAGTACAATACTTATAAAAGAACGAGACATTCCACCGTCCAAATGATCATTCGCCCAAATTCACGCAGTTCAGCAAGGAACAGATGGTAACGTGATACAGTGGCAATAAATTCAAGGAGGTTGCTATCGTCAATCTCTGTCGTCTTCCTGTTGAGATTTCCGAAGATAATGCACCGAAGCAAATATGAAGGTCTGAAGAAACCCAAGCTTCCGTAGCATCGCATGATGAGCAATGAGTCGATCCTCCATCTAAGCCTGTTCAAGCCAGACCTCAAGCTATGCCTGTTCAAACTAGACCACAATCTATGCCCTTTCAAGCCATACCTCAGAAGCGAAAATGTGACGGATCACAGCAAATGAAAACAAACAAGCCGCCTCAAAAGAAAAAAAGAATTGCTCTTTGCACCTGGAAAACATAGGTTATGAATGTAGCCTTTTTATGTTTTCCCTTCAAACACTGGCAAACTGGCCAACTACGATGTTATCAGGCCTAAAGGAGGGTTCTATGCTGACAGACTGGGCAATGTTCATATCTTAGATCGGAAGTAAATTTTCCCATAAACACAACTCTGCAAGATGAGAAAAGTGTTATATTTATCCAGAATATTGGAGATAACACACTCGTACAACACATGGAGTCAAGACAGATTTAAATACTGAGCCATATCCAGAAAATCAAGGATATTTAGAGTTCCAAGCAAAAAAACACCTGTTCGCCAAGCTCCTTACCGCCGTTTTCGGTGCTAACGACGAAGTTTATACTGATATAGATAGTTTGCAGGAAAACCAGCGAGATATTTTCAAAACTGTGAATCACTAAGGCATGCTCTTAAACACGAGAGTATCACAGTCAAATAATACGACTATAATTAAACTAAAGAATCTTGGGGAACAATTGAACCAAGTAATCGACGCTGTCAATGAACTGAAAATATAGTACGCATAAATTGATCACAACCGACTGAGCATTCAAGTAATACCAGCATATCTTACGGTCATAGATTATTAGTTTATTTCACTCTGAACCAAAAAGAATTAGAAGCATGAAAGTCCGAGGAAGAGGTATTGATATGCTCGCCTGGAATGACCACAAATATGACAAAACTTAAATGCGTCCTAGATAAGATCTACAACATGCACAACAGAATCATGTGCTCAATATTAAGCACACGGAGGGAATATACATTGCGGAAAAAGCTTAGGATGAACACCACATGGCTTTTTATATCTGACCCGCCAGCTCCAGCATCGTTGCTTTGCAACGGTCAGTGGCAGAAAACCATATTGACAGATGCAGGAATAATACGCACAGCAAAAAACTGCATTATAGAAACCAAAGAAGTCATTCTCCGGTCATCATTCAACGAGGAAATGACTGTTTTAAGTTCTTTTATGAAAGAGATTCCACCTGAGAAATTTAACAAGTCTACGCAACAGCCAGCCAATTATCGCAGCAAACTTTCTCGAACGAGGTTTCAAACATCCCGGAACCTGTAACTACACTGCAAAAAACTCAAGGACCAGCATCAGCCAGCATCAACCACAATACTTGTTACTCTGCTGTTACTCCTAATTGAGAACTCATTGCAGAAAAAATGCCAAACATATCTTTTGTGAATAAGAAAGTCTAACGAACAAGCCAAAGACCATCCCGTACCTGCTACATTACTCAGGGACAGACTCAGCAGCATCGACCCTAGCGCCCGCCCAGCATGCTCAGTTCCTGAAGAACGTGCAGGAAAATAAATTATTAAATTCCTCATCTTAACTTAAAATACAAGCGAGTGCATTCACCAGTTTAATCAATTTTATTGTTTTTATGAAATACAACGTAGCATATTGCCTATGGCTCAATATTTTAAGTTCTGTAAATGCTGCCTTGCAATTCATTCACCTTAATAGTTTACTGATCATAGTTCAACATTTTCAATTTAAATACCAGCTTCCATGATTAAGAGATCAATAAAATTTCAAATTTAAGATGACTGCTAGCTTGGATATTTTGGTTTAATGAACTTGCCTTCCATCAAAATAATTTCTTTTTTAAGCTTGTAGACAACATTGCTATAAACATACTTTGATAAATTAATAAAGAACACTTGTGTCGTATGAATCAACATAACGAATTGAGTAGTTTTATTTCCTCCCAGTTTCCCAGTCTACCCTAATTCAATATTTTCTACAACCATTGAATACATCGAATTATCCTCAAAACTCCTCAATAACCGCTGATATGGCTGGTTTTTTGAGGAAGAATCCTTCCATACTATTCCGGTTTACAAGATTCATTTCTGCGGCGGAACACGGTGGTTTAGGAATTAAAATGTTGGATACAAATGAGTATTTGGATAAACATAAAAAACTATAACTAGTGATATTGGATTGTTATTTTGAAGCAATAGAAAAAAATCTTCAGGTCTAGGCATCAAAGGAAAAATGTCATCTTCTTCTTCATAGCACTACAGCTTCCTCGGGCCTTCGCTTCCTGCAAATAGCGTCTCGAACTGTCTCGGTCCATTGACCGGGTCCTCCAATTTTGGAATCGGAGCAGCGATGAACTGTCTTCGTCAAACGAGTCAGACCAGCCAGCGTTTCCTCAGTTTCCGGCCTGCAGTTCTCCTAACAAATACCTTTTTGGATATCTGTTGTTCGTCCATACGATTCATGTGGCCAGCCCATTGCAGCTTCGGTAGTCTTTATCGTTGAGACCTCTGGCTCGTCAAAAATTTCATACAGCTCATGTTATATCGAATTCGCCATTGGTCCCCGTCTAGCTTTGCTCCGATTATTCGGCTCAGGACCCGTCGCTCAAAGGCGTTCAATATATTCGCGGATGCTTGGGTTAGGGTCCATATTTCACACCCATTGCATAACCAAGTCTTATCACAGGTTGAAAATGTGTTTTCAGAAAATATTCAAAAGATAATGTGAAATTATGAAAAAAATGTTGCAATTTCACTTTATTTTTCGAATATTTTCTGAAAATAAACATGAGTTCCTAAATGAAATTAATTATTTTCTTCCAGTAGATTAAGTGTTTCAGCGGAAACCGAAGCGGTAGGTGAGTATATCGTCGAGTGGGTGAGGTTCTCAGTAATCCGCGCTATTCTGATCAAGAAAATGAGATACTCTAACTATCTCTAAGCCCGAAAGGGGCTGTAGAGCTAATACATCTTTTTGAGGATTTCAGATGATGATATTCATATTATTTGAGCTTCAGTTCACCTATAAGCTGACAGGAGTTTAGCGTTGCACTATATTATTCTTTCAAAAACTGCGAACTGCTAAGGTCTTCATATAAAAACAGCTCAAACTCAACAGCTAAAACCTCAATTACGAGTACTCCATCTTCGCGTTTCCATTCACCAATTGACTCAAAATTCCCACCTGAACTCTCAACGTTTGATTAACAACAGCAATTATTATTTTCAATTCTTTCTTTGACAATCAACGCATTGACATGCCAGTCCCAACGAATTCCTCCAAGTTCTCTTAACGATGAACTATTAACTCCTCAACTCCATAAAAAAAACTCAAGAAAATAGAACATGCGGAATAGTATGCACATGGCGCAGCACCATTTACGAGTATACCCTGAACATTATGTGAATATATACAAATCTATCGGAAGTTGAGTAAGACTCTCCAGCGAAGATAATAGCTGTTCACTTAATGCGCGCCTCAGTTATGAGCAACTCCAGAGCCACAAAAAGTGTCCCGTGAAATGACTGAAAACGCTGAAGTGAAACAAAGAGGCTTCTCAGAAGACAACAGCGACTTGAGTGAAACACTTTCTTCATCTGGCAAAAGGATGACCGGGGCAACAGAGGGAGAGTGATTAAGAAAAATGTATGTGAACATTTGTTAGCGTATGCAACGAAATGGATGCTGATGACAATGCGACGACCGAATATTCAAATATGGTGGTGTGGTACTCTCGCGGTCGTCCATCGCCTTAGCTGTTGTCATCATCAACAATTCATTAGTGTTACTGTTGTTGCTTTTATGCCCAAGAACAATAACAACAGCATCAGCCCGAAAAGAGAGCATCGCTGAGATTAAGAAGAATAAGAACAAGAAAAACAACAATGTCAGCTCATCTATACAAGCTCCCAACAATATGGAATAAATTTTTATTTATCGTCAGAATAGAAAAGCGGAAATCCATTCTTAAAGGCGAATACAAAAGCACTGCGAGTTTTCCATTGAATTTATGTACGAGCATTATACGCGTACGTGTATGCATTTGATCGCGTATGGGGTTCGGTGGCTAACGTATGTTCCTCTTGAGAAAAGCGACTAGATTGTGGTCCATTGAGATGGTCGTATAGTATTCAAGTTTAAAGGGAACATAAAATTCAAGAGTATCAGCGCACTCAGTGTCCAAAACAAAAGTTGGGATTGAGCGAATGACGAAAGATTAATTACTTTCCGATAGAAAATTCACTGTAAATTCTTAAATGGAGTAAATACGAGTAATGCAGAAGCCGCCCAAAGCATATCCTTTATTTTCAATGCATTATTTGCTGCCGCATTTCGGGTGATGCCATTTATAATTTGTGAAAAATGCTGCAGAATTAGACAATACGGAATACAGCGCATCCTATCTGAATGTATTACTTGCCGAAAAATTTCTGATACCTTTTGTCTGGTAACAGTAACCAGGAACACGAAAAGTCCATTAAGATTGTTCACCTATTTAGTGCCAATTGATATACATACATGCATGCATAACGCTCGCATCCTTCCCTAATTAAAGGTTCAGTTTAAGGTGACCATACAGGTTGGCGAAATTGATATTTTGAATGGGAATTGTGCCTAAGCTTCGAGTTGAGTTTCAACGTTGTTGGAAATATTTTATAAAATTAAAATTGAATGGGGAAATCGCCCTTGCCAACGCTACCCGGAAAGGTAAATTCCTTATAGATTTCGATGAAAAATTAATTAAGACGCTACTAAAATTGCAATTGAAACTTCTATTATTAAATGATTGATAGCAAATAACAAACAAACAAAATTCATAAATGCTTAATTTTTTAGTAGAGTTGATTCAGTAGCATATTAAATAGAATTCAAATCTATTAACACATAATTCAACCGCTGAAAAGGAGGCCGACAGCCTGTTTTTTTTTTACTTTGAGCCCTGTTCGTATTCAACATCTTTTTTTCTGAATTCTCTTCTTCTTTTTTCAATAGCATCGACCTTCTTCACACTATTTTAATCACAATTTAATACGATCCCGAACACAAACATCCAAATTTTTCGATGTTGTCCTTACTACCAATCCTGCCTCAATTTCTTCGATTTCAAAATCCCCTTGGAATATGCAATACCCGATCCCTATAATCTTCGGCGTGAGGTTGGTTTATTTTTTCTGGCACCTCAAACCACAGGCACAACTTTTTCCTCAAGATTTAATTTTCGCAAAGCCAACTATGCAGCCATCCGGCCAGAGCTAGATAATATTGACTGAAATTCATTGCAACACCAGCTAGATGTCAGTACAGCGTTATCTACCTTCTATCAAAATCTCAGTAGCATAATTGTTCGAGATTTTTGCTTTTCAGTATTATAGTTACTATTAGTCATAAGGCATTTTTTATTACCGCGCCTGTAAATCATTTAAAAGAGAAAAGCCATCTGCGTGACACCTCTATGTCAAGACAAGAATAACAGCTGTTTGACGTTTGTTAAGAAGAAACTTCGAATTGACCATTCCTGTACATATCAGTCTTGCGAATACACCGTAACTACTCAGCACGTAATAAACTACATAAAAATACAGTCCACGTTTTTTCATTTGCATTACTAATGTTTACTTCTTTCCTTTTAATCCTAAACATTGTCTGTCGAGCCGGATAGGAAAGTGAACAAAAATACAAGTGTAAAGTGCAAATTATGTTTTCTCGCGCAATCGCCAAATATTGCCGAGTATCCGCCGCATGCTTTTTCCGTGAGTGCACTCTATTACAGAAAGCGGTCGGCGCATCTGTAATTTATGCGAAGCAAAGGAGTCTGGCCCGTGCGTCAAAACTAAGGGACGCTATATGCCTTAGTCACCAAGTGCATTTCACTTTCATCAACAGGTGCAAAGACCCGCTTCAACAAGTATATCTTCGTCTAACACGAGATACACTACAGCGATATTATAGAAGGGCGTTTGGCGCATCTATAATATCTAGCTTTGGATTACCGGCGCGCAGTTATTTTTCTAAGCATCAGTTTGGAGAGCGTCGCCCCTTGCACGTCTTTCACATAACAACGAGTCTGGTGCTGACCATCGGAGTCTGTTGTACACAACTTTCAAGCATTATATTAAAGGAAGACGTGTGGCACGTCTATAATAGACTAATCAACATTTGGAAATCTAATTCATCGAAATTCAATTGCATCGTCTCGATATTTTGAACCACCACGAGTGTTAACCGATAGATGTATAGAAAGGCGTTTGGCGTGTCTATACTATCAATAACATTGGATTGCCGGCGCGCAGCCATTTTTGCAAACATCAAGGAGAGTGTCACCCCTCGCGCGTCTCTCACCTCACCGCGCGTATGCCGACAATCAACGTTATAGCTGTTACGTCATCGGTTCTATACATCAGATGATATTGCTGTCTCGTTTCTTTCAGTGGTCTCGGCGCTTCTTAAACATGTCAACACGTGCTAAGTTCTCAAAATTATAAGTGCTTAAAAATTTAAATACATTTTGAATTTTTTTCTGAAATCTTAAAAACCATAAAATATATTCTTGCTTTGAATTGAATCTAGTCTCGTGACATGATAAAATATAATCATAGCATAACGAATTAAAATTCGGGGATTATTAGGCAAGTGTATTCAATATTAATATCGAGATCAAGCTTAACGATAAGTTAAATTTTGTGAGACAGATAGCAAAGAAAGTCTTTGGATTATGGACTCGAATTGCGTTAAATTGTAATTCTAGGTTCACATGATATCAGCGAGCGGATTCCTTTGTTCGTGATCGGCGTTTTGATCGTGGCAGCGAAAACATAACAAGTATAGGAATCAATAGCAGCAAATTGATTTATTAAGAATATCAAAACGATATTACGTCACTAAAATATCTCCCTACAGATATTAATAAACTTTGACAAGCTGATCATAATCCTTTGCCATATTATTTGTGGTACGGTTTCTTTTTGTAGCTTCACTAATAATTTTAATTTTCACCAACCATATCATAATCGAAGACCTTTATGAAGCTGAAAATTTGCACTCAGCAAAATTGAAAGGCTTAGGGAGAAAATACTATGATCAGGACCTCTCAGAAAAAGATAAATTCTCATTGAATAATTTTAGGGCTAGACTTGAATTATATTCAGATACTTTTCTAAAAACACATGAGAGAATTCTTAAAAATAAAAACAAAAAAATCGCAGAGGATAAGTATTTCATGGAGGATATTCCTTCACAAGCTGAAGATGCCTTTTATAGGACAAAGAATAAATTTGATAGGCTTTTAGCAGAATTTACATCCGATGAGGTTCCTACCGAGTTAAATCAATCAAATAGCTTCCAAAAACACATAGTACATTCGACATCACGACTACCTGTGATTAATGTCCATGAATTTGCGGGAAAACAAGCTGATTGGGAAAGCTTTCGCGATTTATATTGTTCTGTTATTCATCAAAATGAAACATTGAATAATGTTGAAAAATTCCACTATTTGAAGTCTTACTTACGGGGCAAAGCGGCAGATCTTATAAAAGACTACGGTATCTCTGCGAATAATTATCTCACTGCATGGGAAACCCTGGCAGCCTTTTACGAAAAGAAGCGACGTTTAACCAACAAATATTTCTATGATCTTCTATCCGTTAAGCCTATGACAGTCGCTATCTCTTCCTCTTTGAGCAAACTACAAAAAAATGTGATAGATCCCATCGAATCATCAGCAAAAATAGGTCGTACAAAAGAGACGTTTAAAGACGATTTCGCAGTGTACCTAATATCAAGTAATTTTAATCCTGCAACACAAATGGATTGGCATAAGGAGTTAGGTGATACAGTTGAACCTCCTACCTTGCAGCAACTACGCAAGTTCGTTCAAAAGCGTATTGTGACATAAGAGTCTACTGAACTCACGCCGCACACAAATAACCCTGACCCCACTCCTGTGCCAAAAAAGGGCTTCAAGTCAGGCCCTACCAAGATCCAAACCAGTCATACTACTAGTGGTAATAATGAGAGAACCTCTTCAGATGTGTGTCTCTTTTGCAAGCACGGTCATAAATTGTACCTATGTCCTCCGTTTAAGAATGTTGATGTTAATGAACGAAAAGACTTTATTACTAAACAACAACGATGTCTCAATTGCTTCCGCGAACATCTAATTAAAGCGTGTACATCAAAGTATAATTGCCATTGTTGCCATAAGAGGCACCACTCATTTTTACATATCTGTAAATCTAAAGGCCAACCGGAATCAAAAACTCAACAGTCTTCAGTTGAGGATTCGGATAAAAACCGTGATCCTGAAAAATCACCAAACGTAAGGGACGACGCGTCTTCATCTTTCAATCACACGGGAATCAAGTACTCGCACAATGTTACTAAGTCCGCTTGGCGTTTTGCTAGCTACAGCCCTGATACGAGTAAAGGAGAATAATGGGTTAGAAGTTAAAGCTCGAGCTCTCATCGACCCATGCTCCCACGTCTCACTTATCACAGAATCTTTATGTCAGAGATTGCAATTGAAGCCTCGACGTGCGCGCATACCTCTCAACGTCACCGGAGGCTCTCTTGCCACCACCACACGCAAATCTGCTGAGGTTACTATCAAACCTCATTTCACATCATCTTATTCAAGTAAGATCGAAGTACTCGTAATTTCCAAGGTATCGTCTTACATTGCCCCTCAACTGCACACTTCTCAAGTGTTACCTAATCTTGAGGGACTTGTTTTAGTGGATCCGCAATACATGGATCACAATCACATTGATATGTTATTAAGTGCATCTGTTCACGCTGAAATCGTGGAAGGGACTCTAATTAAAGGACAATGTAATGAACCTATCGCCACAAAATCAAGATTAGGGTGGTACTTATCGGGCGATACTCCCAGCCCTCGTAATACGTCTTCGCACGTTACCTCTCTCCAGATCTGCAATGATGTTGACCTTGTCCAGACTTTACAAAAGCTTTGAGTACAAGAAGAAGTACCCAAGGCACCCATGCTTACGCCTGATAAGCAAGAGCTTACAGCTCACTTCGAGCAAACTCACTGTCGTACTGATGAAGTTCGATATGTGCTGAGATTACCATTCAAAAAGTCAGTATCTTACAATGAAATAGATTTTACTCCCTCGTACCGCACATCTGAGAAGATGTTGCAGAAAATGGAAACTCGTTTTCAAAATGATCTCAAACTCAAAGAAATGTATTATAGCCTTTTGAATGAGTATGAAACCATGGGTCACATGACCAACGTATCATTTGATACATCTCTACAACGTAACTTTATACCGCAGCATGGTATTTGGAAGCAGAAAAGTGCGTCCACCAAATTACGTACGGTGTTTAATGGATCTTCGAAATTAAACTATGGTGTATCATTGAATGATCTACTCCAAGTAGATCCCAATCGGTTAACCATGCTGACAGATTTGCTCATAGGATGGAAAAATTATCGTTATGTCTTCGTCGCCGACATAGAAAAGATGCATCGTCAGATACTGAAACATCCTGACGATCGCCATTACCAATGCATATTATGGAGATACGATCCATCTGAGCCCATCTCGGCTTATGAGTTGAATACGGTAACCTATGGCTTAGCTTCATCGCCTTGTCAAGCTAACTTGACTATTAAGCAACTAGCCAAAGACCACAAGAAAGATCATCCATGGGGTGCATCAATTCTTCATGATGAAATTTACATGGATGATGTTTCATCTGGTGGGCATGCTGTTCAAGAAGCTAAGGACAAACAGAATGATTGTGCTGCAATTTTACTCAAGGGAGGTTTTCCTTTGAGAAAATATCAATCGAATAATCCCGCAATTCTCCAGAGCATCGTTGATGATTATCTTGCTGAAAGATCAAAACCATTCGAAAATTTTGAGATGCAAACCTGAGTTTTGGTCCTGTGATGGAATCCTTGTGAAGATAATTTTTACTTCAATGTTTTTCAATTTGGAAACACCACTAAATTGACTAAACGAGTCCTTTTATCTCGCACAGCTAAGCTGTTTGATCGACTTGGTTAGCTCCCATCATTATCCATGCAAAAATATTAATGCAGGTTATATGGCAAGAAAAGAAAGGATGCGATGAAGAAATTTCATCGGAACATCAAAATTTTTGGTTGAAATGCGAAGCTGAGTTTTCTCAAATAAATTGTATCAAAATCCCATGTTGGAACAGCTACTCGCCACAAGCAGAAATCGTTGAAATTCATGGGTTTGCCGATTCGTCTAAGCTCGCATATGGCGCTTGTTCATATCTCAGAGTTGTGCATGAAAGTCAAGCTTTCGTAACACTAGTAACTACCAAGAGTGAGATAGCCCCATGGAAGCAATTGTCCACCCTTCATTTAGAGCTCTCAGCTGCCTACTTGCTAGCCAAATTGGCGAAACATCTGAAAATTTCTGAAATTGGTATTACATCTTCGCATTTATGGATTGATTCCACTGATGTACTTGAGTGGCATAAAGGTCACCCTTCACGTTGGAAGCCTTTTGTAACGAACCGATGCTCTAGCATCCAAGACGATATGCCTGAAGCTCGATGGCATTACGTAAAATCCAAGGATAATCCCGCTGACATAGTATCGCGGGGTTGTACAGTTACTCTACTAATTCATAATGATCTATAGTGGAAAGGACCATCTTGGTTGTCTGAACGGACAAAATCATGGGTATCGTCTCAAGATGAACAACTAGAATCAAGAGTACCACCTCCTGAAGAAAACTCTTCAAAACCATTAATCACACGACCTCCCTATGAATTTAACTTGATTCATCGTTTTTTTGTCTGTCAATAAACTCTTGAGAGTCACCACGTATTGACTAAGATGTATAGTGCGCCTTTTAAGTCGCGTGACTAACAAAAGAAAAGAACAAATCAAAAGCTTCTTAGAGCATCTAAAGAAATATGTCACAGTGAAGCAAGGCACCAAAAGGAACACTCTGATGTCTAGCGTCGAATCTCGTCTGACAAATAATCGGTCGTCTCAATTTTTTATGGTATCGATCATGAAAACTCCTTTCATTTATTCATCAAACAACATACAGTCTGATGAGTTAAATAGTGCTCGCTTATTTCTTGTCTATCTTCATAAGAGTCTTCATTTTGCTGAAGTGCGATCCTCACTGAGAAAACGGTTGCGATTGCCCAATTCCAGCCCAATTTAAAGTTGAATCCGTTCATGGATGGTGATTTAATAAGAGTGGGAGATCGATTAGTAAACTCTCAATTACCACATGAGAATAAATTTCCCCTTTTACTGCATCATAATAATGACTTCACTAAAATGCTAATTCGTCAAACGCATTTAGACACCTTTCGCGGTGGAATCCAGTTAATCCTCCGCACATTGTGTTTACAATATTGGCTCTTAAAAGGACGGGTAGCTGTGAAATCATGCATTAAAACCTGTCATAAGTGCATACTTTACTCAAAAAAGGGTTGTACGCAGTTAATGGGAAATTTGCCTCTAAATCGTACATTACCATCCAAACCCTTTAATATCTCTGGTATCGATTATGCTGGACCGAATGGTCCAAAAGGGCAAAAAAGAACTATCCATAATTCGCACTACATGGCATTTCAACCCTCTAGGCGCCCCTCACTTCGGTGGTTTGCGGGAAAGTGCGGTGAAATCCATGAAGTACCATGTGTACCGAATGATTGGAGATCAAGTTTTGATTTTTATCGAGTACTCTACCTTGCTTTGTCGTATTGAAGCAATCTTGAATTCGAGACCTCTGTTACCACTCAGTGATGACATAAGCAATTTAAATCCATTGAAACCAGCTCATTTTTTGATACAACGATCCTCGTATCTTATCCCTGAACCTAACCGACGTAGTGATAGGATCCCAGTGAGTAAATGCTGGGAGTTATTAACTCAAATAATCCATCATTTCTGGGATAGATGGTCAGCTGAGTATCTAACTTCACTTCAAAATCGTACTAAACGGACTCAAAGGCAAGATTCTATTCAGGTCGGGGATTTAGTTCGTATAAAGAGCGATACAACCTTTCCTTGGAAATGGGCTTTAGGAATTGTTAAAAAAGTACATCCTGGCACTGATGGCCTGGTTAGAACTGCTACGATCAAGACCGCCAACACCGAGCTTAAGCACCCCATCGTCAAGCTCGTGTTACTAGAACGCGCGGTTTTGAGTACATAATGCACAACATTGAAGCCTATAGACATTCCCGAAATGCTTCCATTGACCCCAGCAACTTTGAACGAATAATAAAATGCCAGGCATGGATGAGATTCCAGTGGACCTCATTAATTATGGGTGCAGCGATGTTCAGAAAGCTTTTCACAAAGTCATCCAGCAAATTTGGCAGCAAAAACATATGCTGAATGACTGGAGCTAATCAATTATATTCTCTATCCACAAAAAAGTTGACAAGCTACAGTGCGAACACTATAGAGGTATCTCACTACTTTATACGGCGTACAAAATATTTTTAAAGATCATAGAAAATAAAATCAGATCATATGCCCACAGCATTATTGAGGAGTATCAAGGTGGGTTTCGAAAGGACCTCTACAGGGAGATGGGAGAGCTCACCCCGGATAATATAGTCGCAGTGATGCTCGAATCGGTTGACAAATGGAACCAGGTGGCACATTATGTTCGGGCAGTCCTAAAAGATAAAAGGGACTGGGAGATCACTTGTCTGGCAATCCCTCTTCCCCCTTGCCTCTCGTTAGAAGAGGGATCTCCCAGCTTGAAGGCACTTCATGGCGTAACAAAACGAGAACTGGCCCGAAGTAATGTGTCAAACAGTTCCAAGCTGGCATCTCAGGTTGACAGGGGAGGTGTTTAGTGGATAGTCCAGTCGTCTTCTTACGAACATGAAAGTCCCACACTCTGTGCGTAAATGACATTCACTTCTCAGCCAACAAAAAAAAACAAAGGTGTGTTTGAAGCTAGTAGATCGAGGACAGAGGACAGACTTTAAGCAAGCATACGACAGTATACTGCGATGGGCTGGACACATGAATCGTATTGATGAACAACGGAAACCCAAAAAGGAATTCGTTACGAGAACTGAAGGTCGGAGACCGGTGTGAAAACCAAGAAAATGCTGGTTTGACTCGATCGACGAAGATAGTTCATCGCTACTTGGATTTCAAAATTAGAGGACGCGGTCAACGGACCAAGATACTTGGAAACGCTTGTTGCAGGAAGCGAGGGCCCAAAAAGGGCTGTAGTGCTACGAAGAAGAAGTAATAGGAAGGGTTGTTGCAGAGGCTCAAACCCGATTATAATAACATCTGTTGCGTCTTAAAATTTTTCAGGCAGAAAAATAAAAAAAAATGTTACTCGCAGATATGGACCAAATGGCCTCGAATATGACAGCACAGGTAAAGCTGGAGCCTTTGCAGACACTTTCGAGCTTCAATTCCGTGAAAACGATTTCCCTGACGAAAACGCAGACTTTGAAGATGAAATTGAGTCCTCTGTACAAAAACTGCTAGCCTCCCAGACAACAGACACTAACGAAATCTGTCTTTTAGACTGACCCGAATTAAAAACGCATGAGAAACACGTTGAAAAAAGGACAGTCCCAGGTTTTGACTCTTTGACGAGTACCATGCTAAAGTAGCTACTAGACAGCATCTTACAACCCATGATGAATATCGTCAACACCATCTACCACCTACGCAGATCCCAAAATTTTGGAAAACAGCAAGTATCATCGCCATCCCGAAACCAGATAAAGACTTTACTTTCTCGAAAAATTGGCGGCCAGTAATTCTTCTATCTTTTGTCTTCTTCTCTCTCTCTCTCTCTCTCTCTCTCTCTCTCTCTCTCTCTAAGCTCACAGAAAAGGCACTTCTAACTCAGTTGAACGAATATATTGAGAAGAAGGAAATTATTCCCGAAGAACAATATGGCTTTCGAGTTGAACACTCCACTGAGCTCCAGCTAATAATCGTGGTCCAACACAACAGAAATGGGATGAATCGCAGAAAGATAACAGGGTTAGTTATGTTCGAAATAGCAAAAGCCTTTGGCAAATCCTGGAATGCATGGCTAATCTTCAAGAAGCCTGAATTTTCCATTCCACTACTTTTGATAAAACCTATCAAATCTTTTCGACCAGGCAGATGTTTTCACGTCGAAATTGACGCTGAACTATCCAATATGCGACCGTCTCTAGCTGGATTTCCACAAGGGTCACAACTCCCCCCAGTACTGTACACCCTATAAACTGTGGATTTACAACATCTTTTATATTTCCCAATATTCCATCGACACTTGCACATAGTACACATCGCAACTAGCAGAAGCCGCATTTACAAGTCTGCAACGCTTCATCTAAAGGTTTTGCGGTTTTTTCAAAGGTGGAAGATCAAATTAAATGCTGCCAAGACACAAGCCATCTTCATTACAAGAAGACAATGGCAACAGCCTCCCGAACTGCAAACCGACTCAAACTTAAAACAACAAACAAATACTGTTATCGATTTTCTTCCCGAATGTCGCTGACTCTAACACCGCTCTCCGTTTTATCGGTGCTGCTCTGGATGAGGCTTACTGGTCCCGACCAACTCACCCGATGACGGGCGTGGGCACCATTCGTTCGGTTTACCAAAGCTCCCGAAAGTTGCCCAAACGAGAAAGCGACTGACCAGAATACAGCTAGCACACAGGATATAATTGGCACACAAATCTAAAAGTGATGGCTACTGACTGCTACTGTCACTTTATTAAATAGTAACCCTAGCACTACCACTTTCACCCTTCGATTCTGGCCCTAAAGCCGTGGAAATCAAAAATTTGAATTTTTTCGCCTTTCCGGATACTACTACTGCATTCACTACATTCAGGCTTTCTTCGCCTGATAAACAACCCGGGAAATGTACTCCCAAGCCATAATCTTCACAAGCTGAAAATTAAAAGTTTATATAATTACGGAAATCAAAATTTCAAAGCAAACTCTTTTTAGGGTTTTGTACTAAAAAACAAAACCCTATTGCAATCACGATCTGTGCCCGTCTGTCCGTCCGTCCGTCTGTATGTCACAGCACTTTTTCTCCGAAAGTATAGAGGCTACAGCCATGAAACTTTGTGGAAAGGTCAGAAGTGGTAACTTCTTGAAAGTTCAAGGATGAAAAAAATTTTCGAAGGGGTTTAAGGGGGGTCTCCCCATGTAGGGAGGTGACCCCTCAAAAAAAAACTTTTCACCATTGGTAGTCGAGTAGGGTGTCATTAGAAAGGTCTTAATGAGATCTTTTCAAAACAAGTCTTAAAATTGCCTTATAAGTACCGAGGGGGGCAGGGGAAGGGGAAATGTACGAACTTTTCGCGTACCCCCCTCGCGATTGGACACCTTCCATCCGAAAGATCTGAAAAAAATCATGAATGTAGGCCTTAATGAGTACAACAAGAACAAATATATGAGAAGTCGAAATTCACTCAACTTTGTTAGTAATAGTATGATTTATCGATTTTATGTTTTCTTGAATAAAATCTAAACGGTACCCTTAAATACAATAAAATTTTGCAAACAGATGACTATTTATAAAATTGATCTTTTCTGAAAGTTTCATAAAGATCGAATAGTATTTGACGAAGTTATAGCGATTTGAATTTTCCTGTATTACTATGGAACAATATGCCCTGTATTACTATGGAAACATATGGCTATGGAGCCATATGCGCTTTTTACGGACTTAGACACTACAGCTTTGCTAGGATTTGCATGAAAACTGCAGGAATGATAGGTATCATGAAGATGGGTACATATAATTGAAACAAATCGAAGAGACAGGAGAGAGCTCCTAGCAAAAGGGCTTTGTAACCATTCTAGGATTCGAAAAAATAGGCCATAAATCGATGATTACAGTACAGAGAAGTGGCCCCTGGAAAAAAATTTCATGAAAGGTAACCGATATGTGTATCAACTGAAAGTTCTCTATGAGAGCTTTTCAAAACAGTTCTTAAACTGACCGTTTTTGCTTCAGTGGGGGCACAGGGGGGGAAATACATGAAAAATGTGTTTCCTCCCTCGCGAATGGACACCAGTGGTCTAAAAAATCTGAAAAAATTATCAAGGGAGATATTTATGGGTATAACTCTAACAAATACCTCAGAAGTCAAAACTCTTTCAACTTAGTTAATAATAGTATGATCTTCGAATTTCACATTTTCTCCAATAAAATCGTCTTTGACATGTTTCTTGATTTTATTCGTTGCTGGTTACTGCATTTTGTAAGTTGAGTACAAAACCCTTCTGACATGAGCATAGGTCTGTCTACCCAACTTGTTTTGATTTGTATTGAAAAAAAGGAATCCTTGACTTACAAATGTTTGTTTAAAAGAATAAACGGGAGTTGCTTACTTTATTCTAGTCCCTGTACTAATCAGGGGCCCCTTTTTTCCACTTCTACTGCAGCCACCGCCAATACTTTCCTTCTGCAGGAACTTTTCCAACGTAGGCCCTTCTAATTTGCAAAATCGTTCCCAATTGTTCGCTCACTGGGACGTTCCCTTACTTTCGGTTGGTTCCCACTCGTCGACGTACTATAAACTTACACTCTTGAACTAGTTGAAAGAAAATCGGATGATCACCGCTCATCTCATCTACCTGGACAAGTACCAAGGGAAAAGAAGTAAGCGCGCCAGCCACTCCAGTCTAAAATAGCCTCGCTTAACGGCCACTCTTCATCCATCAGGAAATCTCGTTCATAGGCTTGAGCACTTTCCAGCAGTGGATTTTCCCGTTCGTGGGAGTATTTCCCCTCGCTTCGGTTCCAGACAAAATAGATTCCTTTCGACGGAGTCTCTGATAGAAATAGAGCCAACTACGAACTGAATGCGGTTGACTGATAGTTCGAACTGTCATTAGTATTTGTTTATAAATGACGCGAATAAATGATGATAATAATAATAATCGTCACGCGCTAGTTCGACTCAAACCTTAGTGTTGAGATTCTTTAGGGAATCCCATCATCGACGCAAATTGATGTTTCAATACTTCTTGATGGTATATCGTTCGTAGTGATTACCAACATATTATTGTTGATCCTCCGCATCGACAGCGATTCCGGCCTGTACGGATTTGCTCTTTTCGGTGTACAATTACATCTTTGGCAGTGTGAAAAAGTCGCGAATACGATTGTTTACACCTGCCGTGGCGAATAATCAACCTTGCTGATTCGGTATTCATGTGCAGCGGCATGATGCTGTCATCCAGCGGGGAAAGGAGGTAAGGTATCCAATTTCGACGATTGTTCGCATAATTTTGTTGCTGATGGTTCAAATCGAAATGATCAACTTAACGATACAAGATGTTGAATTATTTTGCTGTCCGCTGCTGTGATAACAACATTTGCATTGAATATGTTTGTTTAGGAGTCACGAATTAGCTTTGTAGTAGACCCGTCATCTCAGCGATTCCTTTCGAATCTCATGAGACAATTTGTGTGATAGGCGTTTTGCTAGAGAAAAGTATGCATAGAAGTGATACCGTATCTTTGTCCGCTACCTACCTATCAATTTGATGTCTCCTCTGGATGATTTGAGTATATACCGAGCTAGCGTTGGACCATGTTGCTTTCGGTGAGTGTTACTGCTAGCGTTTTCCATGATATGGCGTGTGAACAGGAGGCAGCTTACCTAGCTAAGTTTATTTGTATGACATTTAAAAACAAAAATGTTTCATGGCCCTGCTTTTAGTGATATAACAGTTAGTAGTTTTGCAAATTAAAAATAACAATTTCTTCCCTTGACTACAAGATTACAAGTCAAGTAAAGCTCCGTATTGCATCGATTAAAATGTTACAAACTCGCGTACGGTAGTGTTCGGAGCGAACAAAATTAAGTAGCCTCGAAGTTCATCCGTGACAATACCTAGGACTGAAATTCGACAATAGACTTACACGGACTGAACACATACATACGTGACAAGAGATTCTTTAGGTATCCTATCCTCCCTCTACCGTATCTTAAGCTCAGAAAAACTTAACGTTAGAAATTAACGCCTCATCATTAAAAATATGATAAGACCCTCTCTACTCTACGGCTAGATAGCCTTCTGTCAGACCTCAACAACTAACAAAAAAGCACTTTCAATCCTAGAAAACAGGACCCTTAGGAGAATCTTCAGAACAGATACATTAGGAACACTGACATTCACAAAGACTAAGCACTAGATAAATATAGAATCGACCGTGCACCCTGAACCTTTATGATCTAACAATATCGAGGAGAGACTCATCTACTCTAGCTTCAGATAAATTACTTTGTAACAAATCGGACTGACAGAAACTAGTTGATTACTTGCTACAGGCTAGTTGGGCACAATGTTATTGGAGAAAAACTGCTAAATCACACTAGCTCCTCACAACCACACACCTCAAATAATTCCAAAATTCTTGAGTGGAGCGCCTGGCGACAATTTTTCAGAACTTCTTAGAATGAATATTTTCAGTTTTTGATTTGAAAATCATTGAACACTGAAACAGTTCTTCTTCCCATCAAATGCACATTCTTTTGTCAAAAGTTGCACCAGACACATTCAACACCAAACCGCGCTATCTTGGATATTCATCTGAAAACCAAATAAATAGTTACGTTGATACCGCGAAGAAGACGAAGAAGAAGAATATTAACTTCTGCTGCTAAATTGGCGTCGGAATGACCATAATAGATAAATTTCTGCCCCGTGCCACCCAAACGAATCCCAACAGCTTGAGATCCATAAAAACCTGACGTCGTGCTAGGGACCTGCTTGCCGTTGTCTATTCGTGACGATGTTGGTCATCCTAAATAGTGACATTATTTCGGAACTTCGATGTTAAAAAAGAAGTTAAAGCAAAAAACAAAGAAAATGACACAACAGCATCATTTAGGAGCCAAAAGAAGAGCAAACGATATACGAGTACGATGCCGGGGTAACATTAACTAGTGACTGTTCTCTTCTTAATGGATATTAAAAAACGCATAAAAATTTAATATACAACACATGAATAAAAAACAGAAAGAAAAGACTCCACTCGAGTCTAGATAATTATATAATGTGTGTGTGTTTGAACATTTTATTATTTGTTCAAAGCTTAGGTGTCGTTAAATGATCAAGTGCTGTACGTGCTTCTAATGTAGGTACCTACTGAATATCGCGGCGGGACTCGCGCGAAAAGCAATTCGATACGTTCAAATCAAGAAAGCGTTATTCCTTTTGGCATTGAAGCACAGAACAGAATCCAAAAATAAAGAATAAGTTCCCAACGACAATAAAATATGGGAAGTGTCTAATTAAACTTTTAATCTCGCACTATCTGAGAAATTATTCATATTTAGTGACTGGCAGGACTTTTCCTAGATAAGCACGAGAACATTCAAAATTTTGTCGCAGCACGTTTTCATTTTCTTGCGCTGACCAAAATGAAAAAATCTTTTTAATAGTCTTCCACCTAATGCTCGGTTCTTGGTCTGAAATTGTCTTTTTTACTTTATTCCTTCTATTCCCTCTAAATTTAATTTCTTTTGTAAAAGGCAAATGGACCCAACTTATGAAAAAAAGTGTAATGATAACAATTACTTTTGGGAGACTTCTTTGAGATGTTAAAATTTTTAATGCGATAAATTTTATACGATACAACATTTTTGTGGGGTCATTTGTGCGCGCTATACTTATGCTGTGTAGGATGCTATGTCCGTTAGTTTTGAGATTGGATTTCTTAGCGAAATATGATGGAAAAGTGGGTTTTGATGACCCAAAAGTTTACAGCCTCTTGTCCGGGGAATAAATAGCAAATGTTTAGATCGAACATACTAAACTATATATGTACGTACGAGTGTGTGCAATAGTAATTAGTAAGAGGATCTTTTCTCTCTCTTAAAAGTGTCATTTGAATTTATTTCATTGCGATGGAGCTTAAAATTTGTTGGTTCAGTTATGCAGATTCGTGTTAAGCAGCCAATACAGCTTGAGTTGAGTTAATATCCAAGAAACACCCTTGTTTTGCGGGTTTCCAGATTTTTATGGGGTTATTGTCGTTCGGCATTTGTGGAGACATTTACGGGTATACAATGGATTCTGCTTTAACGAATGCATTGTCATACGCCGATTTTTAGGGATTTGTTTTTCAGATAAAAATATCTAAAAAATCATTTCAATTAATTTGAACCTAGGATAGTAACATACGAGCAAATTTAGAGGAAACTGGGGTGGAATGGGATAGCAAAGCTTACAATTTGTGAAAGCTTAAATTAAACTAGAGTTTTATGAAGCATTTCATAAGCCTATTAATCCAGTCATCTTCAACAAACGAGGATTAAACTTGTCTCAATTCATAATTATTGCCAAGAAATTATGTGTTTTACAAAGTGGAAATTTCTCATTCCGCCCCATCCTTCGGGGTGCAATAGGGTGCTTTTTATTAACATAGTTCACAAATGAGGACACTTTCACTGTCACCACTGTCTAAGCCAGCACAAGTCAAATGTGCCCATTCATGACAGATGCTGCAAGAACACGATCCTTCAATGGACATTGTGTTGGAGAGTTAAATAAAAATTATATTCAAATGTACAATTCACTATTGTGAATGAACTCGATCTGTCATTTGTACCAATAGTTGTGAATAAAAGTTTTACTGTTTACCCTTCTTCTGGTTCCAGCATTCAACCAAGAAGGACGCGTTTTCCTTCCTCTGCCAATAATTCTAAATGGTTATGGGTCCAGTTGCGCGTCAAAGATTTATTGTGTGTTTGGTTAAAAATAATACGGTATTAGTGTAGATGCTTTTATTGACTTTTAAACAAAATGAATGCAAAGGGAATATTAACCAAATTTGACAAGTTAAGGGAAAAAGAAAAGTACGACACCTGGAAGCGCGTGACTGCTGGTTATTTACGACCGCGTGGATTGTGCTCAAAGTTTGTGGTTACAACTGTTACAGAGGCAAACGCGGAAAAAAATGAGAAAGCGTCAGGCAAATTATTCTTATTAGTAGAATAGTACAATTTACAGACAATAAAGGATAGTAAGACACCGAAATACGCCTGGAACGGATTGCGAACTCCAATTTGAACAGACTGATAGTAAATCAGGGAATGAAGCCTTCACAAATATGAAACTGAACGATTTCAGTTCGATGAAGGAGTACACAAGAGCCCCCAGAAATCAATGGGAAAAGGTTGAAAATTTCAAATTAAATATACCTGATGCAGTTGAGTGCGGTCTCATTTTGAATGGATTGCTAGCCGAATACAATTCTTTCAAATTAGAATTGAGTGGAACAGATACATTACATGCTGTTGATTCTCTGTGTACAAAGTTAATGAATGCTTTCATTGATCCAGGAATTCAGGTGAAGAATGAATCTTAAGCTTTACTGAATTCGATGATATACATAAGTTCAGTGGGAGGCGAAGGAGTGGGAGCCAGTTTTTCCGATTTGCTAGATGAAGATGCCTTAGGTGACATGCAACACTATGAGAATGAGAAGGCCTTTATATTGGAGACTGCAAAAATGGACGGCTACAACGAAGACGAGATACTTTCAATATCAAGAAAGACTAAGAGAAGACTTAAAGCAGAGTCCTTAACCACTCTTTACGAACATAACAAGGGCATTGAGCAAAATAAAAGAGCAGCGGTAACATATTCGAAGGTCTTTACCAAGATTGCGAGGATTCTAAAGAAAGCCGAGATAACGGCTGTACTTACGAGCCAGAGGTTTAAAATGGTTTCCAGACTAAGCACACTCCAAGATAAGAAGCAAAAGGAGGAAAAATGCGGCATATATACAATCACCTGCCAAACATACCAGAAAAAATAACGTTGAACAAATAAAGCGACCCGCGGAAACTAGATACAATGAGCACATCAGGGAGGCAGAGAAGTTGAAATCGAGAAAAGCATCCAGTGATACCGCCAAGTCAGCCGTCGCTCAGCGTATAATTAAAACAACCACGTAATCGATCGTGAGGATCTGAAGGTAGTACAAGAAGTAAGGGATATAAGAAAACTGGACGTATACGAAGGCTTTTGGATAATTCGAAAGCCGGAAAACTTAAGGTTCAACGAAGATGTCGGGAACGGTTATTCACGGATATTGGAGATAATCAGGCCTAAGTAGTAATGTAAAATGAGATAAGTTAAAACCAATAATATATAGAATGCAACAGTAATTAAAAATAATTGTAATTAGAGAATCTTTAAAAAATGTACAAAAAAACCCTCTTCGGTAGGATAATTAAGGTTGTTAATAGTAGGGTAGTTAAGCAATACAAGTAACAATAATAAACAATCCTCGGTTAAGTGAATAATGTAGCAAGGCAATTAAAGTGAAAAGGAATTTAGAAAAGAGGTTGAATTGTGTAGGGTATAAATATAAAAATAATTTTGTAACTAAACCATATCTAAAAACACTGAAGAAGGGAGCACTATTACTCCCAAAATATATATATATATATATATATATATATATATATATATATATATATATATATATATATATATATATGTTTATTTAAACAAAGGATATTTGTGTTTTTTTGGAAAATACTAAATGAATAACGAAATTATACACATCCTTAGTACGCCTGTGCGTTGAGTACGGTTGTGTCGTTTAGAATCCATTTTTTGATCTTCACTCAGAGAGGTTTGCGTGCGTTCAGAAACAATTTTTGGTATTTGCTTTGAGATCCCCCTATGATCCAAAGAATTTTCATAATTTACCTTTAAAAGATAATCGACTATCGGTTCTTAACATCCCGCAGAACTGTAGTTTGCTCTTGTTTTGCATTTAATACCGTTCAAGTGCAATATCTAATCAACAATGTAACCTTAAATGAGTCTGTAAGGTTTACAATACGTTCACGCCTTCAGGTAGATACTGAACACCATATGGTGATAATGAGCCAGTAAATGGGTGTGTCAAAATGTTTAACAGACTAACCCATCTTTGTTCCCCAACTATCTCTAAATCCCAGTTTAAAACCATTGTATCTTTTGATTTTATTTCTGGAATGTGTTTGTAAAAATGCATATTTGAAAATTGTGATATTTGTAGACAAAAAATGTTAAAGAAAAAAGACAAATGAATTGTATGACTTGGTTGTCAAATAAATTAATAAATAAATAAATTCTTTCTCCAGTTTCGAAAGATTTTTCTTGTTTATCTCTGTCTTAGTTTTTTATCTCATCTCTTTTTCCCCATTTGAAAATGCTAGAAATTCTAATGGCTGACTTCTCTACTTTGTTCTCTTCAATATTTACTTTGTTGTTTACCTATTTTCCCTACTTGGATCCCTATGTTCTTCATGATAATCAATATCCACCATTATACCTTGTAGTGCATATAAGTTTTCAATAATGTCCGTGAAGGACTGCAGCGATGGTCTGCTGCCTCGGCAGAGGAAGATGGAGGTATCTGCCGAGAATGCCCTCGTCCGGAGACGCGTGAATGCGCTGGCAGGCTAGCATTTCGGTGTCGTGGGGCGGGTTCGTTTCCCCGACACGAGGACCCACTACAAAAAAATTTCGCATTCACGAATTGCTTTCAGGTCAAAAAAAACGGCGACCAAAGTCGCAAAGTTGTAGATAACCTCACCGAAGGAGACGTACTTGTTACTAGAACAAGTGAAACCTGAGAAGAAAGGCGAACTTGGGGTAACCTCGTCTTTACCCGACGAAGTTCATGGCCCACAAATGAAAGAGGGGCAACCGGGTGGTGGTGGAGCCCCTTCATACCCACCCAACCGGAATAAATCCATTGAAAGCTTGTTGAAGTGGCCAGGTATTCCTCTTCTGAGTGGAAAACTCATACAACTTGAATTATATGAACTTTCCCATCAGAAGGGGAGTACCCCGGTGAACAATTTATGTCATAGAATTATACAATCGGATTGCATAATTCTATGCCATAAAAAGGCACTCTGCTTGGGCCACTCAACCCATGACCTTGTTCCGACACTCTTCCAATTTTAACGATAATAGACTTAACTAATTTTAACATTATTTTGCTATTGGAGCCTGCGAAAAAATTTGGCGGAATGTGCAGTCAGTCAGACCGTGGAGAATGTCCTCTTTTTTTTGTGTTTTCCCCAAGTTGCAAAATGGCGGGGCCGAACCATCGAGCAACGAAACAGTAGTGGAAAATCGCGAAAAGTTTCGTTCAATAGTGACATCTATGGGTGGATCCGCGATGGTGATAATGCACACTCGTTTCGGTTGTTTTTTAAAATTTACGTCGTCTTTTGTAGATTCGCTTAAGTTATCAAATGAATGCAATTTTCGTTTGTAATGATTAGGCGTAATTAGGGAAAAAGAAAAATCGGAAGAATTAGACAGGCACACTTTAATTACCGACAAACAAAACAATTTTTAATTAAGATTATGGTCGGAATGGGTAAAATTTGACAATTTTTGAGGGGTTTAAATGATACAATGATTTTATCGTTCATATAATTAAAGGGGTTAACCGTTTCGTTCTAAGCATTTGTATACCGTGTTACATCGCAATTCGTTAACTTATATTCAAAAGATATTGTAATAAAATCACTACACATTAGAAATTTTAAACAGTTTTAGAATTTTGTTTCCCGGGGGTTAAGTACAAAAGAAATTTTCTTGACTTATTTTTCATGTGAAAAAAAAAACAAAGGAGCGAGTGTTGCGATGGGGAAGGTGACTGAATGGTTACTTATTGTTAAATTGAGTTTGTGCTGTGTGCCTGTGGCAGCGCTGGCTTTTAGAGCCATAGCTCCTCGGTTATTACAACCTAGAACCATCTGTTGTCCTTTTAGGAAATCGCAAGGCTGTTTCTATGTCTATGTGAATTACACGTCATCAAAACTGATTACCAAACCCTCATCAATTAACTTCTTTTAATTGATTGGTTGGAGTTTTTTGAAAGCGTGGATTGCCAAAGGTTCTCGCTGTATTTTATAGTTATTTTTAAAGGCCACTTTTCGCCTTTTCAAGCCTCTCAAAAAGTAACACTAAAGTCGTGGCTTACAAAACAGGTATTTGGAAGCCTAAAGTAAGGCGCATTGACTTTCAAACGATGTGATACATAAAAAGGTAGAGTTTGCTTTAGTGTCTTGCACGCTTCTGCAAAGGGAGAAATCAAACTTACTGTAAAAAGTAATTTCAATACCCTGGAGACTTCTCTTGTGGTAAATAATCTTAAGCTTTTTGGTCTTACGTTAGATCACTGAAGTCTGCATCTTCTATTCTCTCAACAGTTCAGTGGAAATATATTGACAGCTCTTCTCCACTAGCTTTGTCCCAATATGCACTCTATGCACATATCAATCATGTCCAAGGCTCACTTGTGTCTAATCGAACTCCTCACAGAGCTCTCATCATTTCCCTGATAGTTTTCATCAGAATGGCAACACTTTATCTTACTCTAAAAATCCGATGAGCCATTTGCTCCCAATTTAATTATACATGAAAAGTTGAAATGAACGAGACAGGATTACCAATACCTCTGACATACCCATAAAGGGTTCACAAGGAATGATTTAAAATTATTCCTAAGCGAGAAACGGTTCACAAAACTGAAGATACTCAAATGTTTTGTCATTGTGGTCAAACGCTCCCGAAAAATCTTTCTACTTAGTGTCATCATATTAGTAACCTATGAACTTGATCTCCCAATTTCTAGTCGAATATCGGGAAGATGGATGTTAAGAGGCTAGCAATGACAAGCAATTAGCTGCAGGCAAATACTGCTCATTTGCTTTGTTGTTGGGAAAACGCTTCGTTTAGCATAGTATACTTTGGAACACTTCGTTTCGCACCTCGTTCTTTATCCTTTTTTCCCTGCCTCTTTTAATTGTACTACAAACCAGGTTTTTGTCGAAAATAGAGGTTTTAGAGGTTGATATGACTGGAACTTTGACAGGTGGCTCAGGCTTATGCTCAGCCTTTTCCTTCAACCATTTTCGTCTGTAGTGCCCAATTCATTCTAGGAACTCTTCCAACTCGAGAACATCATTCATGACTTCTGTAAAATTTTGCGATTTTCCGTTCCTTGGTTCTTCGCTGCTATCTGATATGTAGGCGCAATTTTTTTTTCGATTTCTGCAGTTTTCGAGCGAGCTCCTCGAGAGTATGCATGTGTTTTTTGCTGTGCCTCAATGCAGTAGGAATGTCTGGCATTTTTCCGTCCCTTTTCGTTGCTTTTTTCGATGATATTGGTGTTAGATTTTTTAGAAATCATCAATATAGTAGGGTCGCTATTCGGGGCATTTTCTTCGGTTTGCCTTTCCTTGGGGCCTGTTGACTTTCCTCACGCTTGGTTATCTATTTAGTTGGTACTCATATCATCGATGATTACATGAATGGATTTTTTGCATTTGTTTAAGGTTTGCTTGTGGTTATATCTGTTAAAGAAGCCAAGCTCACCACTTCTTTAACATTGCCATTGCTTGCTTACTACCCCTCTGGCATCAGTATGGATGATCTGACTCCCTACACCGTAAGTATATTCCTTCTTTGAGTTCCTGCTCATAGCGTATTACCTACCACCGGAATACATCGATTCTTCATAACGCCATTTATTCCAACATGTCACAGTGAAGACCATCGGCACTCAAATATGAATAGTGACGAAGTGCACCCCTATGGCTCTCCCTTCTCTACCGACCATTGTTTGCGGCTGCTTGTTGGGTATTCACAGCGAAGCTTTCGAGAAAGGTCTTCCCGTACTTGCAATCCTGGAAAAGCACTGGGTACTGGAGGCTGAGTATATGAATATACCCAAAGTAGGCTCGAATTTAGAGAAGAGGGGTTATCTTAGTCAATTTTTATATGCTTCTTTGCTGTAAGTCAATACGTTAGTTCCTTTTTTTTATGTACAAGTAAACTTATTTCCTACTTGCGCACCCGTTTCGCCGAAAACTTCATCTCCTGGCTTATATATATATCTGGTTATGTCCGTCTTTTCTGAATCGTTCTAGGTCCAATTCTTGTTTGTTTTAGTCTGTCCTGTATCGTATTTCTTAATGTCATTGGTGTAGCATATATTACATCAATAGGTTTATGTCTAATAAGTAAGTGGATTGCTCGGTTATATGCGCTTTGCGGTGGGAAGAAGTGTAAGTGAAATTGTATTGTTAATTGCTTGGTCCAGCTTACTATACCAGCCATTTCTGTGACGGTACCGTGATACCTTTCTACCTGTCCGTTTGCTTCACATTACTCTGTGAAATTGAGAGGTGGTAATGGTATCTATCATGAGACGCATAAGCCGAAGGGCCCAGGTTCAAATCTTGTTGGTGAACAACGTGGTTTAGTTCAGGGGATTTTTCGGACAGACTACGAGTGTTCACTCAGCGGTGATATGTACTGATTTAATCAGATCATATCATCGCTAAGCAGTAAGCGAAGGCTCGAGAGGGGCTGTAGTGCTAAGAAAAAGAACAAAGAAAGCTATCTATCTTAAAATGCTACTTGGAAAGTGTTTGTGTCATATGCGAGGTGAATGTTTTTTCTCCCAGACAATAATTTTTGGGCCGCTACAGGTATTCAGGACTTGTATGAATTGTTCTTTGACATCTACTATCGAGTGAGATTTAATTGTAATAACAATTGCAAAATTTAGAAAATATATCGGTGCAAGGTAGAAAGTACGTTTCATCTGTAGAATGAGTATCAATATGCAGTATTCCCCCTGGTCGCCTTGGGATAAGTGAATCTCCAATGTGGGGTTTGAGTGGATGTTGCTTGCATTTGCCTTCCTAGATTTGCGGAAGTAGCAGTCTCTTCGGATGAAATGCGTCTTCCTGCTTTGTTGTCAGAATCTCGACTTGATCATCAGGATAGAAAACTGCTATAATATGGCATTTAATCATAACAATTCATCGCACGACAGTCGAAATTCGAATCTTGGCGTTGAGATTAATTTAAAGGGATCTCATTTCATGACCGTAACGGAGTTCGAGGTGACATGGTCAGTACCACGCTCAACCATGTGATTGTTGTCTAATTTTCAATGAGTAGTAGTTGGGTGGGCTGATAGTCCGACAGCAACAACAGAAACTCGAACCGCAACAGAGGCTCGAACTTGGAAGTCACTGCGGAAGAAGAGTGCTCCCTAGCCCACAGCTCCACACAGACTACATGATAGGGAAATTGGTGTAAAAGAAATCAACGAATCGGAAAATGTATACTAGGTCGTTTTGAATTTGGCCAAGGATGGTTAGGTCACAAAAATCAAATAATAGATGTTCGTAAGTGCATCAGGGACGTTAAATGCGAGTTTTAGTCGATTTAAACCAGCTGGATTATGAACAGATATGAGACTGAAAGGACCTTCTAGAAGAAATCGATGGTGCAGCTTGAAAAGAATACATTCACCAAGAAAGAACCTACGTTTCTCTAATGATGGAAGATGCAAAGTTTAATGGTACTGCGAGCTAGAAAACATAGAGTTTGGCTAAGGACAAGCCATACCGAAAAGATTAAGAGGATCTCAAAATAAACCAAACTAGTCGTGAGGCTTTCAAAACTATCAATTCCTTTGAACTTGTGACCATATCTAAAGCCTCACCAAAAAAGGAATAGCGAGCCAACAGAGGGCACTTTTTGTAGGTATAAATAATTTGGTGATACATTCACATTCAGCGTAAGAAAGAGCTACAGCACAGAACAAAAGAACAGAGAATTTTTATATGTAAGTAGCAGTCTTCAGGGCTATCAATTAGTTTAAAGATTGTAGCATGTAGTAGACAACAGGACAGGAGATCACCAATGAACTGCAAAAGGAGTAGAGGATCCAAAATAGAGCCTTGTGGAACATCAGATTTAGACTCTAAGGGAGACGAGAGATAAAAAATGACTGTAACATCACACGAACCATTGAAGATGTAGGAAGAAAATCAGGATATTTGAGAATCTTGAAGGTGAAAGGTTCTAAGTTTCAAGAGAAGGAGATTATGGTATACATAATCGGAAACCTTATTAAAATTTGTGTAAATAGCAACTTGTTTCTGCTTGGCTAGGACTTAATCCGCAATTATAACTACAAAATATGTATTTCCTCCAAATGAGAGACCTTAGTAAGCCGTTTATGCTATGTTTCTACGTTGGAAAAGGGCATGGGTGAAAGCTATGGAATAGAGAATCTTGAAATAGATTACTAAATAATAGGGTTGCACTATGGCAACTGACTTATTTCTGCACTGGTTCATATCAATCGATTTCAACCCAAGAAAGTAAATTCATTTTTATAAGAACAGCCGTACACTAGAGAAAATGGAGAAAAGTGAGTTCCGACTCGATACCTGAAAAAATGACGACTTACTAGAAACATATGGGTGCTCTGTTGCTCTGTATTTTAATTATTCATGCTACAGCTACAATTTCATGCTTTAAACTGAGCAGAATACAGAGGATCGACGTCTCACACCAAAGAAAATGCAAAAAATTTGAACGTCATGAGTAAGCTGATCAAAGAATGACAAAAAACATTTAAGTGATATCACAGAGATTTCATGCAGGAGCATTTAAAGGATCCTAAACAATGGACTACCCATGAACATGGTGTGCAAGCTAATAGAATGCTACCAACCGACTAAAGGAGAAACTATTTTATGTTTGAAGAGTATACCTTAAAAACTACCGAGGTAACCCGAACAGATTTCTAAGGTGGTTTGTAGCCATGAAATAGGTCTGAAGCCATCCCTTTGCTCTTGAGATGAAACAACAGTTTATGGCCTGGGAAAGGTTATTTTTATCGATATGGAAAAAAATTAAAGCCGCTAGCTTTGTGCAAAATAATTTGATACATTTTTTGAAATACTGATGAAACCTTAATAGTGGATTGCCTGGAGAAGAAAGCCACTATTATCGGCTCTAAGGCTAAGGAAGTTTCGAGCGTGAGTGATATTTCGCCAAGACAACGCATCAGCGACAAAGCCTAAGCTGCGATGACTGCAACTCATGAAGCGGGTTTTGTACTGCTCTCGAAATTTACCTCTTCTTTACCTTTATGATCCTGCAAACGGTTAATTTGCATAAATTTTGCGTCATTTGATGACTTTGTTGTTACGGAGAAACCAAGTATTACGATGTAGGTAAGTACTAATGTGATAAGTGTTAAAACAATCGGAAAGATGATTGGTCATTTTCCGCACAACCGTCGGTTTTTTACTATACGAATATATATTGTGGAAGCCGTTTATTGGAGATATAATAATATAAGTAGGTAATATAATCGGGAATTGGATGACGTACTAGGTTGAAAAGCAGTTGCGGTAAAATGGATTCTTCATTGGAAAGAAAGCGTGAAAATTTGAAAATTATTTGTTCGGTTTGATAAGAGGGACGTAGATACTTTGCGCATATGCATGGTATAGAACTAAAAATTTCTTCTTATAATGCATAAAACAAGAGGACATACATAATTCGGATGAAACGTAAGCCAATCTGCTTTGAAGGTATCCTTACTTTGTTGTAGAGCTGCAAGAACTCCATGTCATGTGCAAGTGCGGAAAGGGTATTCGAAAATTCTAAGAATAAGCACCAAACTACAAACGAGTACATCCGATAATTGGTAGCTACCGCATTTCTGCGCATTGTCCATTAAAATTGCTTTTATTGTACGCATCAGGACCAAATAAGGAAGCAGTTTCAACGGTACCAATACCAAATACTTAAAAGAATCTTTGAAGATGTCAATGAGCGCCGACGCCCTCTGGAGTTGCCCGTTCTAACGCAGATTCGAAACCAGTTAGGAAAATGAGAATGCAAGAGATGCATCTCAAATCTCGCTGCACCTCCAAGTTCACCGATACACGCGACGTGCGAGCAAAAGAATGCTGGCTGGCGTAGTTGGTCACACGATGTCGCACGAATTAATTAATGAATCATCACTCATCTCACTGCTAAGGTGGGATCACTTTACATCACAAAGTGAAACAAATGAGCATCTGTTGTACTCGATTGCATGTGGAGTATTGGTGAAATGGTTTTTGTTTCTACTTGTTTCGCGATAAAAGTGCATGCATTTACCGCAATCATATTCTGTACGTGCAATGAAAAGATCAACGTTCCAACCTGCATTCTCTTGGTGCTAGGCTGCGAGTATATGCCGTGCACATGTGAGCGGGGCGCTCGGCTACCTGCTCGCCGTTCATTGCAGCCAGTAAATAGTAAATAATCGATTATGTATATTCAGTTAAACGTAAACGTATTATCTAATGAAAAATCAAGCCAATCAAAGCGAAAATAAAAACAACTCCCACTTTGGCAACGACACTAGCATTTCCTCCGTACAGACATCACACATATTTTTCCATACTCGGCGACCAATTCATTTACATAATATATATTCAATTTGCATTAAAATCCACCTGACACCAGAAATCGCTATTTATAGAGGATAGAAGAGAAAGATGGAACGCAGCGCGGCGCGCCGCAGATACAATATAATATGTGGAGTCATGTGGAGTATGTTCGTATGTGGTTGGTGTGTGAGAAAAATTTTCGAATTGTCCGTTGTCCGGCGATTCTCGTTTTGTTCGGTAATAACAGTTTAGAGGCCTCCTCGGCATTATTTCGCCAAGATGTGATTTAATTTGCTTTTTGTTTTGCTTGTTTACTTGTTTGCTTTATTTTGTTTGATTGCATATATAGCATGTGCACACATATGACCGATGGACGGAGATGGGAATGGTTTGGGGCTCTTGGGATAGAGAGCCCCCGTGTGCGTTTAGTATACACAGCGCCTAATGCTTCGCCCATTTACTGCCGCCTATAGTGGCCGTTCCGTAGCCGCGTGCCTGGCGAAGCCGTTGCTGCTGCAGAACGTGTTGTGTGACCCCCTAGAGTGCGTTTCTATTGCATCAATTCGACGATGTTTTTTGGACTTGGAGCAAGGAAGGGTATTAATGGGGAATGGAGCCCCAGTTCATTACTAAATTGTAGATTGCCCATCTTTTGTTTCATTCGGACTAAATTTTAATTTTTCAAAAATTTTCGGAAAAATTTCATTTTTCGCCCGGTAAATCCATCTAAATTGCTAATGATTGTTTACATTGAACTGGATACGTGAAATCCAGGTGCGATTGCTGTTCGATTTAGAATGCCAAGTTCTAGCAAGGAAACTTTTGTTTTTCACAGCTTCTGTTGCGTTGATGTTTATTCTACCAATAATTTCAGAATGAGTGATTGATGGGCATCGAGGAAATTTTCATCACATGTCTACAAATAGTGCTTAATTTGAGAGGATAGTAGGTTTAAGGGTATCCAGTTGAATTCACAATGAATTCTCGATGACAATCCTAATTCAAATTAAGATAGGTAGACAGAACTATGCTCATGTCAGCAGGATTTTGTACTCAATACGATATGCAGACATCAATAATGAATAAACTCTAGAAAAACGTTAACCACAATAACGATTGCTACTCCATTTTAACCAGCCGCCATTTTGTTTCAATATTTTTAGCAACCATTGACTGAGTAAAATCTTAACGCTGTTTTTGGTATTCATTTTATCGCAAATTCGGTGAAGATCTAATCAAAACTGTAATCTTCGGTAAAGATCCAATCAAAACTGTAGGGTCTGGTTCGAAAGAAAGCCCGAATGGTACTTACTTCCTTTTCAAAACGAGCTGCAATTTCATTTTAAGTTTACTGGATATGACTCGTTGAATGAATTTTCGAAGATACTTATGATATGTACCCATACGGAAAGTTTAATCCAAATCCTAGCAAACTCATAGTGTCTGAGTCGATTGGAAGCACAGATTATTCAATAGTTATGCATTGTTATTGTTGTAATATCGAAAAATAAAAACCACGATAACTTCATTAAACACTATCAAATTCTTTTGAAATTTTCACAGTTTATGGGTCTTATAAGTAACCATCTGTAGTGCGTATGGAGCGGTGGGTTAGGGCACACTCCGCTTGTCCAGCAGCTCCTAAGTTCAAATCTTGGTGACGGCATCGAGTTTGAGCTTCTGATTTTCCTGTCGGACTATCAGCCCACCCTACTTTGATGGCTAACAATTGAAAAAATTAACTAGTTGAGTGTGATATTGACTATATAAACTCGAAAACCGTAACGGTCATGGAATGAAATACCCTAACAACAAAATCTCTACGCCAAGATTCGCATTTGGACTACTGTATAATGGATTATCATAATTAAGTAACCATCTAGATACTAAATTTGATTGATTTTAAGGGTACCCTCATGATTTTATTCAAGAAAATTTATAAATCATACTATTGCTAATGGGGAAACCAAGGAAACGCTGGTCTGATTCGGTCCACGAAGACAGTTCATCGCTGCTCGAATTTCAAAATTGGAGGACGCGGTCAATGGACCGAGACAGTTGAATGCACTTTTTGCTGGAAGCTAAGGCTCGAGATGGGCTGTAGTGCTACGAAGAAGAAGAAGAATGAATAAGCAATAACAATTTGAACTAGAAAAAAAATTTGTTCCAATCTATGTTTCCTATGTTGGTAAAGCTATAAATTAAAAAACTGCAAATAAAGACATGCTGACAAAGTGCCACAGATTAGCTCGGAATGACTTTTTTTAAACGGTTCGCTTAGCAACCGCGCAAAGCGTTAAAACTGTGCAATAACGATTTTGTGAGGAATGTGTATTGTGAGGAATGTGTATAGACTTTTAAAGGAAGATTATGGTCCACATAATCGTCCTACAGAAAGAGTAATTCGAAATATCGTGAAGCAGTTGAAAAAAATATTCGTGCAGTAATCGAAAGTGTGGACGAGGATCCGGAAATGTTAATCCATCGGCGTGCACAGGCCTTGTGCCTATTGTATGGTTCCACTTGGCGCATCTTAGCTAAAATAGAAACTAAAGCACAGAAATCATACACATCAAAGAAATTCCACAAACTGGGTGTCGGAACAGTTGCAGCTTCCTTTTTGGCTGTACAGCTACATAATATTTTTAATACTGTTCGACTTTATGAGCTAAAAGTGAACTGACGTTTATTATAAAGCCGGGTTGAAGAACTGAATACATTTTAAATACAGAAGCACGATACTGTATGATATACCCTGTTTTCAAACTTCTTTCCGCTAAGATCCAAGCACGAAGGTTCTATGTGTTAAACCGCTTCACACTTGGTTGTTGATATTATTAATTGTAGTCCATGACAAAATGTTTATATTTAGTAGATCTAATTCCGGCAGTTGTTCGATGTGGTCTTCCTTGGTTTGTTGGTGCGACGGGAATAGGCTGTCATACTTCTGGCTGAGCAATTTCTTCATCTTCTTCTTCTTTGCCACAACTGAGAAAACCGTCTGAACCTGAACGATTTGACCTGATGTCAGGCCATCTGCATCATTATTCTTGTTCACTGGAATGTACTGTAGAATAGGAAAAGGACTAACAATAAGGAAGTAAGAAGAAGAATACTCGTTAAGGTGCATGAAGCGTTGTTCAACTTGATTCGTGTCAGCCTTGTTGATTCTATCTTCACTTTGATTTAGTAATTTGCCTCTCCAAACCGTTTCACAATTGGGCCCGCCTGCCAAGTCCAATTGTTGTCTTGATGCAGCTGATACTCGTAGAAGATTGGTTCTACTGCTTTGAACCTTGTTTCTCTCGCACCATATTTGCTTAAATGATCCGCCATTTTCTGAGCCTGTACAGGCATTTGTGTCTTTTTTCTTGTTGTGACTAATACGAGGGTGGTTCAAATATGATGAAGACAAACGCTGTAGATGGCACGCATGTATGTTTTGAAGGCCGTAGCTTGAGTATGTGATAGCTGGGCCCCTTACGAACAGTGTGACATAGTTTTTGTCGGGAGTGCATATCCGACGCGCGTGCTACGACCATGAGTTAGTGTCAAGTACCGACCGCCGTTGCGCAACGTATTGTCATTCATTTTTTAGTGTGGGAAGGCGTTAAAAAGACGGAAATTTTTTTGCGTTTGCGAAATCAGTTTGGTGGTGAGTGCCTGAGTAGGGCTGCTGTGTTTAAATAAGCCAAAGCATTCAAGGATGGTCGCGAAACCGTCGAAAATGAGGAGCATGATCGTCGACCGCGAATCAGCATCACACCAGACAACATTTGCCGCGTAGAACAACTTATTTCGGAGGACCGTAGGCTGAATGTTCGAGACATTTCGGTTGAACTCGGCATCAGTATTGGTGGTGTAGAGTCTATCATCTACGAACACCTTCAATATCACTCAAAACGGAAAAGCATTCCACCATGAAGTGCGATTCTTTTCCAAGATAACGCGCATTCTCATACTTCGCGTCTCACGCTCGATACAATATTGAAATCAGGATGGGGGTATTGAAACACCCCCCTACAGTCCGGATTTATCACCCAGCGACTACCAAATCTTTGGACCACTGAAAAAAGCTCTCGGAGGTCAAAGATCCAACACCGAAGACGAGGTAGAGGAGTTCGTGCGCACATGGCTGTCCGAGTTGCCTATGGAATTCTTCGGTACCAGCATCAAAAAGCTTCTGGAAAGATGGACAAAATGCGTAACTTGAGAGGGGAGTACGTAGAAAAACTATAAATTTTTGCCAGAGCATTTGTCTCGATCATATATAAGCCGTCCTTGTAAATGTTTTGATCGAGTTGGTATTTCCCTATCAGTCATAAATTCGAATGGTGGTTTGTTTCCAAGAACGTAGGATGGCGTCATGCGATAGTTGAGCAGGAATGTTCGCACTCTGTCATGGTAACTTCCTTCTGCTTTCTCAAGACTAGATATCAATAATTCAGCAAATCTCTGAGCTCTGTGCTAAATTAATGTGATTTACTGCATTTAGATGGTAGAATTCTTTAAACCCGCGTGAAATGAATTGCAGTCCATTGTCAGAGCCCTCTGTTTAACACGATCACCATCGGGTGAACACCTCTTGTAGGCATTCAATAGTCTTTTGAGTTGTCGTTGTCCTCACCTTGAAGACTTCTGGCCAGTTACTGAACGCATCCATTGGTCCAGCAAAATCGATGTAAATGCGTTGGTATGGTTTGCTAGCCTATGGCCATAGATGAAAAACTTCTGAACTTAGCGTCTTACCAATGGTTGCACATTCGCAGCAAAGTTGGGATTTAATATGGCTTGCCATCAGAGGCCAGAAGCATCGTTCCTTTGCCAGCGCTATCATCCTTGAAGCTCCAGGATGTCCACCATGAAACTCTTCTAACACCCTCTGTCTTAATGGTGAGGGGATCATAGGACTTTCTCTACGGTATAAAGATTCACCACTGACATGTAATTCATTCTTAAATATGATATACTCAGCTGCTTCAACATCCTTCACCTGTTTCTTCGCTTGTAGCCAAGAAGTTTGGTCGAAATTGATAATCTTTTACAAATACTCGCAGTTCCCTGTTGTCTGTTTGAGATCTTTCACTGATGCTGGTAACGGTTTGCAGCGATGGCAACTTCAGCTCCTTTATCCACACTTTTTACATCCGTGCAGATTTCTGCAATCACAATGTCCTCAAGACCTGACCTTGCATGAGAGTCCATCAGTCTTGAGAAAAATTCAGCATATTTGAGTTTTTTCTGCCGATGTGGTTTATTGCAATTTGAAGTCATAGTCCAGTAAAGTCAATGCATTTCTACGAAGACGATTTGCAGAATGAGTAGGTATGCCCTTCCTATCAGCGAAGATCCTCAGCAATGACTTGTAGTCAGTGTGCACTTCAAATTTGCCTCTGTAAATATATTGATGAAACATAAGTCAAGCAAAGTTGAATGCTAGAGAGAGCCGTACGATCCACTTCCGGTTAGAAGTTTAAGCAATAAAGGAAGTTACAAAAACGACAATGAGCTACGTCAACGCTAGCAAGTCGCTAATGCAGGCAATCTAATTGCTTAGCCTCACGTCTAGTGCAGAATATTATGCTGGCCCTCAAAGTTGCAGAAGTAAAACTAAAATTGGTCTCTGGACACAGAGGCATAGAGAGAAACGAAAAAAAATGAATGAGCGCAAGAACTAGATCAACCAGTTAAAATGTAGTAAGACTAGATACAATTCACATACCACTAAAAACGATCAAAAGATAGTTAGATGAAACACTCTGGAAAACAATAGATATAGCATGGAATGACAGGATTGACTGCAGGACTGCTTTGTGGTGTCACTGTAACGAAATGAGGATCAAACAACTCCTAGGGAAGAACAAGAATGGCCAAAGAACTTCAGTGGCAATGCTACAAGGGCCAAACCTTCTGGGTTATCTCACCAAACGAATACGCAGTCAAACGGATGACGTCTACCAAGCTGACGGCAAGGAGAAGGGTAGCAAGAAGCACTTTTTTTCTGGATTATTCGAGTCTGATTCACATGCGCTTCGAACTGCTGATGCAGAATCAGGCAACAGAGCTGAAATACCTGGCAGCAATGGAATTCGGGGCTTTTCTTGGTTTTTGAAGGATGTTGTAATTGAGCAGGTACAGGACTGTCTCATTGCGTGTATAGATTTTTCAATCAGCGCGCAATGTAAACTTTCAGATATCGCCATCAACTAAAAATTCTTCATATGGGAAGATCAGCAGATTAACTAGTTTTATACGTATCACATTCAACCATTAAATTTACCACCTTAAGGTACTTCTGCTACAAAATTACTTTTTTTTACTAACATTACGTTCTACTCAACCTTTTAGCTAGACATTGCAACGTGATAAAATCTATTCAAATGCACTTAGTGAAAATTTTGAGCAAAACTCTAGTGGAGAACTAGCTGAATAAAAACAGAAACTTGGATATTTGACGTCAAATGAGAGCTTAAAATTTTCACAAGAAACAAATACGCATTGCTGAAATGAGGAATGTGTAAAAATAACATAAAAGAATGTAATGCTAAACAACTGTGGCTGTGTTACTGCAGTGACGAGGACACAGCTCTAAGGTGGAGAGAAGAAGCAAGAAGGAGATAGGGCAGAAGCAGAACGAGGAGGAGATACCAGAAACGGATCCAGGAGTCTTCTGGGTGAGTGACTTTTGCTTTCCCCGGTCGCGAGACCATATTATTTTGTTTAATTTTTCAACAGTCTGTATACAAACACATAACCGTTGGATAGGTTTTTAACGTGATTGAGTTTTGTTTGGGTGGATTGTGGATATGACTGACATGCCCACAATGGATAACGATCTGCAGATTGCGCTGCTGATTTCTTAATTAAAAGCTTCGCAAACTGTGTAGGCACAGCTTAGCGAAGTACTACAACAGTTCAGACAGGCTCAAGAACAACTGGCTGAAGCAAACACAGGGCTGCTAGATAAACACCAGATTAATAATGAGTTAATGGAGCAATTGAGGGATTCGCTGCTGGCCAAATCCAAAAAGAAAAACAAAAACAAAAGGAGGAAAATGAAGTCTTCATCTTCTTTATCAGGGAGCTGTCTGCCCTCTCCTCCTTCTTCGGAAAAAGGAGCTGTAGAAAAAGAAACAATAGAAGAAGAGGAGGAAAATGAAACCATGCCGAAGATCTCTGCTGAGGAGGATGAAGAATATCCTGCTCCACCGCTAGGTCTCTCAATGGCTCTATTAGAGCTGGCTATTACGAAGAAAACCACTTCTACAGCACCGATCCCATCCAAATCTTCAGACGACGACAAAGAATGGACAACGGCAGCCGTAATTCTTCGCGAGCCCGTCAAATCGACCCAAGTCCTAAAAGAAATTAAAAACATGGAATTAAATATACATCTGCAAAAAGGGTCAACTTGGGGATCCAAATATTCCCCAAAAGGCCACAAGACCACAGAAAACTTACAAAATACTTCCTAAACGCAAAGATACCATATCACACGTAATTCCTTTCTGAACAAAGGAATTTCTATATGGTTATCACGTGTCTGTATGGGCTATCGATTGAAGAGATCAAAGAAGCTCTGGAGAGCCAGGAATTTCACGCCATCAAAAATCCACTTCATCGAACTATAGTATGGGCCAGCCAGGTTGGTGAAGGCCCTCCTTTCGAAAGCAGAGACCAACATATACAATATAATGGCTGTATGTCACATCGTATGCACTGTTGAAGCACAGCCAAATTATGTGCCACAACTGTCAGCAGAGTGAACACTCTTCCAAAAACTGTCACGCACAGGCTCGTTGTGTCAAATGCGGCGAGCTCCATTATTTTTCAAAATGCGCCAAAACAGCAGAGGAAAAGCTAATATGTATCAACTGAAGTGGAGAACATTCGCCAAATTACCGTGTATGTCCTCAAAACCCATTAAATGGCAGGAAATCATTCACACAAGCCACAGCAGCAAATAGTAACTATAACAAAACCATGACAGCCCCTACACAACAGCTAACCAAAAATCCTCAAAAACAACATTCCACAAAACATAAACACAAACAAAAACATGGACAGACTTTTTGTCACCATGCAAACACAATTTCAAACCATAATGCAAGCCATGATGGCGAAAATACTACCGGGCATGTTTGCATCACAAAATATAATTAATAATACATACATATGTAAACAAACAATAATCAGCTTAATGGATCACTGAACTATTCTCACTTGGAATGCAAATGTCCTGTTTCATAAGACTGGTGCACTGATTCAGTTTATATTTGACTATAAATTCGACATCATTATCATCCAGGTAACCTTTTTGAAACCACTTGCGCTTCCCTAACTATTTTCTGCAGAGAAATGATAGAACAACAGGTACGGACATTTTTTTGAGATACCAAAGTAAAGCATTATTTGGTATAGTACGTTACGATCAATACTGTCGTATGCTTGCTTAAAGTCAACGAAACTTCGGTGAGAAGGGATGGGAACCATAATCTCATATTGACGCTTATCGTATAAACTCTAGAAGCCACTGCAACTGAAGCGCGGACGGATTCTTTTGAATTCGTGCTGGTCTCGGTATATAGCCCCGCACATGCGCCTACGCTCATTGAATACATTAAAAACTTCTAGACTATCAGGGTATCATACTCCTTGCCGGAGAATTTAATGTCTACCACAGAAGCTGGGGAGCTGTCGATATCGGTATTTCACGTACCTTTGAGCACGATATACGCATCACAGTCTGCGACAAACTTTCAACCGACTACAAACCGGTGCTCTTCCTCATAGGAGAAATGTACATACATGAACCTATAGAAGAAAACTGATTGGCAAGCTTCCAAGTCGCACTGGTTAAAAAACCATTATTCAAGCACCTGAAATAGTCAGCGACACAATCACAGAAAAAATAGTACAGGCAAAACAGGACAACGCAGTTACAACTCTGACCAAGGGTATGAAATTTGACAAGGATATCAAGTGTCTATGAACTCCTTAACGACATCAAAGAATTAATAAGGAGGACGAATCGAGTTCGAAGAAGAGTTAGCAACATAGGTCACCCTAGATTACACCAGGAAGGAAATCAAATGACTAATAAGGTTTGTGATCGGATATCAATATTCCGCAATTAACAGTGAGGGTTGCTTACAAAACTTGTTGTGCGATGTTTTCTGGAGGATATCCAAATATTTTCCTATAAAAACAAGCTACAAATACCACCAATCCGTGGCCCTTACTGTATTAAGTTCGACAGTTCTGGTAAGGCGAAAGCCTTCGCTGATACTCTGGAGCATCAGGAGGAGTATGATGACTATGCAGACTATGTTAATCGACTGACCAACAGACTCATGAGGACAGACATTGCAGATTCTGGCGTTAAAAAAAGCGAATCTGTCTTCAAAAGATTGGCCTTAAAAAAAATAAGTCTGTCTTCAAAAGATAAAAGACATGATGCGAGGGCTAAACAAGTGGAAAGCACTATGTTTTCTTCTTCTGATATCAGTTACCATAGTAAAATGGCTCTCGGACAACATCCTCAAAGCGTTAGCAATGACTACAAACGCGATTTTCCGCTTGCGAAAATACCCAAGATATGGAAATCGGCAATTGTTATAATTTTTCCGAAACCCCGATAAAAACCTCATGTTTCCAGGAAACTGGCGTCCTTTTGACCGATTATTTTCTCTGTCAAAAATACTTGAGCAGGTGCTACTCAATCGACTAACCGAAGCTGTTATCAAAAAAGAAATAGATCCAGAAGAACAATTCGGATTCAATCAAACACATTCCACAGAAGTCCAGTTTACTAGGGTGGTGCAACATATTAGAATAGGGCTAAACCGGAGGAAGTCAACGGATTTGATTATGTTTGATCTAGCTAAAGCCTTTGACAAAGTCTGGCATGCAGGACTTATTTACAAGATGCATGAAGTCCAAATGCCACTGCAGCTCACCCAAATTATTGGCTTCTTCCTTAAAGGCAGAGAATTTCGTGTCATTGATAACCATTTCTCAAGCTTACGTCAAACTCATGCTGAAGTACCATCACTTGCGAGCATGGGAGCTTCACACTCAGCATGTAAGTGGTTTTCTTTTTTTTTTTCTTGAAAAAAAAACTGTGTGACAGAGAGGTCTATCACAAATTTGATTTGATCTCATCAATTTAGCTGTGAAAGAGTAATAAAACATTTTGTTTTATGTTTTGAACATAATTCAGTGTCTTTTTGTCAAAATCTGTGCTTATAATCTCATTTTGGTAGGCATAAAAAAAGGGGAATTCATCACTTCACAAACAGTTTTTATTTAATTACTTGTAAAATAAACAAAACTAGCTTGAAAAAAATATTCGCTGATTGAAATAGTTTTGAATATAAATTTCGGGGTAGTAGATATACTTCTTTTTTATATTGTATTTTGATCTAATTTCCACATACTTTCTTATATTTATAATTTAAAAAGAACTATACTTCATACAATATTTTTGGAAAAAGCATCAACAAATATATCGATTTAGTTTTATGGGATCTACGAAAGTTGATAGCTTAGGAATATGCACACACGTATTTCAATAAAACCATGAGTCAGCATATCGGAAACTTTCGGTTTTCAATTTTCTGAAAACCGTGACGGGTTTGAGACCCGTAACCAGATACCTTTGCTCACCTAGCCATGAGGCTAGGTGAGCAAAGGTATTTTTCTTGTTGTAGGGGCTTTCGCCGGGATGTAGAGTCCTTGCCAGCAAATTCGTGCCATCAGAACCTTACATCCAGCTGGAAGGGTACAAGAGGAAACCAATCCCAACAAGATGCCCCACCTCTTGTCCTGGGTCATAATCTGGTAGCGTGCAGGAGAATAAGAAATGTAGATAGAAGTAACAATATCAGCATTTAGTTCTGGCCTAGGTCTTCTGTCCTATATTGTATGGGTACTATATCTTCCTTAATTCGTGTATGCGAAATCATTTTTAGTGCGACTTGGTTCCAGGGGAAAGAACCCGTCCCAGGATACCACAGACGCTAGCCTGCCAACGCATGCACTCATCCCTAGACCAGGTTATTTCCAGATGACAATGCTGCAAGTCTTTTACGGACATTTCAATCCATTGAAATCAATGCAAGGATGACTGGATGGAACATTTGTAAATAAAATATGCGGCGAGCTGAAGTTCAACGTTGGACTGTGCTTGTTACAACATTCAGTCCCCGATAAACAATAATAATAAATTGGCATTATGCATTCACACCCCTAAATAGGATCGAAGACACAAGGCAGATACTCTAAATCCAGTAACAATATACCAGTGATTAACAATGATTCCAGCAATAATATATGCATACCCTCATCAATCCTAGACAGCAATAACTTTAGTTTTTTACTCTCCGAGTTTCTCTAAAATTGATTGGGGATCTACATACATATGTTAGGCATAAGTTTCGTTACTTGATTTGTCACCTGCTACAGTAGCATCTAAGATTTTCACCCTTATCCTGAAAACTATCTAAAAAATAATTCCAAGAAAACATGAAATTCGAAGAAAATGAGAAAAATCCGAAGTATTTAGAAACTATGTAATTCCAAAATAAAAACAAGAATAAATAACTGTCCGTTCAACATACATAAAAATAGCGATCAACTGACCTGCGGGGAAAATCTTTATTAAATCGTCCCTAATATACCTTTAATCTATTATGCGATAGTCAACGACTGACTGCTTTTCCTCAGGTGAAACGACACGTACATACGAGTATACGCACGTATGTAGGTTTACTTTAATGCAACATGTTTTATGAAATACGAGTAGTCGTCGCAAAGAGAGTTTATCGACCTGCTGCCGTTGCCAACACCTGTAACCTGTACTTGCAGTATCTGCAATATTATATTAAAAAGTGTCGGCATAGCACAGGTGGTACACTAGTCTGTTAGTTTGTCTATCGGATTGTCTGTCTGTCTATCTATTTGTTTGTCTGTCGCTCGATCAACTTCACCGTGCCTCGGCTACGCGTTGTTTTCGATGCGTGAGTTGCAGCGATATTGGCACTTTTTTCCATACCAGGAAAGTGTGGCAGTTCCGCTTTTGCAACCAGTGCGTTCCGCAGGCTGGCAAATAGTCTAATAGGATCTTAATCAGCAGGAGGTAGGCTGAGATTGATCCTCCGGCTAATCCGTGCATCGAACAGGACAGACAGCAGCATGTCGTCTGGTTCTGGTTTGAGCCAGTCACACTCCTTCTGCGCGCTCAGTCTGGATGTTCACACATGCGCAACTTTCCGCACGCAACATCTTCAATTGTTTTTGGGCGCGGAGTCGCCTTGGTCATTACTCCTTAAATTAATTGAGAATGTCGGAAAGGCTTCGGAAAATCAATTTGCATTGTTAATTCATCGCAGGACAAGAGTGATACGCGCTAAAAATAGCCACTCGCGCAGGGAGAGAAAAAAGTCCTTTGCAAGTTGGGCATCCCTTCCAACATTTGTGCATTTTGTTATTTTTGCATCCGACAACCACATTTACTGCATATTTTATTCGTGCTGTGTGAACATACTCTGGTCAACAATCAGCGCTACTGCTGCTGCGAGTCCAAAGATTCTACGCAAACGCCGCGTAACGCAAGGTGAATCCAATCCACTGGACACTTAAGGAGCCGGTTTGCAAGGCCCTGTCTATCCTATGCAGTGTGTGCCTAGTCTGTTAACTGTCTTATGGAAATTGCGTGGCGAGCCAGGTTAATGCGAGACTAGCGAGCCCAGCGATTTTGAGTGGAGCAAGGTGTAATGCCTCGGGGTACATTTTATTTCTTCACTGGGAGCTGATGTGTACATACGCGAGATTAAGTCTGTGCTACGTTCGAAGATTGAGGACATTGCAACGACGACAATGACGAGGAAAACGTTTCGCGAAGTACAATGAGATGTTGCTGTTGGTGAATGCTGTTCCACGGCACAAGTGAAAACCCGTAGCACTTTGTCATATATGCTGTAATTAACAAGAGTCAGGATGATCGTACTCGTATGAAATGTATTGTTCGCCGCGAGAATAAAGAGGATAATTTCGTAATGTATTTTTTAGAAGATATTCAATTGGATTTTTGTTCGGAATTGGAGAGTGGAAAAGGAGTTTTGTTGGGTATGAGGAACCAATGTGACAATAACTGTTCATTTACTTGAGGCATTCACCGTCTTACAGCTTTAATTTAATTAGGATCATTATCATACTCGTATGTAGAATTAATGATCATGTTATTAAGCGTGAATGAAATATTCGATAGGGAAGCAATAAAAAGTAAAAAACGAGGAGAAGCAGCAGTATACTGAGTTCTCCTACAAATATTTTATATCAATTGGAAATTTCCTTTTATCAATGTATGAACATATTGTAATAAAGAGAAAATTGCAGTAGAATATATTCCATATCACGGCGCAAACTGTGATATTAATCTACAGTCTTCCACAAAAGTCAAGGTACAGTGATAAATATCATGAAAATTGTTTGATATTTTTATTTAAAAAACCTATAGTGATAAAAATTTTTTGGTATTACTTCAACTATAATCATTACACTTTGAATTCATGTAAAACAAAACGAAAATTCTGTCGTATTAATATATTATTACATATGATGTGTTGGAAAGTCAATGAATGAAGTCCACAAAAGTCATGGTACACCTAAAGAAAAATGATACAAATTGTAATTATAGTCTTGCATAGTTATTTGAATTATACTTTTCTTAATATTTTGTCGGATATCCTTTCATCTGAATTACTGACTTCAGTCTTTTAGGCATAGAATATACAAATTTTTTAGTAAATTCGCTGCTGATTCTGGCCCACTCCTCCAATATAACATCCTTAAGCTGCGCCTTGCTTGATATCACTCTTTTTCGGATTTTTGTCTTAAGCTCATTCCAAAGATGCTCTATTGGGTTCAAATCAGGGCTTTGAGGCGGTGTAGCAAGCATGCGAGTATTGTACAATAGCCACATTTGAACTTTATGCGCAGTGTGCTTAGGGTCATTGTCCTGTTGAAACAAGAAATCTTCTCGCATACCTAATTTGGCTGCACTTTGTTTCATGTTGTTTCGTAGAATCTCTAAATAAGAGTTCTGATCCATAGTATTTTCGATGAATGTCAGATTTCCAACTCCAGCAGCAGCCATGCAACCCCAAACCATAACACCACCGCCTCCATGTTTTACTGTTTTAATAGTGTTCTTGGGATTAAATGCTTCTCCTACTTTTCGCCAGACCCTCTTATGCCCATTTACACCAAATATACAAAATTTAGACTCATCCGAAAATAAAACATTATCCCAAAACGTTATTGGTTTGTCAATATATGCTTTTGCAAATGTTATTCTTTTTTGTTTGTTTATGGAACTTACAAGAGGTTTTCTTCTAGGCGTACGAGATGAAAATCCAGCTTCTACGACAGCTCTATGCACAGTTTCTGCGCTAACCTCCTTCTTATCATTAATTCCAAGAACATCGCAGATTTTTCTACAGCTTAGAAATGGATCTTGTTTTACCATTCGCGAAATTTTTCTCTTGTCCTTTGCACTTAGTTTAGATGGACGACCTGTTCGGGGCACATTTTCCACTCTATTTTCCTTCTTAAATCGATTTATCACTTTTTGAATGGTTGACCGACTTCGCAACACTAGTTCAGCTATTTCAGAATATGATTTGCTCTGATTTGAATGCAGATTAATAATTATTTCACGCTCCTTAATACTCAACTCCTTTCGACTCATTTTTTAGAAATTTTATTAAATAAAAGATACACCACGAATACGGACGCGATATTAAAGACAGCGGCCTACGGTTGTTAACTCACTCTGATAATATGAACTTGGGGGATTCCCCTTTTTACAAATAACAGGGCATTTTCTGCAACTGTACCAAGACTTTTGTGGAGTAGAAAAGAGACATTGCCAACAAAAAATTATTGTCTTCAATGATCATTATTGCCGAATCCCTTTAAATTTATGAAAACTTAAATTCAACAGAACTCGTATTATTACCATTTCATAACTTTTGGTTTTCAAATAAAAATATTGATTCAGTAATACAATTTTCAGTTACCGATTCTCTGTACCTTGACTTTTGTGGAAGACTGTATGTAAAGCCATTGCAAAATGAACATCTAACATGAGAGTAAAGAAATAACTTGGAGAGTGTGCTTACTTTTACAATGATTAATACATCAAGGGAAAAAAATTACGCTAAAGCCATCATAGTACACTTGGTAATATTTTTTTCATATCAAAATGAAAATTATAGGAAAAGTCATGCATAAGCTTAGGCAAATTACCACACTAGGCAAATTGCATTTCAGACTAAGTTAAACTAACTAAGGTACTAAGGCAGCCAGCATAATGCATAATTATTGTTACGAATAGCAGCACCTTATGTAGATAACATTCTCCATGACACTGCGGCGGTCAACCTCAATATAAATGTAGGATAGAATGTATTTTGATACAAATGTAACAAATTAAGAATTCAAACGTAAATACATAACAAAGAAAAAACAAACAAGACGTTCTCTTCAGGTAACCACTTACGATAGACTAACTGCGAAGTGGTCGCCGGCTCTCTTCGAAGAATCTTCCGTTTCATTCATCCCATGTCACCCCGGATGGCCACTTCTTCAACAGATCTTCAGATGTCGTCGTTCACCCAACTATTTCACCATCGATGTCAAGACGAGCTAGGGCATATCGGTCCTTTCCCAAATTGCTGGTGATTTTCATTGGCCTCGTGTATTTCGGTTTCACCTTCTGTCCAAAGCCAAATTGAGTTTTCTTAAGAGCCACTAAGTCGCCCACTCGAAATCCTTGTACCATTCGTCTTCGCAAGTTATACTGTTGGCGGTTCTCTAGTTGAACCTTTCGATTTGGTTTCATGCCTCTTCTCGAATTTTGCTTCGTTCGTCGTCGAGGAATCGCCGATGTTCCTCCTCCAAAATTCGCCTCATATTATCATCTTAAGTGTTGCTCATGTCCACACCTGTCATAAGTTTGAAGGGAGTGGTATCGATACTGCGATGATATGTGCTGTTTAGAAAATGCTGTAGTCTGCTGACATGTTTCCACCAATCTTCAGGAGGCGCATTTGAGAGTTTCGTTAGCGCTGGAACAATCACCCCATGCACTCGTTCGACCTGCCCATTTCCACTCGGCACACCTGTCGTAATAAGGTGTAACTCTATCTTTCGGTCACTGCAGTATTGAGCAAACGACTTCGATACAAATGCGCCACCTCTATCTGCGATTATTCGTCGAGGGTTTCCAAAAATGGCTTCAACCATTTCCAGTTTTCGTAGAACTTCCTCAACTGAAATCGTTTTCACAGGGAAAATCCAAGTCAATTTTGAAAATGCATCAGTTATTGTCAGTACATAGTTATATGCTTTACTCGTCCACGGCATGGGTCCGAGATGGTCAATATGGAAGGTGTCTAAGGGTAGATCTCCCTTCGGTATCGGATGGTGCTCGCCTTCCAATTTCCTCGCCTTGCGATTGGACAAAATTCAAGCGACACAATTCCCAATACACACCTTAATCTTGTTGTCAATACCACGAACATAGTACTCTTTCTCCATTATGTCCTTGGTTAGTTTCACTCCAAAATGGCCTCTTTCGTGGTATCTCCCAATTAAATCCAGTTGCATCGCAGTAGGTGCCACTAACAGATCTCTTTCGCCGCGTTGAATGTAAATGATATCTCCTTTATTCAAATATTCCTTATGTATACCCTTCTGTAGTATCGCTTTAATCGTCTGAATATGTTCATCTTCATCCTGAGCTATCCGTGGGCTAAATATTGACCATCAGAACTGCTGCTCAAGACATTGCATCAATATGAGCCATTCTTTCGGCCTTCCTGTGCTCGATTTCGTAGTCGAACTCACTCATCGCAAACGCATACTTCGTAATTTTCGGATGCATTTCCTTTTTTGCCATTGCTATTTTCAAAGCAGAACAACCCGTTAGGATTTTAAAATGAATTCCTCGCAAGTATTAACGGAATTTCTTTAATGTTTGTATCACTGCAAGAAACTCCAACTCATATGAATGATAATTCCTTTCAGCTTCATTCGTTGTCCGACTATAGTTATGACAAGGGAGCATTTTGTCATTTTCTCCTTGTTGCATGAGAATAGCTTCGATACCTGCCTTGCATGCATCAGCGTGGACCTCGGTTTTACTCAGCGGCTCATAAATCTTAAAAACAGGTTGTATCGACATGACACTCTTCACTCTATCGAACGCTGATTTTTCTGCTTCACCAAAGCGGAAAGGAATGCCTGACTGCATAAGATTGCTGATAGGTCTCATGATGACGGCAAAGTCAGGGATAAACCACCGAAAATAGCTTGCTAATCCATATAGCCGCTGTAAAAGCTTTACGTTTGTCGGTTCCGGAATTTCCAACAATTTCTCCACATTGGCCTTTGCTCGCTGGCAATTTCTCTCGGCTATTATGTATCCAAGAAAATCGATGGATCTTTGCAAGAATACACATTTGGTCCAGTTTATTCGGAGGCCATTGTCTGCAGCCCTTTCCAAGACTCTCTGCAGCGTTGACATCGCTACGACTTCATCTTTCGACGGAATAATTATACCGTCAACAAACGCTATCATAACTCCTTTCTCGATCAAATTTTGGAAAACGTAGTCAATAAATCGGCCGAAACTATTGCCACTAATCCACAATCCAAACGTTGTATTGTTGAACTCGTACCGGCCCTCATTGGCCACGAACGCGGTAGTTTTTTTACTGTGTTCTTCTAATGGAACATAAAAATATGAATTTTTCAAGTCTCATGTGGAGAAAACGCGTGCAGTCACTAGTTTCTCTAAATTGTCCTCAATACGTGGCATCGGAAATCTGTCGTTAATAACTTTCTTATAAACTTCACGAAATTCTATGCAGACTCGAATGTCTAACTATCCCTTCGTTCCACCATTGTTTTACTTGTTCGCGTACTATTTTTCTTTAGAAAGGAGATAATCGCCGCGGTCTCTTATAGACAGGAAGTTCATCTGCTAGTTTAATGACTGTCTAAATTTCTACATTTTCCACTTTCTTTGGCACATCGTTTTTTATATGATTTTGAACGGCAGCTTTATATTTGTTTTCACGACAATCTAAACCATAATTTCTGTCCTCTTGATCTTCACAATTTATGTTCATCATAGCAGCGATTTCATCATAAGGCACCTCTGGTTCATTAAGTAGTGTAATTTCTTTCATATTATTTTGGTGCAAATCACTTGGTTCACGGGTCATCGGGAAGAACGTTACGTTGGAAGGGGTTATTATATAGTCAGCTGTGCAAAAAAAAAATTTCCCAACAATCAAGATTACGTCCATTGCCTTTTCCGGCACCACAAAACATTTTATTTTATAACTCATTCTATTTATTAGCACTGGAATCATTGCTTGAGTTTTAGATAAACCCGACACCTCTTCTTCACCATAACCCCGTATTTTAAGGTCAGAATATTCTATATTCTCGGCACAAGTATCTTTAATGGTGTTCCAAAAGTCACTACGAATCAAGCATAAGTCGCTGTAAGTATCGACTACCGCCGAAATCGTTTGTTTGTTGGTCAATGTCACTTGGGCCGTATTCCCATTCCCCTTCAAATGATGGTTACAATTCATATGCGCGATATTCTTGTTTTTCTCAAGTGTCCGACACATGATCAAAATTGTCGCATTTAGAACGTTTAGGTCCCTTTAGTTTTTCTGGACAAGATTTCGATTGATGCCCTTTTTCGCCACAGTTGAAGCAACGCTCTTTGTATTTAGTCGGCTGTTCTGTTGCTGGTTTCTTTTCTGTTTCGACGATTCTTTTCATACACTTTCAATTGTCACTTCAGCTCTTCTATCGCCTCAGCACTATATTGTAAAGAAATACTTTGTTCATGGCATCATCGGGAACTCCATCGCACACATACTCGCAAATTGTCGTTTCGTCAAGATTCGTCATTCTTGCTATTCGCTGCATCTCATACACGTATTCTAAGTACCCCTGGTCGGTTCTCTTTCTTCGTGCTGAGAGAATTCTGTGCGCTTCGATAGAGCTGCTACTCTTTCCGAATTCGGATAAGCGTGCGGTTTTTAGCTGACACCAATTTGCAATTCCGGTTTGTGCAATTTCAAACTTTCGTGCCGTTCCTCGGGTGATTTTCTTGCACATTATAAACTTACGTTGATCATCTCACTGAATGGAGTCACAAATGTTTTCAAAGTCTCGAATCCAGATTGCCCTCCTGTCCAAAATAACCATCTTGCCCCTGGTTTGCGGCGAATGTTTCAAAAGTGTCCTCCATATCTCGGAATGTATATTCGCTTCGCTCTTCTCTCATCATGTCGTCTTTTTTGTGTACTGGGCTTGATGTTCAAACGGATTCTTTGTCTATGATATCGTCTCGTCTTCTTCTTTTTCGGCGTCGAGCTCCACGACTCGCTTGGACAACTCTTCCTTTGTGCCGCTTGTGTTGAGCTGTCATTTTTCGCACTCATCCACTAGACCAGGTTTTGTGAACTTTTTCACCAATTCATCACACGCCGCTGTCATCGTCATACTGAAGATCACGTCTTATTTCACCAAATCGTCTTGACATTGTACTTGTCATATGACAGGATTTGCAATGTAGCTTGAATCACTTATTCCGTTCACATTTACCTGCACCCCCCTTCTGACACCATGTAGGATAGAATGTATTTTGATACAAATGTAACTAATTAAGAATTCAAGCGTAAATATAGAAAAAAGAAAAAACAAAGAAAACACGTCCCCTTCGGATAACCGCTTCCGATAGATAGAGAAACCACTTTTTTTTGTAGAACGACACAATCAAAGAATAAAGAAATATTAAAAATAAAATTTTCCCCTTTATTTCCACTTTATAATTTGTATATTTAATGCATACGAATACAATTGTTTCGTTCCCTACTTGGAGACTTCTTCAGTACTAATTTCTATAAAACTAAAATCTACCTTTATATACAAAAAAGTTCTTTGCAAAGCTAATCATCGAACCACATTTTAATTACGCAAAGAAAGGGTTATTAATTCAAAAGATATTTACTTAATAAGTTTAGAAAGCCACGTGTTTTCATTAACTTGGTCACAATTCCAAAGTTCCTGACCCCTAGATTTATAGATTTCCAGGGACTCCTCCGTGTCTCACTTCCAGGTGTTTGTGAAAATATTGATTAATTTGACGTGCTCCGCTTTAATTTCGTGGTTTTCTCGTACCATATGCTGCGCTACTTTGGATCTGAAATTGGAGTTTTCTTTCTTTTTCTTCATATGTTGCTTCCCGTATATTTACCGCAAACTTGACGCCTATCGATCTCTTTGTCTGCCCAATGTAGCTCCCATTGCAATCGGTAAATTCCACTTCTCTCCATCTTGCGCAGAGGGTCCTTGATAGAGCCGAGTAGGTTATGAAGTCTTGTTGGTCTTCTTGTATAGACCAGATCAATGCCGAGTTTTTTTTCAGAGCGCTCCCCATTCCATTCGTTTTAGATTTGTAGGCCACTACAAGCCGTCTTCGTTTATCATCTATCGGAGTCAATGTTGAAAATGTCCTTGTGATGTTCTGTTTTGTTCGTGACCTACTTCTTTGGATCTCCATTCTATTCAGCTAGCTCATACGAGTACATACCATTCTTTTTGTGGGCCTTTGATATTTAGAGGAAGTGTAAGTATTTTGTTGATAGGCCAGTTAAGTGCCGCCCGTTTTTTGCTGCTAGCAATGGTTTGATGAAAATGGTAGGATGCGCCTGGTGTCAGCAGGTTTGCGGTATATTTCAAATTCTAGTCCACTCGTTATTCTACACACCACCAAGTCTAGAAAAGGGAGTCGTCCATTCGCTTCTATCTAGTGCGTTAATCTGATGTTTTTGTGCATGGAATTTATCTCGGTGAGTGTTTGTTGAACCTGTTCCTGCTTAATGACTATAAACACGTCGTCGACATATCTTATCTATAGATGCGGCAGTTTCCCTTCTTGTTGTAGCTTCTCTTCTAAGTGTGATGGAAAAACCTCACTTAAAAATGTAGGCAGAGAACTCCTGTCTGATGGTAAGATAGCTCTCATTCATGCAAAACCTTGCCATTTTCGAATACATCCTTATTTTCGCCTTCCATTCTTCACCTGTTTGTTGTGTGAGTAGCCATTTCTCGATTATGATGACAGCTTCCTTGACGGGTATGCTAGGAAACAGCGCTTTGACATCGAATGAGAGAAGCCTGTCATCTTTTTCTAACGATCCACAAAACAATACTTTTGATGGGAGTCCAGCCAAATTCTTGACTGATCGTGTATTGAACTTCTTTTCCATATTGTTTAGTTCCTAGACCAACCATTTAGCGATTTTCTGTGAGGGAGCATTCTCCGCTGAGACTATTTCTCGCATTTCCCCCCCCTGGTATATGGGTCCTAAGAAGGCCTTTTATTCTCGTCAACGATGGGTTTGTCACCCTAATGTATTTTTTGTTTTCCTTGATCCAAAGTTCACACTCTCTCAATACTTTCTCTACCCATTTTACAGAATCAGAGAGTGGATTTGTTCGCAGTTTGAAGTACAGGCCCATGTTGATTTTTTCGTTCATCCCATCGTCGTGTTACTCCTTGTCCAAAATAACCACTGCAATTTCTTTATCAGCCTTCATGTAGTACCCTAGCTTATTCTTTGGCTCGTTGGTTGTCTTAATTTAATCAATTGGCTTAATTTTTTCGATAATCCTAGCGCAGATTTAAAACATAATTTTTTCTGCTTATCACATGAAATGAATGTCAATAAATGTGTTATATCTTTTACTTAAAAATAAATAAAAGAAAACGATAATTCATGGCAGTTTGTTATGGCAGGGGATTAAAGAATTTAAGAGCTATTGAGAATTGGAATCAATTGCCACTTTTTTGGGTGAGACAGTTCTATCAGAATGTTTTACGTTAAAATTAGAGAAGCACAATGAAATCTCTGATGTGGAGCTCTTGCAATGAATTAATGAATGCATGAGAATGAAGTTACACACTTTGTACTCAGTTAGTCCCTAAGCTTCAAAGAGAGGGTAAAACCCAGAAAACCTGCATATTTCATCATAGAATGAGCTTGAAAGAGAACACGCTCAGAAAATGGGTGTTGAAGCTCAAAAGATTACTATTTTTCCGCTCCAGCAACGTTTTGTGGGATATTGTTTTCTTTCGATAAAATGAGTCGCCAAATTTATGATTAAATTTTGCAGTTTTTGAATGTAGAATATATAACAAATTAAAATAAATAAATTTCCAAAATGGAATTGATAACAAATGCTAATTACAACTTATGAGACCGAACGATCGTCGTGGCTGCTTCATTTTACCAGTCCCAGTCTTTGCCTTTTGGGCGAAGTTTTGATGATTTGTTGTGTTGATCCTTCACTCCAATGAGCCTAGCTTTCAACATCTGCAGCCTCGCCAAGTAGTAACTCCACTACTTCGGGTCTTTATTTCGCGTTTCGCATCTCATACGACGTGTGAGCAAATTCAAAATTATATTTTAAATTAAGTTCGAAAATCACCGTCGTTCCTTGCATACAGAAAGCTCACGGATGATAAGCGTCATCTTACCGCCTTTAAAATTGATATTGATGCTGACTTCAAAGTAATCCTCTCCCAGGACTCTTGGTCCAAAACACGCTGGTCAAAGAAATTGTACCTGTTGCAAGAAAAAATTTTCAGGCCTTCAAGAAATCTGCAGTCGTCATGTAACCTTGGACTATGACTACCTAAATATTAACGTGGTACATAATTCGGAGTTTCAATCTTATGAGCAAAGTAATCAAATTTCCATTTTTTACCAAAATGTACGAGGCTAAGTTTGAAGATATCTTTTTTTCTTATCAACTTAGTAATGACACCGTTATTTGCTTTTCTAAGACGTCATTAAATGCAAATATTGTTAATTCGGAACTTTTACTGGATCACATTATTTATAGATGTGACAGTGATTTTATCTTCACAAATAAGTCTGATGGTGGTGGAGTCTTGGTTGCCGTCAAAAAATCTGTACCCAGCTCCCTTTGTACTGATCTTTGCTTTTCTCATGCCTGGAATGTGTCTTAGTTAAAGTAACTTTACCTAACAATGCCTCCATATTGATCTCATCTGTATATGTTCATTGTAACACTTCTTTGCAATTATATGAGTCGTTTTTTGATGATCTTGTTTCCTATCTCCTACCACGTCATCTGCACTCTAGGATCCTTGTTGTCGGAAATTTTAACCTGCCCACCGCAAAATGGGCTGGCTCCCCTGTTTCAACAATCTCTTCCACTAATTCATCTTCTTTGGCTATCGCTTCCTTCCTTTCGCTCTGTTCTCTGTTCCAGTATAATCAAGTTCGTAATACCGATGGTCGTCCACTTGACCTTATTCTATCCAATATTCCTGCTCATTATCTGTCGGTATCCCTTGCTTTACAACCTTGTGTTTCTCGCGACTAGCATCATCCACCTCTATCCATTGATCTCAATGTCGACCCCTTTATCCATCCAAAACTAGCTTATGCTCCTAAGTTTAAATTTTTTAAATCGAATTATTAGGCACTTAACACTGCTCTTTTGTCTGTTAATTAGTTTCAGTTATTTCGAAACCTTGAATGTGAATCTGCTCTAGATAAATTTTGTGCATTTCTCCAAACCTTAACTGTTTATATACACCTGTTCAGGTTGTCCGAAAGGAGAAACCGAAGCCTTGGCTTACTATGCGTGTTCTTACTGTTTTAAGCGCCAAGGATAAGGCACGTCGTGAGTATAAGCGTTTAGGTACTGCTGAAGATAAATCCATCTTTATCAGGTTGCGTTCAGATGCCAAAAAAAGAAATCAAACTTGCTTTAGAAAATTACTTTTGATCTTCAGAGGCTTCCCTAAATGCAAATAATGTGAAACATTTCTGTTCCTATATCAAATCATTAAAGAATTCATCTTCTATTCCTTCTACCATCTGTGGGGGCAGTGTAGAAGGCTCTCTTTCTCAGGCAATTTCAGATTTATTTTCTCAGTATTTTTCCTCTACCTTTTCTCCTTACGTTGATTTCACTCTCTCCTACTCAGTGAGGATTCATGTTTATTCACCCTCTTTAAACACTGAACCCTCTGAAGTTGAGTCTTTATTTGATTCTCTTGTTCCGAATATCAGCCCTGGCCCAGATGGTTTGCCAAATATTTTTGTTAAGTCTTGGCTTCTGTGCTTTCCCCTCTCTTGCCCCTTTTATATAACCTGAGCTTAAGCAGTGGGTCCTTTACCTCCCGTTTGCAAAGTACCTATTTTGTACCTATCCTTAAAAGTGGTGACCCACTGTCTGTGTGTAGTTACCGTCCAATACCCTTGATTGATTGCAAGCGAGCAGCATGGATTCCGCAACGGTCATTCGACGTCCACTAATCTAATGCAATTCACTGAAATTGTAGCTAAGACAATTAATATCAAGTTGACGTGGTATTCACTGATTTCACCAAAACGTTTCACTCAATCAATAATCGTCTTCTCTGCTGTAAACTTGGTTTTTTTCATATTTAACGCATCGCGCATGTCAAGTTACTTTTTGTGGGTTCATGTCTATTCCATTTTATCCTTCATCTGGTGTTCCTCAGGGTTCTATTCTTGAACCTCTGCGTTTCCTAGTGTTTATCACTGATCTTCCCTCATTCTGCTTGTCTATTATTAGCTGATGACTTTAAGATAGTTCGGTCTATTAAGACGCCTCTTGTCTGTCAATAATTTCAGGATGACTTGAATGTGTTTAATAACTGGTGTTTGTCAAATTTTCTACGCCTCAATCTCAACAAGAGCTATAAAATGATTTTATCTCTTAAAGATCACCCCATTTCTTTTTCCTATATGCTGTCCGAGGCTTCTTTGTCCGAAGTGACGTTCCACAAAGATCTAAGAGTTACCTTTCATCTCAAACTTAAGTTTGACATTCACATTTTAATTGTGGTTGCTAGAGTCCCTTAAGTTTCGGGTTTTATCCTAAGGCATGTCCACAAGTTTTGTAATATTTTTAACACCATCCGATTGTTCATTTGTCTTGTCCGTCCACTACTTGAGTATTGTTCTATGGTCTGGTCGCCCCGTCATACCAATCTTTTGTTATCGTTAGAGTCTGTTCAGGGGAAGTTCACTCGCTTCCTATTCTTTAAACTAAATCAACCTTATTTTCTATATGATGATTGTATATAGTCCTTTGACCTTTTATACCTGGCTGTACGTAGAACTTATTTGGATATGGGCTTTTTATATCGACTCTGTCACTGTCAAACTCGTTCTAGTATTTTTGCTGAGCTGCAATTTCGGCAGTCTTTAGGTCCTACACGATTGATTTGTTTATTTGTAGTTCCATGTGCGCGTACCGAGCTATACTACCATTTACCTCTATCAAGACTCGCTAGGGATCATAATAATCTTCAGCTTGGTCCTTTTCCTTCATCTTCTATCGTGTTTAACAGGACTTTGCTAAATTTAACTGAACGTAATTTATAAATGTTGTTTCTATGTTTAGTTGCTTTTTTTTCAAAATTTAGTACAGTATGTTGTTGTTCATTAGCTTTATCTAATTTACTTATTCATTTTTTTTTGTTTAAATTTATATTTTAAAGCATCGCTTAGCTATTCCTTTCTATTTATTTGTGTTACAATTCCATTTTGTTATTGGATTTGTTTCTGTTAAATGGAGTTTTCAAATAAATAAATACTACTATATGACACCAATTATATGACAATTGGTTTTCGGACAACGAGATCGTTCCAATAAACACTGACAGATTAGGTGAGATCTACCTAGCTCGAGATTGTTCATTTAGTGGCGAAAAATGAGTCCATTCACCTCCGCGCAAGAGGAGTTGGCTTTTACCGGCTAACAATGACTGACCGTTGCCGGCTATGCTACTCCCCTCCTCAGAGGTAATAGGCATGGGGCGATTCTGTTTACACGTGTCTATTAGTGTCCGATTAGAATTGGACTATGGGATGGCCGTTCGCTTTCCGTTTTTTGTTTATCTATTTACTATTTCAATACAAAATGCTTATCTTCAAAAATATCCCACGGGCAACTGGAAACCTTTTGGTGGGCGACCTGTGACTCGCGGGCGACAGGTCAAATTATTGAAATCTGAAAATATGCCAAGTTTTAAGTACTTCCATGACTCCAATTGTATATTACATCATAAAAATGTTCTAAGCTCATTCAAAAGCAAAACTTGAAATAAATCCATTGAACTGCCACTGCATTCAAAGACTACATGCCAAAAAATACTTTGAATACAGGAGTCGATGGTGAGGCGTCAAACCGAACATATCGCAAGCGAAAACACTAAGGTGTCAAAAATCAAAGTAAAAAAGAAAATAAAATACAAGTCTATCGGAACAAAGGAAATCAAGCCCAGAAAACTGGCAACAGCAGAGGTTCAAAGCGAGTCCACAAACATCCAGAGATGATCCGATGCGGACACTGACGAGAATGCGCACCATCTAAGAACGAAAGTGGTCAAGAAAGAAATACTACCGTTAGCAACAATGGAAGTAGAGTAAGCTTTTGTTGCAGCTTGCTATACTTCCATTGTTGCTAACGGTAGTATTTCTTCTTCCAAACAGGGTAATTATCGACCTGATCAACATGGAATCGGAATGATTTAGAACGGTTCAAGGTAAATTGGCAATCAAAAGAATGTTACCCATTCTTATCCAAGCACCAACCCTCCATAATCCAAACCCATACACGCCTCTTTCGGGAGAAGAAAAACTAACCTCAAAGCAAAACACGTGTGCCCTTAAAAACAAAAAGTCATGGTGTCCTCCTATATTTGTAGAAGGAATCAAAGGAATGATGGTTAAAAAAATCATGGAGAAGAGCCCCACAACGAAGTATAGCATTACTCGCCTGAGCGCGAGCAAATTAAAAATTACAGTTGATGAAGCCGTCATCCATGATGAATCACTGGATTTGATCTGCAGCTCTAAAGCGAAAGGTTAATCCTTCACACCAACGGAACGCAAAAAATACACAGTCATACTCAGAGGTGTAGACTCGGCATCCGGAGCTGCACATGTTAGAGAAGACATCGAAATACAATGTCCGGAGATCAAAATTGACAATTTCTTACCGTTAACCACCGGATGGTCTAAAGCGAATAGCGTGATGTTAGACTGATACAAAATAATCCTCAATCAAAAAGAAGGCCAAGACCGCCTCCTTAAGCTCCGTTTCATCCTCCATCAGAAAGCGACATGGGGAAAGCCCAGAAGGAGTGACCTACTCCAGTGTTATAGATGTCGGCGCCATGTCTCAGCGAGTTGTGCCTTCCAGGCAAGATGTGCAGCTTGTGGAGAGGACCACAACCCCCAAGAATGCCCAAGAAATAACATCAACAAAACAAGTAACCCACCTTTCTGTGTCCTCTGCAAAGAGGAAAGGCCACCTATCAATCTTCTCCGGGTGTTCGGAAAGGAGAAGATTGGCAGACAAGATAGCGCTTTTAAAAAAATAAAAGAACAACCCCCATTTCAACACTATCTTTCAAATATATCCAAACCCCAATAGCAACCGCCATATCAGCACAATCACTACCTCTATACTCGTAAGTCCGCGTGGTGTAGTGGTTAGAGAACTAAGCCCGTAAGCCAAAGGTCTCTGGTTCGAGTTTCGTTGGCGTCAACGTGATTTAGTTCAAGTGATCCTTCGGACGGAATATAAGCCTGTTCAGTTATGATACGTTCTGGTTTAAAATCAGAACGTATCGCAGCTGGGTGGACGGACACACGGCCAAAGGGTGATAATGATCATATCACCTTGTGGAGTGCCGATACATTTCGATCATGACAATGAGATACTCTAACTATCTCTAAGCGAAGCCCGAAAGGGGCTGTAGTGCTACGAAAAAAAAAATACTCGGAAGTCACGAGTGGAAGAAATTTAACTATGCCCCGGAACGCAGTACCACAAGAGAACCCCCTTCAAAGACTCTACTACGAAACAGTCCAAGCTTTAGGAGTGTCACCAGGGGAACTCCTTAAAAAGATTGCCCAATTCTGGCCGAAATACGATGGCACGCCAACACAGGACAAGCCAGTTTTGCTCATTAAGCTATACCTTAATCTGTATGGGGGTAAATAAAACCCGTTTTCAATTATTTACCGTCCCCCGATACCTACAGGGGCTGAAGCAACTTAAATTTCCATCGGGGAAAAAAATCAATTAGGTCAGTAGTAGATATGTCACTTTCTTCCAAGTATATTGCTATGTTTCTCTCTTAACAGAGAGTGCAGTGTAATCTAAATGATAGATAAATATTCCTATAATTATTAAATATCTTGATATGACGTTAGAAGTGAGTGATTTACTCGTATTTCCTCTTCAAGTCAATTCAATATAATCCCGATTTTGGTGAATTTGTAGATTAATTTAAGCACTCAAATTAAAAAAATACATGCGCTTGGTTTTAGAAAGCATGACAAAAATGATCAATCATAAATACCAAAAGAAAACGTGAAGAGGTATTTTTAGGAAACATTATTCATCCTAACATATGAAATGGATTGCTAAACAAAAATATTTCGATTTTCATAATAGTCTCCTATCTTCCCATCGTTCTAATGTGATGAGTGTATGTAGGCGGCCAAGCACGGATAGAGAGCATCCCGGAAAGATGCTCGACACGCACGGTGAATGTGGCGGCGTAACAAGGATAGATAACTTGTTCCTTTAATCGATGCAGAATCGTTTTGGTAGGACCACACTTATGCTTACACCAATTGTTTTCAGCCTGAAAAAGGCGTACTCTTAAATAATATAATTTTTGATGGTGAATTTACGTCTCATGGACTTACTTTTATCTCTATAAAAGCAGATTATAACAAATTCGAAGGATGAAAATCATGAACAATAGTCATATTATATAAGACAAGGACTACATGGAAAGTCTCAAACATTTTTCATTAGTTACATTACTCATATTCCATAGACCGGGCATATGAGTCGTCGTCAACTAACTGAAGCATAATCGTATAAATTAATTTGAGCTCAACAAAAAACCCGGGTCCACTAATCTCAAATCAATCAAATTTCAATTTTAGCCCATCTTGATACGAGCAATTCGCACGAGTCAATCAATGGTTACGATCACATATTGATTTTATTTCGTTGATAGTCCATGGTCTTGCGAAGGCGCAAGAAAAAACCCTTTTCTCCTATCACGATCATCACTTGTTGATTCAACCGTGTTGCAGCAACAGCAGCAGCTCCAGCTTCATCTCCAAACAGCAACAGCTCAAAGTTGGTTCATTATGGTGGAGGATGACGAGACGACGATCATCAACCCTCGTTGAGGCACTGATCTTGCTCTACGTGTTGGGTTACTTGGATGCGTATGTACGATCTTTCCTTCTCGTCCAGTGTTGTATATCTCGTTTTACAAACATGGTTCGATGGAATGTGATTTCTTAATGACGATGGTGGCCATTGATCTCTGGTGGTGATTCTTCAGCATCCAGTTCAAATATGATCGCAGGGAAGTGTTATCATCATCGGGAGGTGAAGGAGGTGATCGATCAATCAATTGGCTGATTGATTGTGCTGAGCCTGCGAACCTGCTTGTGTACATTGATCAGCTGATGACAGTGGACTCACGATGATGTGCTGATTGTACGCGAGTATTGCATGATGACCTATTCCTCTATATTGGTGAATGCTGCTTTCAACGATGTTTTGTCATTTGCGGTTTATAGCGGTAGATTCCTGCGTGTGGAACAATGGGAAACAGCCGCTAGTTAGTTCTTGGGTCCTTCTTTCTGCGATGCACTTGCGTCAACCAAAATCGGATGCTAAAACAACGTTGGTTGATCACCAATTGCGGAAGAGCGCGTTTGCATTGTTGTTTTCATCATCTTTCTAACTTACTCGTACCACTGCGGTGTATCGCGAAGAAACAGTTTCGTTGAATACAAGCTGGTCAAGATACAACGCATACCTTTGGTTTCAATTGTTTAGAGGTGCTATGTGCTACGTCTCTCTCCGCTCTTATCTGCTTTCCTTTCATTCGCATTTGACCTGCTGGAGCAAGGCAGTGATATCAACGATTATTTGTTGTTGCACCTGATCTTATGTGAATATGCAGAAAACAAGCATGTAAAATAAACCTTTAATGGAAAGGCTCAGAGGAATATTCAAATGGATATTTTTGGAAGAGCAATTCAAATTTTTACAATTTCTTTAATTAATGCTTTCCAAGAAAAGGTACCAGTCATGGACGAAAATTTCAATGTTGTTGCCAAACCAATGGAAGGCTGTCGCGAAAGTGCAGGGCTACGGTTATGGTTTGAAGGGACGAATATGATAGAATACATCAACCATAAAATGTGCAAAAATTTATGGCCAGATGCCAAAAAATCTATGAATCTTTTATACTCGTATACTAGTTGCGTAGGTATATCGCCCAACTTAATTTCGAATCACGAGTTTAAAAAATGGAACCTTATTCCTTCATTCAAATGTTCACCTACTCAGAGACGTGAGCTGGAATCGAAACCTCATATTATGGACCACGAGGTAGAAACGCTCGCATTGAGTCACGGGATGCAATCCAAAACTAAACCTTTTAACCGAGTGCCACATTATGTGTTTAGTAGGAAATCCAGGAGCTATGGACAGTTAGGAGTCCGACACTCCGTGCGTAAACAGTCTTCACCTTCCTACAACAAAATAAGAAACCAAGCCCTCCACATTATACAAAGGTAGATACGATAACATGTCCCCTGGCGCAATGCATGCGCTTACGCCTTGTGATCGTGAGATGTAAGTTCAAGTCCATCATACGTTAATGAGTAGATAAGAGTTTAAGTTAATATCGTGAATGAAAAATTTCAACGCTAAGGTTGACAGCAAGCTAACTTATCGGGGAACGACTGAAGGATAAAGTACGTTGAAACAAATGACAATGGACAGTATCTGATTAACTTTGCATGTAGCAAAAATCTAGTCATACGTCCGACTTGCTTCCCACATCCACGCACACATAAAATAACCTGGGTATCACCGGATGGCAACACACAAAACCAGACCAACCCTCTTCTTACCCGACAAAGATTGGCCTCGAGCATATTTTACGTCTATAAATACCAATGTCGATAAATACTTGATCAAATTAACCTAGAATATCATTGGCTGAGTAGTCTTCTAGTATTCTCGAATTTTGTATGCTCCATAGTGAAAACTCCGAGGCAAATGTCACGTCCTTCACAGTCAATAAGGCTGGAAGTCAGCGTGTTTAGTACGACAAGTGTCATCCTGGCTGCCATTTCTAGGACACGCTTCCCCGCGGATCTATTAAAGGCATGCTCCACTCGATTGGTCCACCAGCGAGCTCTTTGGCATCTGCATTCGAGACAGCACTAAACTTGGCTTGGAAAAATGATATCGGCTCGTTCCGTGTTGGGTACGCACCAAAGAAGGTGGTCCCTGAGCACCGAACCCACAGGAAAATATCCCCCTGTCCACCGCCTTCCAACAGGAAATCACTATTGCGAACCCAAATGGCGGAAGCAGCAGTTTTATCAGGGTACCATGATGCAGAACTTTTATCGGGGTATTGCTTACTAAGCCGAAAAACGTCGTCTCCCATGGCCCTCGCAAACTGCTCAAGCAGGTTTTGAGCGGTTGAACTGCGGTGTGTGCTTACTTGCAAATACGGGTACTCATCGATCTGATTTTGCTTTTTTTAGAACTACCTGGAAAATCCCACGTTTAACTGATCCCGAGATGTACCCAAGATTCAATCTTGCAGCAGCATCCTTGCAAAGGATCACATTGTACCTCCTTCGCCACTTTTTTTTCTTTTTTGTTTCATTTCACCAATTTTGTAGCATAGGAAACTCTTATCGAGGCCTTCGCATACTTGTGCGGTGTGACCATAGCCAAGGCGTTTGAAGCATTAAAGAGGCACTGCTCCTCGTCGTATCCTGTAGACGACTCACCCTCTTCTTACTTTGCCCTTATGCAAAAATTGTCGTTGTCCCCTATGGTTTTCTGGTGTCAGCCTTGCTAGGATCCTGCCCACGCTAGGGAGCTCTGTGATAATTTGCGACTTGGTTCTGCAGAGGAACCAGGCATTTGGCACTCTGGGAAACCCAATCGGTCCAACAAGTGCGGGGATGACAGATCTCTGACCGGGAACCACCGCGAGACTTTGCGACTTCATTGTGGAAATTTTTCTTCTGTGGAGTCGTGTTCGCGGAATCCGGCAAAAGTAATTTAAAAAGCGTTAGTAGCTATATTATTTAGAAATTAATACATTTTCAATTTCAGCTGTGCGAGAGAAAAAAAGAAATTGATTCATTTACTGGAGGACTTGTCATGATGTTCTCGAGTTATCCGAAGTCAGCTTGGATTTCACTTGTTACAGCAACAATATATGTTACAAATTCACGGGTTCACCTGTTGTCATTGTTGAGCAAGAAAAATACGTATCAATTCTTGTAACAGTGGGTAGCCTTCATTGATTGAATTTCCCTCATCCCGACAATATTTTGCGACATGATGCAATAGAACCGAAAGGCATTTGTGTGTGAACCAAATGCTAATGTAGCTATAGATCCCGCAACATTTTATGTTATTGGACAATCAACATCCCCAAATAATCCAATACCACATGATGCTACAAGTTATTTATCCGAAAATGGAGGGGAAATGAATTTTGCATCGGCTTATCAAGTTAATCTGATGCTGTTTGTTATGAGTTGCCAAACTGGACACACAGTGGCTAATGTTCTGTAGGAATACTATACTTTGCTGCGAATTTTCAAACATAGGGACGCACTAGAAGTCAAAGCAAATACTTTGGTAGACAACAAGCAACATCAATGGTCCTCAATTATGTCGAGGGTCACATATCCTTGCTAGCACTTTACTGTGATGATCATACTCAAATGTGGTCCATGAATACGTCACAATACACCTTCATTGTAAATTGTGTTCGCAATAGCTCCAAAATTCGTTCACAAGGACCACAAACCCATATTTTGCGTAAAGTCGATGATAGCAGCGTGTGTGCCTTTTAATCCTATTCCGCTGGGTCCGAGTTCGCTAACGAGCGCGTTTATAATGGTTCAAATTACTCCTTGACGCGCACCAAAATAATTCCTGCCCCGACAAAATGACTTAGCTGATTTTGACGTGTCGAAAAGTCGTATATTGGCGCTATGGTGCGATCCTCAGGGCGAGAGTAGCATATCGAGCTATTCCCTATTTCCAAGCTCAGGACATAATTTAATCTCAGCAGCGATGGAGTCACTTCCAGATAGGCAAAGTATAACTCTAAAGCAAGGAGTACTCGCCAGGCACTTGTAAGTACATTTTTCACACAGGAAAGATTCGAAAAAAGTGTTGTTGCGAAAGCATTGATTACGTTTAAGCGTTCCAATTTCTTATTAGGTATAAGTCTGCCATTACCTGTACTAAAAGACCGTGTGTGCTAAGCGGTTGAATCTGAAGTTTAAATTGAAGTGACTGATTCAGAAATCAGTGATGATGAGTTTATGAATATAGCACAAAATAAACTTGTCAGAGTGGAGGATCTCATTCGTAATTGTCAAATACCTTTTTTCTTTGCGTGAAATGGCATGACCTAAGAAATTTCGAATTACTTTACTTTATTATTTATGTATTTTATTTTTATTTTTACTTCCAATTGTACATGTTATCAACCGACCTTAACCATATTATCACAACTATATATATGGCCGACTTGACGTCCGTAACTCAGATCATTACTTGATCAAATTAACTTATCGATGCCGCATGTCAAAGGCGTATTCGGCAAAGACCAGCCCGCTATAAAAATTTGACATCGAAAGGCTCCAAACGGCGGCTGTCAACAAAAATGTCACGGCAAAGACCAGCCCGCTATCAAAATTTGACATCGAAAGGCTCCAAACGGCGTATGTGGCCAAAAATTTCACGGAGACCCTTGACAACCAGCTGGCTCCCATCTTGTCAGACATTTCACTGTTAACAAACAACAAGCTCTGGATGGAAGTGAAAGCGATTATTAAGACCGTGGCAGAAAACAAAATCACACATCAAGCCCGGCGCAAGAGAAATGATTGGTTTAATGATGAGAGCTAGAATGCGTTAGACGGAAAGAATCAGGGGTACAAAGAATATATAGCTAGGAAAACCACCACGAAGAGAGAACAATATGAAAATCTCAAAAAAGTAGCGAATTAGAACTAAGAAAAGAAAATACTATGACGAATTAGAACCAAGAAAAGAATATACTATACTATGAGAAGTGTAGATGTATGTCAAGCGAGCAACAATACAAGAGGAGCATACAAAGTAGTGAAAAGCCTGAAACATGGTTATCAGCCAAAGGCCACGCTCAGCCGTGATTACATCGGCAACGGCTTCAGGGAACATAGGCATCAGATTTCAAGAACCTCCTTAATCCTCCGCACAGCTCCAGATCGTCGGGACTTATAAATATTTCTAGATAGATTCCATTGGCACCACCAACTCTGGATGATGTATGTTCCATCATCAAAGCAGTCAATCTTTCTTATTTCGATCGTTAGCGTGAACGAGGCTACAGTTAGGCTTTTGCCGGCGACTTTCTTTACTGTGTCGCAAAATCCTCCTTTATTGTCGGCCTCTGCTCCGAATCCGACCACTATGTGGCCTTACCCGGTTGGTCATACTGCTTTAACAGCAGTGTTTGTGTCTTCAGACCTTACATTTTCCCTGATACCCCGCAACACTTTTGAGTAGAATCGAAAGGTGGAGTTTGGGAGGATCGCTAACAAGCGTACGGCAGGTACATTGCTGCTGGGAGCTAAGCAGGGGAGCGAAAGCCATATAACCGATGATCTGGTAGACTTATATATGAGTATCACCATATCTGCTTGCGAGTCTTCTATGCCACGTTAGAGACTCCGACACAATAAGTCTCCAGTATACTGCGGGTCTAGAACTATTGCTGGACAGCGAGAAGAGTGACATAAGCTTTGAATGTAAGTGCATCAGGAAGCCATAAATTTCAATTGGTTGTGATAGGAAACTTGCGAAACCCAAGAGCACTTAAAACGGCATCCCTTCCTGTAGAATATAAGTCAAGTGCAATGGCATGGATGACATCATCGGTGATTTCATGAGTCTTTTGTTCCTCAAATACAATCGTCAAAAATCACTTATCATCGAAGACGATTCTTCTCATTGACAATGCGCCATGTTGTCCAAGTTCAGAAGAACTAAGGTCTCGAGACAATCAAGGTGTGGTCATATATATTTCACCGAATCGCACTGCTTTGATCCAACCTATGGATGAAAATGCGATACAAGCCATGAGAATGCACTACAATCAAGTTGAAGTACGGTAGCAGGAGAGTGCTCCTGCCAGAAGGGTTAGTGAAACAATTAGTAAATCAAACAATATGGTCTGCATATCAAAACTTGACTTACATACAGATTCCATAAATTGAGTTCGAAAAATTATATCCTGGTTTTTATGCATTCAAATTCGCCGCCATTTTGTTTCAAGTGAAGGAAAGAGCTAAGTGTTGTATAAAAAATCCATTTATTCTGAAATTCAATTTTTTACATTTTTTGGCACATATAGGAATTTTTACAAGTGCTTCTTAGCTAAAGTTAATTACATAAATAATAATTAAATACTAGATACAAATTAAATACTTCAAAGCTCTAACTTACTATCAGTTCCCAATCATAAATTATCATTTGTAGTGATCTACAAAGCAAGATTTTCCCTCTCAGCCCGAATTATCCGCACGGGCTCTTTTTTGGTACAACATCTGCTGTACCGTCTGCAAGTCCCTCTAACTGGCTGATGGTTGGCGATAGCTAGTCGAACAGATTGGGGAACTTCAAGTTTGTTTCTTTTTATGGAGCCTAGACTTTGTGATGGAGGACAGCTTCTTTACCATTTTCCTGCTAACATAAGCAGGTGCTAACATGTCTTAGTAAATTCTACGTCTAAAATCTTTCAGGTTAATTTTGTCGAGACATGAGTTTGGATCTTCTTGAAGATTCTTGTACAGGAGAAATGCATTTTCCACCGAGCAGTCCAAAAAATGGAAGAACAAGCGGCGCCACTATTTTTAAGATTTTCTATCAATTAGGTAGCTTGCCTTCCATTGATCAAACTTGTCGACAAAGTTCATATTTTCATTGTAATCTTTGACAGCTGCTGGACAGGTAACTTCAACTGCATCTCCATTTCTTTCTCGTCTAGTAATTTTGACACTGATCTTTGGATCATGGAAATTCGTCAACAAATAAACACACTCCTTATCCTTCCATTGCATGTTCTCGTACGTCACCAATTGATTATCACCAATACGATAATCGTGCTCACCACGTTGTAATTTATTGTCAGCTTTTAGTTGCGGCAGGTGTTTACGAGCAGCATTGACAGTACCACAGGCATAAATTTGCTTCTCTCGTAACTCACATCGGAAGGAATAACCATTAAAATAGTTGGCAAAGTAAACACGGTGATGTTTTTCTTCAAGCCCTTTGCAAAACTTAGTAACAAGTTTACCTCCTAAGTCTGTCGCCAATTTATCGCCAACTTTTCTAGTATAGATTTCAAAGTCGAGACAATACCGAGATGATGCACACTTAGTCCAAACTTTGTATCCACGTTTGGTTGGCTTTTTGGGCATATACTGCTTGAGAGAACTCCTTCCTTTAAATTTCACAATTGACTCGTCTATTGCAACATTCTTTGTAGGAAGTCTTGCTGAAGTTTATACTCACTTACCGGTTCTTTTCGAACGATTCTTGAATGTTATCTATAAACGGCCGGATTTTGTAAAGGTTATCAAAATGACGATATGTTCTACTTAGAATTAACATGTTATCATTCAAATATAAGTTGCCTAGAATCCAAGCAAATCTCATCAAAGGCATGAGTGATGATATGTACTTATCCCGTAAGTTAGATGAAGAAGACCAGTAGTCTCGGTAGACTGGGCCTTTTTTTCAATTCCCATCACCAAGTTTAGAGCAATGAACACTTCTTTTTCTTCTTCTGTGATAGACTTTAGTATTCTCCTTTTTGTTGTGCATATAAGTTTGTTTGAAATGTGATAAGTTGGACGATCTACTGTGTCCAGAATAGTTCAAAAATTTTAGTGGAGACAGTTCTCTGTGGGCAGTCAGAGATGACAAGTCAGTAGGTATATGACGTTATAGTCTGGATATAAAATTGAATAGCTTTTTTTCCCATATAGGAGTTCGCATTTAAGCCCACGCAGTAGATGTTCCTGGTTGTGGTGCTAGTATTGATGGTAGTGATAAAGATAGAGAAGAAGATAATCTGGCTAGGGGGTATCATCTTCAGACTCAACCTCACGATTAGGTATTATGTTTGCACCTTGGAAGCCTTCTTCCAGGAGAATTTCTCTTGTCGAACTTTGTTCTTCAACGATTTTGATCTGATCTTCGGTATCCGAATCATCGCCACCCGCATAGCTGTCACTATCAGAAGGGATATTCCGATAAGGTATTCTCCATTTCCCAATTTGATAACGCTCTCTATTCTATTGCCTAGAGAAATTAAACATCAGCATAAAATTTACTTATCATTGAACAATGATACCTTTACAGTACGGTGGTCACTACTGCTAACCACATTGAATTAAATGTTATTGTGAAGAAAGTATTATACGTACCTCTTACATTTCTATTTATTATACATAATTAACTATATTTCAACGAATTGGGCATGAAAATAATCCATGTTCATCCATGATAACTTACCAATAAAAAATAATAGCTCGGAAATCGCGAATCCGAATTTCTACAACTTTCGCTTAAAGTTTATACTCACTTACCGGTTTTCAAAGCAATGCCAATTGGCACTATTCAAATATTTCACTTTTAAACCGTGAATGATCGTCAACGTTTTGACGAACAGATGGCACTGTATTATAAAATAATGTGGCGATCATAAAAACTATTTCCACCACTGAGTGGCGCTGATATCATCTCGAGGAAGTTTGACTTTACACATCTGGCAACCAATTAGCTAGCAACAAGAAGACTTTCTATCAGTTATTCTCTTTGGCTTTTGGTCGCGAAGCAGACAAGTTAAGTTTCATTTAACGAACTGTTATATATTTAGATTTTTGCAATAATTTGTTATTTACCACATGAAGTGAGTTTAACGATTGGCTAGGGGAGCACCCATTAAAATTTGGACTGACGATTTGACAACCGCATGTTCGTTCAACATACAAGGGGCGACAATAACATGCTACTCAACACGCTATATGAACCAATCAAGGACATGATATCTTCGCCCAAACTGTTGCCACCGGTTGATACAGCAACAAACTTTTCACCGTCTGCGGAAGTTGTTTCTGTCAAAGACGTGAAATTGCCACCATTTTGGCGAAGCGACCCGACGCTTTGGTTAGTGCAGGCGGAGGCCCAATTTTTCACCAATAAAATAACGTCTGAAAACGCTCGTTATTACACGATTATCGCTGCTCTGGACATCGATATCCTGCAGCAAGTATCTGATATTATCCGTTCGCCACCAGTCACGAACAAATACGGCACGCTCAAACGGCATCTTGTCACCATAATCTAAGGAGCGACAGCTAAACCGGTTGCTCACAGGAGCAGACCTCGACGGAAAACAACCGTCACTACTACTTCGAGAAATGCAAAATTTCGCACCTTTGAATTTGTCTGAGGACATTCTCAAAACATTGTGGATGAAACGACTACCAGTGAGCGTCAGGTGCGTTCTGGCTGCTAGTGAGGATTCCAACTCTACAAACGCGCAAAAATAGCATAGTAGAAAACAGTGTTCCGGCTTACGTATTGGCTACATAGGCCACTCCACCACAGGCAGGCGCGCCTGATACGTCGAAACTCAACAAACGGCTTGAAAAAATGGAGTGTCAGCTTAATAACTTTGTCGTTCAGATGACAAAATCAACAAACAATTTCAATCCCTCTGATTTGCACGGTTCGAAAGGTGGTGCAAGAGGCCTCCGCACTTCAACTAACAACGAGGCTTGCTATAACCATAAAAGATTTGGCGTAAAATCGAAGCGGTGCTCGGAGCCTTGCTCGTTTCAAGCAAATCAGCGTCAGGGTAACTGAGACAGTTGCATTCTATCACCGGAGTGGTAGACAACATAGATACAATTCCGGAATTCAGACTACACGTAGCCGATCAGCAGTAACACTTAAATTTCCTAATCGACTCTGGATCGTCCGTCTTGATTCTGCCTAAACGCCGTCAACAACACCACAACTACCACGTATGGTAAACGACCCTTGAAGATACACTTAGGTTTCAAGCGTATATTTGCGTGAAGTTTTATTGTAGCAAATGTCTCTACACCAATTAACGGGGCAGACTTCTTGATACATTACGAGCTTTTGATCAATTTAAAAAACAGAAGGCTATTAGATGACAATTCTATCTGCTCCAGCCCGGGACAAATCGCTCTGGTTGATGTTTTCGGGATGTAGACGACACATGCAAAGGCAACCACAACGGCAACTATCATTCAGCCTATGATTCACGACACGTTCTCAACAAGGACAACAATACACACATCAGCACCAGCTCACTAAGTGGCATATTTCATCGAAACAACTGGACCACCAGTTTTTCAACGGCCACAACGTCTGACAGGCGAAAAACGGAAAGCAGCACGAGTAGAGTTCGATCGGATACTTAAAATGGGTATTTGCCGTACATCGAGTAGTCCTTGGGCCAGTCCCATCCATATGGTGGCCAAAAAATCCGGGGGCTGGAGAGTTTGTTTGACAGTACCGGATCGATACCCTATTGCACATATCCACGACGTGGCTGACCGGCTTCACGGTGAAACTATATTTTCGAATTTGGACCTAGAACGGGCTTACCATCAGATCGCGATGTCCGAAGCCGACATAAAAAAGACAGCCGTTACAACACCATTCGGGTTGTTTGAATATTTGGTCATGCCTTTCAGTCTTAGAAATGCCACACAAACTTTTCAACGGCACATGGACAACATCCTCTACGGACTGGAATTCGTCTTCTGCTATATAGACGACATCATCATCATGTCAGACAATGCTCACCAACATCGAGAACAACTCAACATTTTCCGCCAACGACTTGAGCAACATAACTTGCACATTAACATTGATAAGTGTGGTATCGGTCAAACGGAGATAGAGTATTTGGGCTACACGACCAACAAAAACGGTTCACAACCAACACAAGAGCGAATCACTGCGCTGCTTAACTTCAAGCAACCTGAGACCATTGTCGAGCTGCGTCGATTTCTTGGGCCTGCAACTTCTACAGACGTTGTCTTAAACACTCAACCCACCATCAGGCATCGTTGAACACTTTCTTAAGCAACAGCAAGAGAAACGATAATTGCAAAGTTATTTGGAAACCACAAACGGAATCAGATTTCTAAATGTGTAAACGCGACCTTGCAACTCCAGCCTTACTCGTTCATCCTGATCACAAGGCACAGCTTCAACTTGTCACTGACGCATCTGACATTGCTATCGGAGCAGCCTTGGAACAGCACGATGGCGAACACTGGCATCCGCTCGGCTTCTTCTCTCGTATGCTGAGCCCAACGGGAGCTAGATATAGCGCGTATGATCGCGAACTACTGGCTATTTATGCCAAAATCAAGTTATATTCTGGAGGGTCGGCATTTTATTATCAAAACCGTCTACAAGCCTTTAATCTAGGCATTCAGTCAAAGTCTTGATAAAGCCAATCCGAGACAATTGCGACAGTTGGGCTTCATCTCTCAGTTTACGACGGAGATAGTCCACATCTCCGGCTCGGAGAATCTGGTAGCCGACGCCTTCTCCAGAATTAATACGATCAACATACCATTCACCTTAGATCCAACTCAACTCGCTGAGGCTCAACAAGAAGACAACGAACTTCGTGTGCTCCTAGAAAACAGCCACAACACGGGATTACAACTACAAAAGCTGTCAATCGGTACTGCAACAGTTTACTGCGATATTTCAACGGGATACATTCGTCCATACGTCCCAGACTTTTGCTTCAGTTCACGGACTCGCTCACCGGAGCGGCAAGGCCACCCTTCACCAGCTGCGCTAAAAGAACGTATGGCCCAGCATTCGGAAGGACACGATACGATGGAACCGCAACTGTATCTTCTGTCAACGCTCGAAAATCCAACGACACAACATGAACCAGCTCATCTCAATAAACGTGCCGAACGAAAGATTCGATCATGTACACATCGACATCATCATTCTGCCATTGGTGAGCGGGTATCGATACTGTCTTACCATGGTAGACAGGTTTTCACGGCGGCCAGAAGCAGTCCCCATGCACGACATGACTGCGGACTCAGTCGCCAACGCCTGGGTGACGCGTTTTGGTACTCCCAAAACGTTGACAACCGACCAAGGCGCTCAATTTGAGAGCGCACTTTTTCGAGCCCTTACTAATCTGACCGGAACGAAACGAATTAGAACAACACCTTACCATCCTGCGTCCCTTGGTGCGATTGAGCGATGGCACCGAACCTTCAAATCAGCTTTTATGTGCAGTCAACCAACATCCTGGATAGAACTACTTCCAACTGTTCTACAAGGATTGCAAACGTCACTCAGGGAGGAGTTGGGAGCTTCACCCGCCGAATTACTTTACAGCGAACAGCTACGTGTTCCAGACGATTTTTTTGCAAACGAGGACATGCCAGGCGATCCCACCTTTTTTGTCGAGATATTTCGTGAGCACATGCGACTCCTTCGACCGACACAAACAGCTCACCACATAAAAAGAAGCCTTTTTCAATACAAGGATCTTCACACTTGCACTCATGTTTTCCTGCGAGTCGATGCAGTCAGACAGTCGTTGGAGCAACCCTACACAGGATCACACGAGGTGGTTAAACGAACCAACGATCACGTCTTCATTATCAAGATAAAGGGACAAGATGCGACCGTCTCAACCGAACGACTCAATCCAGCGTATACTACAAAAGATGACAACGAACAACATCATTACATTCCCCTCAGAGCGTACAGTCGGGCGTCAAAGCCAACATCAACTTGACGTCAATTCTGGAATGGGGGTACTGTGACGATCATAAAAACTATTTCCACTACTGAGTGGCGCTGACATCATCTTGAGAAAGTTTGACTTTACACATCTGGCAACCAATCAGCTAGCAACAAGAAGACTTTACATCAGCTGTTTTCTTTGGCTTTTGGTCGCGAAGCAGACAAGTTAAGTTTCATTTAACGAACTGTTATATATTTAGATTTTTGCAATAAATTGTTATTTACCACATTAAGTGAGTTTTACGATTTCGTTGTGCATGTCTTAATCCACGGGGTTAGAGGCGGCTACAATAAGCAAATAAATGTGTGGCAAGCTCTGCTAACCACCATGAAGGAAAGAGTTAACTTGTAGTTTTACGTAGTGCAGAATATTTCGGTTAGAATTAGAGTAGCTTATGACTGGCATCGCGTCGGTATGTAGATCGGGAACACTCGAGCTCGGTTTTTTTTGTTGTTGAGTTGTAGGAAATCTCGCAAAAGCAGTGGTGAAGTAATGGCGGAATTTTTCTTCGAAAAATTTTGGAGCACCTTTTAAACAGGCATTTTGAATCGGTGACTGAAAGATTGTATTCGAACAATTCCTACTTAAGTTACGAGCTACGACCGAAATTTCCCTCCGAACGAGCTGGCCGACAAGCAGCCACCTCAGAGTAGACTGCGAGCATACGAACATGTAGGCTTTAAGAGGCACAGTCCGTTGATGCGCTTTAAGACTGCACGTCTTTAACAGATAGGATGACGGTTTAGATTTCCTTCGGGAAACCTCACAGATGAAGCAAAGTTATAATCATTACAACACGAAGGTACTCCAGCGCGGGCAGAGAGTGACTCAAAAAGAGCTCGAACGAAGTCTGTGGCTAGTCGAGAGAGAATGGCTGTCTCTAACTATTTTGATTCCTAAAAACCAGACTCCAGTCCTGAGAAGGAACTGAACTGTCAGGGATTACAGAAGGAATTCCTAGAGCCTCAAACACTTGCACATAAAGAGTGGTTGGGGTGCTCTGGTTTAAATTAAAGCATGAACTCAACAGAAGCAGGTAATTCATTGAAAAAAACTTGATGTACACATTCCCATAATACTTACATCAATTACTAAATTTCAATTGCAGTGAGGATTCATAAGCCCAGCACGTGTTGAAAATACTCAAGAATCAAATTCATTACCACCCCATACTTCCCCTAAACTTAACGACCGTATCCCTTATTCCACATATCACCAGTCTCAATCGTCTCCATTCCCAATGGATTAAGATCATCAACAACATAAAATTAAAAAATTGTCAAGCCATTATGCAGAAAAACAAGTGAAAAATTATCGCTGTTATGCATAAACCGGTGTATCTTTTATTTGTATATATTCATTTGGAATCTTTTTATTTTTCTTGTGCAACCGATGATACCGAGACAAGTTGAGAGTAGGCAAAGAAACAAACTGAACCATAATGAAACGACATTCAGGTCTCTATCTTCCTTCTTCTCCACTTGCAGCGAAACATGGCCGTGCGATGCGCACAGCGAAAATATTTCTTTGAGTTTCTCCTCTCGTTGGAATATAGCGCGCCGTTGAAGCAACACCGCGATGCATTTTGTAATAGCAAACACATTATACACGCCGGAATGTAGAATGATACTACACCTGGTGAACCTTTTCAGCTCGTCCTATATCAAATGCAGCAGCCGTAACAGCATGAGCAACTCCGCAACACTCACCGGCCCAACCTGAGAACAATAACAGCACCAACAACAATGTCGATAACAAAAACAAAACAAAAAACAAAAACAAGAAACGATCAGCCTAAGAAAAGAAATGCATTCTCATTTGGAAGAGACTTTATGTTACAAATTATAACAATAATAAAAAAATGCAAATGATGGTTTACTGACCGCGGCCCAGCTACTCTCAGCAGCTTCAATTTCTCGGGTTTTTCTGACCCTCACTCGATTCATTTCTGAAGCACCATCTTCACATATCGCCGGTGTCGTCGTCTCGAGATGGAAGTCCTAAATGCTAGCGGTCTTGCGAGGCTGTGAGGCAGTTCTTGTTGTTGGTGGTATTGCATTTATTGTCAATAGCCAGAATCCATGACGACCAAGACGACAACGATGTAAAAAACGAGTTTTCTCCAAGCCCCAACTGCTGGAGATGCTCAAGATCCGCGGTCTTAGCATGCAAACCGACTCCACACAAGAGATGAGCACCACGCACTTGTTTCGACTGGGTCTTTGAATTCTCTGCGCTCCTTTCCTGCTTTGGCAATATTTCCATCCAGGCAGCAAAAATGAAGACAACGACAGTGTAAAAGGCATTTACAGATCGGAATGATCATCAACTCGCATCCTAGATTGTATAAGATGGTCATCTGTTAATCGTGTGGACACAAGAAGAAAACGAACCAAGGAAGTGCATTAAGAAGCATCGCATAGTTGAACTGGTCTAGCTGAGGAATTGGAAATGAGCTGGCTAAATTGATCGGTCGCTCCCCTCGGGCGGTTTTTCTGCTTGTCCGCAGGTTGGAAATCGCGTGCGAAACAATCGCATCCAGCTCTGCAAAGGTGGATGCTGTGGACCGTTTGTCGTTTGCTTGAGATTAGAACTCATTACTTTCGGATCCTGTTCTAAAAGGCGTGCGACGAGGAAGAAGAGGAGAAAGCTGGGCTTTTCAGGTTCCAGGAAGATGTACTGCACCACAAATATCCTTAGAAAACGCACACCCACCCACCCTACAGACGATTTTTCCCGCCAATCCTGAACTCGTCTCGCAAGATCCGTTGACCCAAAACAAACCATTATCGCACAATTAAATCATCTCACGCGACTTGCGATCAACACTCATTGATTTTCATTCAACGTGCAACTCGAGTCCATAAATATAGCGAGCAGACACACGTTGAACGTATATACTCGTATGTGCATATACACGAGTTCGTACAAGCGAAGGCATCATCGATATCGTTATCAACAGGTTAAGTAGTTCAGGTTCAGTCCGTGGGCACATTTTCAACATTTTCTTTCTAAACAGCGGAAAAGGCAGACACAAATCCCCACATTTCTTCCGCATGGGCACAACGGCAACTTGTCTTTTGTCAATATTGAGGAGCTAGAGTTCTCCATTGAAAGATGTCGCTATTACGCGAGTTATAAGAAAATGGAAATAAAAAAGCCGACCTACGAAAGAATTTCTTTCTTCTTCATTTCTTTTGTCCTTCTTGCATTTTCCCTGACGTCGCGTAATCGTTGCAGTTGCCGCTGCTCTTGTTTATAAGTAGGCAATGAGAAATCTTCAATCTCTGGTACGCTGCGGTAACCCATATATGTACTACAATATTTATTTAATATATAAAAGTAATGAAAGGAACTGATAACAACCTTGCATAATTCTTAAGACGTTGATCGTTGATTCTAAAAGGAATCCGCGTGCAAGTAGCAGTATCATGTTGAATTTTTAATCATGATCTATTTGAAACGGCTGGGAAATGATTTTTAATGTTGCATAGAATCATGTACATTTCAGAATTAGAAAAAGTAGCTTTTTGATTTTAGGAAAGAAATCGATTTCTTTTAAATTTCCCGCGAAATATGAGCGCGGAAAGTATATCTCATTTACTCGTAGCTTGAGACCGAAAAGCGCTCTTCTACATCGATGTTTGTTTAACAGGCGATTATCCATACTAAAAGAAATGACAATTCAAGACAATTTATTTAAAATAGAAAAATAAGCTAGCCCGTGACGTTTTCAAACACGTGCATATCTTTGAAAGTGTGGACAAAGATGCCGCGCTTTTCAGTTGCTTCCGTTCGCGCCTTTATATTTGTTCAGTCAGTGTACATTTGCAAAGGAAGTAACACATGATAGAATAGCAAAAAGGTAAATTTGAACTAACCATACACGCAGTGTAACCAGTGTGCCAACCATTCTAAATTTATTATTTGGAAATTTTTAATCTAATACTAGCAACATGGACAGAGAAGTAAATTGGAATATTTATCAGTTTTATGGAATCCCCACTATAAATTTTTTTTTGATCGTATAGAGAAGGTGCAAAATAAATTTCTAAGATTCGTTGCCTACAAACTTTGCATCCCCCGTGAAAATTTAGATTATTGCCAAATTTTATCCTTGCTTAACATGAATACACTTCAAGCAAGAAGAATGTATTTTGATGCTATGTTTTTATACAATTTACAACAATATTGATGTGCCTGAGCTTTTACAACATATTTCATTCAGAATTCCACCACGAAACACGAGATAAAATGATCTATTCAAGCTTCGAAAATCTAAAACGAACTACAGTCAGTACTCTCCTATTGAACGTTTGGAAAGCACCGGAAATCATCTTTGTCGACAAGTTGATTTCTTCAATACAAACCGGAGCAAAACAAAAAGTGGTATATTTGAATCCTGTTAGTTGAATGTAAGTTGCACTTGACACATGTATCATTCTTTTCTTTAAATTATTAAGTTCTTTTCTTATTTTTAGAATTTAAATTAGTTTGTGAATTATTTATCTTAGTGCTAAGCTACCATATACTCGGTAATTGTAATTTATAAGGATAGTTGTCCGTTTATATTTCAATAAATAAATAAATAAAAACAGCGAATTTTAGCGACGTTGCTGGAAATGGCCTCGGATGAAGATGAAAATCCCTTAGAAAATGGGGAAGAAGATCACGTGAGCGAGCGTAGTCAGGAAAGCCACTCGGAGCAAGAGGCAGTGAATAGCGATGACGATGTACCACTAAGTGTTCTCCAACGTCAAATGCATTTCTGTATATCTGAAGCTGAGCAACTGAGTTTTCCGTACACAAATCCATCGGATGATCAGGGAACGAAATCAACAATTTTTTTTTGCTAAAGATGGTACATTATTGCGCAAGCAGCCTTTTCGTCAAAACGTTTCCATTCGATCAGAAAATATTATTAAGCGAACCTCAGGATTTATTTTTTAAGTTTCGTATGCAAATCGGAACACTTTTCTCAACATTGAAATGCTAGGCGAAATAATCACTCATAAAATATTACGAATCGGAGCAAAAATTTCGAACAGCCAAGATCCTCATACAAAACCATGCATGGAGGAATGTATGTAATGAATTGCTGGTATTCGGCATAGTGGCAGCCTTAATCAGAGGTTGACAAGTGTCTGAATGACAGATCATTTGCCAGATCCGGAAATATTCAAAATTACTACGTAACTTGGAGCACATTAGCAAAGGAATTCATAAAAAGCGTGGTAATTTGCATTTGGCCGCTCTGGAAAGACCTCGAGAACCAGGTGTTGGTGCCAAACTATCTCCATTTTACCAAAATGACAATGACGTCGACGAACTCGCAAGTCCGCGTCAATAACCAACTCATAGACACAAACATCGGACTAAAGCAGGGAGATGCGCTAGCCCCATTGGTATTCAATTTGGCTCTGGAGTACGTCATAAGTAAGCTACCTGACGATACACGAGGTACATTACTGTACAAGTCAAGCCAAGTAGTAGCCCATGCGGATGACTGGCAGGGCTACAAATCAATGAAAACAAAACAAAGCTCATGACGCAATCGAGGAAAATACCTCAACCACACAACATATGATACTTGGCGAATACAGTATCATAAATGTGAGCAAATCTGTGTATTGAACCGCCAAAATAACGACAACCAGTAATGAAAGAGACGAAATACCCCGAAGAATACAGCTCGCAAATAAAATATTTTTTTTTCAGTTTTGATGATCTTGAAGGCCAGCAGCATACACAGGAAAACAAAGCTCCAAGTATACAAATCTGTGATCAGACCTGTGTTATGCTAACCCAACATCCGTAAATATATTGAAAGCCTTTGAGCGACGGGTCCTTAGGCGAATAATCGGAGCGAAGATGGATGGGGAACAATTGCGAATTCGACACAACCATGAGCTGTATGAAATTTTTTGACAAGCTGGAGGTCACAACAATTGTAAGACTGTGGAAGCTGAAATGGGCTGGCCACATGAATCGTATGGATGAACAACGGATACCAAAAAGGTATTCGTTGGGAGAACTGAATGGCGAAGACCAGTGGGGAAACCGAGGGACAGTTCATAGCTGCTCCGATTTCGAAGTTGGAGGACGCGGTCATTGACCGAGACAGTTGGAGGCGCTATTTGCAGGAAACGAAGGCCCGAGGGGGCCGTATTGCTACGAAGAAGAAGAATTACTTGTAGATAAATGTGAATTTCCATCGCTGGGCAGCGCTTGCTCCTTGGCCGCCAGCTTGTCACTAGACGTTGAAGCTGATGAAACTTGCATAGACGATGGAGTCAGTGAGTCGATTAACTTGAGCTTAATAATTTCGTTTTGTTTATTTTTACGATAGTATTATTGACCATATGACTAACTAATAAGAATACAAGAATTTGAACGGGCCCAATAAGCAATAGCCATAGATATTATTGTCCCATGGTCGCATGGAGTTTTTAGGAAAATATCTAATTGGAATGATCACAAGGTGATTTTAGATGTGTAGTTGAAACTTTTAGCAAACGTGACTTGGCAAGTCGTTCGGGTACTCCATTGTTGTTTTGTGCATGAGCAGAGATTGGTAAAGTATCTAGTGCCAGATAACGTAATGAGTTTTTCTGTGTGGATCCGCGAGCGACACAAGTTATATTTTGGAGGCAATATCAAGTAAACCGCCATCAAATATCGGAAGACGAGACCATGAAACATCGATATATTATACGCAGATGTCAAATATTTAAGGACTATGCCAATAAACAAGTGAAATTGTTGTTGTTTTAAAATAGCAAAACCAACCATAGTTAAAAGCGTCTTGAATAAACACAAACTAGAAGAAATTGTGGCACTACCACTTTTCAGCGAATTTAATAAAACAGGTGAAATAAGATTCTTGATTTTTAAATTCCACCAGTATTTCGACGGACTCCTTGGATTAGATGCTTTTACTACTTTAAATACTAAAGTAGACATAGCGAATAAAACTCTAATTACAAATCACTCCGTAATTCCCCTACATTTCGAACCAAATCTTACATCCGAAAAATACACTGTACCTGCAAATTCCAAATTCATCGTGAAATTACCTGTAGACACTCATAATGGGGATATTTTTATTCAGAATACAGAGGTGGCACCTAATCTTATAATTTCAGAGGGGATTTATCGAGCCAAAGATTGGTACTGCCCTTTGGTAGTAACAAACTACTCCAAGGAAGATAAGATTTTATACCTGGAACAACCGTTGAACGTTACCAGACTATCAGGAGACGAGTATAACGAAGTAAGTAATTTTAACATAGATTGCATTTGCGAAATGGGTTGTCTTCTTCCTTCTAAAAATATCATCAAACTGATCCTATTTTACGAAAGAGGAACGGGAGCTCATGTTCAAAATCCTCCGCGATTACAACGATATATTTTTTCGGGAGCGCCAAAAACTAAGCTTCACCAATCAGATCAAACATCGAATTCAAACCACGGACGATATACCAATCTATAACAAATCCTACAGGTACACTTATATAGATAAAGAGGAAGTCAGAAACCAAATTTCTGATATGCTCGAGCAAGGCATAATAAGACCCAGCCACTCGCCCTGGAGCTCGCCCGTGTGGATAGTTCCGAAGAAAAGGGTCACAAGCGGCAAACAAAAGCGGCGGCTACTCATTGACTACCGGAAACTAAATGAGAAAACCATAACAGTGGGTTTAATCAGATCAAGATGGACTCCAGGGACATCAGCAATACAGGTTTCACAATTGAGGGTGGACATTACGAATATATCCGTATGCCCTTTGGGTTGAAGAATGCTCCATCAACCTTTTAACGCGTGATGGACAACGTGCTTCAAGATTTCCAAGGGAAAATATGTCTCGTTTAGTTGGACGACATTATTGTCCTCTCAACTTCCCTTCAAGAGCATAGTGAAAATTTACGCAAGGCCTTTAATAAGTTGCGTGATGCAAATTTTAAGGTACATCCGAATTTTTACACAAAGAAATCGCTTCCCTGGGGCACATAGTATCAACCGAGGGAGCTAAGCCCAATCCGGATAAGATACAGGCAATGAAGAACTTTCCAATCCCTAAAAGCCAGAAAGAACTCAAAGACTTTCTCGGTCTATTGAGTTACTACCGAAAGCTCATTGAAGACTTTGCCAAACTAACCAAACCGCTTACAACCTGCCTGAAAAAGGGTAACAATATTCAGCTCACAGAACAATACGTTAAAACATTCGAGTTCTGCAAAACTTTGCTAATGAACGAGCCTGTCATGCAGTGCCCGGATTTTAACAAGCCATTTATACGCACTACGGATGCGAGTAACCACGCAATAGGTGCAGTATTATCGTAGGGATCAATTGGGAGTGACCGACTTGTCTGTAATGCGAAACTAACTACTCAACTATAGAAAAAGAACTACTCGCAACTGTGTGAGCTGTCAAATACTTCAGACCATAGATGTACGGAAGGAAGTCCTTACAGACCATAAGCCTCTAACATGGCTAATGAGCCTGGAAGATCCCAATTTAAAACTTGTCAGATGGGGCCTCAGATTGGAAGAATTTGATTACCAAGTTATTTATAAAAAGGGTACCGAAAGGAGCTACGCGGATGCATGAAGCAGAATAAGATCTCAAGATAATATCGGTAGCCTAAAGGTAGAGGTGAACGAGAATCTTCACCAGCAGATAACATGTCCGTCCAAGCTGAAATGGAGTCAACTGCACACTCAGCAGACGAAAACCTGCACGACGGCATTGCGATTTCAGAACGACAATTGAACGAGTTCTCCCTACAAACTATCTTCGAAAAATGTACTAGGACACCGCATACATCCCTGGAAATAACCTTCACAAATAAGCCAAGGAAAATAATCCGGATGTATGATTTCACTGAAAGCAACGTAACAGACCTTTTAAGAAAATAGTTAGTCCCAAACAAAGTAAACGGCATTTTCACAACCGATGAGATTTTTAAAACAATTCAAAGCACTTGTTCCGAATTTGTCTCACAACCCCCAATTTTTAAAATCGTTCGCTGTAAGGAATTCGTTCATGATATTATAGACTCAGACGAACAGGACAAAACGATAAATGACTACCACCTACACAAAAACCATCGAGTTATCAACGAAACCGTTTGGCACCTTAAACAAACGTGGTACTTCCCTAACCTCAGGGACAAAGTCGCTAAAATAATAAACAATTGCGATACTTGCCAGACACAAAAATACGACAGAATTCCACCCAAACTACAATACGATATTTTCGATAGTCCCGAAAAACTTCTGGACAGTATATACGTTGACAAATACACCATCAGAGGTAAACCTCAACCCAAGTTCGCAGCTGCATATACGCTTCCAGCCAAAAAAGTTTAAGCATTGTCAGATCAGTTAAACATTTTATTAGCATTCACGGCATCCCTAAAAACTGATCGCTGACTAAGGAACCAAAATGACATCGACCATATTCAAAGACTTTGGCACTCAATATGGAATTGTCTTACATCTTACTTCATTCCAACAAACAAGCATCAATGCTTATGTTGAGAGATGGCATTCTACATTGACAAAGACATACCAAATCATTTTAGAAGAACGAAAAAAACGTAATCTCGACTTGGACCACGGAGACATACTTAACGAAGTAATAATCAAATACAATAATGCCCTTCACTCTACCAATAAACTAACACCATTCGAATTATTGACTGGTAGAACCCATGTATTCATCAAAACCATCAAATTTAATAACCAACACGAATATCTAAACAAATTGAATGAATTCCGGTCTCAAATATACCCTCAAATTAAAAATCGCTTAGATAACTTAGCAAACAAGAGCCTACAGAAACTAAATTCAAATCGCGTTCAACCCCCAACCTTCCAAGAAAACGTAGACATTTGCCGAAAAGAATGTAGACGTAATAAAACTCACCCAAGGTTCAGCAAACAAAAAGTTCAAAAAGATAACAGACTAACACTAATTACTCACAAAAACCAAAAGCTACACAAAGCAAAAATTAAAAGGAAGCGTAAATTTCAAACTAACACTAGCAGCGGGATCCCAGAAGATGGAAATACAGCTCCTCAACACCAACCAGGGCCTTCTACCTCAACAACTAGGGACAACTTAAATCATACGCTCGTTCGAAAATTTAGTACACATAGTAAGACTGGACAAATATCACCAATAGACATTGAAAAATATTCACACTACACTTCTTAACTATAACGAAACGCAGGCACCAGATACATTAGCGATACTTAAAATTAAACTTGATGAATTAGACCATAAGCTCAAGGCACTGAAATCTAGCATAAGATCAAAAACAGAACTGATCAATGGCGTTGGTTCGGTTATTGAAGGAATCACAGGAAACATGAACGCAGACGATGCATCCCAAATTAACAACGAAATCAGACAGCTAACATTAAACCAATCTGGTCTTCAAAATCAAATTAACGGTCAAACACGATTAAATAGAGCTTTAATGAAGAGATTCAGTAATATCACAGACCATATCAACAGTCAAGCAAATGCCATTATAAACACTTCGAAACTTCTCAAAATCAAATAAAAAGGGAACATAACACTATAATTCAACTGCAATATCTTAATCAAATTAATTACAATATAGACCAACTGAGCAATCACCTTACCAATATTGCGGAAGCAGTGATCCTTGCTCGGCTGAACATAATATTAAAACAAATTTTAAGCTGTGACGAACTAATAAAAATTTTGCAGACCCTACAAAATCAATTCGTGACTACCAAATCAGATGACCAAATCTATGAACTACTAAATTTACAGGCATTTTATAATCATTCAAACATTATTTTCAACATCCAAATACCCATACTTACTAACGAAACCTTCTCATCTTTCCATTTTATCCCCCTTCCAATCAATCAGGCCCACAGAATACAAACCAAACCATACGCAATTCCCACCCTAGAAAATGTTCAACTACTTGACACAAAATGCCCAAAAATCGCAGAGATATTTTACTGCTATAAACAAAGGCCACTAAAAACGCAGCAATTGCAGATGCATCGCAGATGTCATAAATGGTCAACCCACATCCTGCCTGCTCGGAAGCATTCCAGATACACCAGAAATATTTCAACCCGAGCCCAACCACATCGTATTCATCAACATCCCAGAAAACACGATCATATCAACATGCAGCCTTACCGATCGAGTAATATCTGGCACAGGACTGATATGCTATCAGGACTGCGAGATCAAAAATTTCGAAATAACGTACAGCAACATAAATTCAGTACTTAAACAATAAATGTCTTTCCGGTCACTAAAACTAACGCAACTTTCACCACGGAGAAGCCGACCTACGCATCCTCCAGAACTACGATTTTTCGAAACCCAAAGGAATACAATTTTCGGACATCATAGCCTACAATGGACAAATTATTTTGAACTCAACAATGATAATACTCGTATTGGTCATCCCAGCCATCTTCCTCGCAATCTGGATACTATCAAACAGCATCTCGCTCCAGCTAAAGCAACTTCAATACCTCAGTTTCTTTAGTATCGTCAATCCAAGGGGGGAGGAGTTATGATACCTGCACGATCCCCGGGACACAACCCTTCCAACAGCAACATCAGCGACTTCAGAAAACTCAGATTCACAAGAATTGTACAGGGTTATCCATTTCGTGGTAGTAAAGTATAACCCCGCCATTTGACATCTGTCAAAATTAAATGTCATCCAAAGCGTGTTTTTCTTAGTTGAAGGTTTGCCATTTAGAAATATGGATCGTTTAAGAGTCGAAGAACGCGTTGAAATTATCAAATTTTATTATAAAAATGGTGATTCTGCTGTATCAACATTTAGGGCTTTACGAGCCGATTACGGTCGACATAATCGACCTACACAGCAAACAATTTCGAACGCAGTGAGAAAATTTGAAGAGACTGGATCAATTATTGATATTGCAAGGCCTGTGCATCATCACCACATTCGTTCTGCTGAAAATATCGCTGTCATTGCTCAAAGTGTGGAGGAAGACCTGAATTTGTTGATTCCTCTACGTGCTCGACATTTGGGCTTGTCTTACAGCTCATTGTGGTGAATTTTGCATTTGGATTTGCATCTCTATCCGTACAAAATCCAACTCACTCAAGAACTTAAGCCTCAAGACCATACACAACGCAGAATGCATGCGAATAGGGTGATTGAACAACAAGCCATTGATAACGATTATTCGAACAAAATTTTCTTTAGTGATGAGGCTCATTTTTCGCTCAGTGGTTACGTAAATAAACAGAATTGCCGCATATGGGGCTCTCAAAATCCTCAGGTGATCGCAAAAATGCCTTTGCATCCGGAAAAAGTGAACGTTTGGTGTGCATTATGGGCTGGTGGTGTTATTGGCCCGTATTTTTTGAAAACGATCAAGGAAGAGCCATTACAGTTAATTCTGACCGCTATGGACGGATGTTAACCGATTATTTTTGGAGAGAAATTGAAGATTATGATCTGGAGAACATGTGGTTCTAACAGGACGGAGCCACAAGCCACACAACACAGGCTAATCGAGCACTTTTGCAAGATAAATTTCCAGGACGCGTAGTTTCTAGATTGAGTGATGTCAATTGGCCCGCAAAATCCTGCGACCTAACATTTTAGGATTTCTTTTTATGGGGATATGCAAAAGATCGAGTTTAGGTGAGCAATCCTCAAAATCTTGAGCAATTAAAAACCAATATTCGTGAAGTTAAGGCCGAGATATTGCCGGAAATGTGCCGAAAAGTCACTGAAAATTACCTCAAAAGGATTGGGCCCTGTAAGAGGTCCCGTGGAGGATATTTGAATAATGTTGTGTTTCACGTATAATGGCAAGGTTTAACTCTGATATTTCATAAAAAATTTTGTTTCCATCTGAGTATTTTATATGTTTTCTTTAGCTTTAATTTTCCAAGCGTAAAATGGATAACCCTATACTTTTACCATGACACCTGAAAATCATAATGTTCCACCCCATTTCAGACTTGACATGTTTCACATATCCGGCACATGCAATGGAGTCAGCACATTTTTCAAACTAAAATTAAATCAAACGGCTCGTGTACTTGCAGTCTTGATTTGTAATTAGTGAGATAAAGTAATAATAAAGTTCTACCTGAAAATTAAATTAAATTTTTTTTTTTTGGACGATATTATATTAGAGTTCTTAATCCACGCTTCCACTCCTGCAGATTCAGCCCACAGATCCCTTTGTTGTTTCCGGTCAGACGTCATCAGAAGTTTTACTAAGCCAGACAAAACACCGGCTGGCTAAAGAGCAATTTACTTTTTGAACACATGGGATGTGACGAGATTTCTGACCATGCTGGACGTCGCAATTTCGCTTCGATTATCACCCAATCTTCAGCAAAGGTGTTTTGGGTAAATATCTCGGCTACTTCACCAAATCAGCTGAGCGACAACGAAAGGGCAGCCATATTATGCGAGGATCTATGATCCTCGTTCAGGTCAAAGTATGGCTCCGATTTGGACTAAATTTGGTACAGAGGTTTGTTGAACTGTGACATGAAGCTCGAAGCTCACCATAAAAAAAAAACTAAAAGTCAAACTGTCTGAAGGGAACAAAGTCGAAAAACATGAACAAATTTGTTTAATTTTAGTTGTGACCAAACCTTTCAACCGATATAATTTTTCTGTCAGGTGATTCCAATGTTTTATGAATGAAGCACAGATTTTTCTTTTTGCATTAGTTTTAACTTTTATTTAGTACCTAAAGTAGCTATTTTCGAAATCTATTAGGATCTTTTTCAGTACTGAATCCAAATGAAACTTAAAAATTTTATTTAGAAATTTTTTTCAGCTAGTTGTTTTATGATATCAGTTTCTTTGATTACCCCTAGGTCACTGCAATAGCCTAAACAAATGAGAGCTACAATTAACTTCACGTTCATTCATTCTTAAATCCGCAGGTACTCGGATTATCTCCATAGATTCGATTACCATCAACAAATCAATGACAGCCACCGTTCTCAAATCAAGTGGTGAAACCAGGAACTACATGTGAAAGGATTTTTCTCAGAGAAAAAATTATCTTTATCCTTAATTTTCTCGTAAAATAAGGGCATTTCGCACAAATGCCCAAAACAAACATGATTTTTTACAGCTATATGTATCCTACCAGAAGACATAATTACTAGCGATCGTAAATTTGTAGAAGGGTTAAATTGAGTCTTGTATGCAATAATCATGGCATCGCAAGTAAAAGAGTACAACGAAACTTAACCGTTCCGCGTTATAACATATTTTTAGGGTTTCGTACTAAAATACAAAACCCTATTGCAATCACGACCTGTGTCCGTCTGTCCGTCTGTCCGTCCGTCCGTCCGTCCGTCCATCTGTATGTCACAGCACTTTTTCTCCGAAACTATAAGGGCTACAGCCATGAAACTATGTATAAAGGTCAGAAGTGGTGACCTCTTGAAAGTTCAAGGGTGGAAAAATTTTTCAAAGGCGTTTAAGGGGGGTCTCCCCATATAAGGGGGTGACCCCTCAAAAAAAAATTTTCAACATTGGTAGTAGAGTAGGATGTCATTGGAAAGGTCTTAATGAGATCTTTTCAAAACAAGTCTTAAAATTGTCTTTTAAGTACCGAGGGGGGCAGGGGAAATGTACGAACTTTTCGCGTACCCCCCCTCGCGATTGGACACCTTTGACCCGAAAAATCTGAAAAAAATCATGAATGTAGGCCTTAATGAGTACAACAACAACAAATACATGAGAAGTCTAAATTCACTCAACTTTGTTAGTAATAGTATGATTTATCGAATTTGTGTTTTCTTGAATAAAATCTAAACGGTACCCTTAAACTCAATAAAATTTATCAAAGAGATGACTATTTATAAGATTGATCTTTTCGGAAAGTTTCATAAAGATCGAATAGTATTTATCGAAGTTATAGCGATTTGAATTTTCGTGTATTATTATGGAGCAATATGCCCTATATTACTATGGAAACATATGGCTATGGAGCCATATGCGCTTTTTACCGACTAAGACACTACAGCTTTGCTAGAATTTGCATGAAAATTTCAGGAGTGATAGGTGTCATGAAGATGAGTACATACAATTGATACAAGTCGAGGAGGCAGGAGAGAGCTCCTAGCAAAAGGGCTTTGTAACCATTCTAGGATTCGAAAAAATAGGCCATGAATCGATGATTACAGTACAGAGGAGTGGCCCCTGAAAAAAAATTCCATGAAAGGTAGCCGATATGAGTATCAACTGAAAGTTCTCTATGAGAGCTTTTCAAAACAGTTCTTAAGCTGACAGTTTTTGCTTCAGTGGGAGCACAGGGGGGGAAATACATGAAAAATGTGTTTCCTCCCTCGCGAATGGACACCAGTGATCTAAAAAATCTGAAAAAAATATCAAAGGAGATATTTATGGGTATAACTATAACAAATACCTCAGAAGTCAAAATTCGTTCAACTTTGTTAATAATAGTATGATCCTCGAATTTCACATTTTCTCCAATTAAATCGTCTTTGACATGTTTCTTGATTTTATTCGTTGCTGGTTACTGCATTTTGTAAGTTGAGTACGAAACCCTTCTGACATGAGCATAGGTCTGTCTACCCAACTTGTTTTAGGAATGTTCCTGGATGGAACGTTTCAAGAGACCAACCGTTATTCCCATCACTAATACTACACCCGTAAAATCCTGACCCTATTGCGGCTACAAATTCACAACGCAAATATCGAAAGACTCAACGCTGAGTTGTAAAATAAATTGTCCCACCCTCCCCTAGAAAACCGTTCACTATTTGATCACCACTTCCATTGAAACCATCATTTGCTGGTCAATACACAACACACATATGAGTATTATTTTACAAATTTATTGCCATTTATATGATTATTGTCTTTACATTGTCTCTCTTTCTCTCTCTTCCACCTCTTCCCTCGTACAAGCCGAACAAAGTGCATTACCACATCTAAGGGTTCTCTAAATTTAGCAATAAAACTTAATTAGCAGTTGACCGGTGACTTGATTGTGTTTTTTCTATTTTTCTTCTTTTGTCCTTTGATTGTTTATTTCCATTATTGACTTCTTCAAAACGATCTGCTGCTATCAAAATTAAATGTGAGTAATACAACCTGACTGACTGTATGGGGGCTTTTGCGAAATAAGGAAAAGTATGGGGCGACGATTATCATCATCCTGTTCTTCGCCAAAGCCGAGGAGACGAAGAAGTAGATGAAGAATATAAAACGCTGCAAGATGTTGATGGGAGAAACTGAACAATCTTCATATGTACGCGCATGTGAACATTTATAAATGCACAAACGCGTATAAGAAAAACCATAAACTAACTTATTTTATAGTAATGATTGCCTGATGTAGACTTTTTGAATTCTTGGCCTATCGGAAATTAAATACTCCTTTTTTTTGCTGCGTTGTCCTGAGTAAGATGATAATGATGATAGTTACGATTAGGAATGAACGTAACATTTTCAACTTATGCGAATAAATATCGAATGCAACGTACTTTTAGTATCAGCTTTGTGAAAGGAAGTTACGGGAAATTCGTTGCATTATAGATTTAAATGTTTAAATCATTTGCGCCTGTGGAATAAAGTAAAAGAGCTTAATGACAGTTGATTATGTTAATGAGATGTGATGTTGTTAGGAAAAAATAAAGGAGTCGAATAGAGAGCGATAATTTTACAAATACTGTTTATCTAATGCTTCAGCTGTCATGAATAAATAGTGGACAATATATTTTATTTTATTCATTAACCAAACAAGGTACAAAAAAAATTTTTAATTACATTTCATAATTTCTTTAATGTTATTAACAAACAAAAATTGGGGGGGGGGGGATTGGTTGAGGAATTACAGTTCAGGATATTTAAGGATTCAAGGCTTTAAGTAGGTTGGTTTTAAAAATGGCTTTCGAAATGCCTGGTGTATAGCAATTCTTCATAGTATTAAATGTTCTGCAGCATCTATTAATAGGCTCATTATCTGCATAAATAGTTCTATGCTGCGTCACTTTGAGTAAAGGAGTGTGCCTAGTTTGTCTCAACGCACAATTAAAATTAAATTCCGTGGAGAGTGATGCAATCTGAATGCCTTCTTCAATATACATAAAGGTGAAACAGCACGACGAGATTTGTCTTCTTAATGACAGAGAACTTAGATTTAATAGCTTAAGCCTTTGTGTGTATTCAGGTAAGGTAGAAAATTGTCTGGGATCGTATAAATCCCTTAAGGCAAATAGTACAAACTGCTTCTGGACGGACTCAATTCTATTTGAATGTACTTCGAAGATAGGGTCCCAGACAATACTTGCATATTTCAATATCGGGCGAACAAGGGCCGTGTATAAAGATTTTGTTACCCATATATTCATGAACTCCTTCGCACGTCTTTTAATAAAACCTAGTTGTTTATTAGCCCTTGCTAAAATTTCGTCGTAATGCAAATTATAACGAAGTTTCTGATCCAAGGTTATACCAAGATCATTAACATACTCAACTCTTACTAGCTCGACATTTTTAAGGACGTAGGTATTCTTGGCCAAGTTTCTTTTACGGGAAAAACTTATAACTTGACATTTACTTGCGTTGAGTTTGAGTTTATTTTTTTCACACCATTGCTGAAGGCAAAGAAGTTTAGTCTGAAGGAACATTGCTTCAGCTTGTGAGCCAATAGCGTGGTAAATTTTTAGGTCATCAGCATAGAGTAGATGTGGAATGCCGGCAAGTTCTTTTGATAGATCAGATATGAATATATTCAGGGGCGGATTTGGGTATAGGCCGAGTAGGCCACGGCCTAGAGCGGCAAATTTTTAGGGCGGCAAATTTTCAGGGCGGCAAATTTAGAAGCGACTACAAAGTTTAGATTTATTGAACGAGAAATAATTAATTTATTGTGTTAATTATAATGCAGAAGACACTGTCTTACCGAGAGGTTCACATACATATATATCTATACACATTCAGATTTTCGATACGTATAAATATAGATATAACACAACAAAAGTTCAAACACACGTCAGCGCAAGAGCTGCATCGACCCGAAATGATCGTCTGGGCAAAGTAAACAAAAAACTTTTCGGAAATGTAGCCGCGCGCAGTCTGCGACGAATTTGGAGTCGACGACTTTAGAGTCGTCGCAGACTGCGCGGGGCTGCTTCGGCTTAAAGACCGCGCGCGTGAAAATTCGGCTTAAAGACCGCGGTCTCTGCGAGTATGCGATCTTTTTTCGCGGAGGCGCGGAATACTTAGAATATTATACACTCGCGTGCAACATCATTGGCCAAAATATTATATGCTTAATGTTTACATTTTGCTCACTCGTTTCGATACAGTGACACGTTTGAACACTAGTCAGTGTGCAGCGACTTTTGAAGCAGCACGGGTCGCTGATAAATAAGTTATTCTTGTGCAGAATTGGCGTCAAAATAATTTTTATTATTATAGTGGGTGATTAATTTATAAAATGAGTATCAGAAAAAAAACGAGTGGATGTGAATATGGAAAAATAGCTGCAAGAAAAGAAGAGAAGTATCAAGAAATAATCGCTAAAAAACCGAAAATAGACAAACTGTTTAAAACCAACACTCACAAGAACGATGATAATGAAGAAGATTCTGACAATGGTGCCAGCAGTATGTTGCAGTGTAAAAATATTTGTGACGAAGCAATGGAGATAGAAGAAATTCGATCAATTAATGACACAGACAAGGTGCACGATCAGCATATAATTCGTGAACCATGTGACTCAGTCAGTGTGAGTAGTGATCCGGTTCTGTGGGTAATAAATGACGCAACCATAGATCATATCGTGACAAATGGTTTTACTCAAAATATGAATAGTGATTTTAAAAAAAGTAAGCGCGAGTATGCAACAGGGCCACGTTATATTTCGAAAGCTGATTTCGAAACAACTCTATCCAACGGCGAAAACGTGCATCGTAAGTGGCTAATCTACTCAGAAAGTACTGGGAAAGTATTTTGTGGGCCGTGTGCATTGTTTGATAGAAAAACTCAATTTGGATCACAGAAACAAGGTTTCGACGACTGGAAAAATAAAGTAAGAATTGGTCAGCACGAAAATAGTCAGTCTCATAAAAATGCTTTAATATCTATGAAACTACGAGGAAATAAAACGAATCGAGTTGACGCAAAATTATTGGAGAAAATCGAAGAAGAAAGAACTTATTGGCGTAGTGTACTTCAGAGAGTCGTGAATGTGATTAAAGCTCTTTCATCTCGAGGCCTATCACTCAGAGGTCACGTAGAGCAATTTGGAAATCCTCACAATGGGAACTACATGATGTCCCTCGAATTAATTGCGATATACGATGATTTTTTAGCTACGCACATTTCTGAATATGGAAATCCGGGTAAAGGAGGCACGAGCTATCTATCCTCGACCATATGTGACGAATTCGTACAAATTATTGCTGACGAAGTTTCAAAAACTATAGTTAGAGAAGTTAAGGCTTCAAAATATTATTCAATAATTGTTGATTCTACACCAGATTTGTCACACATAGATCAACTCACATTTATTTTGCGATATGTGGATTCAAGTGGCTCTCCAGTAGAAAGATTTTTGACATTTTTACCTAATGTTGGTCATAAAGGCATAGATGTAGCAAATGCTATTATGAGAACATTAGAGGAACTACAAATTGATATCAAGAATTGTCGTGGTCAATCTGATGATAACGCTGCGAATATGTCTGGGATAAACAAAGGCGTTCAAGCGGAAATAAAAAAAAAGTGTCCTTACGCTGTATATATACCTTGTTCAGCGCATTCTTTAAATTTAGTTGGCATTTGTGCGGCAGAAATTTGCAAAGAAAGCTGTCTATTTTTTAATTTATTCCAAGAACTCAACAATATTTTTAATTTATCAACTCACCGATCTGAAATATTAGAAAATGAATGTGATCTATACAAGAAAAATCTAGAAATAAATAATTTGGATACAAGAAGAATTAAAACAATTAAAACATTATCTGGAACAAGATGGTCTGCTCGACATGATTCGTGTGAAAGTTTACTTTTTTTGTGGAAGCCAATAAATCAAGCTTTAATCAAAATTTCAAATGATTCTACCCAAAAACCTATTGTGAAATTGCAAGCTGAAGGTATTTTAAAGCAATTAGGAACAATTGAAACTGCTTTATTTTTGTGCGTATGGGAATTTTTGTTGCAACGAATTAATGGTGTGAGTAAAAAATTACAAGATCCAAATATAGACATTTCATCTGTAGTCATGTTATACGATGGTTTGATTCAATTGTTAAATGATATAAGGAGTGAAGAGTCATTTAATAATTTTGAAAATCAAGCTCTATTAATAAGTGAAAACAAAGAATACGATAAAGACTTAAAAAGAATAAAAAAAACAAAAAGTTTATTTCGATGATTCAGCTACTAAAGCACATTCGTTTACATCTCGAGATCACTTTAGGATTAACATTTACTATTGCATTTTGGACAGTTTGATTGTCGAATTGACAGGTCGCCGTACGTCATATGCAGAATTCGCCTCAAAATTTGAATTTTTGGTAAAATTACAGCAAATAAACAATGATGAGATTCAAGTAAAAGCTAATCATTTAATAGAAAATTATCCTGATTAGATTTAAATTTTGTGAAGGAATGCATCCATTTAAAAGCACAATGTAGTGCGAATGAAATATCTAAACAAAAATTTACACCGACCGAGCTGTTAAAGTGGATCAAAAATAATAAATTAGATTCAATATATCCCAATGTGGAAATCGCTTTACGTATGTACGTTTGTACGGCGATATCGAATTGCTCAGGAGAACGATCTTTTTCGACGCTTAAAAGAATAAAAAATTACTTGAGGACAACGATCAGCCAAGAACGATTAAATTCTCTGACACTATTGCACATTGAAAATGAATTGGTAAAAAATGAAAATTTCGATGTTTTAATAAATAATTTTGCTTCGTTAAAATGTAGGCGTAAATATGTGAATTAATAAAATATTTTTAAAACCAACAGTAGTTATAAATAATTATTATATTCTCTTAAGATTATTCTTTTTTCACATTCAAATTCCAAATATATTGGGGCGGCAAATTTTATCCAGCCTAGGGCGCCAAAAAGGTTAATCCGCCTCTGATTAAATAGAAGAGGTCCGAGATGACTACCTTGTGGAACACCCGATGATGCTCTGATTTTCTTTGAATAGTACCCCTGAAATTTTACGGTTTGACTGCGATGAGAAAGGTACGATATAAGCCAATTTAGAAGAGACCCAGTGATTCCAAAGTTTTGCAATTTTTTTATTAATATAGAGTGATCTACTTGATCGAAAGCCTTACTAAAGTCAGTGTATACTGCATCAACTTGCTGCACTTTTTCCATGGCATTAAGGACATCGGAAACCAAGATTATAAGATTAGTAGCAGTTGAGCGACCTTTACGGAAACCATGTTGCTGGTCGGTAAGGAGTGGATCTACAAAGGTCGAGAGCTTATCATGTATCAATTTTTCAAATAATTTTGGTATAGTGGATAGTATTGCGATGCCCTTGTAATTCTCAACAGATTTTTTATCTCCATTTTTGTAGATTGGTATAAGGTTGGATAATCGGAAAGACGCCTGATGAGAGAAATTTATTGAAGATTATATGAAGCGGTATTCTGTCAAATGACTCGGTGGCGTTGATTCCTTAATTGAGTCGGAGCGTATCCTTGTGCTTTTATTTTTCATAAGTTGGCGGGTTTTAATGCAGTAATATGACACATACTGCCAGTGAACTTATCCACAAGAGTCAAAAATACTTTCCTATTAGGGCAAATGCGGGTGAGATGTCGCGCTTGGAGAGATGCCACCCTAGCTCTGAAATCTCATCCAAACCATAATCAGCGCCAGAAACTCCAAATATTCATCGAAAGTTACTATCTCAGTGTAGTCAGGTATTAACCATTTAGCCCGTGCAATTGATGATACGGGAAACGCCATTCTAGTTCTGCGTATCTGGAACTTCCTTCAAAGTTTTTATGCGTCTGTTTTTTTTTCGTGAATTTACACCGTTAGTGGAATGGTTTTTGCAGTTAGAACAGCAAGCAAAAAGGCGGCACCGCTGAATACCATACATAAAGCAGAAAAAATGTTGCTTACAACGAACGCATCGATTAAAGTGATAATATCGACTAGCATGACTATATTGGTTTGTACTTTGGCTATGTATCACATAATTCAATAAGTCCCGAGACTAACAACGAAAACAACATATTTTTTCAAAAATCATTTTTATTCATCAATATAATCTCCTTTTAGGGTGATACAATCTTTCCAACGCTTTTCCAACATTTCTATACCATGTTTATAGAAGGGTTTATCCTTTGCTTCAAAATAGGCTTCAGTTTCGGCAATGAACTCCTCATTCGAGCCAATTTTTTTCCCTGGAGCATTTTTGTTAAGATCAGCAAAAAGCCAGTAGTCGCTGGGGACTAAATCTGGCGAATACGGGGGGTGGGGAAGCAAATGAAAGCCCAATTCGTTCAATTTCGCCATTGTTTTCATGGACTTGTGGCATGGTGGATTGTCTTGGTGAAAAAAGATTTTTTTCTTCTTCATGTGCGGTCGTTTTGCTGTGATCTCCTCCTTCAAACGTACCATATTAATATAATAATCACTGTTGATTGATTTACATTTTTCCAGGTAGTCAATAAAAATCACGCCATGTGTATCCCAAAAAACAGACGCCATGACTTTGCCAGCAGACTGCTGCGTTTTTGGACGCTTTGGGCGGCTTTCGCCAGCCATGCGCCACTTAGATGATTGCCGATTCGACTCCAGAGTGAGATGATGTATCCATGGTCACGTTTCGACGCAGGAAATCCTTTTTATTGCGAGTAAATAGCGATAAACAGCTCTCTGAATCGTCGACTCGTTGCTGTTTTTGTTCCACTGAAAGCAATCGCGGCACCCACTTGGAAAAAAATTTTTGATGAAGGATTGTAAATACGCTTCCAGATGATATCTGTGTCATTTCTGCAATCTCACGGACCTTCACTTTGCGATTTTTCATTACAATTTTTAGCACTTCACTCACATTTTCCTCTGTAACGGCTTCCAATGGCCTACCCGAAGATTCCGCATCCTTTGTGTCCGTACGACCACTTTGAACTCAGCATATCAACGACAAATTGTTGGTTTCGATGGAAAGGAGTCCGGGTAATGTTTTCTAAGCCATTGCTGGGCTTCTACGGTGTTTTTACCCATTAAAAAACAATGTTTTATCAACACGCGAAACTAGCTTTTTTCCATTTTCCAAACAAATTACAAAGTGACTTTACTCTAACCGCGACAACTCTGCTGTCTGTGATCCGATCGACGTGAAATTTTTACACGTTTCATGTAAAGGTTCGCACTCTATGGAAACGTGGCCAGTTTGGTACTACTAGCATCACCTCTGGATTAGTCTCGGGGCTTATTGAACGATGTGATAAATATAGGTTGCAGCGCACAATTTTTTTAGTTTTGGTGCTTAAAGAAATCAAAACAAAGGTTTTGTTTACTTTACAACAGATTTCGACGATATTTATATATTTCAGTTGCATCGTAATATTATGGGTGAAAAATTTTCGATTTGCCAAGTTGATTCCGGTGAATTTCAAACTTCGCGATCACTAATCACAGGAGTGATAACGCATCGAGAGGAAATTATAGAGCACTTTAACAAGTGCGGAAAAGCTAAACAAGTTCGGTCATTCAATCACGTGAATATTGAAAATTGTTTACAAACAACAGTGTGGGTCAATGCTTCTAGCAAAGGTTGATGCTTTTGTCGTTATTCTTAAGAAGTAACGATGCGATGCGTCTTAGATTCAACGTTCCCGAGCTCGTCACAATATTGTTTATGGAAAGGTATCAGGTGAATCAGCTGTTGTTGACCGTTCAATGACGAACGATTGGATCAAAACAATTTGGACCAAACTCAGGCTAGGCTACTCTGACGAACAAATCTTCAATGCGGATGAGATCGGGCTATTTTTTAGGCTGACACCTGATCATTCTCTAAAATTTAAAGGAGAATGTTCTACCGGCAAACTTTCGAAAGTGGGAGTAACATTTCTTGTCGCAGCTAACATGCTAGGTTCTATTAAAAGAAAAGTTCTAGTTATCGGGAAAAGTAAATTGCTGCGGTATTTAAAGGGTGTAAAAAATCTACCCGTTGAATATGATTACAATAAAAAAGCCTCGATGACATCGACCATTTTCGAAACCACTTCACGGAAATGGGATATTGAACTTTTAAAGCAAAACAAGCACATCATTTTGATTGTCAACAACTGGCTATCCCACCCTCTAGTTAAAGAACAATTTAAACTCTTTTTTCTATCACGGAATCGCACTTCTGTTCTACATCCAATGAATCAGGGAGCTATAAGAAGCATTAAAGTGTCTTTTCGAAAAGAATTAGTACTGAAAATCAACGAAAGAACAGAAAACAATGACAATCATCATTCTTGATGCCATATTAATGGTAACAAAGGCATGGGGCTCTGTGGAAAAGGAAACCATCATCAGCTGTTTTTGTGCTTTGGGTTTAACTAGAGGTATTCAGCTGGAAATTGCGAATGAAGCTAACACAAGCTATCTCTCTTCTGAATTCTGACTATTTTGCTGATGATTATGTAAAAGGGGACGCCAAAAGCATTACACGCGAAGAATTGCTTGATATTGATATCGTACTGAACAACCATATGGCTGAAAAGCACAACTGTTTGCTGATGATTATCAGGAATTTGAAGATTTTGGCAAAATCCCTACTATAGATGAAGTATATACTATACATACCGGGTTTCCCAATAAGAGGGGTTATTTTGATATTAAAAGAAAATGCCATTTTTTAATATAAATGACCGGATGTTTGTTTCATTGTAAAGAGGAAGGTATGCCGTTAATAGTGGAAAATAACATCAGGCAAATGACTACCAACGACCACTTTACAGGACCATATCCTTTTCATGAAATTTCCCATAACCTAATCGCAAAGTGGCTGCCCTATGTCCTCGATAGCCTCACGAACTGCATCTTAAAGGTCTTAAATCAACGCTGGGCTGTTGGCGTAGACCTTCTCTTCTACGTGGCTCTAAAGGAAGAAGTCGCAAGGTGTTAAATCACAAGATCTTGGTGGCTAATTGTGATCACCTCTTCGAGAGATAACACGGCCCGGAAACTTTCCTCGTAAAAGATCAATGGTTTCGTTGCTTGTGTGGGACGTAGCGCCATCTTGTTGAAAGTGAACGTTGTCCAGATCAATACCATCCAATTTTGGCCATAAAAAAATCATTAATCATCTCTCGATAGCGCAACCCATTCACCGTAACTGTTGCCTCATTTTCGAAAAAGTAAGGTCCAATGACTCCGCCGGACCATAAACCGCACCAAACAGTCACACGTTGAGGATAGAAAGGCTTTTCAACAATAACTCTTGGGTTTTCCGAGCCCCAGATGTAACAGTTTTGCTTGTTGACGAAGCCACCGAGGTGGAATTGGGCCTCAACACTCAAGATGATTTTTCGATGGCATTCCGGATTATTTTCATGCATTTCAAGGATCTAATCAACAAAGACACGACGTTGTTGATGCCCGACTGGCTTGAGTTCTTGTGTGAACTGAACTTTATAAGCCTTAAGACCCAAATTTTTGTGCAAAATACGGTATAATGTCGTTTGTGGAGTGCCTAATTCCAAAGAACGACGAGGAATGGACAAACCTGGGTTTTCTTCAACACTTTCGGGTACTGCAGCAGTATTCTCGGCTATTCTTGAGTGACTTGCACGGGTTTTATTCTTCACATCACTAAGTTGTCCCAACAGCTCGAATTTTTCCACCGATTCCTGTATTGCAGTCCGACAAGGTACTTCATGACGACCCAAAAATGTTCGAGTTTTGCGAAACGACGCTGCCAAATTTTCACCAGTTTTCTAGTGAATTTTAATAATTTCAATGCGTTGTTGAAGCGTGTGTCGTTCCTGCGTAGTTTCTACTTGTCAAATGTCAAAAAATGACAGGTTCAAAAGTGACATCTGCCGAAATAGCGGGCTATTCAAAATAACACTTCTTATTGGAAATCCCTTTATATGCTGCTTGTTCCGCCTTGAGAACATTTGTTCAAACTATCGATACTCTTCTAAGCGTAAAAAGAACAGTCTTCATCATTTACAATTCAGATAAAAAAATGTTTCTTGCAAAAATAAAACAAAGACGACGCACAAAAAGAACGCAATTTTTCCTCCAATTCAGCCTGATTTATAATTTTGCCTCGATTTTGTCATACCTCTGGATCTTTTGTATACAATGTATCGTATTTCTATATACATACATAGTTAAGTAAATGTACACATTTTAGGAATACATACATGATTTGGTAGTGCATTAAACTTAGCATATTATTTACCGCATATCGTGCTCTTTTCAACAGGATTCTTGTATATCAGAATATTCAGTTTGGCTAATGTAAGTATAAGCCAAAATACATTTTCTTAAAATATTCATACAGTATGCCTCAAATCACATATGAAGCATTACACGGCTTAATAATGTCTACGGTATCCCTGATATTTCAAACAAATTAGAAGTAGTGACCGCTTATAACAAACAGCTCGTTATACCTGGCACTACCTTTTAAAACAAACACTGCCTACAACGTACAAAAAGAGAAACCCCTTGATGTTCGTTATAAACAGTTTCAACTGTATAAGATTCGTTTTTAATATATTACATATAGGCTTTTCTATTAGGGACATAACAATTTGGTATCTTTATATGAACGCACCCTTAAACTTTTTTAATAAGCTATCAATGTCAAAACCTTAGATAAAGTCAATATTTTCATCATGGTAAATTTCACGAACCAGGAACGCTTGGAACTTATTAAAAGTTACTACCAAAGTTCTGACTCGATGGTCGTACCTTTAAGAGCACTTACTTCAATTTTCGGCCATAATAATCGTCCTATCCGACAGGTTGTGCGTACTATAGTGGATGAATTCGAGCGCAAATTTTCACTATTGGACATTCCGGTGCCAAAAAGACGTCGTACTGCTCGAAGCGAAGGAAATTTCGCAGCCGTAAGTGCGTCGTTCTCAAAAATTGGGCATCGCTTAAACGACACCGTGGCTTATTTTGCGAAAATATCTTAGCTTCCACGGTAAAATTATCAAATTGGCACAAGAACTAAAGCCACTTGATCATTCGAAACGCCGGAATTTCTCCAATTGGGCTCTGGCAAACCTTGAATAAATGAAAAATTTCATCGAAAAATCATCTTCTGCGATAAAAATATGTGTTATTAGTCAGCAATAAACCCCCACGTGTTTCTTGAGACACCGTTGCATCCGCATAAAATTACTGTTTGGTGGTGTGATTGAGCCATATTTTTCGTGGATGACAACGATCGTCATGTTACCGGCAACGGAGAGCGCTATCGTGTTATGTTGGAAGATTATTAAGATTAGAATTGGATGAAATTGACATCAACGATATGTGGTTTCAACAAAACGGTGCCACTAGCCAGACAGCACGTCTCACAATCGATTTATTAAAGGACAAATTTGGTGGACATCTTATCTCGATAACTGGTCCGATGGAATGGCCGCATCGTTCTTGCGATCTAACGCCATTGGATTTCTTTCTATGGGATTATGTCAAGTCACTGGTCAATGCCAACAAGCCAGCAACTTTAGACAGCTCAAACTCGAAATTGCTAACGTTCCGGTCGAAATGTGTGCCAGAGTGGTGGAAAATATGATCCAAAGAATCGACAACTGCTGTAAATGGGCTCGTGGTGGTCATATGACCGATGCTTGCACACATCCACAATAAATTTGCACTCAATATCTCAAATATTTCTGTGTTTTATTAATAGATGAAATTGATATGTCCTTAATGAAAAACTCATTATTTTGCGTTGTTTGAGAAGCAATGCGGAATCTGCACCAACTAGATAGGAGAGATGCCGGTTAATATTTTGGTAGAGATGCCTCATATGAGGCGTATCTACCTTCAAATTGAACTGACCATATTGACATAAGAAATAATAATTTTTACATTTTGTTCAGAGGTATTAAGTAGTGACTCATACAAAAGGAATCTTCATGTACGAGTAAATTTGAACCGAAGACCACCTCCGTTTGGCGGAGCTTAACGTGTAATCGGACGACATTAGTAAAAGACAACCTCCACGGCGCTTTCATGTACCACCTCGAACATCAGACCGTAGAATGAAGTCGGGCAATATGAAAAAGGCAGTTTAATGTCTCAAGGCATTGTTTCATTGTTTTTATTGAAATTAATATCCAACATTTTGTTTCGTGAATCCGGAACTTATCTTCATTACAAAATAAAACACGTTGTAGGTATATTGGCGAAAGCAAATGAAAAACAAATAGTGCAACATATTAAACGGCTGTCAGCCTCTGGATCTGCTTCAGACAGAAAAACTGTTCGAGCTTTTGCCTATAAGTTCGCCAAAAGACTGAATATTCGGCACAAGTTTTGTACATAAAAACGGCTGGAGTCGCCTGTTTGCAGTCTTTCCTAGAGAGGCATCACCCTCCAGATCTAGGGGCATATATTTAATATGGACGAAATGGGTTTGCAGCTTCTAAATAAACCTGGGAACGCGTAACGTCAAAAGTAAATAAGGATGTTCATTTACTTACTACGAAATAACGAGGGAGAATGTAACCGCAATTGCGTGCTGCAGTGTAAATGGTAGTTTGATTCCCCGCGTATTGATTGCTAAAGGTTTCAACAGAAAGCCGGGACTTTCTGACATTTTGCCAGCTGAATCGAACGCATATATGAACATAAAAGCCATCATTCAGCAATTCTGACCTCTTTCCACGTTGGCGGAAAGAGCAGTTCATACCAAATAAACGAAAATTTACTAATCTCAGATGCCCATACTTCTCAATGCCTAACGTTACTGACGATAATGACATTATTCTTATGTGTCTACCTAGCCATTGCACACATGCTTCCAGCCTTTGGATAGGAGATTTTTCTGGCCGATAAGCAAAACTTTTACTAGATGTCAAGCTGGGAAAGTCATTGACAAAGCGTGCCTAAAAACCACTTGTATTGGAAATCAGTGGATTCAGTGCTAAGGACTTTTATCCATTTGACGTGAATGCGCGATATCAGCCCACTTTTTCTTGACGTCAAAATCTAGAGCTGTTGAAACAACAATGTCGGAAGCTGGAAGTGTTGTCACAATAGTTGGAGCTGTTTTTTTGTAGAGTTTCAGCTTCCGAACGATCGAAACTCCAGTACGACTTGCTCTTGATGCATGGCCAGGATATTAATATGCACGCATTGAAGCAATCAAGAATTCACAGAGAACTTATGGGCAGCAATTAGAGATTGAGTCCAGTAAATATTTACACGAAGTATTACCGGTTATGCCGGCGTACTCTCGGAAACGATCGAAGCAAGAAGCTGTTACCAATTGGGAGATACCTCTGGAGCACCTCGCACACTAACCACTTCGCCGCCTTTACCTTACCAACAAAAAAATTAACTTTAAAAATCAAAACAGGAGTTACATTATTGTAATCTTATCGTATGCATGTAAATAAGATTGTACTGTTGGAATTTTCCATATGTTAAATGTAAATTTAAGCTAGGGAAGTAGGATAAGACTTCGACAAAAGTATCTTAAACTGTCGACACGGAAAATGGAAACGAAAGATACTGAAGAATCTGTGGACCGTGGAACGAACGTTTATAAAAAATAAAATCAAAGCAACCTACGGATCAGCAAAAAAATATAATAGGACCATGCGTTTAACAGATTTCTTCTGTTTTTTGACAACGGTGACGAATGTGGAATAACGGTAACAACAAACGATCATGGGGAGTCCTACTTCAGATCGCACAAAGCGGAAAACAAGTTTCGAGCCTGCGTCCGAGTGCAAGTTTGCGGATTGGAATTGAGTCGAAATCGAGGACAACAGCAAGGACAGTTCGCCTTCGCTAGTTGCTGGCGCAGTTGAGTTTCGTGATTTGAGCGAGTCGAGATCGAGCCCAAAAGTCACAGGCAAAAAGTCAAGCAAAAGTCACAATTGTAAGTTGGAAGTTGGCCGCTGTTGAGCGCAGTATAGTTTTACGTTTCATTGTGTTGAATTGGATTCTCGGTAGGCTCGGGCAGCGAGCGCGCACCCATGGTTGGTACAAGTGCAGCGCAACGTTCGCAATGTTCATTTGTGTTCCGAGTTCTCCCACAGGAAGGGACGTCGAGTGTTTATGGGCGCGGTGCCGTGCTCAGAAGCGAATTAGAAATCGTGAGAAAAAAAGTGTGTGGTGACTTGTTCCTTGCAGATATGCACAACAACATATTCGACAGCAAGAGGCCCCCAATGGAATACCTAGAATTGTAAGTTCGAGAATTTTATTTAATTTTTATTAAAATTTGTCTGATAATCAACCAATTTATTTTTGTCTTAGTGTTGATTTTCTTTCCAGCTGTAAAAGCCGATTAAGGTCCTACGAGGACAATTCGATTCTTTTTGCTTAAACGTATTTTAATAAGTATTGGCCGCTAGATGCTTGATGCGGCAGACAATTTATTTTGGTTTTTCGTATTCATATGAGCATTCTCTGGTTCGCTTGTTTATTTTTTTAAATAGGGATTTTGAGGTTTTCTGGCGAGCCGTACACCCGTTTAGCGGCTCCAAGGGGGCTACGGCAACGAAACAAGTGGCATCAAATCCAGCTAGCTGGAACCGAAGCCCCAGCCTGAAGATATTAAATTGAACGTGACCGAGCTGCTGTCTTGAATTCTCCTCAAATAATAAAAAAAGGAATACAAAAAGGGATGCGTCGAACGAAGGACAAAACATAAAAAAACAACAGTTGTAAAATCAAGGGAGGAAAACTGAAGCAATAGTGACGGTCAACCATTAGTTTGGAGCAGCAAAGAAACTATGGCGATTGTCTTTGCTACGAACAGTACTCAACGACAACCGGAGGAAAGTTACATGAATTCATCACTCTACCTTCATTGAACACTTGGAAATAACCTTTTTCATGTTCACTAAAGCCACTTGATCATTCGAAACGCCGGAATTTCTCCAATTGGGCTCTGGCAAACCTTGAATAAATGAAAAATTTCATCGAAAAATCATCTTCTGCGATAAAAATATGTGTTATTAGTCAGCAATAAACCCCCACGTGTTTCTTGAGACACCGTTGCATCCGCATAAAATTACTGTTTGGTGGTGTGATTGAGCCATATTTTTCGTGGATGACAACGATCGTCATGTTACCGGCAACGGAGAGCGCTATCGTGTTATGTTGGAAGATTATTAAGATTAGAATTGGATGAAATTGACATCAACGATATGTGGTTTCAACAAAACGGTGCCACTAGCCAGACAGCACGTCTCACAATCGATTTATTAAAGGACAAATTTGGTGGACATCTTATCTCGATAACTGGTCCGATGGAATGGCCGCATCGTTCTTGCGATCTAACGCCATTGGATTTCTTTCTATGGGATTATGTCAAGTCACTGGTCAATGCCAACAAGCCAGCAACTTTAGACAGCTCAAACTCGAAATTGCTAACGTTCCGGTCGAAATGTGTGCCAGAGTGGTGGAAAATATGATCCAAAGAATCGACAACTGCTGTAAATGGGCTCGTGGTGGTCATATGACCGATGCTTGCACACATCCACAATAAATTTGCACTCAATATCTCAAATATTTCTGTGTTTTATTAATAGATGAAATTGATATGTCCTTAATGAAAAACTCATTATTTTGCGTTGTTTGAGAAGCAATGCGGAATCTGCACCAACTAGATAGGAGAGATGCCGGTTAATATTTTGGTAGAGATGCCTCATATGAGGCGTATCTACCTTCAAATTGAACTGACCATATTGACATAAGAAATAATAATTTTTACATTTTGTTCAGAGGTATTAAGTAGTGACTCATACAAAAGGAATCTTCATGTACGAGTAAATTTGAACCGAAGACCACCTCCGTTTGGCGGAGCTTAACGTGTAATCGGACGACATTAGTAAAAGACAACCTCCACGGCGCTTTCATGTACCACCTCGAACATCAGACCGTAGAATGAAGTCGGGCAATATGAAAAAGGCAGTTTAATGTCTCAAGGCATTGTTTCATTGTTTTTATTGAAATTAATATCCAACATTTTGTTTCGTGAATCCGGAACTTATCTTCATTACAAAATAAAACACGTTGTAGGTATATTGGCGAAAGCAAATGAAAAACAAATAGTGCAACATATTAAACGGCTGTCAGCCTCTGGATCTGCTTCAGACAGAAAAACTGTTCGAGCTTTTGCCTATAAGTTCGCCAAAAGACTGAATATTCGGCACAAGTTTTGTACATAAAAACGGCTGGAGTCGCCTGTTTGCAGTCTTTCCTAGAGAGGCATCACCCTCCAGATCTAGGGGCATATATTTAATATGGACGAAATGGGTTTGCAGCTTCTAAATAAACCTGGGAACGCGTAACGTCAAAAGTAAATAAGGATGTTCATTTACTTACTACGAAATAACGAGGGAGAATGTAACCGCAATTGCGTGCTGCAGTGTAAATGGTAGTTTGATTCCCCGCGTATTGATTGCTAAAGGTTTCAACAGAAAGCCGGGACTTTCTGACATTTTGCCAGCTGAATCGAACGCATATATGAACATAAAAGCCATCATTCAGCAATTCTGACCTCTTTCCACGTTGGCGGAAAGAGCAGTTCATACCAAATAAACGAAAATTTACTAATCTCAGATGCCCATACTTCTCAATGCCTAACGTTACTGACGATAATGACATTATTCTTATGTGTCTACCTAGCCATTGCACACATGCTTCCAGCCTTTGGATAGGAGATTTTTCTGGCCGATAAGCAAAACTTTTACTAGATGTCAAGCTGGGAAAGTCATTGACAAAGCGTGCCTAAAAACCACTTGTATTGGAAATCAGTGGATTCAGTGCTAAGGACTTTTATCCATTTGACGTGAATGCGCGATATCAGCCCACTTTTTCTTGACGTCAAAATCTAGAGCTGTTGAAACAACAATGTCGGAAGCTGGAAGTGTTGTCACAATAGTTGGAGCTGTTTTTTTGTAGAGTTTCAGCTTCCGAACGATCGAAACTCCAGTACGACTTGCTCTTGATGCATGGCCAGGATATTAATATGCACGCATTGAAGCAATCAAGAATTCACAGAGAACTTATGGGCAGCAATTAGAGATTGAGTCCAGTAAATATTTACACGAAGTATTACCGGTTATGCCGGCGTACTCTCGGAAACGATCGAAGCAAGAAGCTGTTACCAATTGGGAGATACCTCTGGAGCACCTCGCACACTAACCACTTCGCCGCCTTTACCTTACCAACAAAAAAATTAACTTTAAAAATCAAAACAGGAGTTACATTATTGTAATCTTATCGTATGCATGTAAATAAGATTGTACTGTTGGAATTTTCCATATGTTAAATGTAAATTTAAGCTAGGGAAGTAGGATAAGACTTCGACAAAAGTATCTTAAACTGTCGACACGGAAAATGGAAACGAAAGATACTGAAGAATCTGTGGACCGTGGAACGAACGTTTATAAAAAATAAAATCAAAGCAACCTACGGATCAGCAAAAAAATATAATAGGACCATGCGTTTAACAGATTTCTTCTGTTTTTTGACAACGGTGACGAATGTGGAATAACGGTAACAACAAACGATCATGGGGAGTCCTACTTCAGATCGCACAAAGCGGAAAACAAGTTTCGAGCCTGCGTCCGAGTGCAAGTTTGCGGATTGGAATTGAGTCGAAATCGAGGACAACAGCAAGGACAGTTCGCCTTCGCTAGTTGCTGGCGCAGTTGAGTTTCGTGATTTGAGCGAGTCGAGATCGAGCCCAAAAGTCACAGGCAAAAAGTCAAGCAAAAGTCACAATTGTAAGTTGGAAGTTGGCCGCTGTTGAGCGCAGTATAGTTTTACGTTTCATTGTGTTGAATTGGATTCTCGGTAGGCTCGGGCAGCGAGCGCGCACCCATGGTTGGTACAAGTGCAGCGCAACGTTCGCAATGTTCATTTGTGTTCCGAGTTCTCCCACAGGAAGGGACGTCGAGTGTTTATGGGCGCGGTGCCGTGCTCAGAAGCGAATTAGAAATCGTGAGAAAAAAAGTGTGTGGTGACTTGTTCCTTGCAGATATGCACAACAACATATTCGACAGCAAGAGGCCCCCAATGGAATACCTAGAATTGTAAGTTCGAGAATTTTATTTAATTTTTATTAAAATTTGTCTGATAATCAACCAATTTATTTTTGTCTTAGTGTTGATTTTCTTTCCAGCTGTAAAAGCCGATTAAGGTCCTACGAGGACAATTCGATTCTTTTTGCTTAAACCTATTTTAATAAGTATTGGCCGCTAGATGCTTGATGCGGCAGACAATTTATTTTGGTTTTTCGTATTCATATGAGCATTCTCTGGTTCGCTTGTTTATTTTTTTAAATAGGGATTTTGAGGTTTTCTGGCGAGCCGTACACCCGTTTAGCGGCTCCAAGGGGGCTACGGCAACGAAACAAGTGGCATCAAATCCAGCTAGCTGGAACCGAAGCCCCAGCCTGAAGATATTAAATTGAACGTGACCGAGCTGCTGTCTTGAATTCTCCTCAAATAATAAAAAAAGGAATACAAAAAGGGATGCGTCGAACGAAGGACAAAACATAAAAAAACAACAGTTGTAAAATCAAGGGAGGAAAACTGAAGCAATAGTGACGGTCAACCATTAGTTTGGAGCAGCAAAGAAACTATGGCGATTGTCTTTGCTACGAACAGTACTCAACGACAACCGGAGGAAAGTTACATGAATTCATCACTCTACCTTCATTGAAAAGGTTGGCGGATCAACAGAACGGGCATAGAAAAGGATGAATGTTACCTTTCAGTCAAAATGGAATGGATAAGCCACATATTTGGAAGCGTATCTTATGGACAAGATTATACCTCTGCCATCTATGGAGTTGAATGAAGCACAGTGGTCCATACCAAAGAACCTGAAGCTTGCCGATGCAAATTTCTATCTGACAGAACTTATAGCTTTCTTGCTAAGTGCCGAACATTTTTATGATTTTCTAGCGATAGATAGTGAATTGCTAGTCCTACAGAATACGCTAGTTGGCTAGATAGTGGCAGGCCAGCTTGGAGCAACTAAAGCTCTGTCTGTTACTTGCGCTGTTCTTACTGAAGACTAAAACCTAAATAGTGCGATTGAAAGCCTTCGAAAATTAGAAGAAATCGTCAATGCTAATTCACATTATACGGCAGCGGGAACATCCAATTAGGACATATGCAGGAAGTAACAGTGCAGTTATGTGAAGAATCGCATTATTTTGTTCCTAACTACTGTGTGCGAAAGTCCAACTGTAGCACCACTATGCTCAGGGTAGCATTCAATGCTTCCTGCAAAACATTTACGAACATCTCGCTGAATGATATCCTCTATACTGGACCGACCATCCAAGATGATCTATAGTATTTGCGATATTGCTCCATTTTCAACTACCCCCATATGTTTTCGCTGCGGACATACAAAAAAATTATTGGCAGGTAGTATTGCATCCCCTTATCTGAAGCAATAACTCAAATCAGTCACTGGGGTTCTTTAACGTATGGAACAATGTGCGCTTTATATTTGGCGACCATATGCCTGGAAAGACTCGCCCGAGATAAAAAATCATCGGTACCCTCATGTTGCTAACATACTGCAATATGACTTTTACGTTGGTGATGTCATGACGGGATTGAATAGCTTGACTAAAACAGTTCAAACACAAGACAAATTAATAAAGGTTCTGTTAGGCGTTGGAATGAAGCTCCCAAAGTGGTTTGCCAACCATCCTCGACTACTGCAGAATATTGCACTATATAGGTCACCCTGGATATTAAAAGCCATTCAAAAACTACAAAAAACCTTCGGCCTTACTTGGCTTCCTAAATTAGACCATTTCCAAATTCGCATCAACCTGATCTAGTACAATCTACATTAAAGAATGGCAGAATCAGTGTGCGTCTCTTATGTGCAAAATCACGGATGGCCCCAATTCATGTGATAACTATTTCCCACTTGGAGCTTTGTGCTGCTAAACTGGGCATGGAACTAGCTCAAAGAATTAAGACTGCCCTGCACTTAGAAAAGGTTTTACATATATTTTGCATCGACTCAGAAATTGTGCTTGCATGGATCAACACAACCACTTCCTCATACAACACTTTTTTGCCAACCGAGCGTCCACAATCCAGTCATTATCGGTTCCGGATCAATGACATCATGTTGATTCAAAGAGGAATCCAGTCCAAATTTTATCACGCGGCATTGCACCTGCAGAGTTAGTAGATCTAATATTTGGCTGTATGCACCACTTTTCCTGCATGGCCACCGGAATATGTGAAAAGGCCATCGTGTGATTCAGAGTAGAAAAAGTAGAAGAGGACTATGGCACCGTAATTGCTTCGAGCGACTTTATCGATGCCATTTAACACGGAAACTTTATCAAAAGGTTACAATGATTAGTCAAATGCGGCTGGTCAATACGTTATTACCGATATCATTCTCCACTCATTAGTGAGCCAGAACAATCGAAGTCATCGTGAAACATGTTCAGAAGTACGTATTTCGGGACGTTATAAAAGACTTAGAGGATGGAAGGGAACTCAACAAAAACAATCAACTAGTCTGATACCGTTCCTCAACAAAAATGGCATGTTGCGATTTAGAAAAAGATTGGAAGCATCAAAACTATCTTATGCTGACAATCAGCCCATCCTGCTACCATACAAAAACTCGATGACTGATATCCACCAAAAAAAAATTCTATCTGCTTTCAACAATAAGGCGTTTGGCCAATAAAAGAGAAAACATTAGTACGGTCCATTGTCCAGTGATGTACACGATGCTCTCGCGTGAGCCTACAGATGTTTTCTAAGTTTATGGAAAGCTTACCATCGATCTGGGTATAGCCCGCATGCCCATGCATTGATGCCAGAGTTGACTTTTGTGGACCGATTATGATCAATCATCGTGGTAGAGGAACACAACCACAAAAAGGCTATATTGCCATATTTTGCTGTTTTGATACCAATGCAGTACATTTAGAGCTGGTGAGTGACACCACTGAAGCATCCACCGGCTCTCTTAAGCGATTTATCGGTAGACAAAGTCATTGCAAAAATCTCAATTGCATCAATGCCACCAATTTTATGGGAGCCCATAATGAGCTTAACATGCCATCCTCTATGTGTTCTGAGCAGATTCAAGAGAAGATAGCATACGAATGCAATAACAGAAGCATAGACTTTCATTTTATACCAAATCGTGCTCCACATTTTGGAGGCCATTAAATTCGCAAAATAGTTATTGCTCAGAGAATCTTTGAGCTGCAACCTTAGCCTTTAAAGAGCCACAAATGCTTGTAGTGAAAATTGAAGCGATTCTAAGTTCGAGGCCGTTGGCACCAATGTTAGCAGATACAAGTGATCTCAAAGTAACGCTTTGTTATAGGAGAGCATCCAACAGCTACTGTGGATGCTGGATCCTAGCCTTCAAACATTGGACTACTTAACAAGTGGAAACTGGTGAGCAGTATAAAGCACAATTCTGGTTGGTGAGTAGAGTATGTAAATCAATTACGGCAACGTTCGAAGCGGAAACAGCTCAGGCAAAATGCCTGACTGGGCAAAGTCATCATTATTAAAGAAGACAATATACCAGGAATGAGTTGGCCTCCCGGGAGAATTTCAAAGTCTTACCGAGGCAATGATGGCTTTGTTCGTGTGGTTGGCGTGAAAACATCATCAAAAATATTGAAAAGGCCCATTCAAAAACATGCGCCATTGTCAATAGAAAAAACCACTGGCTTACCCGGGGGCGAGCCCATAGAAGCAGTAAACGTGGAGGAGGCAGTCAACTCTAAGTAGCGACTTTTGGAGAAAGGTCCAGAACTAGGTTGCACAGCCAATTCCCCAAGAATATACAAAAAACAACATAAGGAACATCGATTATTTCTTTATTACTAGCCTGCTGGTTCTTCTTGTAAGCCCTTAAACGGTTAAAGTTACAGCCATCGGTCCTCAACAAGGCCAGCACTAATCACCCTACCCAACATAAACTAGCAGCGTACAGATCAATGGTGCAGACACTCCACTCCATTTCTATAACTCCTACGAACTAATCTATCGAACTAAACAATATTTACAGATTAGCCAGTAATAACGGATACAATCAACGTGATATAGACAAAATTATCACACGGTACAAACAGAAGTAGACATGCCAATTAAGTGAAACGTACAAGGACGACCAACAGTGAATTTTTTTAGCACGAAACAAACTTTCAAACTTCCTTAAGAAATACAAATCGCAAACAGCACTCAAAATTAACAACAACGTCGGAAACAAACTGAAACCAAAACTGAATGCCACATCGGTATACGAGAGCAGGGGCATATATAAACTGACTTGCAAGGACTGTGACATGGTATCCATAAGAAGGACAACACGGAAACTAACGACAAAATATAAAGAGCACTTACGAACTTTCTTATACAACAAGACAGTCTCCAATTACGGGACGCACATACAAAACCACGCACAGTAGCTTGACGCTATGACAAACTCTATAAAATTGTTAAGCAAACAAAGCCAAGTACCGGAATTTGCCATCCTAGAAAGACTTATCGACTTTATAAACATAGAAAGACAGGCGGTAAAATCAACAACGAACAACTTATTACAAATTCCGATGCAATTTCCTCAGTACTAGACCACACTCTCCAATGAAAACGGAAGCAAGAAGAACCAGAACAAAAGAAGATTCAACAACCTAAAAATCAAAAAGCTAATACCTTTCTACTTAACCTAATCTAGGGCCTATCTGCTTAACCCACCCTACACCAATGTAAAGCTATTTCCTTCCACGCATCCTTTAGACATTGAAGATGACTCAAAGAAGTCGAAACGCGTCTCTCATTTAAAAAGGCAAGGCCCGACGGCTTTTCAAAAAGGAAGAAAATTGGCCCGTGAATATCAAATAAATAAAATAATTAACTACAAGGTGTTTATAAGTACTAAATAAATAAAATAATAATAAATAAAGCTTCTCGTTGCAATCTTTCGTTCCATTTTTAGATGATAAAGGGGAAGTTTTAACTTCAAGCTTGGGTTTTTTTAGTTTGATCTTCAGACCACTGGCATGGATAACTGCTATGCCACCAAAAGATAGTTTTGTTTTTTTAGGAAATGTCCTACATTTCAATTAACTTACTTTTCTTTTAATCCAGTATGAAAATAATGAATGATTAAAAATCAGGTAATATTTACATAAAAGACCGTTGGCTGGAATAGCTTACACCAAAAAGGGTGAAAACTAACAAGTTGAGTCTCTCTTCAATCAATGTAGTGACGCAACTGGCCCCAAGACATTGCAGGAGTAGTTGGCAATCCTGAAGATGAAACAAAAACGCTGAGAATAGACTCAGTGGTAGAGCTAATCATATCTTAAGGGGCCCCTTTCCGTTCAAATATGTCCGCTGACTTTTCAGATTCGCTCGGTAGTGTCCAGTTTCACTTCCATATAACAGCACAGGTTTGACCAGTGATTTGTGAATACTGAGCTTATTTTGGCTGTGCCCAACTCTTGATCTTAGGATAGGAAGTACGGACTAATAGGCCTTGCTTGTGGCCCTGCTAGATCGGTGCTTTAGAAATAAAACGCAGAATAGTAAAAAAAAGTTTCGATAGCATAATTTGGTCGCTGGCTCCAAAGCGACATTTCTCTGGGAATAATATCGATTTGGCGACGGCAATAGCCACTTACGCACTTAAAGAAGATCACCCTACGCTTCTAAAATCAAAGACACTATGGGAATCCAGATTGGTCACCGTGCAATGGGAGGTAATTTTTTAACAAGGTATTTTTTTAAGAGGCATAGAACTTTAAAATATAATGAAATACGGATAAATTGTTTTGCTTGTCATTAAATTGATTCCATTGGAAAGATAATTTTCTAGCCCGAACAAGAGGCCCGATTTTCGACAATTTTAACCAATAATTAGGGCTGTATCTCGCCAATAACGCGGCAAATATTGTCTTCCATTCGATCCTATTCATGATGAAATAGCAAACTAACCTAACCATAAAACGCATAACAACTGGCACACTATTCATAGCATTGAAAAGTGTTGCCAACTTAAAGTTTGATACCTCTAAAAAACAACGTTTATAATATGTTATGTCCACAGGCATCCAATTCATTAGCCTAGCTGAAAACCAAGCAAGCAATACTTCAGATGAAACCAGCATTGGATGGGAGCAAGAGGATGCTGATGAAGCGATGTGTGGATTACTCTATGATCCTGCGATAGATAATTGTTGAATGGTAGACAAATATTTCTGTTAGAAAAACCACTCACTCAAAACCACTTTTTTCAAATTTGATGCCACTGCTGAGCACGAACTGTTTATTCGATTGTCCTTAGTCTTCGAATTTTGATTTTGACGTGAGTTTATTCTACATTGAACTAAAAAACATTTACTTATATTTAAAACTGGGTTTTTGGTGGAAGTTTTAAGTCATGGAGAAATATGTTTTTTTAAGATATTATTCTGAAAAGCGCACCGTTTTTACGTTTTGTTCCAAATTGAATTTTTGAAGGTTTATTATAGAATCTAAAGTTTTTACTTTAGAAAATGCATTTAGATTTTGCCAGATTACTCAAACGGGCGCGAGGCTAAAGTGGCTGCGAAATTGAACTTTAAAAACGAAAACTCATTGGCAATTGCAACACCCATTTCAGCTAAGAACAATGAAAGGAGATTTTTTTTTGAGATAGTTTTACTTTCTACTTTTATATGTCTTTTTTAATTTCAAATAAAAAGATACGCCAGGGATGGTAATCGTTTTTTTTGAAAAGGAACCATAGGCAACACCACTGAAGTGTGATGACATTTGGGTAGTCGGTGGATAGTTTCTCCTTGCTCGGATCAGTTTTTTTTGGACTTGGTCATAGTGTGCTACGCACATCAATAATCACGATGCTTCATAAGCCAGCAGTCAAGCAGGCATGGGGCGCCATAAACCAAGGCTTGCCTGGTGTGTTTCTGTCATTTCTGCACCTCTTTGAGCCTACATTAACATTTGTTGACCATTCAAACATCGAGATCTTCTGCACATTGGTTGCTTAATGCTAGCTTTCTTCCATGCTTATTCGTTATTTAGGAGCAATTCAGAGAACTCTGGTTGCAGCCATGTTGAAAATACTTTAGCACCACTTAAGGCGACTTTGAAAAATAGGCGATGGGCGTTTTAATCAACATGGTGGTCCTTGCATTATGAAAGGAGATTATGTAAGCATGTTGTCAATTGTCTCTGAAATAATTTCAAAGGAGATAAGGGGTCTAGGGTATCCATTCTAATAAAAAAGGAATCATCCAAACTATGGTTTCTAGCCCTGTTGATTCAGGTGCAAAAGAAAGGGAAAGAAAGCGAATATTTGTTTCGGAGTGAAATAAATTCAAAAAAATATTATGATTGGATAGACTGTAGGGAATGATGGTTGAATTTTCATTCGTATGAGACTGTCCAGTCATCTTTACATTACATATATAATTTTCAGATTAACAATAATATTTATTTGCTGATGCAATAAACTTCTTAAAACGTATTCATTTGTTTATTCAACATTTCCGTGCCAAATGATCAATTTTACGGAATTTCCTTTGAAAAAACAAATGAAAATAAGAGCTCATATTATTATTGTTTTCCAGATTAAAAAAACAAACGACACTAAATTGGAGCCTAGGTTGTCAAAACTCGTAATCTATGTTTGCGGAACTAACTTTGAAACAAAAACCCAGTTAGGCAATAGAAGAGAAAACGATCGATTAAAAATTTCGTTCATGGCTGAGAATTCATAAAAAATCATTTTATTAAGATTCTTTTAATTCATCAATTAATGTTTTTGTTCTTGAAACAGCGTTAAAACTGGAAATATTTGATCCAAATGCATTTAACAATTGAAAAAAAACAACCTTACCTGCCACAATCCTTTCTGATCTGGTTTTTTGTACACACTGCACTGACTGAACACTGACGGCCACACACTTTACAGTTATTAAATTTTATTAATATTTCTTCACTATTCTTTGATTTTTTTTCGAAACTCGATCCAAGCGACAGTAATCTGCCAAAAACTCACTAAATGTTACACTCACAAATAATTCCTCGGCTGTATTGCACTGCTGATTTTTTTTTTGAATTTTTTTTGTCCAAAAGACCACTGAATGATTTTCACTTCCGGGAAAAATTAATTATTTCCTTTCTTCTTTTTCTTGAAAAAACGATTTTTTCATTAATCATCCAATCAAAATTTTCCTTTTTTTCTCAGCACTTCTAAAAACGTTAATTACACTGTTTAACAAATTGGTTTTATATTTTAATTATTTGTATTACATCAAGTTTTATTACTCGTCACTGTGTGTAGTTTTGCATTTTGGCTTCTTTTTTCGCTGTTAAGACTGTTCTAGCAGTAAAGTAGCAGCTATAAATAAAGGCGGATGAGCCATGTTGAAATTTGAATTTTTTCAATTTAAATTTTTTATATTTTCCCGTCGATTTATATGAATTTAATTTAATTTTCATTGGTTGATTTGACCATTGCTCAATTAAGCTCAGATTTGGAAGAAGACAATGTTGACATTATGAATTTCTGCAAATAAAAGAAAAAAGGATATTCAGAGCGGAAATTTTTGGTGATAGATATATTTGCAGAAAAATTAATTATCAAAAATAATGCGAATTTGCATAATATAAATAAATAAGGCATAATTCTCAATATTTTACATTTTCTTCTTTGTCTTTTCCATCTTTCTCACGATGATGAAAAAGCTTAAGATGAAAAAAAAATAATCTTGAACTGATTAAAAAGCGATCAGCATCAAGGGTAGCTCGTTTTTTGCTCTCTTCATTTCTATCGTTTTTATCTGTGTTTTTTTTTCGTCTTCTTTTTGGAGTGTATATATAATGCGTATATTAATTCGCATTGATGAGTGTTTACATTTCCATGTCTCCACCAATATGAAAGATGCTCTATAATTTTATGAATTATATTTTTATGATTTCAATGACATTAAAGACATGGAATGTCGAATTCTATATTTTAGCCTAGACAGCATTATTGGTGTGAATAATGGCATGATGGTATGCAAATAGGCATATTTATATCTTTATAATTGAGGCTTCACCTGTGGGCATGATTTTTTCCATCCAACATATTGTAGCTATTATGAAATCAGGATATACTAGTAAATTATCCTTGTTGCCAGCGGATAATTAGTTAGGGAAAAGTGAGGAGGTTCCACGAAATACCAGGCTTGTTGTGACGTACGAAAAACTACGAGAAAAAAAGGTTGAAAGAAGAGGCTATGTTTGATTTTCTGCAAAAGCTTACAAGCTTCCGCCACTAACTGAAATGAAACCATTGCTGGGGATGATCGTTCTTCTCAACCATGATACATTTTTGGAAAGTTCAACAAAAACGTGGTGGAAGGCACGTTTCTTTGACGTCAAACATTCAGCAAACTTTGAGAAGATAATTTGTATGAATATTTTTCGTTGTTTTTTCAAGGATACTGACTCAAATTTAAAAACGCAAGTCTCTGAGGAATATTTTTGGAGCCTTTTCATCGTAGGAGAGTTTTTTTATATGACTCTCACAATAATAATGTCTTTTTAATTTTGATTCTGCGATCCCTTCCAATTTCTATCCTTCAAACTGCATATCTTTCAGCCCAGCCCTTTAGCCGATCTGTTATTACTTCTTTCATCTATACACCGAAGAATAGCTGCAGTAACATGATTTAAATTCATTTTGGTAATTTTTTTATAAATAAACGACAATCATCATGCATAACTTTACGCAATATACATTAGTCATATTAGGCAAAATGTACTAGAAACTTGTGTAAATTATACTAGCTGGTGAGGCAATCAACGATAATTCGAACGTGCTTTATGTGGATGAATTACGTTAAGGTTAGATGCGATGCCCCGTGTCTCAAAACAAGCGCTACTACCTTTCGATCCGTGATAAGCGAGTTCAATTTCCGGCCATGTCTCGAAGTAAGTTTGAATTTAATTGAATAAATTCTTTGATTATTATAATAGGACACTGATGAAGAGGGAACTTTTTTTTTACTTTCGCACTACAACCCTTTTCGGGCCTTCGCTTTGAGATAGTCAGAGATTCTTATTATCTTGATCGAATTTATCGGCACTCGGGAAGGTGATATGGTCAGTACCACGCTAAGGGAACATTTACTTTCAAAATATATGTATGCCTTAAAACTACAAAACGTTTTTTGTTATTAATTTGCGTTATTTGGAAGATAAATTTGTTATATCGTTTATTGAAGAAATATTTGAAGAGATATGAAGGAATAAGTAGGGGAAATACGCATAGAACGACATGAACGTACAAAATGGCACACTATGTTTATTCAAAATTGGCGGGATATGGCGCTCCAGCTGACATTGTAACACGTGAAGTTGGTAATGTCTACAATCATTCGAAGTGAAGAGCGACATTGGCTGGGTCGCACCGATGTAACTGGACAGGACGTATTAACGGTGCGTAAAAACTTTTTATTGATAGTTATTTCTCGGTTATTTTGGAGAGTTTTATTTTACATCTCTCACTTACATATGTTTATTGAAATCAATAGAATGGTGCTTTACGTTGTGATATAAGTTTTTTTAATATGTATTTTAACTTTCCGTAGAAATCATGAACTTATTATTTCGATATATTTTTATATAAAACGGTTTACCAACACTCCGAGCAAAATGATATATGTATATCATATTGTGTATCTATATTTTTCTTAGTAGTTATACCTTTATCTTTTTGTATTCTTATTCAAATATCATGTCGCACAACTATAAAACACAAGGTAATCATCAATCTTGGAGTCAAGAATCTTTGCAGAAAAGTATTAAAGCGGTCCAGGAAAGTAGAATGGGATGGCTTTTAGCTTCGAAGACTTTTGGCGTCCCTTAGGCTGCACTGAGGAGACACGCACAAAATACCAACAAAACTTTAGCACCTATCGCTAAAGGTTTAGGCAGATTTAAACTGACGTTTTCTGTAGAAATTGAGAGGCAGCTAGTTGGTCATTTAAAATTTTTGGAAACTCGACTATTGGGATTAACTCGAAGATCAGTCCAAGAGTTGGCCTTTGAATTAGTAGAGAAGAACGGATTTGCTCACAAATTAAGCATGGAAAAGAAGCGTCGCTTAATGCCTTTCTAAGCAGGAAAAATATATTTCGTAACGTACTCTTGAGCTACATCAATCGACCGCAAGTAACCAAGTTTTTCAGTTATATCAAGATAGTCAATTATTTTGTTTATTTGATAACGCAGGCCGATTCTCTTTCTTCTTGAAAAGCCATCGGGCCTTGCTTCGTTGTAAGAGCAGACGCGTTTTAATTCGTTTTAGCCATCAAGCACTTACAACTCGAGCCCACATCGCATATATAGCGTTGACGAAACGGCCCTATCTATCATTCAGTAATCTCAAAAAATTAAGCCACTTAAGGTAGAAAGCAAAGAAGATCAAATATTACTGCTATGTTTTGCACAAGTGCCGTTGGTTCATACATCCTTCCATGCATGATATTTCCTCGTAAGAAAACGAAAAATAAACTTTTTGATGAAACATCTACTGGCAATCTTGGATTAGCCTACGTATCAGGAGTTCAAGTTCATGTAAAATCCAGTAAAGAGGATCCAGTTCTACACATTTGTGATGGACATGCAAGTCACAAACGAATTAAACCATTGACTTTTGCCAAAGAGAATGGCATTCATATGCTGTTTCTACATCCTCACTGCATTCGCCATATGCAGTCATTGGATGTGAGTATCTACGAGCCATTAAAAACGTAAACTTCTAAATGGCTGAAAAATCACCCAGCTCGTGTAGTTACTCATTTACAAATGAGAAACATATTTAATTTAGTATATGGAGCAACTGCTACAGTGCATGTAAAGGCTTCAGAGGTATAGGTCTTTGGCCGGTCAATCCAGAAATCTTGCCAGACTACATGTTTAAACTTACAGGCGCGGTTCTTCAAGAGAACATATAACAACCAACGATTCAACCAGCGTTCCATGGAATAGTGGAGATACTTTGACTTTTATATGACTACTACTGATTCAGCTAATGTATCACTGATCCGAGAAAACCCTAGTAAAACCGTAGGTGATAAGCTTAGTTTTAGAAGAGATGTCACTGAAACAACGGCAAATAGGAATGTGAGACCAGGGACATATATGGATTCATTACCATTTCCTGCAGACACTCTTTCACCAGCACCACACGGAGTTTTCATTCGAGAAAAAGGCAAAAAAAGAGCCAAAAACTTACAAGTCACACTGGTTTTTAACTTCAACTGGTAACATGGAAGAATTAAGAACAAAAAACACACAAAAATGCACCTAAAAGTCCCTTAGGGAAAAAATAAAACATACGTCAAGAGGACATTATCCGACGATGACACTGAAAATAAAGAAATCAAAAATGTACGCATAAGACCACATGAAAAAAGGAACAGAAAAATTAGAAAGGGTAATAACATAAATGATGTAGAAGATTTCCCAATCGAAACTGATAATGATGATGAAGCTTGTGCCTGTATTTATGGTATTGATATTTTTTCACGTTCGAAGCCCGGAGAATGTTGATTACGGTGCCGTACGTGTTCTCGTTGTGCTCGTACATCATGTACACCCTGGCGCTATTAAGGACCTTTTACAATAGGCCAGTCAATATAAATTAAATATACTGGCAATCCAGCGAACGAACTGGACTGGAAGTGATATTCAAGATATGAGATCGTACACAATATTCAGAAGTGAGAAGCCTGCTCGAAAGCGAGAATTCGAAATGCATTTATTGAGAAAAAGGAGTTCAAATCCTACGTTATTGATTTTAAGTTAGTGTGCGATCCATATAAAAGCGAAGTTCTTCAAAATTTGTCTGAAAACGTACACACAGCGAAGGAAATGTTCTATAATCCCCTGGAAAGACTGATCGACTACAAACAATACAAAAATAATTCTGGGTGATTTCAGGACTAAAGTTGGCAATAAGCTTTCTTTTCGAGGAACGACCGGAAGATATATCCTCCATGATTAAACGAATCACAACGATGAACTTTGAACTTTGTGTGTGGTAGAAATCTAGTCATACGTTCAATTTGTTTTCCGCATTAACGCATACATGAAATAACCTGAGTGCCACCGGAAGGCAACACACAAAACCAAATCGACTACGTTTTCATCCAACAAAGATAGACCTCGAGCAAAATTGATGTCCGTACATAGCTTGGACCTAATTGTAACTAGGATCATTACTTGAACTAAATAACATATCGATGTCATATGTCAAAGGCGTATTCAGCGAAGACCTACCCTCTACATGAAGTGGACATCAAAAGACTCCCAACTTTCACGGAGACCCACGAACACCAACTGGCTAATCTCTTGTCAGACAAATCGCTGAAAACAACCAACGAGCTATGAGTGAAAGTAAAAGCGACAACTGGGACCGTGGTAGAATAGATGATCGAGTGCCAGAATGCGTTAGACAAAAAGAATCAGGCGTACAGATATTGAAAATTTCAGACGAGTAGCGGATAAGATCATTATAATTATCAAAAGAAAATATGATGCTGGCCAATTAAGAAATATCGATGTAAGTTTAATGAGCAACAACACAATACGGGAATACAAAGTAGTGGAAAGCCTGAAACGATGTTATCAGCCAAAGACCACGTTCTGCCGTGATGATATCGGCAATATAATCGCTGATGAAAACAGGATTAAAGAAAGATGGGCATCATATTTTATGAACTTCCTTAATCTTCCACAGCTCCAGAACATTGGAGCCTATAGATGTGCCCGGAGAGCTTCCATTGGTCGCACCAACTATGGATGATGTTTGTTCCATCATCAAGGCCGAAAAGAATAATAAAGCACCGGACATCGATGAAATTCCAGTGCAGCTCATCTAATATGGTAGCAGCGGTGTTCCGAAAGCTATCCAGCACATTTGGCAACAAGAGCATATGCTGAATGAATGGAGCCAATACGTTATCCAAAAAAAGGTAACAAGCTACTGTGCGAAAACTATAGAGGCATATCACTGCTCCGTACGGCGTACAAAATATTTTCAAAGACCATCGAAATAAAATCATATCATATTATTGAGGAGTATCAATGTGGCTTTCGAGCAGGTATATCGACGATTGACCAATCGTTTACAGTCAGACAGGTACTTGAGAAATGTTGGGAGTTCAACGTAGACGTACAAAAGAATTTCGTTGACTTTAAGCAAGCATACGAAGTGTCGTACTCGTACTGTACCAAATGATGTTTTCCTTCGGTATCCCAGTCAAGTAAGTCCATCCCACCAAAATAACAATGACGCCGATCACCTCCCAAATCTGCATCAATAACCAACTCACCGATAGCTTTGACACAAATATCGGACTAAAACAGAGAGATGGGCTGACCTCATTGCTATTCAATTTGGCTCTGAGAAACATATGTCAAATCAAATCAAAGAGAATAAAACAAAGTCCATGAAGCAGTTGAGGAAAAATACCTCAAATAGCGAAAATATCACAGTTGCAAGTATAATATCGAAGTGGGCGAATTTGTATATTTGGGCGCAAAATAACGGGAACCAGTAATGAAAGAGACAAAATACGCCGAAGAATACAGCCCGCAAATAAAATATTTGTTTCAGTTTTGACGATCTTGAAGACCATCTGCATACACAGGAAAACAAGGCTCTTAGTATACAAATTTGTGATAAGACCTGTGCTATGCTATGGATTTGAAACATGGACCTTAACCTAAGCATATTAAGCACCTTTAAAAGACGGATCCTGAGGCGAATAATTGGAGCGAAGCTAGACGGGGACCAACAGCGAAGTCTATACAACTATGAGCTGAATGAACTTTTTGACGAGCCGGAGGTCTTAACGGTTGTAGGACTGCGCAAGCTGCAATGGGCTGGCCACGTGAATCGTATGGACCAACAACGGATACCCAAAAAGGTATTTGTTGGAAGAACTGAAGGTCGGAGACCAGTAGAGATACCAAATATACGCTAGTTTGACTTTGTTGACGAAGACAGTTCATCGCTGCTCCTGTTACGAAATTGGAGGACGCGGTTAATGGGCCAAGACAGTTGGAGGCGCTTGTTGCAAGAAAGGAAGGCCCGTAAGAACCTGCAGTGCTACGAAGAAGAAGAAATTTTAACGTCATAGCTAGTGTGTGACTGTTTACCAGAACGTCTTTATAATAAATGTAAAACTTTGGCGATTATACATGAACTTGGTTAGTTACCCAAACATGTAGTATAAAATATTTAAAGTTACAAAAGCTTTTTGGCAAGTTACCGTGGATTTTTGAAGAGCTGAAAATGTTTTCATATAGTTTTAAAAACTTTATTTTTTTCAGAGTATATACAGTCGTCATGTTCTAGGAAAGTGCGGATCTAATTAGCTCTTACTAGTATTGAAATAAAAACAAGTCTATGCTATTTAGCAATTATATTTTTATAAAAGACCAAACTCAACGTTTAGTTTTAACACGAAATATGAGAAAAGAAAAAAAGATTGAAAGAATTCAAAACTATATAAATTCAAAAAATTGAAATCGATGTGCCATTTACGATCGATTTCTAAATAGAATTCAACTTTTATTTAGCAAAATTATTCAAAAACGAACTGTGATTGCAACACTTTCCTTGTTAATTTCAGTTGAATTAAATCAGTCTCATCTTCACACAGGATCCTCAAAAGTGTCTTTCACAACGGCTTTGTTAAGATGTCCGCTGCTTGATGCTCCGTGGAAATTTGTTGAACGTCAATCTTCCCCTCTGTCACTTTCTCTCGAATATAGAATTATTTTCTGGAGATGTGTTTCGTTCTACGATAAAATTCTGGGTTCTGTGCCAGTCTTGCTGCTGCAGAGCTGTCAACTTGAATAATAGGGACATCCTGGAGTTTCGTGATGCTTCTACAAACTCTGCTCAGCTAGATTGCTTCTTTGGCACCCCCATACGCTGCAATGATTTCTGCTTTCTCTGTTGTATGACCTTTTGCTTTCCCTGGCGTAGAAATTTCTGTGCCTTTAAGCATTAAAGTTGAAACTGAAGCATTCTAAAATTTTCTTTGCTTATATCTTTTGACTGATGCTAGTGAAATTTTCTTTTTGTTAAGTTTCAATGTGCAAAAAATAATATGCCTTTTCGAGAAAATCTTGAATTCTGATTTCAGCTCTCTAATAAAAACTTCCATATCTTGTGGATCTGTCGCAATTCTTTCCCGAACATTCAAACATGAATCATCATCGCTGGCCATGAATCCACGTCCTTGAAGAAAATGTCCGAGTCATTTATTCCAACATCTGGTTGTTTGTTTTCCTCCTCTTGAGTTGTCAAACCATGTTGGTCCTATCTTCATACCCTTATGGTTGTTTCATGAAAATTGTTTCTTCCAATTATCCGTACAAAAAGGCTGTTGATACGTCGAACTGTGTAAGGCGCATTTTCTCACAATCGTTAGTAAGCAGAACCAACACAATCTGATCAACATATTGTGTAGACCCATGAACAACTTCAAACCTTCCTCCGCATTGAATCTATATAAAGCTTTTATCAGACCAAAACTTGAATATGGAATTACCACCTTTGCAAATGCACCTAACTACTTTTTCGACAACATCGACTCCATCAAAGTGAAATTCTTAAAGGTCTGCCCTGGAATCCCCCGTAGCACCACCAATGTTCATGCATTCGAAATAGCTGGAGAGCTTATGACGAAAGATAGAGCTGAATTGCTTACCGCAAGAGAGTTAACCAAATTCATATGCAACAACTTCCCCGACTCTGAGTTGGCGGACTTAAAGAATACAGTGGGCAGCTATACCTATGCATATCATAAATTCAAGCCCTCCTTTGACAGAATAATACCCACGGTTGCGGTCACTACACCGCCCAATCTTAAGGTAATTGCAGAGGTTGGCGATCTGGTGTGCATGGACAACAACCTAAATGGCACTGAACTCAGCAACAAATTAATCTGGTATTTCGAGAGTTTAAAGAGAAATTCACAGCTCACTTTTGTTACGAACAGAGCTAAGAACAAAACCGGCATATGTGGTGCCTTTACCAATCTCACAAGCAACGAGGCTTCCTATTTCAGTCTCGACGAGCATGTCTTGGCACTAAATGCTGAATTGCATGCCATTCTGGCAGCTCTAAAGGTTACAGGGGCCACGTTCACGGTGATTAAATTTTTCCCAGACTGCGAAAAAAAGTGATCTACGACATCGGGCAGGTCAAAAACATCAGACAGAACGTGAAATTAAACTTTCACTGGATTTCTGAGCATGAGGCGATAGAGGCTAAAGCAGGGTTAAGAAAGACCTTTTGGAACATAACCTGCTTACAGCAAAATAGCATTATGATTATTATCCTTTCAAACATGAAACGTGACTGGAATAATCGTTTCCAAGAAAAAAGTCAAGGGCTTACAGATTGTATCTGAAAAAGAGCTCACCATTTGAGGGGCGACAAACCATGTTTCCACCCTCTGACAATGAGCAGTCTTGCAATCCATCAACAGATTACAATAACTTGAGACTGTTCAAAGCGAAATGCGTAAACTCAGAAATATGCAGGCATTGCAACGAACTAGACGATTTAGATAATCAATTTATTTACAAGTAGAGACGAGCTTGGTTTTTTTCAACAAATCCAACGGGTTTGCCACAGTAAGGGACATATTGATCAAGAATGATAGAAATTTGACCATCGAGCATAACGCCTATAAAGTCTTTGCTAAAGTCAAGATTTAAAACTGCACAGTGTTGGGTATCTGTGGGTCAAGGACCCACCTATACTTAACACACCTGATCAAAACCTGTACTATGTACTATGCTAACGATGTGAGACGTGGATCCTCACTCGCAAATATTTGGAATGCTTTCTAAAGGCAGGTCTTGAAGCGCATTTTAGGTTTTAAACGATAAGGGAGTATTTGGAGAGTGCGGTGCAGCCACAAGTTGTACGAATTGTTCAATGAGCCTGAAGTCTCCACTTCGATAAAGCTAGGAAAGCTAGAATGGGCTGGCCATGTATAAAGAATGGACGAATAGCGAAAGGTATTCATCGACAAAGTCGAGGGGCGAAGACCAGTTGGAAAGCCCTGGAAGCGTTGGTCCGACGCAGTGGACAACAACAATAAACTGCTACTCGGATTTGCGGTTTATAGACCGAGACAGTTGGGAGCAACTCCCGGGGGAAGCCAAGGTCCGAAATGAGCTGTAGTGCTACGACGACGATGCACTCTCTTCTAAATATGTGACAAAAATCCAAAAGAATGTCCATTAAGCTTTCTAAATTGTGCCATTCAATGGGCTAATATCCTTAACAAGTACACAAAGGGGTGAATAGAAATATACTACCTTGCAGAGAATTAGATATAATTTTTGTCGGAATCGATTTCGCTCTACAATGCACTCTTTTTTATAGATATATTAGATTATAAAAACTTGTAATTGATGCTTAGCGATTGGTAAAAGTTCTGGGTTTCGAAAACCATCTGGAGTTATCCTTAGAGGTCCAAGATTCAATTGAATATTCAAATACTTTGAAACAAATGAAACAGTTAAAGAGCCAACTGCAACAGTTTCTAAGAAGCAACTGAAAATGGGAAGAAGCAACGAGTCAAAAATATTCTCCCGCCAAATACCACTTGAATAATCACTTTCTAAAACCTCCTCTTTTCGCTATCTCAAGCCTTCCAAGCATGTTAAACTCACGCACCGAATAAGCTTTTCTAACAAGGATAGAACAGATACTATTTAATACCAAAAAAATAACAATTCGCTTAGAAAATTTTTTACTGTGTAATTCCCTCCTCGTAATTGTTCTCTTCTATTCCATCTTCCTCTTAAACTCTGTATTGTCAAACCGATTGTCTTTTGTTTCCCCGAAAAACCGTACCACATATTGTGAGCTCGAAAAATGTGCACACATGAATTATTTCATTTGTTCGATTTTGTTCCATAGTAACGGTCCTCTTTGCATATACTCGTATAAGATCGTATGTGCCACAAAACTCATTAAAATGTTTTCATATGTATTTGTCTCCATGTACAAGACAATATAAAAGCAAAACTTAGCCAATATGTACTCGTATGTGGAAGAAATGTGAGACGCGCGTACATCTCAATCTTGTAGTCATATGTGCTCGATTCCTTCGCATCAGAAATAAGAATAAGAAAAAAAACATGAATGATCATTTAAAGTGGTATGGTCTTATTCAATCTATTGTTGAACTGATAACAATAGTTTTCCGGTTATTAGTATTTCTCATATATGCTAGAGATATTGTTTTGTTAATTTTTACAAATCTCTTTTTCTTTTTTAAGGGGCTTGTGCTAACTTACAAAATCCCATTTAAATCGCGACCTGTCTGTCCGTCTTTCTGTTCATTCGTCACATCAGTTTAGGTCAGAAACTAGAACAAATATAGACACCAAAGTTGGTGAATGGATCAGAAATGAAAGTTTTGGTGTCCAATTTTTTTTTTGAAGGGTTCTAAAAGGGATTACCCCATATGTAAAGGGGATCCTTCAAAAACAAAATTATTGATCAAAGGGGGTCATGAAGAGTATTAAATGAAAGGTTTTGGTGAGAGCTTTCGAAAACAGGTATTAAATAATAAGAAAAATTCAATTGGAGTCCTGTAATCCGAAAAATCTGGAAAAAACTCGTGAAAATTGTTCTCTATGAGCAAAAAACAGATACCTAAGAAATTTAACTTCGCTCAAATCCGTTGGTAATAATAATAGTCAGACTTGTAAATTTTACATCTTCTTCAATAAAATCGTGTAGGCATCATTAAACTCAATGGAATTTGGTATTTGAGTAGTCTAATATAAGTTCAAAATTATAATTTTTTAAATGTTTTATAAAAATTATGTACTTTATAACCATCTTTCTACTATATTAGTTTTCGATCGAACCAGAATCTAAATTTTTCACGGATTTTCTCAGATTTCAAAGATTGAGTACAAAACTCTTCTGACAGGAGCATACTCTTGTCAGTCTAACTTTTTTGTTCTTTTATTATTCCATTATCATCTTAACCGTGTTCTTGTTTAATTTAGTATCTGATTTCTTTTTGTTTCCTTTGTATAATTTTTGAGCCTGGTGTATATTAATGACCTTGTTAGGTTGTTTTCAAATGATTAGTGCTTGGCCAGCAAACTTAAAAAGTTTCAGCATATTTTGGTATTTCTCGAGGCACAGGACCTTAATTTTTGATGGGGATCATTATCAGGATTCCAAAGATAAACTTATCAATCTTGCTTTAGTCGAAGCAGAGCTTGGTGGACTGAGCCGTGAAAAAAACGTTTTGAAAAAGGAATTCCATGATAGTCTTGTCACCAAAAACTTTCATTGGTATGGAAGCAGAGCAGAACTATAGTAACAATATATTAACTTAAATTGGTAAACAATCAAAAGAGTTAATTTTGTACCTCAAAAATGCGTTGCGGGTTTCATATGAAGACTTTATCAAAGTCGCTTCTTCATAAATTTCTGGAGCTCTGGAATACTGAATCAGGTTACAAAACACTAGTTTTGTTGTAAGCCTTAAGAACCAATTAAATGATGACGATAATCCCCTCTCTTTTATCATCCCTAAAATGACCTAATATTTGACAAATTCGTAAGCAATTTGGATCCGTATATTTTAGCCTATGTGGCAGAAATTGTCGAAGCACTCCCGCAGAAAACAAATATGATGCTTTAAAATAGAGGATCATTAGCACATTTGACATTTCGCGGAAAATAGGGAATTGCTAGTTGCCCTCGAAATAGGAGACCAAAAGCCTTCCCAGCTCATACGCGCAATGTGAATGAAGGCCACCAAACAAGTGAATGACAATTTCATCAGAACTTTGTTGCTGTAACGATTCCCAAAAAATGTGCATGCCACTTTAAGTATCTCTGAAATATCGGATCTAACTAAACTATCCGAGATGGCGAACCGCATCTTACAGCTGAGCAAAAACTGCAACATAACTGTCGTTTCAATATCTACTGCGCAAATTAATATGAATAAGGAGTTGGGCCAGCAATCAAAAATCGTTAGATGAGTTCCAGCGTGGCAGGCACGCAACAGATTTTCTTCAAAATTCTGCAAAAGTACGCCATAAGGAAAACAGGATCAAAAGTTGCAAAACTTTTCTTGGTGTCACTTCTACAATTTTTTCAGATCCGCAGTACGACGGCCTTACTCTTGGTATGCGAATTAGTAAAAATCATGCTTTGATACGGTCGGATTAAATGATTGACAGCAGCTCATCACAAAACCACCTACATCTATACGATACGTCCGCTAATTTGAATTTTCCAGTCGATCGGCCGTTGTTCCTCCATAGAACCAGCATCTTAAATGTTAACCGACACCTTTCAAATTGTACACTGCTAATTGTAGGATCATCAACATATACGGCCATATAACCCTAACGCTAAATTTAAACCTTAGACGAGCTTCCTCTGGTAGTTCTATATAGCTGATGTTTCACGCCCATTCTTTGGTGCTGACTTTTCAAAGCATTACAGCTTATTGGTGGATATGAAAAACCGCTGCGAACAAGAGAGCAAGAGAACTTCAAAAGAAATCATGAGTACTGTTTAATAATATTATTATTTCGAAAGTACATCGCACTATAGCAACTTATTGAGGATGCTTTCAAATATCCTCAAACCAGCACGACAAACCAACATCAAAAGCGAAATTTGTTATCAAATAGCGCAGAGAAATCTCGATGCCTTCCACAACAGAAGGTGGCTTTTGCCAAAGCTGAATACGAATTTATAATGGTTGTCAAAAAGTCCTGAAGTCCCATCCATCTTGTCCCAAAGGCAGATGATTCTTTAAGACCTTACGGAGGATATAGGCACTTAAATGCAGTAACTAAACCTGACCGTTACCCAATGCTACACTTATAGGACATCATCATAGGCGTGACCAAAAAAAATCATCTTTTCAAAAATAGATATGTTGAGGTCTACCACCACTAGTGGCTATCACTGATATTTTAAAGGCAGCGGATATTACACCGTTCAACCTTTTCATGTTAACAGTAGTGACGTTTCAGCTCTATAACACCACCCAATCTTTTTAACGCTGCATGAACTGCGTACTACAAGGCCTAGACTTACTATATTGGTGAAATTCTTGTAGCGTCAGAAAATGCGGAGGAAAATATAAAACACATTCGATTACTTTTCGAACGTCTCGAAAACTATGGTGTTGTCAACGTAGATGAATGCCTTTTCGGGAAAAGCAAAGTCAATTGTCTGGGCTACACCATCAAACAATTCGGTATTGCACCACCGGCTACACGTGTAGAAATTATTAAAAATTGCAAGCGTCCAACGATGGTGAAGGATCTGCGAAGATTCCTAGGAACCCTCACTTATTATGGCCAGTTTATTCCAAAGGCAGCCAACAATCAGACACAATCGAGTGTGCAAGCCCCGGAACAAAAATATATGGACGAATGAAGCCGACGAAAGGTTTCTTTTGTGTGGGCAACATTGCTTGTTCGCTTTCGACCGAGTGCACTTGCTACAGATGCATCTAATGTAGCAGTAGGGGGTGGTGCTGGAACAAAAGCTCGACGATAGATCATTGTTTTAAGCCTATTTCCAACGCAAACCGTCACGAGTCGAGAAGACGTAAAGTACATATGACCGAAAACTACTGGCTATTTACACCAGTATTAGACAGTTCCAGAATTTGATTTTGGAGTAAAAACGGACTATAAACTAATAATTTGTACTTCACATCGGAAACCCGACAAAGCACACCAAAAGCGGGCAGCTGACGTTCATCTCCCATTCGAGCACGCTACTGGGGAATCGAATGTCATTACAGACGCATTGTCTAGAATGGAAACAATTTAGCTACCAACGGTTATCGATTTCAAGCTTTTCAGTAGGAGAGCAGGCCAATAGCGCAGAGTTACGAGATGTATTTTCAGTAAATCCTACATTGTTATTTCCAATGGTATTGGAGAAGCATGCAGTATATCCGCTGCGCAACCAAACTGTTTATCTTCGAGCCACTCCGCAAAACAATCTTTGGCATTTATCATTGCTGTGCCAGCACCAGCAGTAGAGCAATTAAAAAGAAATTTGCTGTGTTTGTGCAACAATGGTCTCGGACTTGCATTAGCTGTCAACATTCTAAAGTCGGGGTGCATGCTAAGAACAAAATTCAATCCCTTAACATGCTGGAGGCGCGTTTTTTATAAGTACAGTTTGACATCGTTGGACCAATTGCACTTTTTTGAGGGTTTAGGTACTGTAAAATCATGCTGAACTATTCTTGTCGCTAGCCCAAGGCTATCTCTGTTCCAGATTGAGCAGCTGAAACGATACAAATTGGATTGAACGTTAAGAAACATAATGATCCCCACATTTTTGCAAGAGTAGACTCAGGCAAGAAGTTAGGTTAAGTTTAAGAATGGAATATTCCTCTAATCAAGCGCATGTCAAAGCTTTTAAAATTTAAATCGATGCAATGGCTTCAAAAAAACTATGGTCCTAAAGCTGGTGAGTCCGGATATTCTCCCAGACGAAGTGATTGAACCTGCAAAAATTAATAATGTTTCGATAAACGTAAAAATATATTAGAAACGTTGTGGCAAACGCTAATGATATCAGATCTCGTTTTTCGAGGGAACATTTGCCAACTAGGGAATATATGAAAATCACCGATTCATATAGCGTTTTATTGAATACTGGCGATCTTTTGGCAACAAACTCAGATGCTTCATTAGCAATAAATAACAATGAAAAAAATAGTTGTACAAATGCAGGAATATTTCTTGGAAAAGGTATAATCAGTCCTATTACCCGTTATGAGTTTACACCTGGCTCTCTTGAAAAATATTTGGAAACTGTTGATTCACTGATCCAAGTAACCACTTGTAAAACAGTGGATGGATGTCACCGAGACACCCTCAGATAAGGATGTTAGACCAGGTACATCTATGGATTCATTACTATTTCTTGTTGAGACTGTTTCACTAGCACTACATGGAATTTCTATTCGGAGACAAGGCAAAAGAAAGCCGAAGGCTCAAAAATTGCATTGGCTTTTAACTTAAGGCCCTGACATGGAAGAATTAAGAACAAAAAGAGCACCTAAAAGTCCCCCAGCAAAAAACCAAAGACATGTCAAGTAGACACTATTTGGTGATGATGCAGAAGAATTAAAATGAGAAAAACGATACAGAGTAGCTAAGAAGATTAACTACAAAACCGACAGCTCATAAAAAGCGAAATTGAGCAGTCAAACAAAACGAAACCACACGCCAGTTGGAAGTGCACGCTGCTGCTTCAAAGTGGATTAGTTACAAATTATTGGGCAGAAGCTATTCTGACAGCGAATTATGCTAGGAACCGATGGCCATCAGGCAGTTGAAATGCTAAAACACCCTATCATCTCTGGGCGAAGAAGAAGCTAGATATCAGCTTTCTACATAAATTCGATGCAGTGGCATATATGTTGGGTCAATCTCCCAGAAAATTGAAATCAAAAAAAGATTCATTTTTATCGCAATCCAAGGGATATGGGCTTAGGGATCCAGATGAGAAAAGATTCTACAAAAGTCGAGATGTGAAGTTTTCTGACAAGCTCCAGCAGACTGACCAGATCAAAAAGACTTTATAGGCGAGAATATCTTCGAAGATTCCAATCACGAGATAGAAATTGAATTTACAAACAAGTCGACAAAAAGGGAATCACCATCAGATATCATTAATCAAAAAGATGCCGAAAGGTTGTTCAACAAAATCACTGAAACTCCTGAGATTTCTAAGCGAAAAGGATTGAGACGCTGCAAAGCTAGTTGAATAAATGATGGACATAACACTCCAGAAGCTGAAACAGAGAACACATAGTAAACGTAATTGAACAACATGATCCACAGACCACTGAAGGTGCCCTCGGTTGTCCCGAACGGGAAGAATGGAGGCTGCAATGTTACAAGAATATGAAACACTCCAGAAAAACAGCATATGGGTCCTAATACATCGATTGCCGAATACGGACGTCATCAAGATAAAGTGAGTTCTATGCGCAAAACCAAATGCAAATCTATCAATCAAAAGCCGAAAGCAAGACTCGTTGCAAAAGATTTTGCTCAGACGCTAGGAATAAGTTACACAGAAACATTGGCACCTGTAGCACGTATGAGCTTCATTTGGATGGTAATGGCCATATCTGCAGAATTAACAATGGAGGTTCATCACCTCACCTTAATCAGTGCGTACCTGAGCGGTGAAATAAACGAAGACGTCTACATCGAAATACCCAAAGAGTTCCACAAAATTTTAGAGGAAAATGAACGAAAACAGTACACGCCTGAGAAAGTATGCAGAATTCAAAAAGTACTCTACGGTCTAAAACAATTAGGTAGACAGTGGTATCGAAAGTTGGAAGAGAAGCTGCGTGAATCAGGTCTGCAAGCTCTCAGCGCTGATCCGCGTATAAACACTGCGCTGCAATGAAACACTTCTGGTCGTTTGGATATATGAAGACGATTTAATAGTTTCATCTAACGACAAGGAGTCACTCAACTCACTCAAAACCGAGTTCGCCGACATCTTCGAGATGAAAGACATGGGTCGCTTAAAGTACTATCTTGGAGTTGAATTTGACGTTCTTGATCCTATGACAAGATTCAGTTTCTTAATCGACTCAGGATCCGAAGTTTAAGTGATACCCATTAGAAACAAAAAAACTTTACTGAATAGTGGTTTCTTTTAAACTGCTGTTAATAATACTAGAATCAAAACGTTTGGTTCGAAATGCCTTCAGGCGAAATTTGGGTTGAGAAGAACATTTATTAAGAATTTCATTATCGCCTATGTTGTTAAACCCTTTATTGTAGCAGACTTTTTTTAATCATTACGGATTGATTATTGATACTAAACAAAGATCCTTGATAGACCCTTTAATAAAAATGTTCCGCAGGGCGAAAATGGCGAATTTGAATTTCGAGTCCTTAGCAATTTCATTAAATTCATCACCAAATTCCTAATTCGAGGCGTTACTCGAGAAATTCAGCAGCATTATTGTTAACGTTCACTTGACCAATCAAGCATTTTGTTACACAAAAAATCATAACTTCCGATCATCCGATGTCTTCCAAAGTCAGAAGATTCAATAGAGAAAAATTACAGGAAGCCAAAAAAGATTTTGTTAAAATGTTTGCTGCTGGTATATGTTGTCCCTCTAAAAGTCCGTGGTCTTCACCCTTACATTTAGTGAAAAAGAAGAATGTCGTGTGGAGACTATGCGGTCATCATAGGCGTTTAAACAACTTCACCGTTCCAGATAATTATGCAATACCTCATATTCATGATTTTGCAAATAACTTATTTGGTTTTAAAAAATTTTTCTTCAGTAAATTTGGTAAAGATCTATCATCGAATTCCAGCTGAATCATCAGATATCGAGAAAACTGCAGTTGGTACTCCCTTTGGGCTTTTTGAATTCCCCAGAATGACTTTCGGACTATGTAATGTAGCGCAAACCTTTCAAAGATTAAGTCATTCTGTATTAAGAGATCTTTCATCCTTTTTTGTTTACTTAGATGATATTTTAGTTGCATTTCAAATCAAAAGCAACCATCTGGAATATTTAATCGCATTATTTATTAGCTTGGGAAAATGTCTATTTTTCAAAGGCAAAGTTAAATTTTTAGGACATTGGATTTGAAAACAGGGAGGTCAACCTTGTCCACAAAAAGTGGAAATAATTCAACAATTCCCTAAATCCGTCGCAGTACGTGAATGAAGACGTTATTTAGGAATGATAAATTTTTATCGACAGTTCATTCCAAATGCAGTATATTTATACCGACATTTGACCAAACTTTTGATTGGTACTAAAAAAGACAATAACCGAAAAATCGATTAGGATAATTTTGCCAAAGATCCTTTTGAGAAATCTAAACAACAATTATCTCAAGCAACACTTCTTCATTACCCTTATTCTAACGCGCATTTATCGGTGGCGGTAGACGCTTCAAATTATGCTGTTGGCGCATTTCTACAGCAGGTTTTTATTTAGCCAGACTACCACTTTCTCAAATGCGCGACCAAAAATTATCAGTAATATACATATTATTCAAATATTTTAGATATTTGCTTGAAAGAAGACTTTTCAGTATTTTGACCGATCATAAACCTTTAATTCGAGCTTTCAATAAGAACTTCAATAAAGCTAGTCCTATGCAAACTCGACACCTTAGCTATACAGCTCAGTTTTCAAAAGATATTCAACATATTTCTGATGAAAACAACTTAATTATTGGTACCCTCTCACGAAAAGAAGCGTTTGAGATGCCTTCATGCATAGATTTTGAAGCGATTGCAGTAGCTCAGCAAAACGATGAAGCGCTTACATCTATGTGTAATAATCCATCGTTCAATATTGAGGAAGTTAACATTCCTGGTTCTGAATATAAAATATACTGTGAAACTAAATTCAATTCATTTAGACCCTATATTCTAAAACAGTTTAGACAGTCCATTTTAACAAAATCCATGATCTCCACCATCCTGGTATTAAAGCTTCAATTAAATTACTCATGAATAAATTTATTTGGACTAACATGAAAGCTAATATTCGCGATTGGGTTAACGCATGTGGCAATTGTCAAAAATCAAAAATTTTCCGATATGTTTCTTCAGTTCTTTCAACATTTGAGATTGTTTCAAACTTTTCTCGAAACAATTCATATGGGTTAAATTGGGCTTCTTCTCAATTCGATCGTATGTGGAAATGGCGTGAAGCAATTCCCATGCTTGATTCATCAACAAGGTCTGCGGTTCTAGCTTTCTGTAAAGAGTGGATAGCAAGATTTGGCATTCCAAGAGTGATATTACAGATCAAGGAGCCCAATTTGAATTAAAATTATTTAAAGAACTTAGTGTCAAACTTGGTGTCAAAAGAAAAAGGTCTTCACCATATCATCCTCTGTATTGGAACGTTGGCATTCTTTAAAAGGTTTGTTTTATCAAGAAGGTAGTTCATAGTCAGATGCTTTACCTATGTTTTTTTACGTTTACGAGCAACTTTACGTGATAATTCTGCTTCTTCTCAAGCCATGTTTCTTTACGGTGAGAATATCAGCATTCCAGGAAATTTCTTCAATAAATCTTGCCATAAGTTTTCAGAGGAAGAATTCGTTGATTCTCTTCAACGTTTCATAGACTTGGTTAAACCTGTTAACATTTGTGATGATTCCGATCGAAAAGTTTTTGTTTTTAAAAATTTCAAAAATTAGAAGACACAATAGAAGTGAATGGAAAACCATTCCACTCACATCAAAATACTTCAAAGTAATTCATGTGGATTTAATTGGACCAATTTCTTACTCTCAAGGCTTTACATATTGTTTAACAATAATAGACAGATTTTCGAGATGCCCCGAAGTAATACCTCTAACTAATATTACGGCTCCAACCTGCGTAGACAGTTCGAGTCTCAATCGATCAGTGAACCGAAATCGTAGGTTTTAAACGAAATCGCAGTACAGCCTCTCATTCTCAAGCCAATGGAATGATAGAAAATTGGCATCGTACTTTGAAGGCAGATATAATTGCTCATCGAAATTCTTTATGGTCAAAAACCTGACCGTTAGTTCTTTTGGGTTGGAGGACGGTGTTTAAACCAGTAATGTGTCTAACGGTTCCAGGCTGGGTTTTCGGATTGACAGGGGAGGTTTTTAGTGGGTGGTCCAGTCGCATGCGAGATGGGAGTCCCATACTCTGTGCGTAAATGATATTCACCTCCCAACAACAAAAAACAGCATCTACGGCTTAATTGGTTTACGGAGGAAGCATACGCTTACCAAGTGACTTACCAAAGATTTCTCTTGATCAGAAACCACAAGCAGATTTCGTTGAAGATGTAATGTTGTAATATCAACAATTAAACGCATTCCGGCCCCAAATCATGACACGTCCAAGCCAAACAACCTTAAAAATTTAGATGATTGGAAACAAGTCCTATTTAGAACGGATAAAGTACCCACTTCTTTGCAACTACCTTACTATGCTCCTTATGAAGTTTTGGCAAAATACAAAAAATATTACACCGTACAAATTAAAGATTTCTATAGATGGACTGAAACCTTTCTTTTTTTGTTTATTTGAACCCAACAAGGTTAAAACTAAATCAAAAAAGGTCTCGTTTGAAGAAAAAACAATAAAGTTAGATATGAAACCCGACACAGGCCTGCAACAACCTCTCCTCGAGAATATAAATAAATACCGTTGATGACTAGCATTAGCTGAGGGGAAGAAAAAAAGCAGACAAGCGGCGTCACAGCATTGCCAATTCTTGTAAATTATAATAATCTTATTGACCCCGCTAATAATATTAATTTGTAGTCCGCGTGGTGTAGTGGTTAGAGCATTCACCTCGTAACCCGAAGGTCCCTGGTTCGGGTCTCGTGGTGACAACTATATTTGTTTCGAGTCATTTTTCGGATGGACTATAAGCCCATTCAGTTATGAAACGTACTGGTTTAAAATCAGAGCGCCACGCAGCTGGATGGACGGACACATGACCAATGCGTAGTACTGACCATATCACCTTCCCAAGTGCCAATACATTCGATTAAGATAATGAGATACTTTAACTATCTCTAAACAAAGGCCCGAAATGAGCTTTAGTGCTTAAGCAACAACAATAATATTAATATAGAAGTTTCAAATGGATTTTACTGAAGTTTGTACGCAGGAAGATTTGATTTAAAGCGGGTAAAGCTCCGATGTGAATAACTAGCTCTGTATGCCTAATAGGGATGCTGTATTATGTATTATTGTAGATCATGTAGAGTTGTGGCTTAGGGTATATTCCGCTTGCGCAGCAGCTTCCAAGTTCAAACCTCGGTCGCGGGATCGAATTTGAGCTTCCGATACTGCTGTCGGACTAAAAGTTTACCCAGCTGTGATGGGCACTTATTAAAAAATAAGGTAATAATCACATGACTGACGTCACGTTTGTGGAATGAGATACCCTAACAATAAATCTCAACACCAAGGTTCAGATTTGGACTGTTGTGCGATGGATTATTATTATTATGCATTATTATTTCGATTGAACAAACACCTAATTGAAATATTGTTTTGATAGTTTTGTTTTATTTATGCATAATTTGGTTGTATATTTGACACACCAACTCATATCCATGAAATTTTCAGCCTATTTCTATAACATTAAGTGTCAAAAATAAACAAAAGTCTTTACGTTGATTGCAGACTGTAGTTCAAGCAGAAAGAAACCATAAAAATTTAAAAACAGCCAATTTAATCACGCTATATCAAATTACTACTATTATTACTGCCTTTGCTGCTGATACTACGACTTTCTCGTCAGTACCTTTAAGTGATTTAAATCTGAATGATTTACAGTCTGCACGTTTTCTTGAAGATTCTTCCTCCCCCAGTAAACCTCAAAGTACTAATTCTTTTGCTATTAAAAATGATCCAGCTCTCTGGCTATTTACTGAGGATGATCGATTATTTTTCAGGAAACAGCTTGGAACAAAATATTCATAACGGAGGTTTTAGCAAATCTAAACGAAGAGCTGAACATGAATACAGCTTTTTACGCCTCTGTTTATTTAAAATAACTCTTACAAACGGAAACAAAGTTTCCGAAATTATTTGATCTACTCGATGTCCCTTGGATCTGTATTTTGCGGGCCATATAGTCTTTTCGATACCGGAAAAAGCCAACTTGCTTCAGTAATTGTAAATATGCAAATGACAGCTTTTATGTACATGAAACCAGTTGTCTATTGAAGATGACAAACCGAGGACAAGTCGAAAAAAGAATTGACTCCAAACTATATGAGGAGTTAGAAGAGAGAATACAGGTGCAATTGCTGTGAGGATAGGTGTGGCTGTAAAAACATATGGTTTTTGGTTCCGTTGTAAGACCGATAAGTTTGGATCTACGATGAACAGATATTTTGATGATGCTTTTAAAAGCAATTACCGAATTTGCTCCATTTTTAGCAAAGCATATATAAGATTCTGGTAATCCTAACATAGGTCATAAATCATATTTGTCTGTTGCGACTTATGAAAAAGTAATAAAAAGTATGGCAGCTAAAGTCATAGCAACAATAACGGAACAACTTCAAAAAGCTAACTACTTTTCTTCTTCGACGCCTAATATTACACATGTAGATTCTTCTTCGTAGCGTTTTAGCTCCTATCGGGCCATCGCTTCCTGCGAATAGCGCCTCCAGCTGTCTTGGTTCATTAACCGTGTCCTCCAATTTCAAAAACCGAGCACGTTTAACTATCTTCGTCGACCGAGCCAGACCAGCGGTTCGGTTTACCTACTGGCCTTTTTGGATATGCGTTCTTCGTCAATACGATTCATATGGCTACCCCCTTGTAGCTTCCGCAGTCTTACAATTGTTGCGAACTCCGATTCCTCAAAAATTTCATACAAGAGCCGAGTTTGCGAGGTAAGTCTGGATAAATACTTCACGAATTCATGTATATTTTGTTTTTGAAAACATATCAATACGCTTTTCGTTTCATTCTTTTTTTATAATTTAAATTATATTTCTATAATGATCTAGGTTGACTGATGAGGAAAGGGAAGCGTATTTGAAAGTCCTTTTAGGTAATTCTGACTAAGGTTTGAAATCCCGCACTATTCTAGGACCAACTGGATTCCGCAGCAAAGTGCGGACCCGCAGCATCAAATCCCTTACATTCTTTGAAATTTGTTATTAGAAATACTTTGCATGATGCCATGCAACGTCACAGTTCATTAAACCTATCCTGTTACAAGACAGTGTGCCGCCGATCAGTTGGCATTAGAGTCGCTATTTGTTCGTATGGATGCAGATGATTTTGTTCAAGTCGTGTCAGTTATTATTGTCTTAGAGCAAAACATTATATAATATCATATCAGAAAAGTACAGAGCTCATAGCAGAACCATCAGAAAATGTTATTCAGGAAGATATTCCCAAAAAAAATCCAGAAAAACTATTGATGAATATTTTACAAGCGAGAATTCTTTAGAACAAATGATTTCTAGAATCATGTGCAAGAACGGATTCAGTATAAATTCATTTCGCACATCTTCCGATTTGAGATACTTATTTTCGAAGAGTGGGTTTCAAATTCGCCCAATACAATTCGCTTTATAGTAATTACTTACTCAAAAATAACATAGTTAAAGTCGACATGATGACTGAGATCTCACGTCAGAAAAAAGAGTTGGCAATATTTTCACCAATATCTCGGCCATAACTTCACGAATATTGGTTGTCAATTGCTCAAGATTTTGAGGATTGTTCGCGTAAACACGATCTTTCGCATATCCCCATAAAAAGAAATCCAAAGGTGTTAGGTCGCAGGATCTTGCGGGCCAATTGACATCACTCAATCTCGAAATTACGCGTCCTAGTAATTCCTCATGCAAAAGTGCTCGATTAGCCTGTGTTGTGTGGCTTGTGGCTCCGTCCTGTTGGAACCACATGTTCTCTCAATTTCTCTGCAAAAATAATCGGTTAACATGCGTCCATAGCGGTCAGAATTGACACTAATGGCTCATGCTTGATCGTTTTCAAAAAAAATACGGGCCAATAACACCACCAGACCATAATGCACACCAAGCGGTCACTTTTTTCGGATGCAAAGGCATTTCTGCGATCACCTGAGGATTTTAAGAGCCCCATATCGGCAATCCTGTTCATTTACGTAACCACTGAGCGAAAAATGAGTTTCATCACTAAAGAAAGTTTTGTTCGTTATCAATGGCTTGTTGTTCAATCACCCTATTCGCATGCATTCTGCATTGTGTATGGTCTTGAGGCTTAAGTTCTTGAGTGAGTTGGATTTTGTACGGATGGAGATGCAAATCCAAATGCGAAATCCGCCACGATGAGCCGTAAGACAAGCCCAAATGTTAGCACGTCGAGGAATCGACAAATTCAGGTCTTCCTCCACATTTTGAGCAACAACATCGATATTTTCAGCAGAACGAATGTTGCGATGATGCAAGGGCCTTGCAATATCAATAACCGATCCAGTCTCTTCAAATTTTCTCACTGTGTTCGAAATTGTTTGCTGTGTAGGTCGATTATGTCGACCGTAATCGGCTCGTAAAGCCCTAAATGTTGATACAGCAGAATCATTATTTTTAATAAAATCTAATAATTTTAGCGCATTCTTTGACTGTTAAACGATCCATATTTCTTAATGGCAAACCTTCAACTAAAAAAACACGCTTTGGATGACATTTAATTCTGACTGATGTCAAATGGCAGGGTTATACTTTCCTACCACGAAATGGATAACCCTGTATTAGTTTGCAACAGAAGTATCCATTTATAAAACAAAGAAAAGATGACACCGCAGGCGTTACGTGTGAAAAGTGTCGTACTGATTTTAGTGTTGAACATGGTGGTGGCAGTGATATAGAACAACATTTAAAATCAGAAAAAACAGGCTTGCCGATCAAGCTGCTGCTTCAAGCTCGTCAATGCTTAGTTTTTTTTTTTTTAAGAGAACCGATTTGCCGACTTCCAAGGATTTGGATTAGTCGCAGCAGAGGGTATGTGGGCATTTCACACCGTGCAACATAATCACAATTTTCGCTCAAATGACAGTTCTTCTCCTTTACTTCAAGCATTTTTTGATCAAAACTTACATAGTCTCAAACTATTGCTGTAAATGTGCTGTCAACTATGGCAACCGAAGATTTAAAAGAGAATTAACGCAAATCCCACTGCATAACTTTATTGACGGATGCATCAAACCATGGCTCATTTAAATTATTCCCATTTTTGATTCGCTACTTTTTACCATGCCAAGGCCTGAAAGTCAAGGTTTTATTGTTTCGAGGGCAGCCAGGCGAACATCGGATATTATTGTCGATTATTTGAAGAAGTATTGCTTTTCAACGACTTGAATAAAAAAATTTTTGCGTTTTGTGGAGACAACACGAACTGCAATTTCGGGGCAAGGAATAGGAAAGGAAGTAATAATGTTTACTCAAAATTACACGAATTACTCGGTGGACACCTTATTGGAATTGGATGTGAAGCCCACATAGTCCACAACGCGATCAAAACTGCCACTGATTGTCTTCCTGTTGACTTCGAATGCATCATAGTGAAAATTTATTCATTTTTGTGCATCTACAGCGTGAATTTGTGGGCCTACGACCGAAGTACAGTTATTACGGCTTTGTGGAAAATATCATGATTCTGGCTACACCACTGGATAATGCCCAGCGCAAGCTCAAAGGGTTACTCCTGGTGTACTCTTGTCTACGCGAATGCGTTCAATAGTGTCAGTCACAATGCACCCGCAAAAGTTCTTCGCGAAAATGCGACTGCCAGCTGGGTTTGTGAAGTATACAGTAAATACGTCTGCCAACAGTGGTACGGTCCTGGAGGCTAACGGTACGAGGTGGGAGCTGATTTTAGTGAGAAGAGATGTCCGTCCAGGAAATCCTCTTTCTTCAGAATTATTTTGTCTGGTTTTGGACAAGGTCTTAAAAGGATTGAGACCAGAAGTGGCGCTCGTGACATCAAGTCAGTTAATGAATTTGCTGGTGTTTGCAGACAACATCATCTTGATAATTGAAACAGAGAGGGGTATAGATTTTTTACTTCGAATTACAGAATCGCGCACAGGCTTGGTGGGGCTAGAGCTAAACGACTCAAAATGCGTTGCATTGTCGGTTGGTCCAGATGATCGAGACAAGAAATACAAGATCAAAACACAACCCCGGTTTAAACTGCGGTTCCAGCCAGTTGTCACCGAGCTCCGAATGGAAGTATATTTAGGCGTGAATTTTCGACTTCCAGGACAAAAACGAGGGGAAAAGACGATCAACGCAGAACTGAGTCGGCTCAAAAAAGCTTCACTTAGATTACAGCAGTGGTTAGGCATCCTACGCTGCTTCCTCATTCCTAGATTCCATCTAGGGTTGTCAGGCGTCTGGAATTTCCGGGCGCTATGTCCTGTGTACCGTAATTTTTTTCACATACCGGAATCGATGATGATCATACTTTTTCACAGAAAGGACACCAAAATTACAACGGCTGGACCAGATATGTGACTGGCACGCGAGCGAGATTCATGCCGACATGCAGCACCGTATACCATGAGGTTTTGTTACCAGTTTCGATTGTGCATTGATGCACCGTTCTCGGTGAACTTTCTCTTTCCTTGTTTTGTGCTGATACAAAACAAACGTGTTCAGCATAAGATGCATTCGATGCCATCAACGAGCTAAAAAGATTAACTGGTTTTAGTGCCAAGTGACAAAGTGATCCCGACTTTAAAGATTGGATACAGAAAAATTGAGTTTTCTGCAACGAGTATCATCTTTGATTGGATATCGTCATTCAATATGAAGGTCGCTGCGTGTTAACATTAAGTAATAATTTTCTTGTTATAAAATTATTTTTAGATACGCCGATTGCCGAAAGCAATCTTTGGATCAAGAAGATTTCTACTTATGATAACATATATATTTAACACCAGGAACCAAATAAAGAAGGCAGCAATGGCTTTAAATTTGTCCTCTATTGTTTAGTGAAAAACTTTTGATTGTATAAGTCAAGGGTCATTTTTCGAAATCGCGATTTTGTCCATCAAAATGTTTATTTATTCGATGAAAGATATATCGGTGAGAAATATATTGAGCACACAGACATAAAAAAAACAACAAAATGCAACTGGATTTGGTAAACTTCGCATCCAATTTTCGAAATTCAGTTGCATTTACATTGTAACCAACTGAAATACCATTATAACTAAATTTCAAATATTATTTTATTTCTTTTTTAAATTGAATACTACCTCTTAATTGGTTGAGCCTTGAGAAACTTATTGAACTAATGAAAATGTATAGCCAGAAAACTTAACACTCTGTTTATTATTACACAATGGAAGGAATAGAAACTGATGCCTCATGGACACTGACTATGCTTTACGAAGCCTTTTTGATCAAAAGAAATCAAGACTGGCCGATAACTTCTTCGGAAGTAAAGTCAGAGGCATTTTTAGGAACCTCTCCAAACACCAAATAAATAATTTTACAGAACAGTCGCGAACTTTCATTTAAAGAGCAATCTCCTACTTAGAGGTAAGGTATGATTTTGGGCCTAATGGAATTTTCAAAAATTTTGAGATGTTGTCTCTTAAATCAAATGAATTGAAGTTGAAATGGGACCAACTATTTCAATATCCAGAAATATTAAAAATTAATTATGCGATTGACATTGACTCACTTTATACAGAGTTTACATGCCTCAAAAGTATTTTTGAGGTTCTTCTAAAGGACACGTCAAATGACAATATCTGGGCCCATTTCTTTCTGACAAACACGACTAATGATTTTAAGAATCTCAAGAAAATAATGGGTTTTATTCTATCAACTCCAACAAGTAACGCATTTTGTGAAAGAATATTTAGCTTGCTAAACAATCTATGGACTAAAGAAAGAAACCGATTTGATCAAGTCTGAATAGCAAATTCGCATAAATTTTTAAGTGTCGGCCATTGAGTTTGAATTAATCGTCTCCGAGGCAACTTGGCACTGAAAGATAATACGATTTTCTTTCCTTAAATCGTCCGTAACCTGCTTGTAAAATTACAAGAAAAAGAAGGTGCTTTTGACTAGCAGTATGTCAAAACTGTGGCGGCTAAGTTATATAAAACAAGCAAGAAATACTTGGAGCAGTGATGTCAATTCAACATAGAACTAGAAGTGTTTGAATGGGCAAATTTAATAAAAGTGCCCAAGTAGGAAGAGATGCAGAAAGTGCTGGATTTACTGATCACGCAAGGGTTAATTAGCAGCAGCCAAGATACAAAAGCCTTTGACGATATACAAAGTCATCACAAATTAAAACATTCAGCATTTTAAATTATCCTAAATTCGATATCATACATTTTCTGAAAATGGAAGTCTAACAATGAATCAGCCAGTAAAGTCTCTCGATGTATTTTGAGTAAAATGAGTTTCACAATGCTTCCCTGCAGTAGTTAGCATTGGGATCAAATCATTGACTTCCTCAAGTTTCCAGAATCTTTCTAGAAATGCATTCGTAGCTTCTTCTTCTACGGTAAGTACAGCACAAGTTGTAATGCTTAACGTTTGCTTATTTATTTTTCCGGAATGCACCCAGCCAAACACCGTATTTTGGAGAATCGGAATCGAATGATTTTGTTGTTGATATTTTAAACCACCTTATTGCACGTTCAGTGACAAGACTAACTTTTGACCCAGAATCCAACAAGGCCTTACATTCAAATGATCTTCCATTGTTTGCAGTCAAAAGTACTCTTGCGGTTCCCAATAAAATATAGCTCTTGTCCGATCCTGGTTTAGACGCTGTCAAACTGGTTATAGGCGATGAGGTTATTGGTTCGTCGTTTGACTGGGACACACATTTCCTTTTTTGGGATGGTTCCTGGGTAACATTTTTTGCTGGAGATGATTCTAGGTGAAGCAATGTATTGTGCTTTTTTGACACCGTGTGCGTGGTCGAGAGGCGCAAGTGTTGCATTTGGGGCCCAATTTCAGGCAGTCGATACAAAACTTATATTTTTGAACAAACTGGAAACGTTCAGAGGCGGTTATTTCTAAAAACTTCATGCACGCGTAAAGTCCATGACAAGTGGCTTTCCTAATTTAGACGCGAACTCAGACTTTGAAGCAGCAGAAGTAGATGTTTTAACGCTTGTTAGTTTCTCCTTATCGCCAGTGACTGAAATATGTATTCTAAATTTTTTAGAAACGCGGCAATATTTTGGTTCTCTCTGGGTCTTTAAATCGATTATTCGTACAAAATATGCACTTGGCGATCCAGCTTCTATATCATTATGTATCAAATTAACGGATCCTAGGTAGAAGTGTCTACTCCAATATTTTTAAAGGCGAGCAAACTTTCATGCATCATGAAATGTCCATATGGCTGCAGCAGACGGACTTTCAGATGGTAAGTTAGCCTGGCTCAGTGTTGGGCATTATTCAATTAAATTTTCAATCAATTAATTAATTGATAAAAAAAATTATTTTGATTAATTTAGTATAGTTAAAATTAACTGCAATTAAATTTTTAACTGTAACTAACAACTAATTTAACTGAATTGATGTATGTTAATTGTAACTTTCAACTAAATCAATCCAATTAATTTTTTTAATTGTTCTAAAAAAGCGATTGAATCTAACAATTATTCGCTTGGATATAGAAAGACTTTCTTTCTCTCTGTGCATTAGCAAATTTTTAATTATGTATGAATCGAAATTTATCACTCAATGAGTTCCGAATCGACACAGATATTTGTGCAAACATTTGTGCGGGACTAGAAATTTATCCAAGGTGAAATAATTTATCTTAATTTTTTTGAAAAGTTGCAACATTTTGTTTGAAGGCAGTCACTAACGGTCCAGTTCGGTTACTTTTCTTCCCGCTTTATTTCAATCAGTTGCATTTGCGTTGCGCTCTCGTTTACTTCTTCGTTGTGCAATGGGAAGGAATCCTATACGTTCGCATAGTGTCGCGTCGTATTCTTTGATAAAAAATTCTCTGATTTTGAGTGTTCTGTTCTTAAAAAATGGCAACAATGAACAATTTTGAGCAAGATAAATTTAATTTTTTGGTGAATGTGTCGGACATCGTGGACCGTTGAATCCGGAATCACCTGAGCCCACCCCCGTGGCCCCTTCGAATCTGTTGCCGCCGGAAGCTCTTGAACGGCTTCCCAATTGCATCTTAGTTTACTCGATGGAACCTTTTTCAAGTACTTAGGAGAAGAATCGACAGGTAATAAGATTACAGCTTTATGCATGAGATGTGCAAAAGATTAAAGAACCAAAGTTAAAAGATTTAATAAACGTACGTGAAATTTTCTAAGCCACCTAAAGCGAAAGCGAAAATACGGACAAGCTTGCATCGATGAGTATTAATATCTCATAAAGAGAAAGAAGACAGACGAAAAAGAAAAGCGGAGCAGTGACAGCATTTGCGTGATCAAAACATGTACGAAAAACAAACCTGCCAATTCGAAGAAAACATTGACAAATTTTTCATTCACTCTATGATCTCGTTACGTGCTGTGGAAGATCTGTATTTTGGAACAATTTTCTCTGATTTAGAAATGTCTAAAAGGGGACTTACTTTTATTAGTCGACACACTCTAGGACGTCATATAGAAAACTATCATACAAAGCAAATGATGACGATTAAGTCCGAATTAAAAAAGTTGACTATGTACGCACAGAATTAGATTTCTGGTCAAGTAAGAAGAGAAGTTTCCTTAGTGTGACAGCACACTGGATTACAAGTGACCTTCGAAGAATATCGGCGGCGTTAGCTTGCCAACGATTCAAAGGAACTCACAGCTATGATCGGATATCGGAAATAGTTCTAGAAATTAACGCCGATTTTACCTCACCGTGAATTAAATAGTGGCGTCTGTAACTGATAATGGCAGCAATTTTGCTAAAGCTTTTAAATGTTTGGAGTGACATTAACTAACATTGGTATTGAAGATGATTCTTCTGCAGTTATAGTTGACTCCGCCAGTCATCCTCCTGAAGACACTTCTGAATCTGAAGCTGAAGAAGAAGACATACCTAATACTAAGGACATTAATTTTCTGCCTGCATATCTACAATATTTTGCACACACATTAAACCTATGTGCACCGACATATCCAACAATGGTGAAGTGATGAAAAAATGTAATGCTTCATGGAAACCTGCAGGACAACCGAAATCTGCTAAAATAATTGAAGATGTATTAAAGCACACTTTAAGTCGCCCTGGGGTCACCCGATGGAATAGTCTGTATGATGCACTTAAGCAGATTTCTAGTATCGAAAACAAAAGCGTGCTTTTACATAAATCCCATAACATTAAAAATGCTTTCAAGGAGAACGAATTTAAATATTAACAAAAAAATTTGGCTTGCGTTGCGCTAGTAGCGGAAACTCTTGATATTATGCAGAGCTAAACCAACACATATTATGGAATAGTCCTGCCGTGACTTCTGGCTTTAAGAAAGCTACAAAAAATTGAGAAAAAGAACAATTTCTTATTGTGAATCTTTAATCAAGTCATACAGGCAAAGTGTGGAAAAAGATATGCGCACTCCAGAAGCAGAAAATGCAGCTCTTGCCGCTTTATCATATCCTCACTGACCTGTCTTGATCTTATGGATTGCATTAAAGGTTTTTAAAACATGCATATCAAAACAAATAAGTGAAAATGAAACCGCAATCTCTACAACAAAAAAGAACAATCAAGGAACTGTTTTTATCAATTTTGATTCTGATTCTGACTCGGATATGTCAATAACAGAAACAAACCCATTCACCTCCGATGCTCCCTTGACAAAAGCGGTATTATTAATGCTTCAGTTTTTTTGCAGAGGAAAGCCAGGAATTACAGCTACTTCATAGATACCCTGAAATGAAGAGTGTTTTTATTAAATATAACACACGTTTACCATCCTCAGCAGCGGCTGAACGACTTTTTTCCTTTGCATCAATGAATAACTGTCCTAAGAGCCACAAATTGTCAGAAAGTATGTTTGAAAAAAGGGAGGTATTGAAGTGTAATCTTAACTATTACAACTGCGATTTTCAAAATAAAAACAAACCCGAGAATTCATTATAATCATTAATACTAAACTTGAATTGAATTGAGAACTTATTTTCATTGGTAAATTTGTCATCTAATGTGCCATCATGTTTAATTAACATTTATGGAAAAACAACAGCTTTTATTTGCAACATACCTTTCCCTTCCACGCATTTATTCATTACTTTTCATTACTTGCACTTTGCTTTGACGCCACTGTGCTTTTGATACAATATTGAATTTTAATTGTTAGTTTTTAGTCAAATATTAGTAGGTCTAAAAAGTATTGAGTTTTATTTTGTCATTTTTTCATTGAATATTTCTTTTATTTAAAATAGATTTTATTTAAGTACATATTGTCCAATATTATCTATGAGCATTTACCATTTTTCGGGTGGAGCCATTATTCATCTGTGTAGAACTTCTGTGGTTTATTGGCGAAAAACTTGGCCAAGTGATTTTCACAGTCCCTTTTTGAAGTGAATTTCTTTTCATTAAGGAAATTCCGCAGAGACAGAAACAAATGGTAGTCTGATGGTGCAAGGTCTGGACTATACGGTGGATGCATCAAAACTTCAGAGCCAAGCCCTGTCAATTTTTTGCCGGGTCATCAAAGGTGTGTGTAGTCTGGAATTGTCATGATGGAAGACAACGCTCTTTCTATTGATCGATTCCGGCCAGTTTGTTTGAATTGCTTGTTGCAATCTGGTTAATTGCTGACATTACAGAGTCGAATTGAGTGTTTGGCCAGGTTCTAGCACACCATGATAAACAATTCCCTTCCAATCACACCATACACACAGCATAACCTTATTTGGTGTCAATCCTGGCTTTGAAGTTGTTTGTGGTGATTCACCTTTTTTCTACCATGATCTTTTCCGAACGACATTCTCGGATCTTACCCATTTTTCATCGCCCGTAATAATTTACTTCAAAATGGCTCGATTTCGTTGCGTTTTATTAACATTTTGCAAATGGAAATCCGGTTGATCAAATTTTTTTGTGTTAATTCATGCAGCACCCAAACGTCGAGCTTCTGGACATTCAATTCCATAGCAATGTCAAGGCTGCTTATGTGTCGGTCTTCGTCAATTTTTTGTAAGATTTCATCGACTTTATCAGTGATTGGTCGACCTGAGCAAGGTGCATCTTTGACATCGAACTTTCCAGAATGAAAGCGAGCGAACCATCTCTTGGCTGTGGCTTTTCATAAAGTATCTTGACAGTAGACACTACAAATTTTTTCACGAGCCTACGATGCATTCTCACCTTGATTGTAGTGATATTGTAAAATATAACGAATTTTTTCAGAAATTTCACTCATTTTTAAATGAATACAAGTTTTGACACGAATGACGAAACACAGAACTGTCCACATGAAAATTGTAGACTGGAATGTCACCTTTCAAACACATTTCAATTTAACTCAATCTGATTAGTATTGCCCAATATATGACAACGAACACTATCTAGTGACAAAAAAACTTTTAAAGCCTATCCAATATATTAAAACGGTTGACAATTGATTAATTATTATTTGTGGAAACTTGCGATTACCAGTTAATTAATTGCTAATCATGGGTTTTCACAATTTCAACTGATTAATTGTATTTGTGATATGCGTCTTTAACGAAATTAATTGTTCGTTTTTAATTGTAAAAACAATTAAATTTTGCCCAACACTGGCCTGGCTGAGGATCTTTTGTATGAGAGCAGTAGTCAAAACTCTTTTGTTGTTGTACCTCTCTTTTATTGTAGTTCAAGCCACTTCATAGTTGCCTTCAGTCATTGTTAAATGGGTTATTAAATTTTCAGCCTCTCGGGTCACATTTGTTTTTAAGTACCAGGTCTATTGAATAGTTGACAGCGGTTGCTAATCGATCATCTCCGAAAAAATATCGAACAACTGAGGCCACTTCAAGTAAACTCCATCAAATTTCTCAATTTTGATTTTCGGCAGAGTTACAGCTGTTGATAAACTTTGTTTAGCTTCACTACCTTGATATTTTTTGCCGAATAATGCAAGCTGCTCTCTTGCTGCAGCCTTGATTTTCGAATATTCATTGCAGTCGTAGCCTGAATTCTGAGGGCTTTCAGTGAGCTCCTGAATACCATAATGCAGATTTTCAACTTGCTGCCAAAATTGTGTTAAATATTGTCGCTGAACTTCAATATAGTCACTTGTACAATCTTCGAATCCTTTCGACATTCTTGAAATTAAACGTTGTAGTGAACCTATCATTGGCTTCTGTTTGCGGATCATGGCAGAAACATTATTTATCGGTGAAATTTCTTGCAAATATGTTTTTGGCCGTGGGTTTTCTTGCATTTGCATATGCTCAACAACTTTTGGTTTATGCGATGCCAAGGCTTTGTCAAAGATATCCATATATTTTTGCACCTATTCGCTTATTTACTAGTACTAATCCTTTTTGAAATAATCATGGTCAGTAGCAGCTTAGCACATCTTTATAATTTAATGATTGGAATTGAAGCAGTTCTAAATTCTAGACCTATAACCCCAATGTCATCTGATCCAAACGATCTTACTGCTCTCCCTCTCCAGGTCATTTTTTAATCGGAGAGCCCTTAGTCGCTCAGCAGAAGTAACGATGTTGCTAGAGGCAATTTAGCTAGAAGATGGAAGCTAGTATCCGGTCTGGACCAGATAGTCTAAAGAATATCTGAACGAGCTACAATGCGGTCAGCGTTGGAAAGACTGAGTCCCGATTGTTGAGTTGGAGACAATGGTTGTTTTTCAAAGAAGATAATGTTCCTTCTTTACAATGGCCACTGAGTAGAATCATTGAAGTTCCATCATGGCAGTGATGGGGGAGTGCGAGTTGTTTATGTTAAAACCGCGAATGGTATCAGAGCCAGGACCATACACAGACTTGTACCGCTTTCCACAGACCATTTTTTTAAAACAGAGAAAAAGGGTGCAGGAAATAAAAACGAGTTGGGTCAAGATGAGAATTTTGACGAAGGCGCTAAACGAAATTGAAAACCAAAAACATTTAGCGAAACACAAATTGAGAATCAGAAGCCTTCAATATCTTCTGAAGGCAATAAACAGCGGTTATCTACATCATACGAAGACAACAACCATCAACAATCTACATCTTACGCAACCCGTGATGAAGATTATCAGGGGCCTTCAAGAAAAAAGGTGAAGGCAACCATGGGCTCATTATCGACAAGTCTATTTTTTGTCTGTTTAGCAACAATGCCTCATTCAGAACCCAGGAGTAGAAATGAACAATTCAATCAAAGGCTTGGACAGCACTTTGAACATATTGGCAGGGTAGCCGATACCACTAACGAATGGAAAATACTATATTACAATTTATCCACATACCAAAAATAGCTGGAAACTTTTGAACTAGGTGTAACGGCATTAAAAAATCTATGGACTAGAACAGAGGATAATAATGGTTGCAATCATTTAGTAATACAATTTGAGCAGTTGCAAAATTAATTAAACCTAGAAAAGGGCCTATTCTCATCGAGTGTAACCGTCGGGGAGCCTTTAGCATTATTGGCAACGTAGCGAATTCACTCTTTGCGGTTCTAGATGCAGAGTACGAAAAGAATATGGCATTAACCATAGAAAATATCGGAAACAATGAGCAACATCTTATAAGGTTATTAAAAAATCAAAAACATCCATAGTAGATTCAACAATTAATATAAGGGGCGTTCGGAGATAAATGAGATTTTTGCCATAAAAATTTCTTGGTGGCGCCATCTCTGAATGTGATAGTGCGTTGGAAAGTTACATCCCTCCCTGACTTCCAGTGAAAGTTTCGTGACATTCGGTTCAGTGGAAGCGAAGTTATTGCGTCTAAAGTGACAGTATGTTTGTGTCATCGGTACAAAAATGAGTTTCGAACAAAGAACTAATATCAAATTTTGTTTTAAAATCGGTAAAACGTTTATCGAAATATTTGAACTGATGAAAAAAGTTTATGGCGATGATTGTCTATCTATAGTTCATGAGTGGTTTGCACGTTTCAGAGATGGTCGTGAGGACATAAATGACGATGGACAATACGGGCCGCCCAAAATCAGTGATCACCGAAAACTCCACCGAAATTGCGCGTGAATTTATCAAAAATGAGCCGAAATCATCGTTTAATTTCATGGAATCGGAGTGGAATATCACCAAAATATCGATTTATCGCATTTTAATCGATCATTTAGGCTTAAGAAAGGTATGTGCACGTTTTGTTCCAACCAAGTCAAGGCGCATTCCAAAATAAACGAGACTTTTGTCATAAAAATCCACTCTTGTGACTGATTTTTTGACTAGTAATCGCATTTTAACCATCAATTGCTGCCTTCAATCTTTCCAGGAAATTGCATTTGGCCATGAAAGGAAAGCGCTTTGCGTCCGTAGAGGGCATCCAAAAGGATTTTACCGATATCTTGAAGGGCATTCCGGTCAATGACCTGAAACACTCTTTCGAAAAGCTTTTGGATCGCGCGAAGCAGTTTATCAAGGACGGAGGATACTATTTTGAATAAAATAAACTCAAATTTATTAGAACAAAGCTTCTGTCGTTTCTATTTTAGCTCAGTTTCGTTTATTTTGGAACGCTCCTTGTATAATGAAGTCCAACTAACTGAGCACAGAAAGGAAGTTCGCACAAATTTGAATTGAAGTTCATCCTAACTCAAATCAGAAAAAACAACTCTGTTGGTTACCATGCAAGAGTAGTACAGGTATCAATAATCATTTCAACTTCTAATCACGAACTTGGAACTACAGTAAATTTAATCGACCATTCTTGACGTGCTCACAGAAAAATTAGCCCTCTGCTTCTTTCACCTCAACGACTAAGAAGAAGACTCAATCTCATCAAGAGTAATTTGCCAACATCTACTCAACTGCCAGTTGAAGAAACACATATTGGACATCTGTATCAACTGATCGAAATAGAAGGGTAGTTCATGAAGAACTATCTTTCAGTTACCATTCGGGTGCCACTGATAGACCAAAACAAATTCTATCTCTATAGCATAACACCAATATCTGTTAAGGTGAGAGACATTTTATAAAGATATTTTGTTGTGAATGCTCACCGAAATTCATTTTGTACAATGTCAGATCATGAGCTTGATGTATGCAAATCGATCGCAACAGAATCATTAATTTGCGAAGAAAAGGGTTTTCTAAACCACCAAGGATTGCCTCTGGCTGCCTGCGAGTTAAAATTTTTAGTAAATGAAGAACTTTACCCACCAGCTCCGTCTTCATGGATTAGGAATACTATCACTACATCCAACCTGTGTCATCAAGCGTGATCGATTTACTATTACTGGGAAGGACATCACTTCAAGTGTAGTCAATACTTCATAAAACAAAACTAATATTCCAGTATCCCTTCCTTCTGATCCTGTTCAACTCCCTAGCCCATCGTACCATCCATGTATATCAGATCTAAACGAATTGCAAGGGTCATTGCCAAAGGAAGATGACTTCAACCTTATTGAGGACAACACCTGGAAACAAATTCAGTACGCTATTCCGGGCTTCATCTCATTGATTTTAATGTTTGGCTTTATCATTTTCATTGCCTGGCCCAAACGAACGCCAATTACACGAAGGAAACCAACTCCTGTATCGGCTTCCAGGAAAACTATGCAACCAGACTGTTCCGTAGAAGTCGATTAAACGAAGTTCAAGGCGGGGAGGATATGTACAAAGTCATCATAAATTAAAACATTCAGCATTTTAAAATATCCGTAATTCTATATCATACAGATAAGTTTTCACTTATTTCCAACTATGCGACAGATGAAAAAATCTCTGGCTGGAATGCCGAGAATGTTTCTGCTGAAAACCGTTGGTTCGAATTATTCCAGCACTTTTGTACCAGTAATCTTCATTTAACAAACTTTTCCACAATTATTGAGTACGTTATGTGTCTGCCTGGAAGTAACGCACCTGTCGAAAGAGTTTTTTTTTCAAATGAACAAAGGATGGGCAAGTGATAAAGTTTTAAGGGTTGCAGTAATGAAAGTTATTTCGATTACGAAGATAAATATAAATCAATCATGTACTGAGTTCTATACTTATGTTAAAACAATATGCGATATTTTAAAACAAATTTGTTCAGTCCACAAATGCAAAAATACGACTTAGAAGTCACGTCACTACAGGAGCCTAGTAAGCTGTGCCTACTTAACTATTTTGTATTTAGTGCTTTGATTATTTTGTGTTATTCCACCTTCTATAGTAAAAAACGTGTAAAACACTAAAAACTTTTTCTTATAATTATATAATACCGCAGATGTCCTGCTTTGGCATAAAAAAAAATAAATAAATGGGCACGTTAGCCAGAGCACAACTAATTTTATCATACTTAAGATGTGAAATCATATGGGTATGATAAAACTTTAGCTATAGTATGAAATATTTGAAAAAATTAGAAACTGACGGCTTCAACTTTGAGCTCGTAACTGAAAAAGTAAATATACAGGCAAGTATTTTTGCCCTTTGTCACGACAACTTAAGTGCGAACAGTTTATATGGTCTTTCATAATCTTTCAACTCTATTTTTACCGTTTTTGTACTACAAGCAAAAGTTAAATTCAAACAATAATTTGCTGTGACGATTTTTTTAACATTGGGAGAAAAAACCCTACTATATTAAATACTCAAGGGATGTTTCGTAAATGTCCCCTTAATGACTTGAAATACTTTAATTGCTTTGAATTATATAATGTAGATTGTATGCATGATCTTTTGGAAGGAATCGCTCAATTTAAGTTAAAATTGATTTGATGTTATTCTGTCAAAATTAGGAAATATATATTGATCGAAAATTTCAATGATCCGTTTCGGAATTTTTCTAGGTAAATAGAAAAAGACCAAGCGCTATAAATTTTGACAAAAAGGGAAACAACTTACGGCACATGGTGGCATAGGCGTGGACACATTTGTGTTTCATTTATTTTCGATAACTAATTTTGTGGATGAAAATGATTCTACATTCCAAATATTTGTGTTACTAATTAAAATAGTTAGAAAAGAATTTTCCCCGAAAGTAAACTCTTGCCCAAACATAATTTCATTATCCGCATATCATGCCACTACCTTATTGCAACACTACACGGATAACAGCTTCAATACAATATAACAATAGACGATTGGGTCAGATCGCATACTGAGCTTCTTCATTTACGAACAAGTAGAACTTATTAATTCAAACTTCTTTAATATCCTTGTTTACCATACCCCAATAGGAGAGATTATGTTTGGTATACCAAAACAACACTCAACAACAAATATTGTGTTAATTTACTAACTTTGTTTTACAGTACAAGTGGCATGACCGATAGTACAGTCATACCGGCTATACACGAATATAGTCCATATTCAATGCTACTGTCCAAACAAATGCGAATCAGTCAGCTAAGCAGGATTTCAGCTCCTTATAAAAAAGTTCAATTTAACTCTCACTCACCGCTCTAGAAATCATAAGAAATTTCAAAAAATCACTAAATACCAATCTAATACTGATCACCAATGATTAGATTTAAAATTTCAAACTTCTTTTGTACCTTGATGTGTCCCGGCAGCGATTTATGTTCACCTTATCTTGGATGACGTTCACCACTGAAATCTCCTTCCTTTGAATCGACCAAATTCCCGGATTCGATTTCAAAAAACAAAACACTAAATATATGCACTTGCAATGTTGTTATCAATGTATTATATTAAAAGAACACCAAAAAATTTTTCACTTGACCAATTTCAGACTTTTCTTCAACTTTTCCTTCAAACACACTTTTATCACGTCATTCTTGTATTATCTTTTGTTTTAAATACAGAAACCAATTGGAATTTTCCTTCAAGTCAATCCGGGCGAACTGTAAAACAAATGAATGCCGTTTGGATGTCGCTATATCATTACACAACCAAGCGCTTCAATTTTCCCGCCAAATCGAGTGAAATCGCGACTTGATGGAGCTAGATGTGTTTACATACGGAAGGAAGAAACAGTTGAACCGCGGCTTTTGATTAAAAGGATTCACAAGACACACTGCACACAACACAGAAGAATAGTCATCACAGGTTTAATCATTCATGGGACAAACGGGAGCAACTTTTCAACGTCCTTGGCGATGGGAAGATGATGAGCAACGTGCAACAAAACAACTATGATAGTAACTTTTAAACGAAACCATGTAAAATTACACACCATCCAGGAGATTCTCTAATTTGCTTCATCTTCACTCAAACTGCACTAGTAGCCGGATGCCGATAGAGCTGCATGCGAGCCGACTGACGAATTCAACTCCGAGTAAAATCTCATTGAATGCGATTGACAAATAAGAACAGCAAGGACATTGTCAGAGAAGTGCTATTTAGGGAAAAAACAAAAGGTTCGTCGAAATGTTGATTTGCCTCCGTTTGATTTGGTTCGTTGGGCGATGGCGTGGTGGTAGTTGTTGCTGCGGCTGCTACTGATGTTTTCGGGTTGTTTTTTCTTTACGTTTGCTTTGTGTTCGCTGCGAACTCTCGATTAACTACAGTGTGTGGGGAGGACAAGACAGACACGTTTTCCAAAGAACAATAACGAAAGCACCAACGGGCCCCCAATCCATGCGACTTTTGCGCAGCGCGATATGACTGCTACTAAAATGTTTTCAAATGCATGAGCCAGCATCCCCGCAACAAGATACTTCGCACACCAAACGCCACAATACAGTCAAAACGCCCCCACCACCGAGCGCTTCATTTTCAAATTGACGAGGCATGCCAAGTGTGTTGCTGAAGAAGAGACAAAACATACTGCTACGCGGCACAGCATCCCTCTCCCGGCGCGGCACGACACGGCACGCTACAGTGCGACAAGAGCATGCCATCCGAATCCAGCCCAGCCGGACAACCGAGCAGGTGTCTTTATCTGAATTTGAATCGACGAACGAGCGAAAGAACAATCCCCCAGAAAATTGGGAAAAGTCTTGAGAGCACATCCGAGCAGCATCCCAGCGACAACACCACGGCGACACCGCCAACACAATACATCAACAATAGCTGCTAAACGGCGTCTCGCGACGCAACTCATCACGTCGGTCGCCTCGCAAGCAATTGATACTTTCCCAGCATATAGAGCACACGGAGATGATTTCGCACGAGATGAAATCTGTCTCCTGCCTGGCCGCTCGCCGAGCGGTCGTCTATCAGCATCCGCGCCATTAGGCTCAACTCTGCTCCGCTGAAGCCAAGGCCTAAGGTTCGCGGCGCTCTAACGGGTATCTCTTGGAGTCTGCGAGCTCCACGCATGATCCATACAAGACTGGCGTCGCATTCATCCCACGGTGGCGCAGCAGCACTCATCGCTCCACACATGCCGCTCTCCTCTAGCGCGCTGACTGGTCCAGCGCTCGGCCAGCAGTGGGGCCAGGCTCTTCCCAAGCCCACTAACAATTCCCAGGCACGCAGAGCCCGCCTTGTTTATGTTTCGCTGCTCGTGTGTGTGCGTGCGCCAAGTCGCCGCCCACAGCTATGCATGCTCATTGTTTGCACGAATTCACAATCGCTTTCTCCTCCTCGCTGATGTCCTGGCGGTCGCGCAGGTGAGACGAGGAGTCGCATCTCTTGGCCTTTCAATTCCCTCGAGAGGGTTCTTTGTTCCAGCCCGCACACAATATACAACAAACAATTGTGTCTTCGTCCTTCCGCCGAAGTCGGAAGCGAGTCGTGCACAACAGAGCAGCGGTCGGGCTCCGGGCAGGCTAACCGTGGCTTACAGCCGGCCAGCCAATGAATCGTCGCCGCTATGCTGCGCTAATACACACACACGCCAATAACAATCGCTGCGACTCGAAGACACAACAAAAATAACAGCAACAATAGAAGAACAATATTCCTTGAAATGCTAATTCGATTGTTGGGGAGACCCAATGCCAAACTCCGCGACTTCACCAACTCTTGCCCCTATGTGCGCATACATAACGCGCTCAGACGCCACATTACATTATATACGAGTATCTATCAAATCTGCCGCGGATATTCCGTACTACAGTTTCTCGGAGGTATCTGCCGGCCTAATTCACCTTCGCCGACAAGTGCACTGGCTGACGAGGCATCACTGAGGACAACAGTCGACATCATGCACGACGACGAGCATTTCATTTCGCGGCCTAACAATCTTTACATCTTCCTATCGGCGAATCTTGAACGCACCGTAATTCATGCACGGGAAATAGGTGGTCATTGTGGAAGACGCGACCAAATAGATTTTGGATATTATCGCATTAGCGTTGATTTGGGCGATAGTCGCGTGTGCAGCATGGCTCGTCGGTGCGCTAGGGGTTGTGGTTGATTCGCATGACGGGGAGGGCAGGTGATTAATGCGTAACAAACGGGAATTAATAATTATTTCATTTTCCGTGCGTTTCGCTTTGATTTATTTATTAGGGGACGGAGACAAAAGATATTCTGGGAGGTACAATATTATGAGTATTATTTGACGAATACTCTCCAGTGGGGGCTTCAAACTATTTTTATTTTAATCTTCATAGCTGATTAATCTGTGTAATACCATGATGAAAAATTTTCAAACAGCTGTGGGTGAGGATTTTACGGAACAATCGAGCACGATCCAGATGTATAAGAATTAATGTATAAATGATGAGTGAGTTGTAGTGCCTGAATAAAATTACGATTATTGTTAATGAATTCTAAATAATGTTCGCAATGGGCTGCACCATTGGATCAGATATTTTTGTTTTTAATTAACAATAGGGTCTGACCGGGCCTGAAGGGCTCGTGCGGGATTTTAATTTTAAGGGCCCGAGAAGCCTTCACGGAGAAAAAAGAGCAGGCTGAATCAAATAAAAAACACATCAAATTAAATTTTTTTACGTTTGAAAGTGCGCCAATAATCAGCGCCCGCTCCAGCGGCTCTGTCGCCCCGGACAAAAAGACCAATTGTCGCCCCTTAACCCGGCGCCAATGACGCTGGGTCATATTGACCCGAGGAGATTTTAAACAGCCATAGTCTATTTTCTACAATTATTATGCTTGTGTAGCTGAAGTTACATTCCATCTCTACCTGCAACTTCCCTGCATTCAGTGCAATGCCACCCGCCCAGTGAGATACACGTGCGACAACTCAAAGTGGGTACTTTTGACCCGGCGTCATCGTTAGTGTGGTATTTTCGTGACATGCATTTATTTATGAGTTCAGTGTTTTTTTAACGATTTTTGTTTGTTTTTAGTTGTTTTCACAAAAATGTCACTCGCTAACCACCCAGAGCGTATTTTGGCGGCATTAGAAGAGTCAGATTCTCAAGATGAAGATCCGATTCCTGCTTCTGACATCTAAAACGAAGATCACTTGTCTGAACGCAGTGATAGCAGCGTAAGTGAGCAAGATGAAAGCGATTTGAGTGAGACAGAATCTGATTCGTTGGATAATCGTGATCTATTGACTTTGCAACAACGGTTCTTCAAAGGAAGAGATGGAACAAGATGGGAAAGAGCACCAGCACGAGCAAATGTACGTACAACATCAGAAAATATAATTACGGAGTCACTTGGTGTAAAACCAGCTGCTAAAAGTGCCAAATCGGTGTCAGAATGTTGGGACTTATTTGTGAATAGTGCGATGTTGTGCAAAATTCGAACATATACCAACTTTCATATCCAAAAAAGAAGAGCGGCATGTGCAGATGTGAGCAAACATAGATACATGAGTGAAGTTGGAATGAGTGAGCTAAAAGCATTTATTGGACTTCTATATATTGCCGGATTTTATCGTTCCAATCGACAAAACTTGAATGACTTGTGGGAAACAGATGGCACTGGCGTAGAAATATTTAGACTCACAATGTCAATTCAACGATTCTACTTTATACAGAGCTGTTTACGTTTTGATGATAAGTCTACACGTGATGAAAGACAAAAGCTGGATAATTTAGCGCACATACGGGAACTTTTTGAGACGTTTGTCGAACAGTGCAACAAAATGTATGCGCCAGGAGAGAACTGCACCATTGATGAAATGTTAGTAGCATTTAGAGGTCGCTGTAAATTTAGACAGTACATACCGTCTAAACCAGCTAGATATGGTCTCAAAATATTTGCTTTAGTTGATGCGAAAATGTTCTACGTGGTTAATTTGGAAATTTATGCCGGCAAGCAGCCAAGTGGCCCATATTCAGTCAGCAACAAACCATTCGATGTGGTTGATCGTATTGTATTGCCAATTTCTAAGTCTTGCCGTAATGTAACATTTGACAATTGATTTACCAGCTACGAATTGATATCTCATCTTCTGTGCAAACACAAACTTACTTCTGTGGGTACTTTACGCAAAAATAAAAAGGAAATTCCGTCTGAATTTATAACAACAAGAGGAAAACCTGAAAACTCATCAACTTTCGGGCATCGAAAAGAGATAACTCTAGTCTCGTATATCCCAAAGAAAAACAAAGTTGTCCTTTTGATGTCAAGTTTACATCACGATGATCATATTGATGACTGCACAGATGATAAGCAGAAACCAGAGATTATAACTTTTTATAACTCAACCAAAGGTGGAGTAGATGTGGCTGATGAACTATGTGCAACGTACAATATTAGCAGAAACTCAAAAAGATGGCCTTTGACACTCTTTTTTGCTATGTTAAATATAGCAGGAATAAATGCAAATATAATTTATCGCGCTAATAATAATGACATGCATACGAAAAGACGACACTCCTTGAAAAATCTAGGTCTTTGTATGGTTCAGGAACATTTGCTCTGGCGCAAAAATCTTACTAATTTGCCTCGACAGATGCGCAAAAGAATTGCGGATTTCACAGGTATAGAACAAGGCGAACCCTCCCAAAAGGTCTCCGGCACTCGCAGAAGATGTCAAATATGTCCATCCAAAAAGGATAAAAAAACAATTCACACCTGTAATTCATGTAACATTTACATATGCCCCGATCACGTAATTTCGTACTGTGAAAACTGTAGCAATTCCATGTCACTGATTGATGAAACAGAAGACTAATTTTTTTGATTGATATAGGCAGTTTATATGATCTCTTCCTGAATTCATAATGTTCATTATTCCAAATAGTTTTCCGACAATTGTTGTAAAAAAAAATCGAAAAATATTTTTTAAGTTGAATTTGCATGTGATAAAGAAATAATTAATAAAAAAGTTATTTACAAAGTATGTTAGTATTTTCATCATTTTATTTTATTGACAAAGCGAGAAGATTTAATAAATTAAATTAAAATTAGATAATTTATTAGAATTTTATAAAAATTCGTTAATAAAACCAATCGGGTCATTTTGACCCAGTGTCATTGACGATGTAATTTTTTTGTCACGTCATTGGCGCCTGGTTAAATATGTGAAAACTACAATTTTGATTTTCTTTCAGATGAAAATCAAATGATTCAGTTATAATCAAAATGTATACAGTAATGTTTCTGTAATCCGAATAATTGATTGTAGGGGTTTGCCAGAAATTTCGTGGGGGGGCGTGATATAATTATAAATTAGTAGTTAGTAAGGTGTGTTCGGGGGGATTATACGGATATATCTTTAATTATAGTAAAAATAATAATGAAAACATACAATATTAGCTTTTTATTGCAAATTATACCCGCAATAATTTTTAAGTTTGAATTACGTATATACATATTTAATGTCAAGCAGATGATGTTTATTAGGGTCACAAATTCATAATTTCAATTTTCGAGATTTTTTTGCTGCCATTATATTGAGAACCTCATTCGGGTCGACACATAAGTCCCCATGTATTGACAGTACGGCGAGCGCACTGAGCCTTTCGTTGACAGTCGAGTTACGTACATAAGTTTTGATTCTCTTCAATGTCGAGAATGATCTCTCCACACTCGCTGTTGTAACCGGAAGAGTCGCCAAATCTGTTAAAAGATACTTGATTGTTGGAAATCTGTTTGTGTCACAAAAATCCAAAACTTCCAAAACCCCGGCATCTTTCTTCAGTCCTGATAATTTCTCATACCACAATTTATACTCCGCTCTCACTGCGGATTCTGAGACTCGATCATCAAAGTATGGCGCAAGATTATCCAACTTATCTACTTTTTCAAAAGATGCAAATTCTGGTAAAAGTATCTGTAGGCTCGACAGGATTCCCTCATTTTCGTTGAGGAACTTGTCTGACAAATTCTGAATCAGCGTATCGACACAAGGAATGAACACAGCACAAAGAAAGAAGGATTCAACAGAGTCTGTTTGATGGTTTGAACGAGTTGTTTGCTTTACTGTGAGTCTCGGAATTTTGATTTCAATATCAAACGCCTCTTTCGCAAGCTTTTCAGTTGCTCGGAAAATTTTGTTGAACGATACTTCTGCATTTTTTCGTTCTTCTTGAAGAATATCAATAATTTCGTGAACATGCTTCACTGCTGAAGCCAAATCACGCGATTTTTCTTGTAGTCGAACTCACAAAAGTAGCGTAAAACTGAAAAGTTTGCCACAAACCAAGAGACTGACGATAAACTCGCTTTTCTGGATTGCCGCAAGTAAGCAAACCGCTGTTTTTGAAATTATCCAAGATTTTTCAGAAATTTCTTCTAATGCCATGTGGATGATCTTGAATAGTTCGACAAAGGATAGTATGCTGTCATGTCGTTCAATGAACCTTGTTTCACAAAGACGAATAAGCCTCTTCTTCTTGCTCTCTGGAGCATGTTCTTGTATGAGATCATGAAGAATTTTCGTCGCATATGCGTGGTTTCTAAATAAATTGATAACATCATTCACAATCCCAAGACAATTCCGAACTGGTGGTACTGACATGGCATTTGACAATGCGATGTTCAAACGATGGCTATAACAATGGACGTACATCATCAATGGATACAGATTCTTCATTCTTGCCTGGACGTCACTGACATGACCGGACATGTTACGTGCTCTATCATAACCTTGACCGGAGCATTTTTCCATTTTAAGACTCAATTCGCCACAATGTTTCTGAAGAGCTTCGGTTATTTTTTCAGAAGTCTGGCTGTAAATTGGTACGAACCCTACAAAATCTTCACGAATAATCTGTTTGCCCAAATCTTCGTGTAAGTCAAGGTATCTGAGACATAATGACATTTGTTCCGTGCCTGATATATCCATAGTTTCATCCCCGAGCAAGGTGAAACATGGTGCATTATCAACTTTCTCAATGATTTTTCTGATGATGATGTCAGAACAGATCTGAATTATTTCATTCTGGATATCTGGACTCATGTAAGAAGCATTTTTGGGATTATTGAGAACATGTCTCTTCAGGTTCACATCCCCTGAATCAATCCGAAATCGCAAAAGAGCTCGCAATTTACCATCATTCAATTGTGGTCTTGTTAACGACAAAGGCCCACTATCGTGGTCGCCTCTCAACGGTAATTCTTGCTCAGCACAAAAAAGGATGGTTTTAATAATCGGTATGATTACTGCTCTGTTTTCTTCTTTCTCTTTGGCTTGCTGCAAATCCAATATAGAAACAATATCAGATTGTTTCCCTGAAAATATTTCGAGAAAATTTTTGGCAACGTCGACACAAGTTTTGTGGTATTCCTTGTTTGCATGCCTCCCAAAATCTTCTCTCGCATTTTTCCAATTTCTGTAACAGCTAGTCACAAGTTTTCCTGGGATTTCATGGTTTCCTCTGCCAACTCCTTCATGAAAAAACAGCCAGCACGGTTTGCAGTACACGCCATCTTCTTTTTCAGAATAATGCAGGAAAGAGAAATCTTTGATCCAAGATTCTTGAAAACTTCTGTTGCGCCCATTTATGCAAGTATTCCTGTTTGAGTGCATCGATGAAGTTAATACAAGCTTCTTTGTGCAATCGTCTAAGGAGGACCTATCCATACTGCCAATGTCGAGTTTTGGATCGACAACACTCGTCTTCGGAGAATCATGATTAAAAGTTCGAGAATGCAGAACGTCATCTGCAATAAACGAGAAGAATTAATTGCATAAACAAATCAAAAGAATTGTTATCATCAATTTTTAGATCATTTATTATTCGAGAGATCGTCATGAGGATTCAAGTCATTACAGGAATTTATTTAAATTTCATAAGTTCTGCTAATCACATCCAATATACAACAATTTACTTTACAATATACAATATACAACAATTTACTTTACACCAGAAATCCCTAAAACGCTATTTGAGTTCAATAGAAGTTGTAAATTGCTGATTAAATCATCTCAATGTCACATAGTTATTCATTGAACATTATGCTTTACAATAAACAGTTTGAAAGGTTTTCTTAATCAAGCTATACCTATGTATGTTCAAATGTTTACCATTAGTGGCCAATTATAAGTACATAAAATAATAATAAATGAATTCATGTTTAGAAAATTATTATGCATACAATAATAATAGTTGTAACTGTATTATATGTAAACAGTATCACTAGAAATTTCAACATAACAAATGTTAAAGTAAGAGACGATAACATTCCATTGAATTTAATGTGAAAGGGCTTGCACGAGTCTATTTTTAGTCAGATGTATTTAGTGTTAAAAGTGACCTAAGAGAATTCACATCTTATCTACTGTTTTTGTGTCTTGAGTTTATCCGGAAAATTAAATAAATACATTTTGAAAGAACACAGAATCTCAATGTTGCATTACTTTCGAGATTTGTTCATCCATTATATTAGGTCTGATGAGGTTTGATGACGTTTTTTGATATAAAATATTTTGCCGAAATTTTTACAAATGTAAATATAAAACCAGTCGGGTAGACAGCCCTACGTTCGTATCAGAAGGGTTTTGTTCTCAAACTATGATATGCATTCACCAATAATGAATAACCACAAGAACTCTTTCATTGACATGCACATGAATATTTGGTTTAAAAGAAAACCAACGTTACTTCATTTTAAGCCGCCGTTATTTTGTTGTGGTACTACTAATATTACTGATTGAATGAGATCTCAAAGATATTTATGGTATTCATATAATCAGAAGTTTTTGAGAAGACCCAATCCAAATTGTAGTTTCTGGTTCAATGAAAAGCCAAACAAGTAGAAAAATCATGCGTAGTTGTTAAAATTGAATGAATTTAAAACGGCCATAGCTTTTTCAAATATACATTGATTTATATTAAACTTACAAGTTATAGAATAGAACTAACGAAATACCACAATTCGTTGAATTTAAGGATACTCTAGCGATTCTATTGAGGAAAATGTAAAACTCATAGATCATGGTATTTTTACCAAAATTGAGTGAATCTGAACTTCAAAAGTATTTGTCGTTATTTTACTCATAAAAGCACAATCTCCATGATTTTTCAGCTTTTATAACCCACACAAAAATTTCATACATTTTCCCACCACTGCACCCCACGAAGCTTGCAACACTATTTCAGGGCTCGTTTTTGAAATGTTAAGGGTCCCCTTCCGCTATGCCCCTTCCCCTCTTAAGAACCGTTGAAAATGTTTCTGGTACCAAAAGAGTTCCGAGAGGCCATCATTTCTGGTATACCTACCGAGTTTGGTATCTGTAGCTGCCAGGATTTCGGAGAAAAACCGCTGAGGCAGACGGACGGACAGAGAACAGGTCGTGATTTCAATTGAGTTTTGTAAGAAGTACAAAACCCTAACAACCCGCAATCAGTGCATGCTGTAATTAGATTACTTACCGGAAACTCCTGATGTTGTAGGTGTTACGACAGACATTATTTTATTCGACACGTTTTCCTCTGAATCATCGTGATCTGTAGTATTTTAATTGAAATTTTGCATACTATTACAAATCACTAATCGGTTTATACTCAGATTCTGTTACTCACCATCGATTATTGAAGTTTTAGAAGTTTCGTTTGATATTGGTTCATCTAACAAATTTTGCTGCGAATCTTCGTCATCTGTAAAATTTTTATTCAAATTTATATTTTGAAAATTATCGTCGAAAATTACACTAATGTAGAGGACTCACCTCTCAGTTCATTTTTTCTAGATTTCTTAAAGAAATCACCAATACGTCATTGGCTTTGAATTTGTACACGTTTCATGCCGATGAGATGTAAATAATAATTTTGAAACAAAATCAGTTCACTCACGCCCGTGACAGTTGCGATGTGTAATAATATAGTTAAAACAAGAGATTGAGATATGCCACACAGATGAATACGAGTATATGCCACAAACCCACAAGCCAACGTAAAACTAAGGCTGGAGTCCCATGGTGACTAAAAAACGAGCGATTAAAAATCGCGCATTTAAAAGTCGCACCATAACGCCTAGGGCGACTAATAGTCGCGCGGCTATTTGAGAACACACCTGCGCATATTTGTGATGCTCTCAGATGACCGTGAATGCTTGCTGGCAGTTGTGCTGATGCGCACAGGGCGCGAAAAATGTGGGTGGAAATGAGACAGTGTCGCTTCATCTTATAAGCGCATGCATACTCATCCTTTATCCTCTCCTGAAAAATCGCTAAATGTTTTGCGTCAAAAAAGTCGCAAATACCCTGTGGGCGCGGTTACATATAAACACGTGTAGTTTTAAATAGCGACTTTTTTCAGCGCGATTAAAAACGCAATGAGCGCCTAGCCTAAGGAACCACACGAATTTTGCATTTATAGTAGTCAGCCTACATGTGCCCAAGTTCCAAGGAACTTTCAACCTACTTCCGCGAATGCCCTCCAACTGATTGTATGAAAAGTATATATCATTTAGTGAATGGAACTCGACTCGACTTTCATGATCGACTTTTAAAGTCGACTAGTCGGTACCTTTAGTCGACTGAAGTAGAGAAGGAAAACAATCGATAGTCAGCACTATCGATAGTACGCGATAGTTTTGAAAAAATTATGGATAGTTTCGATAGTCCAACGTGAATTTATAACAGCAACGTTTTTAAACTTTTTGCGTGTGGGACGACTGCAGGATAGTCGCGCGGCAATCGGAACTTCCAAATGGTTAATAAAAAGAATCACAGCTGATTCTAAAAGTTCTCGTCAAGACCTTTCTTTTGATGTATTTGACAAAAAAATTTAAGGTCGGGATTTTAAGGGCGATTTTACCTGCAAAAACGTAAAATTTACAAATCATAGCATTATGAACAAAGTTGATCGAATTTCGACTTTTGAGGTATTTGTTGCTAATGTGTTTATTTTCATTTTCATTTTCCAATCGCGAGACGGGGGACACCGATTCTTCATACACATATTTTGACTTCCCCCGCACTCTCATATGATGCTACCTTACTTTTAACACCTGATTTTCAAAGCTCTCATCATTACCTTTCTTTGGATATCCATTTCGACTTTATTTGACAAAAAAAATGTTTTTAACAAAGACATATAAACAAATGGACGAGCAACGAAAATCTGTGTACTCGTCCATGTGAGAAGCAAATTTGCCACATAAATAAGTTATAAATAACTTACGCTCTCGAAACTATATGATTCCCTCTGCTTCTCCTTCCCCTTTTTTTCCAGTCAGGTTATTTCTTTTCTCTCTTCAGAAGAATCGCTTCCCCCACTGACACCCGCGCACACCAACGAAATTTCATTTCAGTTTGAGTATAAACAACAAACAACTCTCACGGAAAACTCGAACGTCAAAGCAAAAGAAAATCGAAAAGAGCGCGAACCACGCGGGAAAACTCATGCGTCAAAGCGGATGGAAATTTCGTAAATTTTTAATTAAAACAGTGAATTAAAGTTCCGATTACGTACGCGCGATCTTTAAAATTAAAAACTTTTTAAATGTGAACGTGTTTCGCCGTGAATAGAGTGCTAAATTAAAAGCATATCGCCTCAAACCTCAACTTCACACAACTTTAGCGCAGGTTGCCAATTGCTTCGGCTCTCACGACCGGTTGCGGATCCAGTACTCTCTATATCTATGGTTTTTAAGCACCACGTCAATGTAGGGGGCAACCCCTAAAAACCTTATAATTTTTGTATCCCGAATTTGAAGAGAGCACCACTTTTGACCTATATGCAAATTTTCATCTTTTTAGCTTCTTAAACTTCCGAGAAAATTTGCTGTGATAACCGGACGGACGGACAGACAGCTCCTGAAACTGGTTGGATTTTGTAAAAATTATTTTACAAACCCTAAAAAACTGCAGGCACGATTCGGAAAAAGGAAACGAGAATGGCCGGGAAGATAAACAAATGCATTTGATGGCCGCTGCGATAGTTTAAAGAGTTGCCATTCTGCACTAAAAGTTTTATTTTAATTGGTTTCTGAAATTGATTTGTGCGGAAATTTAGAACGGCACCCCTATCGAACATGATCGACTGAATTTCCAATATGATGTCAGGCAAAACAACTTTAATGGAAAATGGTAGAAAATTAAGCCGCAATGCTTTTGCGAAACACTACCGAAAACTATCGATAGTACAAAGAACTATCGATAGTGTTACGATAGCGAAATACTATCGATAGTGTCGATAGTGCTATGGATAGTTTTCCTTCACTAGACTGAAGTCGATTTTCATTTTGAAACAGCAATGCATTTGCAGAGACTTTCTAATTGCAAATTGGGTAAACAAGGAAATCTTCGCTGAATATATTTAAGAACATTTCCTATTGTTCTTCGTGCCAGAAATTTTAAAATTTAAGACGGTCTGAGAAATCTCTAAGATAATTCATTCTTAATATTAAAGCTGCTGCAAATGGAAATAAGAAGATGGTACAATGCATTAGGTACACATAAACGGAACATTTCCATTATCCCTCAGGTTGCAGATTTCGTTTTAAAATCTTTTCTTTCGGTTATATACGCCAACAAAAACTCAAAAATATTGGCAGTATAATCACTCGGACAAGGTTTACCATATCTCTTAAAAAAATTGTGCCATATGAAATCAGAATTTTTATTTTACAAAACCCAAAAAAGTTAATATGAAAACTGTTTTAAACTTGGCACTGTTTCAATTTCTGTCCGGGTAAATTTTTCTATACTTTTCCCGCCCTACACTATTCTGCCTCCCCTATTCCGAAAATAGGTAAGAGAATTTTTTTTTTCTCAGAGAGTAAATCTTAACGGCTATTTCCCAGGGATTCGAGCCTAAAGATCAAATGAGATTACATATTCTGGATTTCATTTACGGCATTTTATTTAGTTTCTTTGAAATTGAAAATACCGGTCACAAAAGTCGAAAGTCGACGCGAATAGTCGATTTGTGTCGAAGTCGATCACCAAAAATCGACTTAAAAAAATCGACTTTTAACGAGCAAAAGTTGACTAATTTTTGCAATTAAACATATGTAGAAACTAAACCAATTTTTAACACCACAAGGGGTGGTACTATCACTATGTTCTCCGCAGCCTGTCTGGATTTCAACCTTGAAATCCATCTCGATCCTGTTCAAAACGTTGAATTTTTGTGGCCTTTTCCACGATTCTCTTTGTATTTTCATACATTTACTTTCTACTGTTGTTTGGCTTTTTCTAGTTCTAGTAATATATGGACGAGTATATGGTTTAAAGTGTGAAATAAACGCATAATTATGTCGTCGTCTTGAAGAAACAGCAAATTGTCGATTGACATCTGTTCAATACATAATTTATGTCTATAGGAAAATTGTTGAATTCGCAGAGGTTGGGGGGGGGGGGGCTACGGCCCTGGGTTTGTCGGATTATCGTAGATTTCAGATAAACGAACCTTTTTCCGCATCAGCAATACAAACGCTAGAAATTTGATTTTCAATTACAACGTATTTATTCCGAACTAAAATATAAGAATTATTTAAAAACATTAAAAAAATTTCATCAAATAAAATAACATGATAAATATTAAAAAAAATTTTTTAATTATGTCGGAACTAAGTTTCTGCCAAGCACTAATTAGCATCTCACAGCTATCTCGTAGTTTAAATGACTTTAAAACGTTCATTACGTTTTCTTCGCCACTAGCCACTATTCATACTAGCTCCTTCTTGTTTTCAATCTTCGTCAAACCAATGGCGTTTTGACCCATTGGCTGTATTAAACTTGTGCAGTGTGGGGGAAGGAACATAATTTTTTTTTTAAATACCTCCATTCCCTACCACTCTCTCCATCAGTCTTTCTTCGTCGCACAACGCTCGTGCGATCTGCATTCACATTACGTCGCTTGGCCCATTGTGCCACTCAGACAATGTTTAACACATCGGTATAAGGGGGCACGCAATATAATGTGAACTAGTCCTTTTCGTGAACATCTAGTCCAAAAATCATGATCAGCTCTCAGAGATAAAAAAAATTCAATATAATACGACGCATTCAAAAAAAAACTCTGAGTAACTGTCACTTCAGTATCTCGCCGATAGGGACAAAAAGAACGCCCTAAGATACTGGGCTCATAAAAGCAGAATAACAGGTCCACGGTTGAATCAGTGCTCATTAAATGCTCCCTTAGTCTTTTCTTAAATACCAAAAGTGAGTTTGCTTCCTTAACAATTTCTGGTAGATTGTTATATATACGCAGCGCATCATTCGTTGCATTGTTCTTTAGACGATCCGTTCTGGCAAAAGGTATTACGAATTGATCGGCATTCCTCGCATTATATGGGTTAATCTGTCATACCTTAATTAATGGCGTTCGTTCCGATCCATTAGCTTTTAAATTTCTGTAGATAAACTTAGCTTTCTCCATAATAATAATTTGACTAAAGGTTAATGATTTAGCCAATTGGTAAACCAAACTAGTTTGAGTAACCATTGGCAGCTTCAGAATGTTTTTATACGCTTTGGTCAGCAGCCTGGATATACTGTTTAAGTGTTGCTTTGCTGATTGACTCCAAATAAGTACTCCATAATGCAATTTCGCCAGGACAAACGCATTTAGAACAAGTTTCTTGATGTGCATTGGAAAATCCTCATATATTCTTAACAATCCTATTATTGGGGCTAATTGCCTCCTTAAGTTATTTATATGTGTCAACCAGGTCATACAATGGTCTATGATAACACCAAGATATTTCATTTCTAGCACTCTTTGCAATTTTTCGCCGTTAATATTTAGTTCGACATCTATGTCTCCTTTGTTCTCTTGCTTAAAAACAATATATTTCGTCTTTGAAGTATTCAATACTAGTTTGTTTTCAATTAACCACTGATGGAATTTTCCTAGATCCTCGGTGATAGTGTTCTCAATGGCAGTTTTGTCTCGTCCTGAATAAAGTAGAACTGTGTCATCAGCATATAATGTGTGATATCCCGTCAGCCCACATTTATTTAAATTATTTGTGTATGGCAGGTTGGGGCAAGTATTGAGCCTTGGGGAACTCCTGTTTTCGTAGGTGCCTGATCGCTCAGGACATTGTTGATTAAAGTTCTCTGCGATCTTCCCTCCAAGTAACTCTTAAACAACTGCTACCCTGAATACCGTACGATTCAAGTTTACGAAGCAAGAGGTCATGATCAACTGTATCCAATGCTTTTTTTAAATCCACAAAAATTGCGATGACATAATGACCTCTGTCAAGTCCTAGATTAATGAAACGTGTGACAGAATGTAGGGCATCCAACGTACTCTTGTTCTTTTGAAAACCAAACTGATGTTGGCTTATAGAGTTTTCAACTAAGAATGATGTCAATCGATTGTTTAGTATTTTTTCAAATATCTTACTAAATCCCGTCAGCAGCGCAATCGGGCGATAGTTATTCGGGTCGAGATGATCACCACCCTTAAATATAGGAACTATTTTTGCAAGTTTTTCTTCTTCCGGAAAAGTCCCAATCCCAATATGCACGTTTATAAAATTGGCCATAATCTGGGCTATATCCTCCTTTATTATACTAATCTCATTCATCGTGATGGTATCGATGCCTGGCATCGTATTCTTTTTCAATTCATTGATTACATTTAAGACTTCCCTTTTATTTTTTTAATGAATGTGAATGATGGAATTTATTGAGATATTTGTAGTATTTAAATTGCTTGCTGAACTGGCAACGATTTCTTTAGTGATTCTTCCACCAATTGTTGAAAAAAAGTTATTTAATGAGTTCGCCGCGTTACGTGGGCACGATGTATTAGAGAGCCCATCAGGATTCAGTTGAAATTTTGTGATATACCCAGGGTTGAAGAGCTATCCGTTACCTCATTTATTATTTTCCATTTTTCACGGGAGTTGTCAGCCGCCGATTCCATTCTTCTTGAGAAATATGAGAATTTAGCCTCTTTCACCAGTCGTTTCGATTCCTTTTTGGCTTGCATACATACAAACTTGAAAGCCTAGTTTCCATTGTTCTTCCTGTAGTCCATGTATGCCTTCCTTTTTTTTAATACTTGCATCAATTACTTTTTTTCGTTATCCAATTCCGTTGTCGACACCTGATGTTTAGAGTTTTGTAAAATAATTTTACAAAACCCTACTAAAATCGTGTCCCGTCTGTCCTATCCTATAGCTGTGTCTTCACGTGCGACCTGTTATCAACCCAAATGGAAAAGCTACCCCGACCTCCTAGATGCAATACGCTCCCCAAAACACTTTCCGCAGTACCTTTCGCTTCTCAACGACCGCAGTCTCATCTTCGATGCTGAAGGTAGAATCACGCTCTTCAAAAATCCCGTCATGGGGAACCGAAGTTCCCTGAGTTACAGTTTGTGCTCCCGTGCAAAAGCCCTGATGACAGACGCTCTCATCACCCCTTTTAGGATTACGCTACTATCCCCTAAACCCCCTAACCTCCATTCCCATCCCTGCATCGTGGCTCTTTGCCATCCTTGCCTATTCTCTTGCATGTTCCCCCGCTGGTGTTATTTAATTTAACGTGTTCGTCCGTTTGCGTTTCTCTTTTGTTTTCATTTCAACATCAATGGGTCGGAGGCACCTTCCGCTGCCACCGACATTAGATTAGTAAGACTCTAGGTTAAGACAAATGACGTGTAATATAACAAGATGAAGAAAAATCATAGATAACGAAATAGTCCGCTAGGTTAAGCATAGTGTAAATTAGAGCTAAGTTTGAAACATAAATATTATAAATTTGGAATAAATGAAAATGAAAAAAACAACTATGACTAACTTTAAAATTACATCTCCCTAAATCTATACATATATTACGTTTTATGAAATTGATTTTTACAAACAAAGCGATGGTTTTTTGTTTTTAATATTTCAACTTGCTCGTCTAACAGAACATTAACATCTTCAATGCCGAGTTACCATTTGGCTAAATTTTTTTGAAAGGTAATTGAATTTTTTCATAATTTTACTTCTATTGGTAGGCGACTAAAGCACTTAGATCGAATAAATACAAAGCTTCTTCTCAACATATAAGGATGTTGTCAAATGTCAAATGGTACTTTGTACAAAAAATTTGCATCTTTTAGTTTTGGAACGATTATGGACATAACACCGATGTAGGCAATGCACTTTTCTCGGTGATCTACCAAATAAACAATTTTGTTATACAATCTTGCAAAATAATCAAGTACCTTATTCATTAAATAAAATTAATGTTTATGAAAAGAAAGAATGAAAAATTATTAAGGAATTTAGCGCTTAAAGTAAGTTGGACCATTTTAATTAATACGTTAATATTAAAATTTGTGTTAGTTCCTGTAACTAGCAATTCTAAAAGTCTACAATGACCAGGCCATATGCGACATGTTTGCTGATTATTTCTCCGCCGTCTATAGCTCCCTGACCTCTACTTCTGATGAAAACCCTCAATGTGGTCCAGAATTATTAGTTGATTTATACACTAACCCCTTAGAAGTGGCAGAGGTAATTCAGTCACTGAATTCTAGCGGCGCAGCCGGCCCTGATGGAATCCCTAACATTTTCATTAAATCCCGCTCCTCATTCTTATATATTGCCCTCGCCTGTGTCTCAAATTTAAGTTTCGAGAGGGGTACTTTTCCAGACCTTTGGAAATGGATTATTATACCCATCCATAAAGCAGGTGACCGCTCTCAGGCCTCAAATTGCAGATTCATTTCACTCCCATCGTGCTTTTGAAAAATCCTGGAACGCATTATTCATTGCAAACTTTATAATGCTTTGCACCCTAACGCATCCGAAAATCAACACGGATTTGTAAAAGGATGTTCTACCGTAACAAACCTTGGTGCATTTATCAACACGGTTGCAATCACCCCTAGACTCAGAAGGTCAAGTTGATGTGATCTACACTGATTTTGCAAAAGCACTTGATAGTGTGGATCACAACATCCTGATCGACAAGCTCCATTGTTTCGGCATTCAGGGATCTCTTCTCTCCTGGATTTACTCCTTTCTCTTTCATCGTTCCTGCACGGTTATCTGTAATGGATCTACGTCCCACCCTTTCGACCCTACTTCTGATGCTACACAGGGATCAATCTTAAGTCTACTTCTTTTCAACCTTTTTACTAACGATCTCCCAGCTATCTTCACATCCAACCCTCTTCCATATGCTGATGACTTGAAGATATTTCGAGTAGAGTTGCCACGAATAGTGATTTGGCCGAATACCGAATACCGAATATTCTGCAACGCTGTCGGCCGAAGCGCCGAATATTCGGCCGCCGAATATTCGGCACAAAGTAAGTACATGATTGTCGAGAGCGCAAAGAAATAATAATACGACAAGACGCGTCGCGACCTGTCTCACTCGTGCGCGGGCGGGCTTGCGGCCATTTGACTGTTTGTTTCAATTGCGAGTAAATCACGCCACGGCACGCTCTGTCAGAACAATAAAAAAAATAAATTAAATCAAAGATTACCTACGATTTTATAGAAAAGTTCGTTCGTTAGTTCTTTTTCAATTGTTTGTTTGTCAAAAAATGACATCAGTTAATAAAAAATCGCCCATATGGCAATATTATGAGATTGATAGTGGAAATAATAAATTGGCCAAATGTTTGTTGTGTAGCAGCAAGATCTCAAGAGGCGGAGAAGGAAAGAAAGCAAGTAAGTTAAAACTTAAGTTAATTTAATGCCTTGTTTACACGGGATATCTAGATCTACGTCATTGACGAGTCGTCAAAAAACACAATAACGATACGTCATGACTGTTGGTTGTTCACATTGCGTACGAAATCGTTATTTTTCACGATTCATCAAAATGTGAACATTTTCTGAATTTCGTTTCGACGTTTCTCGTTACAAAAAAAATAATGATTCGTGTTTTTAGACGAAACTTGAAACGTGATTTGAGATCTGTCCGTCATTTTCCACGATTCGATATTGTGTGAACACTCTGCTTAAGGCTACTAATAAGTGTACACGTAGCAATTAATTCTTTCTAGCAATAAAGTTATTCTTATTTAACTCTCTTATTTAACTAAATCGTAGTTTACAAACTTAACAGCTTCGTTTTTTGTAGTGGATAGAAAATGTTAGTGCATAACTCATTAATTGTAATTCATTTTATTTTTCTTTTATTTACAGCTACAACTTCTTTAAAAAACCATCTTAGAACCAAACATGCTGAGCAGTACGCTACTTTAACTGATGTTCCCTCGACAAGTGGCAGCAATAAGGGCGGTACTTCTACTTCCACCGATTCCAAGATACCAGCAGTACCTGGAACGTCCAAATCAAGAGAACGACAGCTAACCCTGAAAGAAACATCAGATAGGAAATTGCTATGGGACATTAATGATCTGAAATCAATAAAATATCATTACTTGATTGGTGAAATGATTTGTTTAGACAACGAACCATTATCACTTGTTGAAAGGGTCGGCTTTCAGAGGCTTATGGCAACCGCTGTGCCCCATTATAGAGTACCTGATTGCACTTACATGAGCGAGAAAGTTGTTCCTGATATATACAACAGAATTAGGTCTAAAACAGAAGCCAGTATTTTGCAGGCGACGGCAGTATCAGTGACATCTGATATATGGACATGTCAGCACAATAACGAGAGCTTTTTGAGCTTCACTGCGCACTGGATATCTCCAGAGTTCGTTTGGGAACATGGCGTTTTAGCTATGAAATCGTTTCCCGGCTCACATACTGGTACCAATATTGCTAAAGAACTCGAGGCTATTACAGAAAGATGGAATATACCTAAAAGCAAGATCCATTTACTTGTCCATGATAGTGGGGCTAATATGATAAAAGGTGTGCGAGATGCAGGATATGATTCAGGCAGGTGCTTTATTCATTCATTGCAACGAGCTATAGAGGAGTCACTAAAATCTCAACCAGAAGTACTACAGATGGTAGCTGCTGCGAGATGAATCGTTACTCATTTTAACCACTCAGGCTTTGCAGAGCAGAAACTTAAATCCATTCAACAAGACCTTAACTTGCCTAACCACCAACTAGTACAAGATGTGAGCACACGCTGGAATTCTACGTATTATTTAAAGGAGCGATTATTAGAACAAAAGCGAGCAGTATCCTTGTACCTAACAGATCATGATACTTTAAATAATTTAACACGTGCTCAATGGGAACTAATGGAACAATGTATCAAACTTCTCAAACCATTCGAAGAGATTACCAAAATAACCAGCTCAGGTATCTCCTGCATCTCTGAAGTGATTTCACATGCAGTTACTTTATTAAAATATCTGGGAAAGGCAGAGACAGCTGAGAAAGTACCAAATTTAGTGACAATGAGATCTTCACTGCAAGCCGAGCTTGAATAGCGATTTAACTTTGATGAAAACAACAAATATCTGGTTGCTACGTTTCTTGATCCACGCTTCAAAACAAGTTTCCTAGGACTGGTTCAAGCAGAAAGAGCAAGACAAAAAAATCTTCTAGAAGCTCTAAAACTAAGTTGTAATGATAAATCTAGTAGAACCGATGACGATTCTTCTCCACTTCGTAAGAAAAGAAACTTGAATGAAAATGATAAGATATTTGAAATACACGATAGTTTCTGGAAATGCTTTGAGGAAGTCGCTACAGATAATATGCGAAATAGTAATAATAATGATGAGGAGAACGTAGAGAAGAATATTGTGGCAAATGAGATGGATTTTTATTTGAAAACAATTCGCCTAGATGGGAAAGCTGATGCTTGCAAGTGGTGGTCAGCAAACGAAACACAATACCCAAACCTCTCGAAATTTGCTAAAGTTGATCTTTCTTCTCCCGGGAGTAGCGTGTATAGTGAGAGGTTGTTTTCTGAAGCTGGTATCATTTACGACGAAAAGCGTAATCGTTTGCTACCATCAAATGCTGAAAAACTTGTTTTTATCCATCACAACTTACCGCTGACTAATTTTACTTATTAAAGTATTGTAATTTGGTAACAAATACAAATCTTGGCTAATATGATGTGTCTTTATTGTCCATGATTTGGTATTCGGTATTCGGCCGAATAGTACGTATTATCCGGCCTAATACCAAATACCAAAAAAAGTGGCCAAATAGGCCGAATACCGAATAGTAGCCGAATATTCGTGGCAACTCTAATTTCGAGTTATTAATTCAATACAGGATTGCCGAGCTCTTCAGGATGACTTAAATCTTTTGTCCTCTTAGTGTCACAGAAATCGACTTCAGATTAACATCTCTAAGTGTCTTTCCATGACTTTACCAATAAAACTTACCCCATTCAATTTTCGTACTCTATCGAAAGCTCAGTGCTCGCTTTGGTCGAGAGTTTCAAAGACACAGGTGTGACATTTGATTCTCATTTGAAATTCGATGTTCACCTTTTTGAAATAAGCAAGAAAGTTTCTCGGATCGCGGGCTTTGTCTTACATCGCTCTCATAGATGTTTCAATTTTCAAACCTGTTTTCGGCTATTTGTCATGCTGGTTCGCGCAATTCTTGAATATGCATGCCTAATATGGCTCCCGCATTTTAACTATCTCGTGGGGCGGTTGAATCGTGGGGCGGTTGAATCTGTACAGCTCTACAAATATAAAATCCCGTATCGCCCTGATGACGATTGCCTGAACTACCTCGGTCCATCTTCGCTGCAGGTAAGTAGGCAATTTCTTGACCAATGCTTCCTATTTAAACTAAAGAGAGGCATGTTATTGTCGAAATTAAACAAAGCCATTAGCATACGTCCCCCTTCTTGCACTATGTTGTCGCAGCACTACGCTGTACCGTTTGTCAGAACCGTATCTTACAGTCACTCACCGATGATTCATATGGTAAGGGACCATCTTAATCTCCAGCTTGGTCCTCCCTTTGGCTCATTTGTTTCATTTAAAACATGCTGCGGAGAGTACTCTGCGAGCAATAATTTCTATTGTCGTTAATTTTACATAGCTGTTAAATTTAGATTAATTTTTACTTGTTATTTATGTTTTAACTTTTTGCTGTACACGTATGATTATTTCTATTTTATACTTGGGATAACAAATTCTGAAAAATAGTGATGAATTGAATAAACAAATAAAATAAATAAAAGCCTTATTTTATATTTAATTTTATATAAAATATTACAGGCTTATGAATAATCGTAAAACAAGGTGAAGACTTCCTGATGTAAGGTTGATTATTGTTATTATATTTGTTATTATATTTATTGAGCGTATTAATGTTGATGGCTCCATTTTAATTGCACAAAATGTTAAATCTACCAAAATTGATAATTTAGTCAACAAAAGAAAATTAATTATTAAAAAATACATCCAGAGGATCAAACTATGAACATTTTTATTACATGTACTGAGAACTCCAAAGTCTGTTTGAACATAGAAATAAAGAGAAGTACAAGAAAACAATTGACTCGGATAAGTATATTGAATAAACTTAAATGTCTATACAAAAGCATAATCCTTCTCGTCAAAAATTTTTACCGCGAATAGCAGTAAATTGAGAGAAACTTCACTTTAATAAAAAAGTACTTTAAATGTGAGGGCGTGTGGGATGTGCTTGAAAGCTGCAATAACAATTGTATTCAACTTTAGAACAATATGTCTCCATATACTTAGTTAATACATTCGAAATGTGTTAATGTGATAGTAAGAACAAGGGCTAATCACTTGATTACGTGTTGGTACAGTAAGAGTAATCCAAGCGAGATTTAAATTGAAATCAAATACTTTTCAGGATATAAAAATAAATATGAGTTGCTTAATAAATTACCGCCTTTCTTTCCAGCAAACCCGTTCCCTTTCATGAGGTTAATGCATGCGAAAGATGAGTATGCCGCCGAGAGGATAGGGTGCCGGTAATTCGCGAATGGTCGGTTTCGTGTTGCGGTCGTCCGCGCTTCCATATGTTGAGTTTTGCGTCTTTCGTTAGAGTAGATTTTTTCGGTTTTGGATTTGAGTAGGTTATTTCGGTCGCCGAATCGGTAACATTCGGGAGCGCGTAGTTTTGTTTAGCAGTTTATTTTTGTGGTTCTTTTTCTTGGATCAAAGGGAAAAGGAACAGAAGTGACGTAATTTGAAGTAGATTCGGTTGAAATTATTCAACGCATTTTAAATCGGGCATTTGAACCGGTAGCTGATTTTTGTATTTCGAACTTAGTCTGCTTGCGTCAGAACTGCGACCGAAATTTCTCTCCGAACTAGCTAGCGAGCCAGCAGCCACGCCGGAGTAGACTAAAAGTGTCCGGACTTGTTGACCTGATGGCTACTGTCCGTTGGCACGTTCAAAAACTTGAGGTATAGAATCGATGAGAGTTCGGTTAAGATTTCCTTCAGGAAATCTCTCCAACGAACGAAAAGATTTAAAATGATTACAAGCTGGCTTATCCCGGAAGACCAGATACTTCATGTAACCCCAAAGAAAATACCCTAAAGGTGTGATATCACACGATCTAAGCGGCCAATTTACTGGTCTAAAACGTGAAATCAGATTCTCACCAAAATGATTTCTCGCTTTATGCGAAGTAGGTTGTTGAAGCCAAAGTTCATCGTTCCTATGGACGTCAATTTCAGATAACAAAAATCTGTTATCATGGTGCGATAGCGGTCGCCATTGACGGTTACGTTCTGACCGGACTCATTTTTAAAGAAATATAGGCCAATGATTCCACCGACGCATAAACCACATCAAACTGTGCATTTCTGTGGCTGTAGTGGTAGCTGTTGAAGCTCTTCAGGTTGTTCATCAGCCTAAATACGGCAATTCTGTTTATTGACGTATCCATTGAGCCAAAAATAAGCTTCATCACTTGACAGAATTTCGTGATAAAGCAGCGGATTTTCATTGAGCGGATTCAGAGCCCATTTACAAAAAACAAGGAGCAAACCTAAGTCGCCCGGCTTCAATTCTTGCACAAATTGAGGTTTGTATGCCTTAAAACCAAGTAGTAAAGTAAGAATTAATTGATATTTAAAAAACATTCCTTTCTTCATCTTACAAAGTTATTTTTTATCCTAATATTTACAATAGTGTTGCTTATTGATTGCGTATAATCGAAGTTCTAATTTGGTAGGCTTTTAAAAAGCCTTCCAGCTTTTACGTAACTGAATGTGTCACTTATCCTTTTTTTAGCTTCAGGTAGCTGTATACTTTTGAATCTCATGATTTTAGTTGAGTTTTGAAATTTTTGTAGTAATCGAGTAGGTATGGCTCAAAAAGCCAGCATGCGAGAGTTTGTCTCGTTACAACTCAAAACGGAACAGTTTTTCCACTCCTGATTTGACTAATCCTTGTCTGTTCGATAATGTTGAAAGTTTAGAGGATGTTAGCCTTGAATCGTTTGATTCGAATGTTTCGGAGCAGATTCAACCAAACTTCAATTTTCGTGTAATATGTCGACCGTTAAATTAGTCGGTTCCAATCGAAACATTAGGAAAGCTACTTCACAGGTCGTTTTAGACGATTTGTCAGGATATTGCATTATGGCGCCTATCATAAAAGACAGGAAGAAGTCATCGGATAGTGATAAAGAAAATGAAAGTAGTGATAAACAGAAGCGCGAAGATGAAGTGTATGAAAATATGAATTTTATCTAAAATTCATCGTCACCAGAAAATGACCTGGAAGAAAACCCCTCGCATATGTATCAGAATCTTGGCCAAACTTCTCCCAAACTGAGGAACACCTCCACCCAATCCATTGATTCCGAAAGTATTGATCTTAACAAAGCCCACCGCAAATCAACGAATATTGACGATAAAGTTCCGTCCTTTTTTTCCAAACAATAGTGATCTCATCAAAACTCATCGTCGCAAATCCAACTCCGTTAGCGATAAAATTGGTGCTCGCAACTTAGACAGCTTCAAAGTAAATCATCGCGAAAATTTGTCCATATCATCCCCGCAAAAAATCCTGGATCAACGCAAAAGGTCAGACAGTGGTGATAATCAAAACACAATTAAACTACGACCCCTTAAAACATCATCTACACTCTATTCAGTGGTGAAAGCAAGCCAAGACCAGGATTTAACCGATATCAACGGGTCCCCACCAATCAATGACAATGGTCAATTGAGAAGACGTCACGAACAAGAAATGGATCAAAATAATGCTCGCGGAGTGTGGTTGAAACGGAAAATTTAAGCGGAACGATATTGTTGGAACTGGTTATTACATTGGATGAAACGGAGCTCGTCAAGATAGAAATGCATAGAGGAATGGAATTGGGCAGTCAGCGGTGAAGAGATTGGAGTGTGCATCGCGAAGGAAACTGGGGGAGATCACGGAACCGGTTGAAGTGGACGGAGACGTCGCAGCTGTTTAAGAATTTTAATTTTTCAATCGACTCGCGAATGAAAGAAAAACGCAAAAGATAAAATCGGTAGCGGGTTCGCGTAAGGGAATGTTTGAATTTTGTACGGGGATTGTGAAGTGATCGCCTAGTGGAAATAGCCGGAGAAAATTTGTGGCAATCGCGCTCGAATAGGAAGCACCGCTAATCATATGCGTGGAAAATTTGGAGCTTATTGTTCGAGAAAAGCGATTCCCTGTTTCCCGGCGACGTGCATGGTTTGGTACGCGTTTGTCAGTGAGATGAGTGTTACAATAGAAAGGTCGTGGTAGTTTCCATGCATAATTAAAGAAATTGGATTGAGAAATTGTTGCCTATGCGGCAATAAATGTGAGCAATTGCTGGTCAATTGATTATATGCTCGCAAAATAACGTTTTGAACGGTGCATTTATGAGTGGAACGGAAATTTGCTTGCACCATTGTGAGAACTTCCGGAAAGTGTCGTTCTTCTATGACTTAAAAATTGATGGAAAGAGATCCCGGCAAGCAAAAAATTATTCTTTAACGAGCAGTGAAAAAAGGTTAATTTACTAAAAATTTTAAAGCGTTAATGGAATATTGGCGGACGATCGCTTCAAAACAATCCTTGAGTGAATTCACTTTTGTCTCGTACAGGCACAATTTCAAGTCCAAAGTGGGTGTTTTGTCAAGTAATATGCGGCGCGATTCGCAATAAGTTGATTTGGGATAGACTAAAAAGAGTGCAGATTCTGGCCCCTAAAAGCCATTTATTGCAAAGAGCAGTTTCTTTGCAAAGAAATTTGTTTGAACCCATAGTAGTTCGGGAAAGCAATTGTCTTGGGGCCGTGTTTCAATGAGGGAAAGATACTGCGAAAATTTTAAAAGCCTTCTTCTACTCGGCTCGGGATTGTGCACCAGCGCGGAAGCTGTGGTAGTGTGAAATTCGTATGGGAAGGCAGAAGAACAAGAAATCCGGGAACAACAGCAACGACATTCCAAAGTTAAAGCTTCTTGGTTATCTGATGGGCGTAATTCTAATAGGAGTTGCCAGCGTCGCAATATTTGGTTTACGTTGGTTTGAGTAGGAAGTTGATATTATATTATCTGAATGGATTGTATTCGAAAAGTAGCTATAACGGAATTTAAACAAATTTTGTATAAGCGCTCGTAACGAACTTAAAAGAGAAAAATTTGAGTTTCAGGACCACCCACATCATCAGCGGGCGCCCGACGAGGATGTTTGGGTGAGTACCCTTTTATTTCTGTTATATATATATTTTTGCATATCATTGTTATATATATATTTTTGCATATCATTGTTATATATATATTTTTGCGTATCATTTTTATATATATATATTTTTGCGTATCAGTTTTTTTGCATATAATTTTATGCATATCATTTTTTTGCATGTCATGTTTTGCATATCAATCATTTAAAAAAATAATTTTTTATGATCCTCTACGTCCTGCGATAAGTGAAAAACAATTGTTTGAGAAGGAATATCAAAGTCATTCTAAATAAAAGGGATTTTTTTTAAAGTAAACAAAGATCAGAATAACATTGTCGAAGCTCAACTAATGTTTCAGAAATACTTTAAAAGAAGTATGAACAATAAAAATGTTTAAGAATTAAAATGTAGCTTCGGTCTTTCCTTTCCGATAACTCTGAACGGGTATAGGACCCGGTATGGTGGTCGGCTGCCCCCTAAAAGCATGAGCCAGCCGCCGGGTACAATTTAATCCTTTTTTTTCTTTGTTTCAGGTGACTTCGCGGGTTGAGTGGCACAAGCAGAGTGCCTCTTTATGGCATAGCGTTATGCAATCGAATTGTATAATTCTATGGCATAAATTGGTCATCGGGGTACTCCCCTTCTGATGGGAAAGTTTATACAAGTCAATTTGTATGAGTTTTCCACTCAGAAGAAGAATACCTGGCCACTGCAACAAAATATGGATTTAAATCCGGTTGGGTGGGTGCGAAGGGGCTCCATCACCACCCGGTAGCCCTTCTTTCATTTGTGGGCCATGAGTTTCGTCAGGTAACGACGAGGTTACCCCAAGTCCGCCCTTTTTTTCAGGTTCCACTTGTTCTCGGAACAAGTACTTTTTCTCTCGGTGTAGTTACCTACACTTTTTGTGACTTCGGTCGCCTCGTGTTAGTCTGACCACAAAAATTCGTGAGTGCGAAATTTTTTGTAGTGGGTCCTCGTGCTGGGGAAATGAACCCGCCCCACGACACCGCAATGCTAGCCTGCCAGCGCATTCACGCGTCCCCAGACGAGGGCATTCTCGGCAGATATCTTCATCTTCTTCTGCCGAGGCAGCAGAACATCGCTGCAGTCCTTTACGGACTTTTAAAACCTCTTAATTCACTACATTTTGTTATAAGATTCGTAGTAGTATAATAAAGAACTGAAAGCGAATAGCTAATACACATTTAAAATAGCTTAGTTGCTTATGAATTTATTTTCATTGACAATATTTAATAGTATTTTTTGTAAATTTTGCAAGGAATTCAAACTTTTGCCATAGACTCCACCCCATGCTACCGAAGGCTATGAAAAAGGTAAAATATATTATACGCAAAGTATCGGAAATCATAACTTTTGCTAATTTATAAATAAGATATATTAGGTATTTAGTTTTACTCATTATGTACTCAATGTGTTTATCTCATTTCAAGTTTGAGTCAAAAATTACACCCAGATACTCGTATTTGCATCTATCTACTTGTTTTAAATGTAAACTTTTTTATTTTTATGTTTAGATTATTAGGCACACTTATGCAATAGTTCCAGAAATCCACGTTTAATGACAATTTATTAACAGCTAGCCATTTTTACATTTTTTCTAAATGCTAATTCTTTTTATTTTCAACAACAGAGCAGGTTATTCCTGTAGATAAGACTACTGTATCATCAGCATACGAAAAAATTGTGTTATCTGGCATGTTATTTAAGAGGTCATTAACATACAATATGAAAAATAACGGTCCAAGGATAGTACCTAGTGGCACACCAGTGGTTAAAGTTCTAAACTCACTACTAATATCATTTACTTTAATTGCATGGCCTCTGAATCCATATCTCTCTACTTTTTTTTATAAAATACAGTGGTTTAATGTATCAAATGCTTTAGCCAGATCTAAAGCTGTTACTTTGTTTGCTTCGTTTTTATCGATTTTATTGATAATTTTTTCTGTTAGTTTAGCCAAAGCATCTGTAGTACTTCTTTTTTGAATAAATAAATATTTTACTTTTACTGCAAAGCCGAAAATTTTATTAAGAATAATGCGTTCAAATATTTTTGCAATATTAGAGATCAATGAAATGGGCTGGATGTTAATCACCATTTTTAGAGTTTTGTATTTTAGTACTGCAATCAATAGTATTGCATTCACGACAAGTGTCCATCTGTCCGCCCGTGCATCCGTATGAATGTTAAAGCAGTTTTCTTCCGAAACCATAGAAGCTATAGCAAACTTTGTGAAAAGGTCAGAAGTCGTGACTTCTTAAAATTTCAAGGGTGAACATTTTTTCGAACCCTAGAATGGTTACAAAGCCCTTCTGTTAGGAGCTCTCTCCTGCCTCCTTGACTTGTTTCACCTATGAGTTAATTGTAGGTACCCATTTTCAGTCATTCATTAAATTTAATCAAATGTTAAAAGCATGTACCTAATTAAAATTCAAAACATTTTTCACCCTTATGGACCGCAAATAATCAAGTTTAAAAATAAAATAATAGCCCTTCAGATGTTATAAATGTATTTTATTCGAAACTACACGAATACATTTCAGCCGGTATTGCCGACCATCTTCAGCGCTTGACGCGAAACTACTATTGAAACAATTACAACAAAAGCAAAGACATAAGCTAATAACAGTTAATTTTAACGTATATGATGCGTTCGGGTTGAATAAGAAATAAATTGCTGGACTGTTGTCAATATTACATAAAAGTTCTGTTATGTTATTTCAAAATGTGATGACTTTTTGATAAATTATGCAAAAGCTAATCAAGTTAACCGTTAATAAAGGGTGGTTCAACCACAACGCATGATGTTAATTGTAAATAAAACAAAAAGTTTTCAGAGAATTATGTTAATATTTTTTATTAGAATAGGAGAATCTATGAAAATTAGGTGTAAAACAAAATATTGCCCAAATACTCGCCATAGCTACGTGGCATACTTCAATCCGATGCTTCATATTTTCAATGACTCTGAGAAATAATGTAGGTTCAGTGTCGTTAATGTGCTGAATCATCTCATCCCTTAGCTTTTGAATTTTTCTTGGCTTATCGACGTATACTTTTTCTTTTAAATATCCCCAGAGAAAGAAGTCCAATGGTTTCAAATCACATTATCGTGGTGGCCAATTCACATTGCCCCAACGTGAGATAACACGGCCATTAAATTTCTCGCGCAAAAGAGCCATTGTTTCGTTGGCTGTGTGCAAGTGGCACCATCGTATTGGAACCACATATCGTCCAGGTCCATAACCTCAATTTTTGGCCACAAAAAGTCCGTTATCATCTCGCAGGAGCGAACACCATTCACGGTAATTGCTTGGCCGTCCTCATTTTCGAAGAAACCGAAAAGAAACCGCAACAGACAGTCACTCTTTGTAGATGCAACGACTTTTCAACAATCACTCATGGATTTTCATTTGCCCAAATGTAGCAATTCTGCTTGTTAACGAATCCACTGAGGTGAAAGTGTGCCTCGTCGCTGAAGATGATTTTCTTTGTAAAGTCACCATTCCCTTCTATCTGTTCAACCAACCATTCGGCATATTGCGGACGCTTGAAATGGTCAGTAGGCTTCAGCTCTTGAGTCAATTGACCCACGTAAGCGTGTAAATTCAAACCGATTGTGGACACATTTGGTCGATTATGCTGACAAAAAAAAATCACAAAGTGCACGAAATGCATTTTGATTTGAACGTCCAGTTTCGTGAAAGGCTTCAACAACCTTAACGCACTGCTCGATTGCGTAATTCTCCATGGTTGAATTTGTCAAACACTGTTAAATTAAGTTGGGCGAAAAACTTGACGTTAGGGCTCACAATTAACATCGCGCATTATCGTTGAACCACCCTTTATATATTATCTAGCCCCATTAAATAAATTTGAAATTATTGGGCTTTTGTCGATATTTACTAAATGGTCCGTTATATGTATGAATAAAAATTCATATGCGTCGAGTTTTCGCGGATTAGTTACACTTTTTAATAATTTGAAGTAATGCGACCACAATTGTGTTCAGCTAACAGCTTAAATTATTAGAGAAAAGTTTCTGAACTTCTAAAAAAACGTTGCCCCAACATGGTATGAACAAAAAATCTATCCAATTTGAAATACAACATCACTACAGAAACCTGGATCAACGGCAGCTAGAATTGTATGAATTACACCGAAAGATGACAAAAGAACAGAAAACGGATGAAGATTTCAACGAATTTTTAATGAAGCAGTCCATAATTTTTAATAGTAGCGAAGGGATTTTCCTCAAAAAACGAAAAATTCAATCTAAAACGTCAGCGGAGCTAATAAACAACAGAACAGAATGGATTAGTTGTGAATCTATCAGAAACGACATTAGAAGAAGACGAGCTGGAATTATTGAATCGTGGTCTCAGTTTCACAGTTAAGCCGTTATCACCACCTGTAATTGACGTAATTGCAGATATTGAGTCTACAATCCAATACAAGCTGATAGCTGTTCAGAACTACGTAAGAGAAAAGGCTATGCGAGTTATCGACGATGTTCAAAGAGGTGCTAGAAACAACAAGCCTGACTCCAAAACAATTAAATGAAATCATGCCTTAAGATCGTTAAAACAACGCGATGTATTTTACATGAAATCCGACAAAGAACAAAAAGGTTGTCATAATTAACAAAATCAATTATGACGAACGCATCATGAAATTAAGATCCGTAGAAAATTTTGCTGTTTGCCTTTGTCCTCTAAATAAAATAGTGAAAGATGCAAAGTCCATCACAGACATCATACATATAAAAATTACTTAAGAGTGCCAAACCCACAAGTGCCATTGATGTATGGCCTGCCGAAGATCAATAAGGCTGGAGAAAAAATAAGAAAAATAGTTTCGTGCTTCAACTCACCTTTGTCTAAATTGACCAAATGGATAGTCGATGAGATGAAACGATTTGACAATTTCGAAGGGTTTTCAGTGAAGAACTCTTACGATTTTGTCAACGAAGTCCAAGGATATAGAAGCCAAGGAAGACGAACGGCTTATTTGTTTCGACGTCACAACTCTTTTTCCCAGCATACTCGTTGATTTAGCCACCGAAGCAATTATAGATCATCTCCAAAAATGCAACATCTCAATCGAATATATCGATGCATACATAGGCTGCATCGAAGCATATATGAAATACAATTACTTCAAATTCAGGGGAAAAAAATATTACACGAGCGACTTGGGATGTATTATGGGGAACAGTTTGTCACCACTTGTAGCCAAAGCCTTCATGTGCAAATTTGAAAATGAACTGAAGGATGAAGGAATTTTACCAAGGGTTTGGTGGCGTTATGTAGACTATGTTTTCGCTGTCGTGAAGGAAGCAAGTGTAAATCAAACTTTGGAGTTGCGCGACAGCCGTTATACCAGTACAATATGTACCATTGAATCAGAAAAAAAGGAAAAACGCTACCTTTTCCTGATTTAGAAAAATAAAATTCTCGATCTATTCAAAGTTAACAACAACAGACAGATACGAGTATATCATCAAAGACTTATTTTGTCCAAATCAAAGTAAAATTGCGCAGCGTTTAGTCGATGATATATCGTATGTGTCGTTTGCCATTATCGGTGGCAGATTATAAGAACGAGTATGAGCTTATCGTACACTTGGCGAAAACGAGCGGATACGATAAAGCGCTTATGGATAAATTGATTGTCAAATGCATGCACAAAATAAAAAGAAAGAGAGCTTCAACTCTTTTCCATCAAAACTCCATATCAATACCTTAGCCTGAGGTGTTTCTTTTATTCTGGAAGTAAAAAGAATAAAGATGCGGAAAATACGGGGTCAGTTGGTTGACAAAAACATTTTTCGTAGCATCGCTGAAATACCTATGTTTGCTGATATACTTCTTCTTCTTCTTAGCAACACAGCCCCTCTTGGGCCTTCGCTTCCTGCAAATAGTGCCTCCAACTGTCTCGGTCTATTGACCGCGTCCTCCAACTTCGAAATCCGAGCAGCGCTGATAGACTTACAATGAAGCTTTCCCAAGCAAATCAGGGCAGCGACTAGTAAGGTTACAGCAAGAGTGTCGGCTCTCAGTTAACTTACAGCGAATGTAGGTTGATCCTTATTATCAAAGAATTGACTTTTGATGAAGACTATGCAATTTTTTCTCCTGCAGAAATCTGAAGTATGTGTGGACGTTCTCACAAGGAGATGTACCGAAATCTCCTGTTGGTGCTACAGAGTGGAAGAGTCCTGGAAATTCTATCGGCATATTGAACAGTCTCTGAGTCAGCCTTGATGGTCATCTCAGGGATGATACGATTGTACCTTTTGTTAGAGAGCACAGATAAATATACATATGCATCTACTTGCGTAGAAATGAAGGCGGTTTAAAGACTTTGGCTTACAAAGAGAGACAATGTTATCCTGGGTCAAACGCCATTCTATCCAACCCAGCTCTTAAGCGGGCATGAATATTTTTAGTCTAACCTGTTTAGGATTGGTTAATCACGGTTAATTACAGCACATTTTGCAGAGGGGAGGAAGATGATACCTGGCACTTATGTTTTTCGAACAAGTGATGGGACGAACAGCTCATTAAGGAAACAGGAGAGACATTTCCAAATAATTGATTGGGAAAGATGCTGAGATCAGTTGACTAAAGCAAACATGTGGTACATGATCTGTGGAGAGTCCTGACAGTTGAAAGGGCATATTTGAAGATCCAAAGGCACTGAGGGTAGAATAGCCTCTTGTCTAGCAATCGCTCTTGTTTCTTTCCTCCCTAATAAGAAAACGATTTTTTAAATTTATAGTGCCTCAATTCGAAATATTACAAGACAGACTGAAGAAATGCGTCAATGTTCCAGGTTAAGTTTGCAGGTTGACAGGGGATATGATAGGTGGGTAGTCCAAAGGCCCTTCTAGTATCTACACTTGCCACCACAGAATTAGGTTTTGTGCCTTCCTACCAGAAATTATTGCTGCAAAAATGAGAGAAATAGTCAAATTAAAAAAATATGCATTCAGACTTTAAGGAATCAATTTTATCGGCTCAACTTGAAATCTTAGTTACTCCCAAAAATACAGTAAAAAACTGCTCAAATAATAATTTTCTCCACTGTAACGTTGACTTGACATTTGAGCGAAATTCTACTTCACTCTTTTATCTCTCTTCACAGCAAATCTTAACAAATGAATTTCGTGAAAAAGTTTGGCGTTCTGGGTAATGTAGCGTGGGAACCTGACAAGATTGCATTTCCCACGGTCGCAGCTGCAGAAAATATAACATACGTTCAAAATAGAAGCACATATACACGCACGTGGAGTTGAGGAATAGGCAAATATCTGATGGCGATCTTTCAAGGGCTTTGTAAAAATTTTTTTACAATGACCTACTAGTTTCGCGGCCTGTCTGTCCGTCCGTCTGTCCGCGCGTAACAGCAAGTTTCTTCAGAAACTATATTAGCTCAAACTTTGTGAAAAGGTCAGAAGTAGTAGCCTCTAAAAAGTTTTGGCCTTATCAAATATTTCAAAATTTTTCAAGGGGCTCCCCCCTTAAAACGAAATGGCCCTTCAAATATTTTTAAATCAAAGGTAGCCGAGCAGGGTATCAAATGAAAGGTCTTCATTAGAACTTTTAGAACCTGAAATAAAAAAGTTATTTTCTACATCAGGGGGTCTAGGGGGAGGCAAAATGTACCAAATTTTTTGGTCCCCCCTCGCGATTGGAGACCTTTGCACCGAAACATCTGAAAATGAGGTGGGTCTTTATGAGTACAAGGGCAACATATACTTCAGAAATCGAAATTCTCTCAACTTTGTTAATAATAGTTTGATTTGTAGATTTTACACTTTTGCCTATAAAATCAAAACGGGTACCCTTATACAGCTAAACAACTTTTCAAATAATATTTTTTCCCACTGTAACATTAATTTGATACTTGAGCAAAATTCTACTTCACTCTTTTGCCCTCTCCTCTCTGCAAATCATAGCACATGAATTTCCTGAAAAAGCTTAGCGTTTTGACTGATGTAGCGTGGGAACCTAATAAAATTGCATTTCCCACGGTCGCAGCTGCAGAAAATGTAACACACGTTCAAAATGGAAGCACAAATACATGCGCGTGGAGTTGAGGAATAGACAATTATTTTATTGCGATCTTTTAGGGTTTTGTAAAAATTTTCACAAAGCCCTACTAGTTTCGCGACCTGTCTGTCCGTCCGTCTTCCCGTCTGTCCGCGCGTCAGAGCGAGTTTCCTCAGAAACTGTAGAAGCTAGAAAGCTCAAACTTTGTGGAAAGGTCAGAAGTGGTGGTCTCTCAAAAGTTTTCGTATTGACGAATTAACGAATATTTCAAATTAAAGTGAATTAGCGCTTGAATTTTTTTTTAATCAAAGGTAGTCGAAAGGGGTATCAAATGAAAGGTTCTCATTCGAACTTTTAGAATCTGAAATAAAAAGTTTTTTTCTACATCAGGAGGTCCAGAGGGAGGCAAAATGTACTAAACTTTTATGTCCCCACACTCGTGATTGGACACCTTTGCACCGAAAAATCTATGACAAATACCTCAGAAATTGAAATTCACTCAACTTTTTTAATAATAGTATGATTTTTAAATTTTACATTTTTGCCCAAAGAATCAAAACGGTACGCTTAAATTTCTTGAAATTTCGCATTTATATAGATTAATATAAGATCTCCATGTGGACGAATTTCATGAAAATCGGATAGTAATCAAGTGATAGTAATTCCAATTGTATGCAATTACATCAACAACAACACGTGCCGAAAGTTGATACAGATTTCAAATTGATTTTCTTCCAATTTTCATGTATATTTAATGAAAAGTGTTTAATTTGAATATGTTCAATTCGCCGAGCGTTCAGAAAAATTATTTCAGCTGGATCAAAATAACGGCTACAATGGAAAGAAACTCGGCAACATATGCTACCGAGTAACTCTATGAATAAGATAATTGTCGTTTCAAGCCTGCCTATTTGTGAAACTGGGTAAATGAAAAGGCTCTTTAAGTGGTACAAAATCCTAAGTCCCTTGAGATCCAAATCATATATATATATATATATATATATATATATATATATATATATATATATATATATATATATATATATATATATCTATATATATATATATATATATATATGTATATAAAGGGTGGTCCAACAAAACGCCCGATGTTAATTGTAAATAAAACAAAAAGTTTTCACATGATCCTGGCAGCCAATTAACATCGCCACAACGCGAGATAACACAGCCATTGCATATCTCGCGCAAAAGAGCCATTGTTTCGTTGGATGTGTGACAAGTGGCATCATCGTGTTGGAACCACATATTGTCCAGGTCCAAAACGTCAATTTCTGGCCACAAGAAGTCCGTTATGATCTCACAATAGCGAACACCATTCACGGTAATTGCTTGGCCGTCCTCATCTTCGAAGAAGTACGGCTCGATGACGCCGCAATTCCATAAACCACACCAAACAGTCACTCTTTGTGGATGCATCGGCTTCTCAACCATCACTCGTAGATTCTCATTTGCCCAAATGCGGCAATTCTGCTTGTAACGAATTCACTGAGCTGAAAGTGTGCCTCGTCACTGAAGATGATTTTCTTTGTAAAGTCAACGTCGCCTTCTACCTGGTCGACCAACCATTCGGCGTATTGCTGACGCTTGAAATGGTCAGTAGGCCCCAGCTCTTGAGTCAATTGAACCTTGTAAGCGTGTGAATTCAAATCTTTATTCAAAATTCGCATCAGTGATGTTCGTGAGATGTTCAATTGTTCGGCACGACGAGTGGGTCTTGACAGTCCTTCTGCCAGATTATCGCGATCAACAGCATGCACAAGTGACGGTCTAGACCGAGTCAGGAGCCCAGAATGGAAGCCCTTCAAACTGAGGGGTTGGGAAACATGTAAGAGCCAACTTCGTGGGGCAGAGGTTGACTAGGAGGATCGACGTCCCCAGCACCACCATCACCGTGTCAAGACTAAATCGTGGAGAAGCGGACTTATGCCTTCTGAGTCAAGTTGACGGAGAGCATTGCACCATAACAATCGACACTGGTGCAACCCGATCGATTATCTTACCAGACCATGTGAGCCAACAACTATAGGGTGATTCATAACAAGTGTACACATTTTTGTCGAAAAAAACATAGTTTTTGTGAAGATTGAGCTGTAATGTTTATTTATTATGAAGATTTTGTTCCTTACAATAAAATATAAAACATTACTTTGGGCATATGTGCACCTGGTGCTGCTTTACAGACTATCAAACGATGATTGCAATTTTCGGTGACGTTTTCGCTTATTTCCGGCGTTATTAGCGTATGTTGGCTCGAATATTGTTTTTGAATGCTTCAGTAGTCTGGAGAGCATCAGCGTCAACACGATCTTTCAGAAATCCCCGAAGGAAGAAGTCACAAGGAGTCAAATCACACGATCTCGCCGGCCAATTTATGGGTCCATTTCGTGAAATTATTCGATTTCACCTAGAGTGCGAAATGTTTGCACTGGCGATTCATTATTTTTGTAAAAAGTTTTAACAATAATAAAACGTTTGGCTGATGTGTATGTTGTCATGGTTAGAGTTTTAGAAGACCAAATTGTCATAATCTGTCAATATATGGACCTGAATTTGGTGATAAATAAGAGTTAAGGTCCATTCACATGTGTACACTTGTTATGAATCACCCACTTCAAAATGGCAGGATTTTCTCACTACAGACAGTTACGGGAGAAACTGCACCTGTCCATGTAGAGATCAACCTCCAGATACAGTTGGGAGACCTTGCGTTCTGACATAATTTTCTGGTCGCGAACATTATGGATGACTGCATTCTCGGAATGGATTTTCTGCGACCACATGTAATCACGTTGGATTTGGGCAAACGGGTTTTGAAATAGCAGAATATCTCAGCATCCAAATTTCCAAATTGAATGTAGTGGTATGTACTGACACTGATGTACCGAATTCTTCCGAAAGTATTGTATGAGCCAAGCTTGATGGTGATTCTGAAGACCACTGATCTTATCTGATAAAGCCAACGAAGACGTCCGCATTGCGCAGGTTGATTGTAGGACGAACCCTTGTAAGATCTCTAAGGAACAGATACGTGCCGGTTAGAGTCCTTAACACCGCAGACTCAACTACGAGCATCAAAGCGGGAGAAGTCATCGGCAGCTGCCAGCCTGTTTCCACCATCACCTCTTTGGAAGCTACTCACAACCATCATTGGAAAAGGAGGCAAGACACAGAAAAAGCCAGGGAATCCACGTCTGCAATATTGAAGCAAGTCAAATTGCCGGTGCAGCTATTCAAACGAGCCTCTGATCTGGTCACCAAGTACAGTGACATCTTCTCAACAAGCCCGGATGACCATGGCCGAACGAGTATGGTAACTCACGTCATAGATACACAGGAAGCCAAGTCAATTCAACAAGCACCGAGACGTCTTCCTGTAGCCAAACAAGGGGAAGTGAGCGCACTGAACTTGGACATGGAAAAACAAGGTTTTATCGAGCCTTTTTTCAGTCCATGGGCCGCGCCAGTAGTTCTAGTAAAGAAAAAGGATGGTAGTACTCGTTTTTCTGTCGATGATAGGCAGCTCAACGACGTCACTAAGAAAGAAAGCTACCCGCTTCCACACATCGATGACATCATGGACACTTTAGCCGACGCAAAATGGTTTTCTACACTCGATTTCAAGAGTGGCTACTGGCAGGTAGAAATCGACTGGAAGGACCGGGAGAAGACCGCATTTTCAGTTGGGACCGGATTGTGGCAATTTGTGGTGAGGCCTAACCTGGAAAACCTGCTTGGTGTACCTAGATGACATCATTGTCATCAGGAGAACATTCAAAGAGCATATGTGGAACTTAGAAGAGGTTTTCTCCCGATTGCAACTGGCGAATTTGAAACTTAGTCCCGACAAGTGTACCCTTTTCGCAGATGAAATAAAATACCTGGGGCACGTTGTATCAGCAGAAGGGGTCAAAACAGACCCTGGGAAAATTGAAGCCGTGAAAAGCTGGCCAACACCAAACAACAAGCGCCAACTATGAAGTTTTCTGGGTCTGGCGACCTACTATCGAAGATTCGTCAAAGACTTTGCCAAAAAAGCTAAGTGTCTCCATCAGTTAACCGAGAAAAATCGTCCGTTTGTCTGGAATTAGCAATGCCAGGTAGCCTTTGAGACCTTGAAGGAGAAGCTGTGTGAATCACCCGTGCTGGCATATCCGAAACCCGGAAAAATGTTTGTAGTTGGCACCAGTGCGAGCAACGGCGGTATTGGAGCTGTACTCTCCCAGCAGATTGATGGCGAAGAAAGAGTCCTCTCGTATTACAGTCGAGTTCTCTAAAAAAGTGAGAGGAACTACTGTGTGACCAGGAAGGAACTATTGACTACAATAGAGGCCACCAAGCAGTTCCACAAGTACCTATGTAGCCAGAAATTTGTTCTTTGAATGGACCATGCATCGCTGAGGGACAAATTGCGAGATGGATTGAAAGCTTGCAGTCATACGACTTTGAAATAGTTCATCGGAAGGGCGGAGTTCATGGAAATGCTGACGCCCTATCTCGTCGTCCATGTTCAGCGAACTGCAAGCATTGCCGACGGATTGAGGAAAAGGAGTCGAGTGATAACGGCCGAATTCGATGAAGGTTGGTCATTGGAGGAGATTCGAAACGCCCAGCTAGCCGATGAAGATATCGGACCATTGTTCGCATGGAAGGAGACAACTGGGCGACCTGAGTGGAATAACGTTTCAAAGCATAGCGCAACCCTGAAAAGCTATTGGGCACAATGGAACTCCCTTCACATGGAGGGTGGCGTACTCAAGCCGATATGGGAAACGGCGGATGGCAGCTCCTATAGGATGCAAACGATACTTCCCAAAAGCCGAATCCGAATGGTTAAGGAAATGCTCGAAGGATCCGCGGGAGGCCACCTTGGTGATAACAAGACCTTATCGAAATTGCGGGAAGGGTTCTGCTGACTCCACGCTCAAGAAGACGTAGAGGACTGGTGTCGCAGGTGCACAATTTGCGCTTCCGTCAAAGGTCCAAAGCGACGACTAAGAGGACAAATGCAAACCTACAACGTGGGTGTACCGTTTGAAAGGATCGCTGTTGACATCTCAGGACCTTATCCTGAATCCGAATGGGGAAATCAATACACGCTGGTTGTGGCCGATTATTTCAGCAAGTGGCCCGAGGTCTACCCCATTCCCAACCAGGAAGCAAATACTGTAGCCGAACAGCTAGTGTTAAATTGGGTCAGAAGTATGGCGTACCTTGTGAACTACATTCGGATCAAGGCTGAAACTTTGAGTCACTGGTTTTTGGCAAAATGTGCGAGCTGCATCCCCAATCCGATGGAATGGTCAAACATTTCAACGGCACACTCAATAAACACCTGGCCAAGATAGTTGACGAGAACCAAAGGGACTGGGACCGACACATCCCACTATTTTTGATAGCGTACAGAGCTGCCGAACATGCATTGATGGGCCAAGCCCCAGCCAATATTATTTTTGGAAAGACTATTCGTCTGCTGGCTGATATAAAGCTCGGAACACCCCCTGAAGAACCCCAAACGACCTCGGAGTGCGCAAATGAGCTTAGGCAACAGTGGAACCAGATAGATCGGACAGCGCGAAAACACCTCGAATCGGCTTCCGACCGCAAGAAAACTAGGTATGATTTAAAGGCAAATTCTACTGGCTTCCAGCAAGATGACTTGGTGTGGCTAGACAACCCACAACGGCGGAAGGGTAGGTCCCCAAAGTTGCAGCATAACTGGGAGGGACCATACCGAGATACAAAGCGAATTAACGACGTCATATATCCCATACAGGAACACCATAAGCCGAAGGCCAAACTGAAAATCGTGCACCTGGACTGTCTTGCCCCATGTCACATCCAGTGAGGCTTGACTACAACTAGCAACACCTCTTTTCGGGCGAAAAGAACTGAAGGGGGGGGGGCAGTGTTACATGTGCAAATAATTCTGCGAGCTACTGTCGCAATTTTCTTCGCAACTATTGACAACATCATGATCAACAAACGAATGCACTCGAAAGCACAAGAGCCCTCCGAACATGATCAAGATGTGAAAGTGACGTCACTGCGCCATTCAGAATTGCTCAAAAATCACGCTAATGTATGAGAAATGGATTGAATGACTAGAGACCCTATAGAAAGCCAAGCTTAATGAATGGGGATACAGTGAAACTGCGATAGTAAGAGCTGCGATAAATGTGGAATGCGAATTAACGGCGATATTAGGGGAGTTAAGACAGTTGAATTAAAATTTATAGATAAGTGAAAAGTAAAATTGGTGAAATAGTTAAATTTATGATTGTGCATTTTTAGTAAATAAACTCTTTTAACTTAATTTAAAAGACAGTGTGTTTTCACTTTCCCGGAACATTAACATTATTGGCCCCGAACCATACCACGCGACAATATATATATATATATATATATATATATATATATATATATATATATATATATATATATATATATATATATATATATATATATAGTAGTCCGCATGGGGTAGTAGTTAGAGCACTCATTCCGTAAGCCGAAGTTCCTTGGTTCGACTCTCGTTGGCAGCAACGAGATTTCTTCTTCTTCTTCTTCGTAGCACGGCAACCCAACTCGGGCCTTCGCTTCCTGCAAATGGCGCCTCATACTGTCTCAGTCCATTGAGCGCGTCCTCTAATTTCGAAATCCGAGTAGCAATGAACTGTCTTTATCGACTGAGTCTGACCAGCGTTTTCTCGGTTTCCCCACTGACCTCTGGCCTTTAGTTCTCCCAAGGTATACATTTTTAGGTATCCGTTGTTCGTCCATACGCTACATATGTGCAGCTCAGTGCAGTTTCCGCAGTCTTACAATCTCTGAGACCTCCGGCTCGTCAAAAATTTCATAAAGATCATGGTTGCATCGAATTAGCCATTGGTTCCCGTCTAGCTTCGCACCGATTTTTCGCCTCAGAACCCGTCACTCTAGGCGGTTAGTAAATTTGCGGATGCTTAGGTTAGGGTCCATGTTTCATACCCATAGCATAAAGCAGGTCTTATCACAGATTTGTATACTTGAAGCTTTGTTTTCTCATGCATGCAACTGGTCTTCAAGATCATCAAAACTGAATTAAATATTTTATTTCCGTTCTGTATTCTTCAGTATATTTCGCCTTCACTACTGGTTTTCCTTATTTTGGCGGCTAGATACACCAATTTGCTCACATTTTCGATACTGTATTCGCCAAGTGTGATATTTTGTGTGCTTGAGGTGTTTTTCCCCCAATTTGTAGCTCTACTAGCATGTTTTCGCTGTCTAGTTTGAGGAAGAGTTCTTTGGCAGTTGTTAATGACCGTGACAAAGCGTTGATGTTGATGTATTGAAATGGACCTCGTGTATAAAGAAGCTACCTGTCAATACACGAGGCACATTACTATACAAGTCAATACAGGAGGCAAGGAGATTTAGTTCGAGCGATTCTTCGAACGGATTATAAGCCTGTTCAGTTATGACACGTGTTGGCTTAAAAATTGTTTCGATTCTTTGTATAATACATCAGGAAGCTTTTTTTGCGGTTGGTAGGTGAATGTCATTAACGCACAGAGTGTGGGACTCTCATACTTGGAAGCGACTGTAATACCCACTATACACCTCCCCTGTCAACCCGAGAACCCAGCCTGGAACAACTTGACACATTTCTTCGGGCCTGGTATCGTTTTGTTACGCCGTGAAGCGCCTTCAAGCTGGGTGATCCCTCTTCTAGCGGGAGGGGAGAGGGGAAGAATTGCTAGAAAAGTGATCCCCCAGCCCCAACGCCCCCAGCTGCTGTGAGTCCCTTTTGTCTTTTAGGACTGCTCGAGCATAATGTGCCACCTGGTTCCATTTGTCAACCGATTCGAGCATCACCGCGACTATATTATTCGGGTTGATCTGTCCCGTCTCCCTGTAGAGGTCCCTTTGCAGCTTGCTCCATTTTGTGCACGTAAAAAAAGTTTGGCAGGCACTGTCTTCCTCTCCTGGGCAAAACCGACAATCGGGCGACCGTGACTTACTAATCTTGCGCAGGTAAGACTGAAAATACCCATGCCCGCTCTAAAGCTCCGATTAAGTTGCTCAATACGATATTGACTTTCGTCACAAAATTAGTGCTTAAAGGGTACTGAAAGTGCAAAATAATGTAATACGGAAACTCATAACTCAACCAAAACTGCAGCAGTAGTGAAAACCAGAAACTCTGCAGTACTGAAATTCCAAATTCTATCGATGCTTAAACGGTACTGAAAATTGATCGAAATGCAATCATGAAATTATAATCTTAATCAGTACATCAGTGGTACTGAAAATGGTTCGGAATTTAATCCGAACTAAATCAGTACTTAAAATAGGAAACAAACGAATATTAAAATTCAGAACTTAATCGATATCTATGCGATATGGTAAACTTCTGACATATCATTCGGTCAAGGGAAGTTGTTGTGGCACGTTCTATTAAAAATTCGTAAAAACGTTTCAAGTGTTCAAATTTGAAAGAGATAGTATTATTCTAGCTTTGCCCATATCGTGCGTATCAAATGGTCATGTAAGATATTTTGATTAAATCATAAGCCAGTTTTGTGTTATAAATATTATAGGAAAAATTTAATCGACAACTTGTTAAGCATTACATCAAGGCAACTAAAGTTCCGCCAGGAAGCTGTAAATCCTACAAAACTTCGGCTATCAGCCGCAGAAAATATGGAAATAATATTGTAGGATAGAAAACTTTTTATGCATGTTTCTTACTTTCAAAGCTACGTACGAGCAAGTACTTATAGCGGAGAAGTTACTGTTGGATGTGAGTGACGTCATTACGTCAGATGTCAGCACAAAAAGGTAATCTTCCACAACAAAAGAAAAGTGCCTGAAACTGGTTCGAGTGATGAAATACCACCAGCGGCTCCTATAAAATCACGTTGTGCGTCTAGCACAAGAGCCTCTGATGTTTTCTCGGAGCGCCCATTGATTTCTCACGGAAATATGTACATATACATATATGCTCTAAGCCTCCCAATTCAATTAATATCGCCAGGCATTCACTATTACTTCTCAGAAATTTTATTTTTTATATATGATTTCTTTCTGTTTTGACCAGTTGCGGAGGAAGTTGTTGTTGACATGATTCGCACGATAGTCAGAGAAGAGCTCAGACTGTTCAAAGAGGAAGTAAAAAATATGATGCAAGACGTTTTAGGAGAAGTTAAAAACAAATGCACTGGATCCCGAATCAATCGAATTTCTTTCGAGGAAATTAACAAATTTCCGTTGAAAAATTTGGAAAAACTGCAAGAGTTCGATAGACAATTTGAATCAGACTCCCAATTGCGAGAACATTTTGTAATTACTCGTACTCGCAAATCACATATTAGACAATATATGGATATGTTATTTTTTTTTTAGAAAGCGTATGTTACACAATTTGGTGGGCAAGCTGTGAAAGAAAATTTAACTAGCGTGTACAATTTGGAGGTCGAAAAATGTGTCTCATTCAAGTGAGGCAAAAAATTTTCCGTTGGAAACTTAAATCACACATAAACAGTGTCAGTAAATTAAGTTTTCTTTACGAACATTTGAAATTAATACAATATCATCATCGACGTATCTTAGACGATTTTCAATGAGACCAAAAGGAATGTGATGTTGCAAGTTCAACGCTATTTCCAGCAAACTTGCGACAGGGTTCGTGGTATGGAAAATTATTAGAGTAGTGAGCCAACTTACCAAAAAACCCAATAATAAATATAATATGTGGATTTATTAATAATTTGAATTCTTTATTTAAACACTTTAGGAAATTGACGTACGACATACAAAAGTAAATCATTGGCGTATTCATTGAACTCTTAAAAATAAATTTCACATGTTAAAATTCTAATTGCGAGGCTAAGCCATAGGAAATGATTGTACGAATCAGAGCTTATAATTCCACTCAACACTGTAGGTGCTGAATAGAGTAAACTCTGAAGCCTTGAAATGTGGCGCGTATTTCAAAGTTCTTATTTTTCGTTGATATACAGAGCAAGAATATTTTTTCAATATTCCCAAATGCTGGTTGATTTTTATAACTTGGTAGCTTGCCAATTTTCGCTCATGGGGCTTTCCAAGTAATATGGCTACAATTTTTAAATTGGTTGATCATATCAATTGGCAGTTTTTCTAAAATGTAGCGAAAGCTTTTATGACGGGTCAAATCAGAATCGCCGTTGAAAATTGTCCTGCTCTTGAACGTCTCATCATCTCTCAAAGCTGCTGTCACTTCTGGGCCGGTGTGCTGAATCGTTGACCATTGGTGAAGCATTTGTGGCGGCAAAAGTAACCACCATGCCATTTTACTTGCTTTATAGCTGCCATTGCTGGAGCATCACATGGGTGTATGCTAATTTTGTGTGCTTTTGATTGAACTTTAATCCCAACTAAGAGACTCTGTAATGTGACGCCTACGCCCGGGAATCGAAGGATTCCGATCCCGAACCCTTGCACCCGGCCAGATGGGTATGACCTCGAGGTGCAAGCGGACTTCATCTTTCGTGCGGATATCGTTGCACAGAAAATATTTTTTTTTCTTTCCAAATATTTAGATCTGTGGATATAAATATTTGGAACATAATATTAATCAAAACCCCGACACATTTTGAGACATATCCATCTGGGAATGCCCCCCTCCACCGTTGCCATCAAAACACTATGCCACTGGCGACAAATAAAAATGCACATTGCCGCCATGTGGCGTTCCATTCCGCACATCTGTTTTGTCCGAGGAGAAAACAAAGTAGTCAATTTGACAAGTGAAAGCTCCGGTATTACATAGTGGTAAAGTAATTTTACACGTCGCTGCGCCTTTCGTCCCGTTTGTGAGTGAAAGTGAACTTTACCGGGTGTGCGCATATGCTGTAGGAAGCAGTAGAAAGGGCTACAATAGGGCCGGACAACATTGTATCAATCTCCCCTTGCTGTGACTAGGGATTCATGTAACTGTGGAATTTGAGCAATTAGCCCAGATGGGGATATTTGGCCCCACGTGCACAATCGCCAATACATTGTAACGAGTGAAGAAGTGGCGCTGGAAGTGACTGAACTCACAGGTAAAGAACTGAGTGTATTGTACACCACTGCTGTAAGTTTTCAAAAACATTTACTTTCTGCTGTTTAGAATAAAACCCTGCGCCGGAAAGCGCTGAGTATGCTCCGTAGCGAAACATAAATGCGAACAAAAAATGACGGTACCGTTTGTTTTTAACAGTTGGAATCTTTGACAAGTGGCGTTGCGTTTGATCGCTCCGAGGATCTTTTGTACTGTTGCTCCGCATAAGCTTATTCTCATATGTGCCTGATTGAAAGATGTATACATATATGTATATTAAGCTAGAGAGCGCGTTGCGAATTAAGATGTGAAATGCTTTACAACTGCATTACTGTTTCGCCAACTCCTTTAATATAGGGTTCAAGAATGTAGAGAACGTTCTGTTTGATTGAAAGCAATGTACCGCTGTTCTTAGAAATGAGTGTAAATGTTACTTGTCAAAAAAGAAAGTAAGAAAATTTATTTATATAATGAAACAGTAGTAAATGTTCATGCATTTATTATTAACGTTTGACTATATATTATTAGTTATGACGGGTTGACTGGTGTTTGAAGGAAAAAAAATGTAAAAGGAAAGATATGTCAGAAAATATTTTCTGATTTAATTTCCTTGTCACGCGCACTTTGCCATACTATTTAGGTCCGATATAGAAAGATTGTTTTATAATTTATTGATTTGGCTTAATATTTGTTGAGTATTATATCCTAGTCAAAGATTTTTAGATGTTGTAATGCCTGACATCGTTCAATATCCGTTTTGAAGGAAAATATCCATTGATTTCCGGGATGCGAAGGACTCATTTAGCTTGAGCAATTTTCGTTTTTGTGGTTTATCATTTAAGGGAATAATAGTTTGAACATTTTGCGGTTATTCCTTTGATCGTGAATGGAATATTATGAAAATATATTTAGCTTAGTCTCACTCTAGGACATGCTGAAGAAACAGAATGTTTTTAATAGTAAATGCTACTACAGTCTTCACCGGGAAGGGTTGCGTATATTAATTATTGTGAAATAGTTACCTTGAGAGAATTTCCCAGAATATGCAGTTGGTAAACTAATATGTACTAGACTTTAACTGATAGGCGCGCTTAAGTGCATGTCGGTCGCATGCCCTGGATTCGGAATCGTATCCACCCAATTTTATGCTTCAGATCTTCAACGTTTAGAGCACCGAATACACCTGTAGAGGTCTTTTGGCTTGGTGAAATGTGGTACATAATAAAACAATCAGTCAAATTAAAACATATAGAAACCAATTGTTGCTTCACTTTCTCGAAACTTCAACTCGGATGTGTTCAAATATGCCAGTTACAAATTGATTTCATTAATTAATCTATTCAAATGTCACATAAGTCATTGATCTAAAACTTCGCTCCTGTAGATGTAGGATAATAATCACACAGCCAAGATAGTAGGTAGCTAGGTAGAATATTAGCTAGCTAGGAATATTAGCGTGTTGATCTGCTTTTAGATTATTTCAAATAAATACCATTACATAGCCTAAGACCAACATCAATTGTTCCAAAATATTTTTAAAACAAACAAGGGGTTAGTTCATAATCAAATCTTAGTAGCAAAAACAAAGATGAATGCAAAAGAATTTCTTTGATAATGCTGCAAAACAGGAATCTGGCGACGATTCATTATCTTTTATTATTGTATGGGCAGTATTTCAACTTTTGGAAGCATATTTGCTTGGGAAAGCTATTTAATTATTATGTTTTTAATTCAGGTTTGGTTCAGTATTATTGTTTCATTAAAGATTACTTCAACGGAAAGTTGACAGTTGTGAAGAACTTAAAGCAATCATTTATAATTCAAAGTGGATACCATTGAAAGGCTTTGTGCCTTTAGTGTTATGATTGACCCTTATTTTCAGCTACATTTCACTAAAGCTATCTGCGAAAGCATACATTATGATCGAAGTCACCTGCGTTTCTAGAACATATACTGGGTTTCTTGCCTTTGAATTCGTTCTTTTGGAAAGGCATATACAAAACAGGACAATGATGATTAAAACTGAGCTACACCCTATTGTTTTTTTTTTATGTTTCTACAATTGACCAAATAATTTATATTGCTAAGCATAGCACAAAAGAATCAATTTCATAGACAGAAAATGAAAAATAAATACAGCTTTCGGTATAGTGTTGATAAAATATTAATTTAATTTGTTTGATATTTGTATTCCTGGGCGAAGAAGAGTTAAGTAATGAACATATTATTTAAAATGAAGAAAAAAACGTTATTATTTGTAAGAAAACAACAATCTTTAGGAAGTCGGGAAATTTGAAACATGAGTGCACACAAATTTTCTTAGTTCTTTCTACTGAAATTTAACAACAATTAGGATAAATATATATAGAAGAATAGAAGAAATTGATGTTAATCGTTTGTTTTCGAATCCCGCTTTCAAAAATTGATTATTTTACCGGCATTGAATACAGTTTAAAAAAAAATATATACACAAGGAAACTTTTGAATATGAAAGCACACCCACTTTTGTAATAAGAGCTTACGAACTGCATATTACTCTATTTTATACTATTAAATTAAAACTTAAATATTAAAAATATAAGTTCTTAGAAATAGAACAAACCAAAACAAAAGCGATAACGGAGATCATGTTATTATCAGCACACTTTTGAAAATCGGAAAACAAAATCGTTGAAAATTTAGATCCACTATTTTTGTAACTAGTATACACTAATCTCGTTGAAATTTGGTCATAATTTCGGATACATTTGAAATTCATATTGTAATATACACCCTACGGTTTATTCTATTTATTTTCATCATTAAGATTAATTAATTACGAGTTGAAACATTAAAAATTGTTCCTTAGTTGCATGTCCGCATAATCTAGAAAACTAAACAATATAATGAACAATGTTTTCAAGTATTAAGTATGAATATGTTAATTAATTTTATATACAAGTACCTTGCTTAATATTCAATTGAATATATACACGCACGTAGGAGTATGTGTCGGAGTAAAAAGAATAACAATAACAAACACATTCATACATCAGGCATAATTTTGTATCAAAAGTTAATCGGCGATAATAGTTTGCTTATGTAGTATAATCCGTTACGTATCTTAAAAATTTCAACCGTACTATACACAAGTTTAACATGTAATTTAAGTCTTACCATTCAATATAAATCCCTAATAAGTTCAATTGTTGAAATTTAATTAGGAAAAGCATAGAAAATATAACATGAATTGCTAACAGAAAACGGATTTTCCTTTTCAGTGGTTCTTCTTGTTTCAGCGGGAATATGAGTGCATGGTAGGTATGCCGTCGCGAGGGTAGGGTTTCGCCAAATCCGCTGAGGTCGGTTTCGCGTCGCGCGCGGTACGCGGTACCTTTGTAGTTTTGACATTTTATTAGAGTAGTCTTCGTCGGGTTAATTTCGAGTAGCATACTTTTCGGTACCGCGTCGGAAATTCGGGAACGCGAAACGGAAATTAGATTTTTGTACTTTAACTGGCTGAATGAAGAAATACGGAGTAACGTAAAGTAGGTTCTTCTCCGTATGGTTTTGTTTTGATAACGCGTTTTGAAAACGGGCATGTTCAGGTGGCTGAAAATATTGTAATTGAGCGTAACCCATTCGGAGACCCGCGACCGAAATCCTCTCCGAACTAGCTGGCCGACAAGCAGCCACCGCGTGAATGGGTTACGGTGCACGGATTGGTTGACCTGTTGGTACCATCCGTTGGCACAACTCAGACTTAACGTCTAGAACCGATGAGAGGTCGGTTCCGCGTTCGAACTTGAAATGTTGAAAATCATTACAACTCATTACCAACAGGTGCAGTTGGCCAAATTATGCCTAAAGTCAGTATGATCGTGAACGCTTTTGTCTACTGGATTTACCATTTTGCTAAGTATAAGCTTCCTGGACCATGTACTCGTATATTGGTATTTGATGGTGCAAAATGCCGTTTGGATGATTCGATCGGTGGTGCTGCGGAAATGTTCGAGATAAAGCTTTTCTGCCTCCTAAGTAACACGACCTATGAGCTAAAACCAATGGATAAATCCGTATTCAGATCCTTTGCGTACTACTGGGATGAAGATACATTGAAATACTGGTCACAACATCAAGAAAGGAGAATCACAAAACAGAGATTTGCAGCAACTTTTTCCAAAGTTTGGTACAAAGCTCTAACTCCGGCAAATATCAAAGCCGGATATCAATTTGATCCTACGAGAATTCTCGAAGAAGCATATACTATACCAAGCATTCCAACTCATCGCCCTTCTCCGATAGCTCCTGAAAGTTGCACAGAATTCTATTCATCACCGTCTACTCAAGCAAATACTTGCAATAGTGCAAATAAATCCAGTGGTAATGTCCAGTGGGAAAGGGCGCAAAAAATGCAGGCGGGCTACTAACAATGAAAGCTGGTATTATTTTGCTTACGATGAAGACAAAGTCGCTGATATGAGGCTTTGTATCAAATGTCCACCAAGAATGTGTTAGACTTACTTTTCAAGACAAGGAAAACTTCATTTGTTGTGTTTGCAGTAATTATTATGTTTTGTTAATTTGCTTTAAGGACTCATTTTATTTGTTTAAAAAAATACGAGGTTCAGATACTATTAGTTAATTTTACTTGAAATAACTACATTCTAAATAAGAAAACTCTAATTCTGATTGCCATGTAAAATGTGGCCACTTTGCCAGTTTAAAAAATAACGTATTTAAGTCCAATTCTATCTACACAATGTATACTACGAAAATGAAAGGAAATAATAACTGCAAATAATAATCAATCCAAGAAACCGAATGTCAAACGTTTAAGGTGGCCATATTCGACCTAGGTACCTCATATGTACTCGCATAAAGCAAAAGTAATATACGAGTGACAAAACTAACTTAGTCTCCTATGGATGTTAATTATCAATCAAAACCGATTTCTAAATGCCCTGAAACGTCTAAAACTTTTGAGATGTTACTGCTAGATTTCGATTCTACAACTATATGTAGGTTTTAATTATGATATGAAGCTTTTCCGTCTATTTCCCTGTTTTAATGAAAAATATTTCGCTTTATAATCGACATTTTCCTGACTATCATACCCTAGTGTCCTTCCTTTCCATGCCCCGACGTTTCATTCCTTTTTTCCCAATATGCAACCTGTTGTAAACCTGCACAGTTCCTATCCATTCCCTGTCCTCCCAATTGTACACATGTGTACAATGCTAGTCTACAGCTAACCATTTTTAAAGCAAAGAACTAAATTTAAACACATTTTTTCGTATTTCCCAATGCTTGTGATCGCGCTGGTTTTCATCAAATATCTATTGTATGGCTCAGATTTTCAATTAGTTTCCATTTATAAGTGTAACATTTTGTTCCCTTAGTGTCCGTTTTCGTAGCCTGGGCGAAATAATTCGAAACATATGCTAACCAAATTTGAATGTAGAAAAATGTGCATAGTGAAAGAACAAAGTGCAGTAGTGCATCGTTTTGTTGCCACTCTCCTTCTTGTGACAACACAATATCAGTGGAGTTTTTTTCCTCGTGCTTTCTTGCTGCTCTTCCTTTTAAGATTCTTAAGTCACAATTTATGTCTTGTTGGAATTTTTTATACTTAATTGAAACGATGAGATACAGTTACATGACATTTTTTTGTCTTTTTTCGGAAGAATGTACAACATTTTGTTATCCTGAGAGAATCAAATCGCAGAGGACACTTGAAACAAGGCTCGCTATAGAGTTTCGAAGGAGGGAAGTGGTATCAAAAATAGACAATATGAACATGAAAAACTGTTGGGTGGAATTGCAAGTTGAGTTTGTCAGTCGAATGAACAATTGAGAACACATTGCGATAGAAGGCAATGAATTTTTTTCTTGTAAGCATTAAGTAATTGGGAATTGATTGTGACCTTATTTTCTTTGAAAATTTATTTATCATTGACTTTTTGTGGTTTCCATGGTAGTGCATCGTAGCAAAGAAAATTCAAGAAAACTCCTTCGGACAAAAAATTTGTATTATGCTTAAAGAACGATTGAAATTATTATGAATGATTGATCCATTAATTCATGTTCCGTTGCGCCATGATTAGATGAAATTTTTTGCGTAGCTTTGTTCGTAATTCAGGATTTTTCAACACCTCATCAAAATCAACTTTATCATTTTCAGCGCGTCTTGAAACCATTTTTCGGGTTTTTTTAATCGTTTTCAGGATTTTTTCCCAAATTTATTTATTTTCCAAAACATGATAGATCATTACAATAAAAACGTTGCAATAAAATTTCAAAAATATAAATTATATTTGTTTTTTTTTTTATTAATACAACACTTCAAGCTTTGAGGGTGAAAGGATTGTAAATTTTTTTTTATTTTAGGGGTCAAACCACTGTAACACTCTTAGAAATTGCCGTATTTTGCTTTTTTCAAGAAGCTGGTAGAAAAGTAAATGAGATTAAGAAAATACAGAAGTCGTTTCGTCATATATTTTATCATTTGATAAAAAATATCTCGGCAAAAAAATTTAACCAATATTCAAACCATAGCCATTTTCTTGTTGGTTGTTTTTATGGAAGCCTTCCACGGCACGCAGTATAGCTGGTCTAAATTTTGATCTGGAAGTTTGAAAAAATGCCTCTTATTTCACACACTTAAAGCTAAACAAATACGTACGAAATTTTAAAAAACTGTAAATTTACTTTATTGGCGTGCACTGGAATGTAAATATTGAATTTTTGTATAAAAAATGTTAATTGTTAGTCGATAATTGTTTCCAAAATTAACTCATCGAAAATCGCATACATATTTCTCAGAGCGTGTCATTTTACTGCTACTATCTTAAATCCGAAAGAAAAAAATAACAATTGCTGGTAAAATGGGTAACTCCGCCAATTATTTGCGTCAGCTCATTTACTACCATTTCGTTCGTTAGACTTCTTCTTCTTAGCACTACAGCCCCTCTCGGGCCTTCGCTTCCTGCAAATAGCGCCTCCAACTGTCTCGGTCCATTGACCGCGTCCTCCAGTGTTGAAATCTGAGCAACGATGAACTGTCTTCGTCGACTGAGTCAGACCAGCGTTTCCTCTGTTTCCCCTCTGGTCTAAGGCCAACAGTTCTCCCAACGAACATCTTTTTGGGTACCCGCTTTTCGTCCATACGTTTCATGCAGCCAGCCCATTGCAGCTTCCGCAGTCTTACAATCGTTGAGATCTCCGGTTCGTCCAAAATTTCATACAGTTCATGGTTGTATCGAATTCGCCATTGGCCCCCGTCTAGCATTATTCCGATTATTCGTCCTGAGACCCGTCGCTCAAAGGCGTTTAGTATATTTGCGGATGCTTGCGTTAGGGTCCATGTTTCACACCCATAGCATAACACAGTGTGATGATTTAACAATTTACGTCCGAACGCGGAACCGACCTCTCATCGGTTCTAGACGTTAAGTCTGAGTAGTGCCAACGGATGGTACCAACCGGTCAACCAATCCGTGCACCGTAACCCATTCACGCGGTGGCTGCTTGTCGGCCAGCTAGATCGGAGAGGATTTCGGTCGCGGGTCTCCGAATGGGTTACGCTCATTTACATAATTCAGCCACCTATACACGCCCGTTTTCAAACCTGTTACAAACAAAACCATACGGAGAGGGAACCTATTCTACGTTACTCCGTATTTCTTCTTATGACCAGTCAAAAGAACAAAATCTAATTTTTATTTCGCGTTCCCGAATTCCCGACGCGGTACCGAAAAGTATACTACGTTAACTCAACCCGACGAATGCTACGTTAAGGAAAAATCAAAAACAACTAAGGTACCGCGTACCACGCACGACGCGAAACCGACCTCAGCGGATTTTTTTCAAACCCTACCCTCGCGACGGCATACTTACCCTGCACCCCATTGCCCGCTGAAAAGCAGAACTACTGGAAAGGAAAGTCCATTTTTTGTTAGCAATTCATATTATTGTATCGTATAGTGTAATTTAAAAAAAATATAAATGTATATTATTTGATAAAATATGTAGGTCTAACCTACGCTGTCCTAATTGTTTATTTCATATGCATTTGTTGCAAGAACAATTTCAGTTGTTTGTTGCTTTTTATACCTGAGCGCCTGGATATGTGCACATAAAATACGATGTACATTTATTGTTATGCTTTGTTTGATTTCTTTCAGAAAAATATATTTTTTTAATGTTTATTTATATCATGAAAAATATTTTCTTCATCAATTATTTTTGGCAATTAATGGATTTGTCAAATATGAATTTAATTCTATTTGCTTCTTGCTGTTTGCCTAGCTGCATTTGTATTGTATTTTTCCTGTTATTAGAATTCGATTTTACATTATTTCATTTTCTTTTTTTTGTTTAAAAAATATTATTTAACCTTTTTTGTACTTCAATGGTGAATCACTGAGCTCATTGTAGTTTAAATGTAATACATTTACTGTTTTTTGTGTATATCTTAAATTTTTTTTGATTTTTTTCTGAATTATTTTAACAACAGGCATAATATACTAGAATCTATTTAAATCATTTCTTTTGTTTGAAGATGGGTTGAAGTTTTCTTGTATATTTTTATTTACTTATACATTGAAACCATGAAAATATTAATTTCTTTTCCTTTCATTGTAATAGAATGTACATACATAAAGTTTATGTTGTTTGTAACATTGAATTGAATATTCCTAATTTTTTTTTGTTTATTTAAAAAGTTTGTTTTTAAGATTTAGTAAATGTGCTCTTAGTTTTTTTATCGTTAATGTTTAAATGATATTTATGCCTAGGGTTTTCGCTTTATTTTTTTTTCTGCATTTAAAATATTTTTTTTTTCATTGAAATGAAACCAATAAAATTCAGTTATGGTTTACGATTTAGTTGTATTGTTAACAAATTAATTAGTATAGTGGTCATTCTCTGCATTAAGTTATGAAATAAATTAGCCTAACCTTATTTCTTGCTTGTTAACACTCTTGAATATAACCGAAGATGTGAAGATGGGCTGCAATTATAACATATTGATTTTTTTTTCCTCATAAAAATAATAGTATAGTATTTCTTCTTTCAACTACCAATCGAAATTCTGAGCTGACATTTAATTCTATATGATCGACTGTTAATATTTAAGTAGAATAAAGAAAATACTACGAATTTAATTTATGTTGATGTTTATTACTTTAAGATAAATCTGAGTTTATGCTGTGCAAATATTCCAGCTGAATTCCTTTTAATATGTTTGGTTTATAATATTGAATATCTGACGAATTTGAAAACCTGCTGTAATTAATTTGAAAAAGGGCTGACACCTGACCAAATAAATTTTATATAATCAGGTCAAAGTCACAAAAACTTTGTTAATCTACAGCATACTTATTAAATACCAAATTTGAAAGTACGTCAACAAAAGCGATTGCTCTCATAGTTCCTTCAGATAATTGGAAGGGTATAAGAAAGTAAGACTTAACACAATTATAGAAGAAAAACAATGTCAAAGTATTTTCGGGCTTGTTAACAAATTTACCTAATGATTGTACCAAGTGGTAGATTCCTCTCAGGTAATATTAGTCTATATTTGCCGAATTTTGTCATTTTAAACTCTATAAGAATACTAAACAAAGAAGCTCTGTATTGAGCTGCTATTTCAGTTGATAATAAAACCCATACAGTTTCCCTGATCTATAAAATAAATGGTTAAATGCGCATGTGTTAAAGGGATTAACAATATGATTTTCATCGCATGCATTCAACTAACACTAAATTTACCAAAGTAACTAATAAGGAATATTTACAAGAATAATAGTTAAATATTAAAATTATTAAAGGAAAAAGGATTTTTTTGTTTCCAAATGTGGACATGCTCCTAATTTAAAACAAAGAAAGTAATAAAATTGGTAAATATTGCACGTTCGTCACAATTAAAAATAAAGAAAAAGAGGAATCTAAATGTTCGAGTAGTTTGAATCGCTTGTTGATTGTTTGCAATAGTTAAGGTAGCCCTGAATAGAGTTTTGTGGACCCGGCCACTTAGTAAAATTTGGATTTTACTCATATTTCACTCAAAATTAAGGTCGTAAGAAGTGTTTAGAAAGTGTTAATTTTCAGAATAATGCAGAAAAAAAAGAGTTTCATTGTCTAAAAGATCAGTGCCAGCAATTTATTGCGTTTAAAAACCTATGATACTCGAATCATTCAGCCGATAAACGAGTTTTTTCTGCATTATTGTCCAAACCGACGTCTGTGGAAAATTAGGTGTTAAAGATTTTGTTTAGTATAAATTCTTGATTGATCTGTCAGTGATAGATATGATGGTATTTTAACGTTTCCGTTTGATTCACACAAAAAATAACCAACGTTTTTGTGTATGTGTAGGCAAGTCAGTGTACTCAGTGAAATAAATTCGTAAGATTAATTGCTGATTTTTATTACATTCTTGGTATTTTTCAAAATATCAGCGATTGTCCTTTGTCCATCACTGGAATTTCAGCAGTTACTCTATTCAAAAATTGATAGTTTTTGATGCTGATAGACTACTCCAAATAAAATGCTATTTCTATTAATAGAAGCCTCAAACAATTGCGTTCAAAATAAATATAAGGGGGGCACACAGGTAGTATAACTTCTAGAACGACCAAAATACATTTCCCTTCTAGAAACGTTTTAGCTTTCCGCAACGAAATATTTTGTTTAGTGTGCAAAGTTGTCGCAATAAATTACAAAGCATAATTGAAGAAGAAATTTAAAAACAAATAACAATATTTCTCTAAAAAATTGCATTCAATCTTAAATTCTATTGTATCCCCGGTGGCGGTTGTCCCAGTTCAGTTGCGAAATATGCGTCACGATCGCATTCCACTTCATCCAGAATGCCCGCGATCAATTCTTCATCCACGTTCAGATTCGAGTTCTTGCTAAGCTCAATGCAGCCAGCGCTGTGCGAACTATGCAAGCTTACTTTTGTTGGATTTCTTTCCGAATGGAAAATGAAGTTTTCGACGTCGTTTTGTTTGAACTCGCCTTATAACTTCACCGTCGAGCATAGGAATGCGATTGGATTGCGAACCCAGCTTATCGAAAACTCGTTTACATTCACTTAATATCCGACAAACGACGTTTTGCTTGGCATGCATGTGTCCTTTTATTGTTTGAACAACAACACTCAAATCACATCATCGAACTTCGCTATGGATTTTCGCATGTCATTCCATCAGATAATTTATGCAAAGTTCATCAACATCCGCTGACGCTTAACTCCATATTTTCAGGCTATCATGAAGGTTTATTAAATCCACTAAACCATACACTTGTGTACAGTCTTTTTGCAGAGGTCACGTTTAATATGCAAATTTTTTTCCTCTATTGTTTTCTGGTACAATTACGTTGATTCATCCGTTAAACGGTTATGGTGATTACGTTGTTCAATTTTCGCATCGCAACCTATTCTTGAATAACGGTTTAACTTTCTCCAATTATATTGACTGCGTTGAAGTACTGCATCACATCGATTACTTTGTCCTTCTATAGAGGCGAATCCTTTGCTTCCTTCAGTAGTTTAAATTCCCTTGACGAATTTCATGATCGATGAAAAAGAAAAACGGGTTAAATGCACGCGGGCAATAATCAGATGAATGGAACGACGTGCACTGTTAGAAGATAACGAGTAACGCAGTTAAAGCGATCCGAGCCCATAACCTTTTTGACGTTTGGATGGCAATTGTGGGAGGCATTGCCAGATAGATATGCTTCGAAATGTATCAGTGTTTAATTACAGCGGATCACATTGACAGAAAATATTTCTCCACAAATATAAATATTTGAAGAAAAAATATTTTCGGCGCAATGATATCTGCACGAAAGATGAAGTCTGCTTGCACTTCGAAGTCATACATATCTGGCCGGGTGTCAGGGTTCGGGATCGGAATCACTTCGATTCCCGGGCGTAGGCGTCACATTACAACAGGTCTTATTACGGATTTGTATACTTGTAGTTTTGCTCTCCTGCATATACAGCTGGACTTCAAGATCATCAAAACTGAAAAAAATATTTTATTTGCGAGCTGTTTTCTCTGGCGTATTTCGTCTTTTTCATTACTGGTTCTCGATATTTTGGCGCCTAAAAAACGAGTTCGCTCACATTTTCGATACTGTATTCGCCAAGTGGGATATTTTGTGGGTTTGAGGTATATTTCCTCGACTGCGTTATGAACATTGTTTTATTCTCATTGATTTGTAGTCCTACTAGATTTGCTTCGCTGTCGAGTTTCAAAAAGCAGGCAGTTATTAATGACCGTGACAAAATGTTGATGTCGTGCGCATAGGCTACTACTTGGCTCAACTTGTATAGTAATGCACCTCGCGTATCGATAGGTAGCTTCCTTATGACGTACTCCAGAGCCAAATTGAAGGGCAATGGGGCCAGCCCATCTCCCTGCTTTAGCCCAATATTTGAGTCAAAGGCATCGGTGGGTTGGTTATTGACGCGGACTAGGGAGGTCGTCAACGTCATTGTCATTTTGGTAAGACGAAACAATTTTGCTGGGATGCCAAAGCAAAGCATTAATGGGTACAGTACGCTGCGATCAATATTGTTCCAGGTCAACGAAAATTTGGTGTGGGTCTATGTTGAACTCACAGCATTTTTCAGGTTCTTGCTTGACAGTGAACAATTGGTCTATTGTCGATTTACCTGCTCTAAAGCCACCTTGATACTCCGCAATAATACTGTTGGCGTATGATCCGATTTTATTTTCTAAGATTTTAGAGAATATTTTGTATGCCGTACAAAGTCGTGGTATGCCTTTATAGTTTTTGCACTGTAGCTTGTCACCTTTTTTTTTGGATAGGGAATATGATTGATTGGCTCCACTCGTTTGGCATATGTTTTTGTTGCCAAATGTACTGGATGACTTTGTGAATAGCTTGATGAGCACTACTGCCACCATATTTCATTGGCTCTGCTGGAATCTCATCGACCGCAGCACTTTATTATACTTTTGGGCTTTGATGGTAGAACAAACTTCGTCCAGAGTTGGTGGGACCAATGAAAGCTCTCCACAGATATCTATAGGCTCCGATGTTTTGGAGCTATGCGGAGGATTAAGGAGGTTCTTGAAATATGATGCGCATCCTTAATCTTGGTTTCATCAGCGATTATATTGCCGACAGCCTGGTTATGGGCTTGTTCACGCTTGTGCTCAATCTATAATTATGAAATAGTTTGATCACTCAACAATGAACAGAAAATTAAAGATTTAAATAGAGAGTAGGCTACTCTACTTCCAAGTAGATCTATATGAATACCTGAAAAGAAAATGTCTAAGTTCACTACTTGAAAAGCAGTATTACACTACTTCCAAGAAAAGACTTAGTTGTTTTTATTTGAATAGTTCAATGCCTGAACAGCAATATTACACTGCTTCCAAGCAAAGGACTTAGGAAGTTGTAAAGAGGAAAACAGGTTACCTATATTCCACTTTGCAATTCCACTTTTCAGAGAGTCGATAAATAAAAACACAACTAGACAGATTGAGTTCTGAATATCAATTCCGTTTATTTCTAAAATAACAATTAAATTTATACCTAAATAATGTCAACTATGCAATAACATTTTCTCACAGTAAATTTCATTATGTACATTTCATGCGTGTACAATTTTCTTGGTGTAAGCAAACATATTTGAATTGAAAAGAACTTTAACGTGTAAGCAAATACTTTTGGACTTTTGATTTTTAGCATCTAGCGTTACAATTTCATGGACTTTTCGTCTGGCATCTAAAATTACAATTTTGGGAAGAATGTGAATTTGATTGTTTGGCAATGAATTGAATTAAACAAATTACATTAGAATTTATAATTAGACTTTGAAATTTAAAATTTACAATATCAAAATTGATTTAATATTTGATTTAGCCTTAACATACTGCCGCCTGTTGAAGTAAGACTTCAACAGGCGGCAGTATGTCAAAATTAAATTGATGATCGCTCAATGAGTGTCTTGGGGCTGGAACCGGTATTTGCGTTATTTTGATTTCACCTCTTCTTCTTAGGAATTTAGTTGTCCAGAATGCAACGATGATGATCGCAACTACTAATGCAATGTATCCCACAGATAGCGTATGGATGTCGTGTGGTTGTAGCTGTTCTAACTCCTGCTGCTGAGATTTCATCACCTCCTGTTGATCCTTCAAGTGTGTCACGTCCAAATTGTGTGTAGCTTCCTTGTTTTCCCATGATTGTCGCTGAAATGGTATACTGGGCGCATCTGCAGAATTTACAAAGGATAAATTAATATTTGGTTGGAATTTATTGGTCAGCGTAGACTGTTTATTGTCGAAAACTCTCAAGGTTATTAGGTCGTCCTTCAAAATGCAACCATCGTACATCGCTAGTATTCCCTTCTTAGGAAGCCGTTGTTGAATGACATCAGCGTCGCAAACAAAATTGAAATCAAATTCCTTATCCAGAGAAAATAGCCAATGATTAATAGTTCTTAGTTGAACCCACATTGTGCAGTCGTTTGGTACGTTTCTTTGCAAAAAGACCTCTATTTCACAAGTGGCGATGGCGTTTCCCTTTTTGATTATAGGCCTTTGTTGAATACACAAGTAGTAATTTTCTTCAGGTGCTAGGCATTGCGTCAATTCAGGTATTGTTAAGGGGTAGAAGCGATCTTTATATAGGGTTGTTATCATCAATTCTGTCTTGATCGAAATTGATAGGAATGTATTATTCACCGATTTGGGGCATGGAATTAGTCTGAATAGATCGAATTTTGTATTCAGTACCAAGGGAATGTTGAGTGCAAATACGACATATTCACCTTCAATTTGATAATTAACGTTTATAGTCCTATATATCTCTAGACTATTTAGTGGTTTTTTGAATATTGGTCATTCGATGTCTGATGGGAGGTTTTCTTTGATCAGTGCAATTTGGGAATTGATTTGGCTCGATGAAATAACGCTAGGGTTAAGTGTTTCATGATGAACATCTACTATTACGTCAATCAATGCGTTCAGCGTCTGTTGGCACTCGTTAATAAGAGGGAAAGTAAGCAATGCTATTGTGTCGAATGCTTCAATTAATCGTTGCTGTTTACCTTCATTATTGAAGTGGCGTATGTTCTCGTAAACGAAATCAAATGCTCTCTCAATATGCTGGGTTTGATTGACTCTTTCAACTTCGCTCTTTGCTAAAATGTTGACTGTTGTTTCCAAAACTGAAGTTTGAGATTTTAATAATTTGTTTAAGTGATTTTCGTTGCTATTAATTTTATCTATGACTTTACTCATTGACGTCGCATAGTCGTTGTCCAACACGCCGAATAAGTTATGAGCTATGGAGCCGACTATATCTAGTGGTGATCGTGTCTTTCTTAGTCGTGGTGATTCCTGCAGGAACATCGTGTTCCTATTCAACTGATCGAGTTGATGTTGATACTGTTTTGAAATCGCTTGCTGATTTGTATTGTTTTCTATATCATTGTTAAGCTGTTGTAGTTGTTGCATTCCAGCGCGTATTGTATATAACGTTTCCCAATAACCTGTTAGGTCATAATATGTAATAATCTTCCAACTGGTGGGCGAGAGTCTTGCGGTCCCGATGTGTTCAGCATATATACTCGCACTATCCTCCAATTTAGTTACCTCGATGGGTGACTTTTCTGACGGCATTGACCACGTACCTAGTGGCAGAATCAAAAGTGTCAGCAAGCAGGTTTTAAGAGCGTGTAGTCTGCCAGGTGACTGGCGTTGCCGCTTTCTCCCATTATGTGAATCCCTATTTGGAGCTGTTGCGCCAGTGTCTTGCATGTCGACATCTTCAATGTTATCTTCCATATCTTCTTCCAATGCGTCATCAATGTTGATAGGAAGTGGAGCCAGATTATGAATTGCTATTTGGCATATACGGGTTGCAGTTTTTACGTCTGCAACTCTTACCTTATCATCTCGACCAGGAATTGTTTCAACCACGCGACCTAATTTCCATTGGTAAGGTGGGATATTATCTTCCTTAATCGTCACTAACGCTCCCGTTGGAATGTTAGGTTGTTCAGTAGCCCATCGCAAATGCTTTTGAAGCTCGTTCAAGTATTCTTTGTACCACCTGCTCCAAAATTCATTTTTGATTTGATTGACTAACTGCCATCTAGATGACGATGACATCTTCTCTGGATGATTAGCTGATGGAGTATTCGAAGTCATTGGTTCACCAATCAGAAAGCGAGCTGGAGTTAAAGGTGTTAAGTCATTTGGGTCGGCTGATAATGGCGTAAGCGGCCTTGAATTCAACATGGCTTCGATTTCGGCAGTGACTGTGCACAGCTCTTCATAAGTTAATGAGGCTGAAGTTACGGTGCGTCGTAGATGATATTTTGTTGATTTTACAGTTGTCTCCCAAAGCCCTCCAAAATGCGGTGTTCGAGGAGGTATAAAATGGAACTGGATGTTGTCGTTTATGCACATTTTGATGATATGCTCGTTTGATTTGGTTTCGGTTAGCGTTGATTTGAGCTCTTGTAATTGGTTGTTTGCACCAACAAAGTTTCGAGCATTATCACAATATAGGTTTTTACATTTACCTCTCCTTGATACAAAGCGTTTAAGTGCGCCAAGAAAACCTTCTGTCGATAAGTCTGACACAACTTCAAGATGGATAGCCTTTGTTGAGAAGCAGCAAAATACGGCAATATATGACTTCTGGGGATGTTTACCACGTATTTTGAAATGTGTGTAGATGGGACCGCAAAAGTCTACTCCGCTGTTTAAGAAGGGACGTGCCTGTCGCACACGGTCTTTAGGCAAGTTACCCATTTGTTGAGAGCAAAGTTTTGGACGAAACTTCGTGCAAAGAACACAATTTGATACTACTGATCTGGCCAAATTGCATCCCTGTAAAATCCAATAATTTTGTCGAGCAATTGCTTGCAGGGCTTGTGGTCCAGCGTGCAAATGTTTTCGATGTAAATGCGTCATCAATAATTTTGTGACGAAATTATCCACTGGTAAAACAATGGGATGTTTAGCATCATAGGTTAAATCAGCAGCATCCAGTATACCTCCAACTCAAATGAGGCCATCAGAATCAATAAAAGGCGCCAAAGTTTTCAGCTTACTTCCCTTGGGAACTTCATTGTTATGGCTTAATGATTCTAGCTCGGCTTGAAAACCTGTGCGTTGGACTTCCTTGAGTATGAGTTTCAATGCACCTTGCGACTCTGCAACTGTTAAAGGTGTTGAAGTTGATTGTCTTCTATTTCCATATTTGAATTGAATTATGCCCCTTTGAATATAAGCCATGATGCAAAGCAACTTCTGAAATGAGTTGCCATGCTGAATTCTATATAGAGGGTGGTTATTTTCAGATGATGTAGCAACAAGTGCTAGCTTAATCGTCTTGTTTTCTTCGTCCAGGTTGTATTCAACATTTGGTTCTTCAGGCCAATGAGTCTTAGGATGTTGTAAAAAGTCTGGACCATTGAACCATAATTTTGATGCTTTAAGTTGGCTTGGAAACACACCACGTGATACCAAATCAGCAGGGTTGTCCTTTGTGGAGACATACCTCCACTCCTGCTTTGAGGTCATATCTTGAATAGCTGCAACACGGTTGGCAAAGAAGGTTTTGCGAATTGATGGGTCACCTCGAATCCAATTGATTACAATCATGGAGTCGGACCAGTAGAATGTCTCCTCAACCTTAAAGTGTATCATGTTTTTTAGTTGCTTCATTAGCTGAGCGGCTAATTTTGCTGCGCAAAGCTCAAGTCTGGAAATTGTAGTGGGTTTTATAGGTGCAACTCTGGACTTGGCACACATCAATTTCACTGTAACTTTGTCTCGGCTATCCTTTGATCTAACATAAATTGCTGCTCCATAGGCCTTCTCACTGGCATCCGCGAAGGCGTGAATTTGTATGTTGATTGTTTTGTTCTCACTGAATATATACCTGGGAACTCGTACGTTGTTCAATTCTTGTAACTCACTTTTATACTTCAACCATGTGATTTTTAGTTCTTCTGGAATATTTTCATCCCAATCCACGTTCAATTTCCAAAGCTGCTGCATAAAGAGCTTCCCAGTAACGATGACCGGATTCACTAGACCAAGAGGGTCGAATATTTGTGATATATCTGCCAAGATGGTTCGCTTCGTTGTTGTCTTGTAGTCCTTTAGGTTGGTCACAATCGTAAACATGTCCAAAATGGCATGCCATACTAGTCCAAGAGTTTTCACAGTTTCGTCCTCCATTCTTGAAAAGTTTAGCTCTATTTCAAGATCTTTGTTATCGAGGTTCTTGAGAAGCAAAGGGTGATTGGCACACCACTTTCGCAAATTGAATCCACCTGATGCCAAGAGCGAAATAAGCTCATCCCGAATTTGAATTGCTTCGTACAAGTCATCGCTGCCGGTTAATACGTCGTCGACATAAAAATCCTTTATCGATTCAGCTGCAAGTGGGTATTGTTGGGCGCCATGATCTGCTAATTGTCTTAGACATTTTATGGCCAAATATGGTGCTGATTTGGTGCCATACGTTACGGTACATAACTTGTAACACTTTTCCGGCTCTGCAGGATTTTTCCGCCATAGGATTAATTGTAGGTGTTGATCTTCTTCAGCTACTAAAATTTGCCGATACATTTTGGTAATGTCTGCTGTGAACACATATCTTTTAAACCGAAACCTGGCAATTATTGTGCTGATATCCTCTTGAATTTTCGGGCCTTTAAGCAGTAAGTCGTTTAGTGATAAATTGTTTGATGTCTTCGCTGACGCATCGAAGACTACTCGTAGCTTTGTTGTACTGCTTGTTGGCTTCAATACAAAATGGTGTGGAAGGAAATAATGCGGCTTAGTTATTTCTTTGCTGGAGACTTCTTTCATGTGACCTAGATGTTCATATTCGTCCAGAAAGTCATGGTACTGGTTTTTCAGGTCAGTATCTTTTGATAGCCTTTTTTCTATTGCTAGCAGACGTTTGAAAGCCCGATCCTTTGATTCCCCTAATAGTTGAGGGTCACTCAGCATAGGTAAATTGACGATAAAGCGGCCGGTCTCATCAGGCGTAGTAGTGGCTTCAAAATATTCTTGACACCTTTTATCAGTTGTTGACAATATCTTTTGATCTGGACAATATTCAATTTCCCAAAATCGTCGCAACTGGTTTTCTAAGTCAACATTCGTTATACCACAAAATGGTTAATTGTAATCAGCACTGGATACTTTTCCAAGAACAATCCATCCTAATGCTGTATTTTGAAACATAGGCAAATGTTCTTTCAACTTGATTTGCCCATTGCGCATAATTTTTCCATACACCTCCGCCCCCAAAAGAATGTCGATCTTTTGAGGTTTATTGAAACTTTTATCGGCTAATGGTAAATCATTGGGAATTTGCCAATCATCAATGTTGACAAAATGTTGTGGCTGATTTCCCGCAATTTCCCTTATTGTGTAAACTTCTAGCTGAGTAGAGTAGGCAGAAATTTTTGATTTCAATGATATACTTATTTTGTCATTGACCTTGACCATGGCATTTCCGATTCCAGCCACATTGAATTTTGCGCTTTGTGCAGCGAATCCTAATTTTCTTTGAAATTTCTCCGTAATGAAGTTTAATTGCGACCCGGAGTCGAGTAAAATTCGTGCAATCATTGGTTTACCCACATCATTTATTATTTCAGCCCAAGCGGTCCCCAAAAAAACGTAATCATTTTTATTATTTGGACATTGTGCTGCCAAATTAGTGCCTGACACTGTCTTTACAGCTGAATTTGACTTTGGCGAAGCTGATTGCATGTGCAACAGTGTATTGTGTTTTTTGTTGCATTTCTGGCATCCTCGTGACTGGCACTTATTGTAATTGTGCCCCAACTTTAAGCAATTTAAGCATAAATTCAACTGTTTTGCTTTTTCCATTCGTTTTGAGGGTGTCAGATTTAAGAAATCTTCGCAGTAGTAAACTGCATGGCTTTTTTTGCAATTTATGCATTCTACCTGTCCGAACTTGCTAGTAAGTAGCGTGGATTGTTTGCTTATTTTTTGCTGTTTTATGCTAGTCGTTTGCTTCTGCCCAATGGTCTCTAATGCTTGGAATCGCATTTCAATGAACTGCAACAGTTTGTCTAACGATTGCAGTTCACGTGGTGTTTGTATCGTTTGTTCATATAATGCATGGGAAGTTTTATCAAGTTTCTTCATTATGATGTGTATTATGATGGGATCCCAGTGTTGTTTCACGGCGATTCCCATGTTTTGTAGACTTGATAGGCACTCTTTGGTCGTATCGTGTAACATCTTAAGCTGTGAAGATGATTCAGTGCTTATTGCGGGCTGCGCAATAAGTTTGTCCAAGATAGCTGTTACCAAGAGTCTTTTATTCTCATAACGATTATTAAGCATATCCCATACAATTGAATAATTATCATCTGTTATTGGTAAGTGCATTATTAGTTTAGCGGCTGCACCAACAAGATTCATTTTGAGATACCAAAACTTTTGGCATAATGCCATTGATTGAGTATGGATCATTTGCTTGAATAGATCCGCAAACTGTGGCCATTTTAAATAATCGCCATCAAATTTCGGTAGCTCTATTTTCGGAAGCTTCACATGTGCTTGAGCATTATGATCATTTCCTCTTCGGTCGATCGCTCCTTTGGCGAGACATTGATTTGTTTTTATAAGTAAATCCTCAACTTTACTTTGTAATGAGTAAAAATTTTCTACGTCATAGCCTGAGGTGTTAATATCTTCAGCACATTCCCAAATCGCACTATTATTCACCTCGATTTCTGCCCAATATTGTTTGAGTTTTGCTTTTTTAATTTCAAAATATTCTCGTGTCTGACTTTCTTCACAGGATATGCCCTTCATTAGGTTTTTAATTGCACCCATCACCCCATCTTGACGTCTTATCAATCGAATAAGTTGATCATTGCCTTGGATTTCAAGAGATTTTCGATCATTTTTAATTGGTGAAATGTCACCCTGTTCGTAATGACTTTTGTCAAATGATTGTCTTTTCGCATATTGAATTAATGATTCAATCTCAGCTTTTACTTTTTCATATCCTGTTTTCACGATATGATAGTACTCCTTTACAAAATAAGGATGATCAAAAGATGTGCCAGCCATTTGCCTGATGCGATCATCTTTTTTCTCGAAACCTTCCCAAAGCTCATTAATTTTGATTAATTTTTCTTCTAAATATTTGATATTCTTTTTATCGGGGGATTCTTCATTATATAGTTTAATTATCTTCTCTATCTCCTTGCCGAGATATTGAAGTTCAGAAGCTAAATTCTCCATATTTTAATTAGTCTTCCAAGACTTGTTTTCAAATACGTATTCTTTTTTATATGGGGTCACCAAAAATGTTCACGCTTGTGCTCAATCTATAATTATGAAATAGTTTGATCACTCAACAATGAACAGAAAATTAAAGATTTAAATGGAGAGTAGGTTACTCTACTTCCAAGTAGATCTATATGAATACCTGAAAAGAAAATGTCTAAGTTCACTACTTGAAAAGCAGTGTTACACTACTTCCAAGAAAAGACTTAGTTGTTTTTATTTGAATAGTTCAATGCCTGAACAGCAATATTACACTGCTTCCAAGCAAAGGACTTAGGAAGTTGTAAAGAGGAAAACAGGTTACCTATATTCCACTTTGCAACTCGACTTTTCAGAGAGTCAATAAATAAAAACACAACTAGACAGATTGAGTTCTGAATATCAATTCCGTTTATTTCTAAAATAACAATTAAATTTATACCTGAATAATGTCAACTATGCAATAACATTTTCTCACAGTAAATTTCATTATGTACATTTCATGCGTGTACAATTTTCTTGGTGTAAACAAACATATTTGAATTGAAAAGAACTTCAACGTGTAAGCAAATCCTTTTGGACTTTTGATTTTTAGCATCTAGCGTTACAATTTCATGGACTTTTCGTCTGGCATCTAAAATTACAATTTTGTGAAGAATGTGAATTTGATTGTTTGGCGTTTTTGCAAGTAGAAAATTAAATGAATAAATTGAATTAAACAAATTAAATTAGAATTTATAATTAGACTTTGAAATTTAAAATTTACAATATCAAAAATGATTTAATATTTGATTTAGCCTTAACAGGGCTGATAACCATGTTTTAGGCTTTTCGCCACTTTGTATGCTTGTCTTGTGTTGTCATTCGCTGCACTTGCATCGATACTTCTCAATTGGTCATCATAGTATTTATTTTTCTTAATTCTAATAATCTTATTCGCTACTCTAATAGATTTTCAAAATGTTTTCTCTTCGTTCTGGTTTTCCTACCTATGTTTTCTTTGTACGCCCGATTCTTTCTGTTTAAGGCATTCTGGCACTCATCATCGAACCAATCATTTCTCTATTGCTGCACATGATATCCTTGAAAATAATAGTGTTATAGTTATGGATACCGTTTATTAAGGTGTATCTCATTCGCTGAGCGTCATACTGCTGCAAATATTTTAAGCAAAATGAATGACTTAATGGCAAATTGTCAATAAAGTATAATTGTCGCAAGTGGTAATGCAGCTATCATGTGTTTAGATAGATGGCGCCACTGGAGTTGTTTCCTGCATTCTCTTAATCTTAAAACACAAGCTGGAATTAAAGAGATTGCAGCGGTGATTGACAAAATCAAAGTCATAGGGAGCTATTTAAAAAGAGAAAATATGAATCTGCCGAACCTCAAGCTGAAAAATTATATTCATACAAGGTGGAATTCCACCTTTGATATGATTAAGAGAATCCTGTCTATAAAAAATGCAATAGTCTCTTCGATTGCTATTTTAAAATCTTCTCTTTTAGTCCAAAATAAAGAAGTACAGGGAGTCAATGTGCTCACTCGCGATGAATGGTTGATTGCAGAACAAGCTATTCCGGTGTTGGAAGTTTTTGAAGTCCTTACCACTGTTATTAGTTCAGAAAATCATTATCTATTTAAAACAACTAAAGTCACACTTATAAAAATTTCAATTGAATAAATCTAACCTGATGCTGGCACGACTATTGAGAGAACTTAATCGCATCGAGGATAATGAGTTAATAATAGGAATGTGAACAATATAATAATCGAGCAGTCCACCTAAGTAAACTGCTCGAAAACCTTCATAGCACTTATCCGAAATTTTGATTGCAGATTTGAAAAATTTAATTATTTCAATTTATAGTTATAAATCAAAAAATATTTTTTCTTATGTTATTAAATATAAATTTTATATCATTTTTTTCCTATATTAAACTTAAAATTTCCTTTATAATTATATTCTTTATGATATTTATCTTTTTCTATTATTATTTAAATTTTTCTATATTTTATTTCATTAATTTAACAATTCAAATCTGCAATTGAAATTTGGACATGGCAACACTTTTTCCCGCTGCAGATGCACGTATTGCATTGGCGTAGGCAAGTGTTTGGCGGAATGAATCAGAGGCCCGTCGAGTCCCGTTGCAACATCTAGCAAGTGGACCATTGACAACAAAAACGGGAGTCTGCTTGAGATCGGCAACCAGCGCTGGCACCGCGAAAAATAGAGAGTTCGAGATTAACATGCACTACGGAACATTTAGGCTAGCACGCGATTGAATTATGATGATTAAATGGTGCGCGATTGGCTTAACTACTGTTTATTGATGTTCGATCTAAAGAAAATCCTACAATCGATTTTTGACAAAATAATTGATAATGCTGGCTATTTCTGGAATTATTCGAATTAAATATTGATAGGTGCAGAAAGTTATCAACAAAAACGATGTTGTTTTAACTATCAGTTATACGCACTTGCAATCGTAAACGTATTTTAAAAGAACCGGAAAAAGATATGAAATTTTATCCATAGTGCTGCGGCTCATGAACCACAATAAAATTCGTTTGCACGCGATATTGCCATCTTTGAACTTCTTAGTGGCTTGCTTCCTCTTCACCTCGATAAGTATCTTTGGATTTACCCGCATTCTCACCTTTTACAACTTTCAAGCACGCAAATATCAAATGGTGTACCAATAGCTGACCAATATTCGGCCAATTTTTTTTATCGTGTAGAGCATTGAAAGGAGAGATCAGTGAAGTAACCGCTCGGTTCTCGTCAGTGTTCGCAGTTTTAAAACAGACCTGACAACCGTTACCAAAGGGGAATGTCAGCGTCCGTGTGTTCAGGCTCACGAGAAATATTCGGTTTCGCGTGTGAAAACGTTACGAAAACACGCACCTGGAAGTAGTGCTCTGCAGTCGGATGGCACTAAAATGTTCGTTCAATGGAACTACTGTGAAGGAATAAATTTCATACAAGACTTCCAAGTGAACTTAATGGTCATATTGAAGGGCATATCGTCGAACCGACAATAACGACACTTCATGACCCTTTTGCTGAAGCAGAGAAAGGATCTGGCAGCACATACTGCGAAGGATGTTGGGCCTGTCGAACAGCTTATTTGGTTTATACGTACACTGAAGCTCATCACGAAAAGACTTTTCGAAACATATCGAAATTTATTACAACGCAATTTATTTTGTAATTGGAATACAAGGAAGCAGCCGGTGTAATTTCGCTGCTAAATAAAGAAATTGAAGTTCCAGGCGTATTGTTTGCATTCTCACCGTGCGATTTTTCGGCAGAGTTGCTCAAACGGACGTGTCTCAATGTAACGGAAGAAGGCTTGAAAGAAGATCATTTAGTTATAGTAGCTCTTCAGATTTGATCGATTATTTGTCGTCTTCCGAACGCAGTGTAAGATAGCGTATGATTCGTATAACGGGATTACGCGAGCTTTTAGAAAAGTGAATCTGGATCAAAACGAATAAAAATTGCGGCTCTTAAGTTGTTCTTAATCATCGTGTATAATTGCAGCTGCGCACCGTCTCATTGAAACCTAGCCGTTCACTTAAACATCGGCATTCGTGACTGAATAGCATCACATCGGCGTCATCATCAACACCGGCGCCATTTCTCGACATTTCGGTTAAAATGAAATCCAATCTTCAAGTTTGCGTGTTGCTTCTGGGAAACAGATTTGGAATGAGTGATTCTGCTGGATTGTGTACGGCAATTGCACTAAATATTTCGTTCAACGAGATTACAGCGAAGACTAGCGACCATATTTTGACGCCAAAGCGGCATCGTTCAATTCATGGAATTCTATTCCTAACCCTCGCTCTAGATTTCCTTTAAAGAGAAATAAAATTTAGTTTCTAGATCCTAATTAAGTGTAGTTTGATAAAATTAATTTTAATTTGAAGGACATCGAAAATATGAAGTTGTTGGATTCACTACCAGGCATCACCACATCACCAGCGGGCGCCCAGCGAGAAGTTGGTGAGTACCCTATTGTTTTCTAATTTTTTTTTGATATTATTAATTATATGATTAACTACAATTTGGATTGCTATTTGTGGCGTTTTAGGCAAAAAATTAAAATTAACTTAGAGATAACAAAAAAAAAAATGCAAATAGTTAGTGCTTTAATACAACGCTTTGGCAAGGGGAAAAAAGAAAATAAATTTTGAATTGAGTTTATTTTCAAGTTCGGAACTATCTTGGGGTCTGTCAAAAGATGGAAGTAGTTAAGCTCGCTCAAAGCTCTCCACAATATAAACTGACGTGAAAAACCCAGATATTGTCAACCTCTTTGTATATATTTTTTCTCTTCATGAAATTTGTGCTAAAGCATAATAACGCAACCAATAACATTATAGCTCCAACCTGGGTACAAAAATACAATAAGAAAGTTAAAGTTAAATTGTAATGATGCAGAATCATATGTAGCGAAGAGAAGTTAGTCTATTTAAAATTAATGTAAAATAAATAGCTTTAGGCGCATCTATATCTACACACAAAGAATATAAGTATTAGGATTAAAAAAAAAAATGAATATTAAACAAAAAGTGTTGGTCTTTCCATTCGCTGGGAACCTGACCGGGTACGGGACCCGCCACGTTGGCCGGCAGCTCCGCTATAATGAGCTAGTCATCGGGCAAGCTCTCCCTTTTTCATGCATTACAGGGGCTCTTGCCCGGGTAGAGTGGCCTTCCGCTCGCGTGCCTATTTATGGCATAGTGTTATGTGATCCCCTCACATAATATTATGACATAAATTTGCCACATATATTTTTCATTTAAATGAAAAAGTAATTCAAATTATGTTTGTATGAGTTTTTCACTTAAATGGAAAATATATAGCCATGCTTACATTTGGATCTTGATCCGGTTGGGAGGATGCGAGGGTGCACTGCTTCTATCTGGATGCCCCACTCTTATTTGGGGGCCATAAGTATCGTCGCAAACGACGAAGTCCTCTTAAGTCCGTCTGTTTTTTCCAGACCCGGTTTGTCCTTTGAGTTAACAATTCTTTTGCCCCTTAGTAGGTTATCTCCTTTTTGACTTCGGTCGATATTCCTTTGACCCTCGAAATTCGTGGATGTGAAATTTTTTTTGTCCTTGTGCTGGGGAAAAGAACCCGCTCCACGACATCACAATGCTAGCCTGCCACCGCATTCACGCATCCTCAGGCAAGGCCAATCTCGGCGGATCCTACCATCCTCTTTCGCCGAGACAGCAGGCCATCGCTGCAGTCCTTTACGGAAATATTTTGGATCCAAGATATAAAAAGTTCGTTTTCATTGATGTAACAAAATATAAATGCAGGCCAAATTGGGAGTGAACAAATACACGTAAAGTTGTATTTTTAAATTATAACATGAATGATAACTCTTAGGGGTAGTAAAAACCCTTTCAACGTAATATTTATCATATTCTAAGAATAAGACCTATACTTTTTGGACATGAACTTCAAAAAACTTCGTTAATAATTCTTTATCTTGACCTCATAATTTTATAAGTAAAGTAATATTCTGATTTTTTTTTTTTTTTCTTTAAAAGCCGTCGGGCCTTGCTCAGTTGTGTGAGCAGACGCGTTTCGACTACTTTGAGTCATCTTCAGTGTCTGTTGCAAATGAAATTATTTGATTTATTCTGTGTGTTAAATGTTTTAAATGTTATAGGAGCCAATTGAAGTTACCTAAGAAAGTCGACACAATTGGTAGCATACGCTGATTATGTCAATATTATGGCACATTCAACCTCAGATGCCAAAGGAGCATTTCTGAGCCTAGAATCTGAAGCAAACCGAATCGGCCTACAAGTTAATGAAACTTAAACTAAATTCATGACTCAAACGAAGAAGAAGACTCCAGTTCGACAAATTCTGAGCGTAGGCGACTAAAACCAACCAACCTACAACAATTTTGTCTATTTTGGAGCCAACCATAATAGAAGATGCGCCGAAAAGGTCGAGGTTGGACGTCACGTAAGCACCGCAAATAAAGCATATTACTCCGTATTTCCCATTCTAAGGTCCAGAATTGTGCACAGGCAAAATAAACTCCACATTTATAAAACACAAGTCAAACCTGTGCTGTTATATAGAAGTGAAATATGGACCATGATGAGCGAATCTGAAACGGCAGTAGATGTATTTGAATGCAAAGTGCTCCGGAAAATCTAAACAAGGAACAGAGTGAAAACTTCGTTACAACGATGAGTTGCATGAACTATTTGACGATCCACCTGTTTCCTCTTGCGTAAAGTTACGTAAATTGCGATGGGCGGGCCATGCAGAAAGAATGGAAGATAACAGGCTACCCAAAAAAACATTGACGGGTAGAGCACAAGGCAGACGTCCAGCGAGAAGACCGAGGACTCGATGGGAAGACACGATAGAAGCAGACATTAGATGCTTGTTGGGAGTAGACAACTGGCAGTCAATGTCGCGGAACCGTGATGATTGGAGGAAATTAATCCTGGAGGCAAGGGTCTGGTTTGGGCTTTCACACCATAGATGATGATGAAGAAATAAAAACAAAAAGTTGAGTTTTCTGCCGGAATCTTAATATCTAATAAGTATGGAGCCAAATAGCTGAATAATGTTTTTCTTCATTCAGTATGTACTTCATGTTGTAATCCGGATAGTAATTAAAAATTATGCAGTAATATTAAATAAATAATGATTTAAACAAATTAGGAATATATTTTAATGAATTGTTTTCGCCATATTTTTCTATTTAAATGCAAAACCATCATCAAGGATAATACGTTAGTGTTATTCAACATTTTTTAAAGGTGGCTACAATTTGTTTTCTTTGCTAGCATCATCTTTCCAAGCTATTTATTTGGCTGAAAAAGGTAGAGCCCAAAGCCCGAAACTATCAGCTCTCTATAGTTCATTCGATCAATGTGTCAATGTCTCTTCATTAATTTGGTTTGATTTTCTAACGCAAACGAACCCCGTCATTTATTGTATAATTAACTATCGTTTATTGGATAAGTAATTATTATTATTGAGTAGTATTAAAATTTTAAATATATAGACATCGTACTACATGTTTGTTTACCATATATCGTGCATTCACTTAAAAGTATCATTAATTTCTTGAATCTGCTTTGCAGTTCTGCAGACTTAAAAGCTAGAGTTGTCAGCCATTGATATACGCTATGGCTGACAACTCTAACTTTTTTAAAGCTACGAGTATAGAAGATAAAACCAAAAGCCACACGGGTAGTGGAGTGAAATGTAGGAAAGAATGACCTTTTACTCCTTTTTCATTGTACAGAGTTTTATTTTGCATTTTATAAAAATGACCTCATTTGAAATCTCCTGATTCTGCGCTGGGCGTCAATATGTTTTCAAAAAGTGTGTTTACACACTAAGTGCAGTGAACTGAGTTGGCACAACTGAGCGGCGCAGCACAAAGTTGCACATGTCTAATTGTTAGAGTTATGTTGCGAGCCGATTTGAAAAACAGTTATTAAAGTTTCATTAGGCAAATTATAAAATTCTCGCCTTTAAGCCAGGCTAACTTGTAATACTTTGGGTGATCTGGGTGATCTCCGGAAGAGATCTGCCATTCGGTCGCTTACCTTAAGGTGAGGTGCCATTGAACGCACGTGCGCTGAATGACAGATTTCTTTGGGGGATCTGGACATTTGACAGTAGGAAATAAGCGAGACGAAGATATCGCGAGTGTGAAAAGTTGTCCGTAAATCGGGTAGAGAAAATAAATTGTCGGGAAAAGATAGGACCAATTGCCCGAGGGAAATCCAAGAACCTTGCATAGAATAGTGCGCTATGCATGTTGTGAAACAGAGGTGTGAAGCACTTGTGAAACAGATCAGCGGTGAAAAGGCGGAGCACCTAACCCCAAAATCAAACAAAACTACGTAACGTTACTGGGGTGTTTGGGTTTTTAATTTAGTTCCTCCGCAAGGTTTAGCTGGTTAGAGTATAACTCGTATCCAAAAAGAAAGTTTCATCATAAATGTGTGCCCGACGCCCCATTACGTGACGCTATACTTTTTCCCTTTAGTCTTCTAAGACTGATGTGACCGGAGTTTGTCAACGTGAACCTCAGCCAGAAATTATGTGCACCACACATTTTAGGGACAAATATCGTGATTTCTTGAACATACCCTGGTTAGCATAGAAATATGTAGGTTGCAAGAAACATACAATGAAACAATTAGGAAAGTAATGCCAAAAATTAGTCGCGCCCGGCTGGAGAAGAATTGGGGGTACAAACACGTAAATACATGCTCGAATCTGCGTCTGAATACAACATGATAGATACACTGATCTCCAGCGAATATAAACACAAAATTGTAACTAACTACACAGGTGATTGTTATTTTGATTATCAAGACCTTAGAGGTTGAAGGCACTCAACTTTCAGATCAATGACTCCAGGCAGGGTTGCAAGCAGATAAACCTAGTGAATTTCATGTTGACCTCCCTAAGAGGGATGGAAGTTCTTATAAAAGTTGCATTGATTGGATGTAAAGCAAGCCTTTTTGCGATTTCGTTGTGGATGACGGACACTCCTCAGGAGCTGCCACACGCCACCATCCACAGGGCAGCTCGACCGCGTGGTCCCAAGGTGAATATTGGACCCTTTTGGTTGCAGCGTATTATATGAGCAGAAATAACCGACTCAATCCAAAGTGTTTCATTCAATCATTCAAACCACATTCTAACCCTTTAAGAAGAGTACTAGTCTTTAATTTGATGCTAAAGAAAGTCATTCTTCCAAAAAGTTATATATAATTTTTTAGCTAGAAAAAATGATGTGTTTAAACTTAATGTTAAGAAATTTTCATGTTATAAGTTATCAATTGCTGTTTGTTAAATTAATTTTTTCCCAAAAAAAAAACATTTGATAAAAATCAAAGTACTTAAAAAATATTCAAACCAACCACAAATCACCCTTATGGCCCACGATTGTCCAAGAAAATGCATTCAAAGCTTATGAAAAACTTAATTGTATGAAAAATCAATAAGTTTCTAGAAGCAAAGTGAAACATATTATAAGAATAACAAAAAATACTTACTGCCAGATCATCACCATACATCTATTAAATATCTCACTGTAAAGAAAATGGAAATCTTGTTATAACATTTTTTGCACTAGAGGGTCATTAAGTTAAATTATCGTAAATAATAAAGTAAATATTTGAAATTCAAATATTTAAAGAACTAAACTTAAATAATTAAATTAAAATAAATCACTTAAAACTATTAAAATTAGAAGATGAAGAACACGAAATATCTTCCTTAAATACATTGTTCATTTTGTTCAATCACTAACTAAAACAAGAAACTGTGATCCTTAATTAAACCACTTTTAAGCACCTAATTGATTTATTTTACCAAAAAAACTCTCACAATTTGATCATAGCTCAGCCTCATTATTTTTTGACTGACAAGTTACTGGCGAGTTCTCAAAGACGCACATCGCCATCTAGTATGTGATGGCTAAAGCGTTATGCGTAAACAGCTCACTACACAGTTTTCGATCGTACATCACCGCCCACCAAGGACTTTGCTTCATATACTCAAAATGATCATAGCTTTTCAATTTCACAAACTCAAATGAATGTACTATGATAAGAACCAAAATTAAAAGATTTTAACATTATACAAAGTAACTTAAAAACTAACCGCCCACCGTGACAAGATACATTCAACTCCTGATGCAATCGTTATTTAGTAAGCACACAAATTTTACTAACTGGTCTTTTCAGAACTCCATTCTTACATTTGATTGTTACGACTCTCGTGATATCATCAGGACCTAGATGTTTCTGTATAATTTTACCGATTACCCATTCAGCCGGTGGAACCATATCTTCTCTAATAACTACAACATCATTTACATTAGGTTCAGGAATTTTACTTTTCCGTTTGTAGCGTTGATTTAAGTTAACCAAATATTCTTTTGACCATCTTTTCCGAAAACCGCAAATCATTTTTTGACATAATTTCCATCTATCTAAAATATTACGAGGTTGATGACAACAATTTTCATCAGATATATTTATCAATGGCTCACCCACCAAAAAATGGTCTGGTGTCAATGGAAGAGGGTCATTCGAATCGTCACTCAAAACGGAAATAAGACACAAATTTAAACACGCTTCTATCTGTGCCAAAACCGTTGTCCTTTTTTAGATGATTCTTCACACTGCGCACTCCCGCCTCCCACAAACCACCAAAGTTTGGCGCATGGGGAGGGTTGATTCGAGTGTCAAAAGTTGCACCACTTCATTGAGCCATCTAGAATTAGCAAGTTTTAACATCTCCAACAACTGTTTATTGGACCAAACAAAATTTGTCCCATTGTCGTTATATAGGTCCTGGCAGCGTCCGCGGCGTGAAGTAAACCTTCGAAACGTTGCAATAAACCCCTTGGCTGAGAGATCAGATACAGCGTCTAAATGCACCGTGTGTGTCACCATACATACAAAAAGGCACATATGCCCTTTGTATGATTTGGATCCTCTACCAGGAGAAAACCTAACATTGATTGGTCCAGCATAATCTACGCCAGTTGATTTAAAAGGTTTGCTGGGCTTTAATCTGACTTCTAGGATCCGTCCCGTTAATTGTTCCCAGTTCGCTGACGAGTATCTTCGGCAAGAAACGCATGCTCTATATTTCTTTTTAACCTGGATCCTTACTCTCAATATATAGTAAAGTATGTTTGGCGGATATGATTCAACATAATTTGTGGCCCTCCATGGAGAGTTTTGTTATGTGCATCCAATATTATTAAGCGAGTGAGATTATCCTTATCTGGCAATATTATTGGATGTTCTGCTCGTAATTAAGTTCGTCCGCCTACTCTCAGTAAACTATCAGCGTCTAATATTGGACATAAAGTGTGTAACGCACTTCTTTTTAAAACACAATCGTGAGACTTGACGTGTTCTATTTCCTCAGTAAAATGTCTGCCTTGAACCAAAACTATTAGTTTTACTAACGTACAGTTTATCTCTTCAACCATTATAAGCTCTTTAGGACGTTCATCTTTTGATTGTTTAAAATCAAGAAATCCTCTGCAATAGGATCCAAGTCTAAGCATTAGAGAAAGTGACGTCATAGATTGTTCAAATGTACCGTCAATAATGAAAGCAACTCCAAACTCATGGCTTCCTTGCATTTTTCTGCTTTCAAACACGGTGTGCGTAGACATATCCCACGTCTGGTTTCTTGCACTGCAGGGATGTTGATTTTATATTTCTTTATTTCATCCAGGAGTTGTCGCAGTGCGCCTGGTCTGTTCAATGATCTAACATTCCAAGTTCTAAAAGAATAGTCCTTTATACGTTGCAATAGCCGTTGTTGTTTAACCAATCCAATTCGAGGCGTTTGTCCTGATTCCATGACAAGTAAATACTAAGTAGAGCGTTGTCAGCGCTTCGACTTAGTCAGTTTTGGTCCACGAGGGGCATTTTATTTCTCACATACCCACCGGATAGCCAGTTAGGTCACCCTCTATTCACTACCTAAGGACCCATCAGATGGGGAACCAAAAGCCCCACACGGACAGCCTTAGAATACTACTTCTCTATTTGGTCTCCATTTTTCAAGCTATTTAATTGTTCTCGTTTGATTCGTACAACGTAAATTCAATACCCATCTGTTCTAAAAATTTAAATTACCCTATTCATCCAATGAGGCTTGACTATTCCTGTTAAAGATAATTTCCTGAGTGAACTGTCATCGGCTGCCGGATGAGTTTCTTCTTTTTAAATTATGTAATCTTATTGACTCTCATCTAGTCTCTTTGCTCAAACTAAGAATGACTCACCACCCATCGCGTTCTCCTTACTTGTTTATTATTTATTTTGCGTATAAGGTGATCTACTTCCGTTATCCGTCATTGACACTCCTTGGAATCATGACCCTCTTTAACTTGGTTCCTTTTTTGCTTTCAAATCTAATTTAAAAGCAAAAAAATTAAATCTGTTTGAAATTTGCTTCTTCTGTAGTTTTCCTTTAATTTGCAGTTTCCTCAATTATATTTTATTATCTTTTGTTACTTTTTTCACTCTATAATCGGAACTTGCTTGTAGAGGGTTAATAAATAAATAAATACAGTGTGATATTTCGTGTATTTGAGGTATTCTACCACGACTGTATTATGAGTTTGGTTATATTCTCTTTGATTTGGTGCCCTATTATATTTGCTTAACTATTGGGTTGGATGGTTGTTAGTGAGCGTGCTGATGTCATCCGCATAGGCTACCACTTGGCTTAACTTGTATAGTAACATTTTTCTTGTGTTAACCAGTAGCTTTCTTTAACGTATTCCAGAGAAAAATTGAATTAGGACGGAGCCAGCCAATTTCTCTACTTTAGTCCACCTCTCTTGGGTCTTCGTTTCTTGAAAATAGTGCCTCCAATTATCTCGGTCCATCAACAGTGTCTTCCAAATTTGAAACCCGAGCAGTGATGAAATCTGATAGGATGGGAGTCAGCTGGTTATGTTTCAATAGAATATTAAAACGTTTTGCTACAAACGCAGTTTGGAGCCTTTCGATATTAAATTTCTATAGAAAGCTGACCTTTGCTGAACACGCCTTTGACATAGGACATCGAAACATTAATTAGATCCAGTAATGATGTGAGTTACAATTGGCTCCTCGGTATCTACGGACTTCAAGTATGCTCAATGCTTAATGTTTTTGGATCAGAACATAGTCGATCTAGTTTTGTGTGTTACCATCCGGTGATACCCAAGCAATTTTGTGTGCACATCAATCTGGGAAGCAAGTCGAACGTATGACGAGACCAAATGCTGATCTAATAATGCGCAGTGGAAATAGTTTATATTGGTACTATTCTTCTTGCCGTTAGTACTCAATTTCAGCCTACGTATCTTGCTTACGCGTGGCAAAAACCACAATCGAAGGCATTTCAAAATCGTTTGCTAATTTGAAAGAAATGCTTGACGCTGCCCATGTAGAAATAAGTTCCTTGGTAAAGACTGCAGACGCTGTTCAGGTTTTGGTGCCACCAAAAGCATCAGACATCTCAAACCAAGTTGAATCTGAAAGTGAACAGCATGTAAATTTGGACACAGCAATTTCCATTCACTGTCCGCCAAACTTAAATGATGGTTCCTCGAGTTCACCGAAACAACATGCTAAAACCAGAAGCAAGAAAGTCTGTATTCATAGTCAGCAGGCTTTATCTCTTCAAAGAGCTGAAGCAGTTGCCAACTCCCCAGCTACTACAGAAAATCTGTGTACTCAGACAATTTCATCATTTCGGATCACGATCAGTTCAGGTATTATGTGTCTACTGTGCCAGGACTTCTAGCCACAAGGTGTGTTCTTTAAAGAGTTCATCAGCAGACAAAGAAATTTTCGATCGCAAGTCATCCTAAATCCTCCAGAATAAAATATTCTATAACTGTGTACTGTCAGAATGTTCGGGGTTTTAGGACTAAGGCCAATGAACTTCGTCTGGCTTTTTCTGTCGCCTCTGATGATATTGTGTCTCACTGATACTTGGCTTACTGAAGAAATTCTGGATGGCGAGATTCTTCCCTCTTATAATGTCTTCAAGCGGGACCCTGATCGCATACTCCCTGGGAAATCGGATGAGGGTGGCGTACTTATTGGAGTGAGATGATCTATTATTTCCAGTTGCTACACCAATTTCACCCTTTCCCTTCCAGTTGAAAGTATCGCTGTTTTTGTTTCCTTATCATCTGCTATAAAAGCATTTATAGTGTCTATGTATGTTCCGTGCATTAATCTCGTTTATATCTATGAAAAATTTTCACTGAGTAGACTTCATATGTTAACAATTTCAATTTCAAAACTTTCATTTTGATTTGTGGTGATTTCAACCTTCCTAACATCTCCTGGAATCACTTATGCACCGATATCCTCTCCAATGAGAACTTCTCGATTTCTCTTTAATCTTTCCTATCACTTTGCTCCCTTACACAACTTAACTCCTCACCGAATGTAGAAATCAAATCCTGGATCTTTTTTTCACAAATCTTCCTGAATCCTCCATCTACTTTGACACTGCCCTCTCGTCTTATGTTGATCCCGACCCCCATTACCTTCCCCTTAATTTTGTGGTATCAGTCGAGCTAGTATCCGATAGAGGGAGCCCAACTCCTATTTGATACAGCTTCAACAAAGCTAACTATTTAGCTATACATAACGAGATTTTCTCAACCAATTAGTTCTCTTTCTTGCGTAATTTGAATATTGAGGACGAGGTACGCAAATTTTATCACTTTCCTAACTCTTTAATAGCAGTTTATACTCCTACAGTCCGTCTAAAAAGAAGCAAAGATGCTGCAGCTTTAAAAGCCAAAGATAGGGCTTGCAAAACATTCCGTATTAGTGGGCTCAGTTCAGATTTCCAGAGCTTCAGAAGTCTAAGAGCGGAAGTAAAAAGACGGTGCTGTAGCCCAATTAGAATATCTTAATTATATTGAAGGATCAATTCATCGGAACCAGATGAAACCGTTTTGGGCGTACATTAAGTCGCTAAGAAATGTCAATATCTTGCCTGGCTCCCTTGCTAAGCCAACTTCTTTTTCCTATGTCGAGTATAACCAACAACTTTCGCAAGCCACTTCCTTTTCTTATATTAATCAAACTGAAGTGGAGCTTAAGCAGATAGATATAAATTGCAGCAACGGTCCTGATGGTATCCCAAAGCTCTCTCCTCGTCAATATGTGTCCCGTCATTTATATTGTTTAACAAAAGTCTAGCCGGTGGTACTTTTCCTTCTCTCTGGAAGAAATCGGTTGTTTTTCTTATTCATAAATCTGGCTCCCATCTCGAACTATCGCCCAATAACCCTTCTTTCTGCTTTTTGCAAGATTTTCGAACGAATAGTTCATAAAAAGTTATATTCCCTTCTACTTCCTCATCTAGCCTTTGAACAACATGGTTTTATCAAAGGTAGATCCACTCTTACTAATCTTCTTTCTTTCTCCCACATTGTGTCATTTGTACCAAGTAGATGTCATTTACACACGCTTTCGACTCAGTCAACCACGGCCTTCCTATGAAAAAGCTTAATGCCTTACATGTTAACTCATCTCTTCCCCACTGGTTATTTTCCTACCTCTGTGATCGTGAGTGTGTGGTTACGTTTAGGTCTCGCAAGTATTCCTCAAACTGTCCTTATTCTGGTGTTCCCCAAGGTTCAATTTTAGGTCCCTTATTATTTTCAGCGTCTATATACAATATTAAATGACCTTCCTTCTTTATTTAACTCTTTATCGCTTATCTATGATGATGATTTAAAAATCTTTAGGGTTATACATTCCATGGACGACTGCTTGAGCCTCCAGGCAGATCTAGAGTTGCTTATTTCCTGGAGCATTACTAATTCCCTTCCCTTGAATATTGATAAGTGTTTCTTTATGTCCTTTTCCCGTAAAAAATCCTCCATTTCATTTGCTTATTCAATCACGGTATTTCTCTTGGGGTTGTTTCCACTCACAAAGTTCTTGGCGTTATTTTTGATGATAAATTTCGCTTTGATCACCACATTTCCTTCATTATATCGAAGGCATCTAGAATGGCTGATTTTATTTTAAGAACTTTTAAAGGCTTCACCAAAATTTCCTCTTGAATCTATCTATTTTTCTCACTGATTTGCAGTCAATTAGAGTACTGTGCTCAAATATGGTGTCCTTATCAACGTAACTTAATTGATGCTCTTAAATCAGTACAGCGTAGATTTACAAGATCTCTTCTCTTCAAATTTCATATAACATATGTTTCCTATAGAGAACGTATCACTCCTACACTTTCCCTCCTTAAGATCTCGCAGGTCCTTCGTGGCTGGATGCCTGCTCTACAATCTTTATCACAATCTGTTGCCGGCTACTTTGTGTAATAACATCTCAGTCGATCTTCTGTAATCTTCAGTGTCCCATTTGCACGTGCGGAAACTTTTTTTAATTCGCCATTTGTACGTTTGCCTCGGAATCACAACAGTATTAGTCTTGATCCTACACCTTCCATTTTGTATGAACATAAAACTCGATTACAACAACGTTCTTGAATTTGACTATAATTAATAATGTTCTCTCATGTATTTACTTTTTGAAATTTACTGTTTTCCTTGTGCTATTTGATGATTGTATATAATGTCATTTTTTCTTAGTATATTAAGGCATTAAAATTTTTTCTTTCTTTGAAGTAATCTATCTTGCTTGAACATTCTTTAGTTCTGTTTCACTTGCCTAGTTTTGTGTAATTGCATGTCTATATTATAATTGGAGTTTTTTCTGTATATATAGATATTTCAGTAAATAACTAAATACATAAATAAACAAATAGATTTCTGCTGCTTGTAAACTCAATCAGGCGTTAACCTTTGCCATTTGTTTCATCGTGGAGGCTATATCCTCCAGTCATTCCCCGATGAGATAGCTCATGGCCAACCTTCGAGTTGAAACCACACAAATTTATTTTTGTGTCGTTTGTAGGCAATGAGGTGACTAGTCTTTCCAGGTAATTATAGAACACTTCCTTTGTTTCTTCGCCCTTTTCTTCGGTCGGGGCGTGTAAGTTTATCCACCAGATTTACGCAGATCGCACATAATCGTTCATTAACTGCCTCAAAATCAATAACGTGCGATTTGAGCTCCCTGACGGTATACTCCAAATTCGAGCTTTCGAGCAGGCTTCCGACTTTTGAATGATGTGTACGATCTCCTATCTTGAATATCACTTCCATGCCAGCTCGATTCCTGGATCGCCAATATGTTTGATTTATATTGTCTGGCCTGTTGTAAAAGGTCTTTAACAGCGCCAGAATAATTAAGTGATCTGACTTTCCAGGATCCAATGCCATAGTCCTTTTTTGGGTTGCAAGGTCGTTGTCGTAGATCCAATTCATTCCAAGGCTCTACTGCCGATTTTGAAACAATGTAAGGCTTTCCAGGGACAGGGAGCTAGCTTGTCCCTGGAAAGTAATAACCGGCGGCATGGTTATTACTTTCGATTCCGTTATCAGGCACAAATGACTCACCTTCACCTCCTCATGTTACCACAAAGAAGGCTTATGTAGGATTTAGTAGCAGAGCTGTAGATGTATTTAATGATAGATGCATTTAATGTTCCATCATTGGGGAACCAGTAAACTCCATGTGCGGCTCCAAGACCATTTACTACCATTTGGTATTTAGACTTTTTCTTCATAGCACTATAGCCCCTCTCTGGCCTTCACTTCCTGCAAATGGTGCCTCCAACTGCCTCGGTCTATCGACCGTTCCTTCTAATTTCGAAATCTGAGTAGCGGTGAACTGTCTTCATCGACCGAGTCAGACCTGTATTTCGTCGGTTTCCTCAGTGGTCTGCTCCTTTCAGTTCTCCCAACGATTACCTTTTTGGATATCCGTTGATCGTCCATACGATTTACGTGGCCAGCTCAGGGCAACTTCCATAGTCTAACGATCGTTGAGACCTTAATTGTTGCAGTGTTTGGGCTATCTAATCCAACAGGATCTAGAGATGAAAAGGATACTGGTGTGCAGACACACTCTGCTCTTCGAAAGGACAGGTTGCAACAACGAGCCAGGAGAGCAGGAATTTGTTTGTTTTAAGAAGAAAATATGTTGACCTCATAGGTATTTACGAGGTTGATAGCCGTCACATCTGCACAAAGACTCTGCCAGCTAAGTCTTCAGCTAGCAGTTTATCATATAAATGGTATGCACTGGGGACTCCTTTATAGAGTTGCGAGTTATTAGATAACGTTTCAGAGCCCTCTGTTAAAGTGGCAGACGTATTACTAAACCAGTACCCTCCATGCCCTGGAATCCAGAAAAGCGTGAGGGAATTTTGTTTTTCAACAGACTTCCATTTGTTCAGGCATTCGTGGACAATTTTTGATGTGACTTTTTGTCCCAAGAGGCTGCTTTGCTATCACTAAGCAGCATTGTTTGCTTTGCTGCAAATTCTAATTGGGCTCCCTATTCATCAATGGTTCGTGATTCATGATACCACGTCTAGTATAGCAAACATTTCTGCCTGAAACAAAAAAGTCAGCATTCCTAGTGGTATCGATTTCTGGATTTCTTCATTTAAGAACCATCCTACTCTAGTTCCCACTTGGTACCTAGAGCCGTCCATGTAGAAGGTCATGTCTGCCCAATTGAATGGTGGCTCCGAATGTGACCGCTCGGTCCTGTCTGGGATTCTGACATGAAACTTTCTGTAGAAGCTTGCCACAGCAATCATTCTGTTGACTGACATAACTGTCTCACGTCTCAGGAGCATATTCGGTCAATAGCTACTAAGAAGACTTTGTCAGCTTCAGCCTGTTCGAATTTCTCTCCATCTTCTCCTATAGAATGTATTCTTGTAAAAGTCCAAACCTCACACAATAAGTTTCTTCTTGTTGCCTCTACTTACGTTCCTTGTAACTCTTCAATTCCTACATATGAAACGTTCTTTGATGAGCTTTCATCTTACATTGACTCCTTCTTCCCAGACTCCCCTTTATTAATTTGTGGAGATTTCAACTCGCCCTCGGTTTCTTGGTCATCTTTTCCTGCATCAGTTCCGTCTTCTACGAATAATCTATCCATCGTTCTTTCCTCTTTTTTAAATCACTGCTCCCTCTCTCAATTTAATTCTGTACATAATGTTAACGACAAACTGCTGGATCTAGTGCTTTCCAACGTTGCTGATCAACATCTTTCTGTATCTCGGTCGGCGGTTCCGTATGTAGACACTGACTCATTTCACCCTCCCCTCTCTATGGTCCTTTCTTTGAAATATCTAGCACGATGCAAAACTCGTACGCGGCCTAGGTTCAATTTTTACAAATCCGATTTCCATTCAATTTCCACGCATATTTCTACCATTGACTGGCAAAGTTTCTTTGCTGACTTGGATTGTGAAAAAGCAATATAAAAATTCTATTCCTTTCTATTTATTAGTATCCATAACTTCACTCCACTTTATGCCTCCTCAGCAGGCGCTAATCCTCTCTGGTTTACGAGGCATGTTAAGGAAGCCATTAAAAATAAGGATAAAGCTCATAAATTGTGGAAATCTCATGGAACAATTGATTATCGTCAAGAGTTTGTTAGGTATCGGTCAAGAGTTTGTTAGGTATCGGATTTATTGCCAATATGGAGGTTCTGAGAGCCAAAAGAGCATATTATGACAATATCGAAAAGTCTCTTCATTCCAACCAAACTAAGCCCTTTTGGTCTTTTGTTAAAGCTCAAAGATCTTCAAGTGCATTTCCAAATTTTTTTCAGTGGAATAGCAAGACTGCTTCTTCCCCTTCTGAAATTTCTAACTTATTCTCCACCTTTTTCTCCTCTACATTTTCTTCATATAATAAGACTTCTATACCTTCCTCTTTTTCCGTATTGCCTTCGCCTATTATCACCTCGATAGTCACGAATCCTCTTCAAGTTGAACTTATTATCAACTCTATTGATCCTAACGTTGGACCTGGGCCGGATGGCATTCCCAATTTCTTTATTAAAGCATTAGCATCTACCATTAGCTTTCCACTTTCATTGCTTTTCAATCTAAGTTTGACAACAGGTCACATGCCAGATTGCTGGAAGATTGCTAATGTTACTCCAATACACAAAAGTGGTGACCCGACCATGGTGGAGAATTACCGCCCTATCTCAAAACTTTCATCCTTTTCTAAAATTTTAGAACGAATTGTCCACCTAGAGCTCTATTCTTCTCTTTATTCCCAAATAGCTCCTGAGCAGCATGGTTTTGTGCCAAATCGTTCTACCATAACCAATCTCATCGAACTTACGGACACTGTGGCGGTAGCCTTAAATGACAGTCTTCAAGTGGATACTATCTACACTGATTTCTCTAAGGCATTTGACACTGTCAACCATGACATTCTTATTTGCAAATTGCAGCATTATGGTGTGAGTGGCTCCGTTTTGTCATGGTTAACTTCATACCTAGCTTCTAGAACATGCCAAGTTGTCATTGATGACTCGGTTTCTAAGTCATTTCATCCCTGCTCTGGAGTTCCACAAGGTTCCATCTTAGGTCCGTTCCTTTTCACCATGTTTATCAATGATCTCCCATCAGTGTTTAACTCTTCCTGTCTCTTATTTGCGAATGATTTGAAGATCTACAGAGTAATCAACTCACCTGCTGACTGTCATATTCTCCAAAACGATCTGTTATCTCTGTCTTCTTGGTGTAAGGCTAACCTTTTGAATTTAAATGTACCAAAATGCCACAAAATGTCGTTTTCGTTGAAAAGTTCATCAATATCCCATTCCTATTTACTGAATCAAACTCCTCTAACAGTAGTGGATCAGGTGAAAGACTTAGGGGTTATCTTCGACCCAAAGCTCAAATTTAACCTTCACATTATAAACTTAGTCACTAGAGCTTCCCGTGTTTCGGGTTTTGTTCTTAGGCATACTTCTACTTTTTCTAACCCTAAGTCTGCTATCAAACTATTTATCTGTATCGTACGTTCCCTTCTTGAATACTGTTCTCAAATTTGGTCACCTCACAATGATTATCTGATTGTTCTCCTTGAATCTGTCCAGAGGAAGTTCACCCGTTTTCTATTTTTCAAATTCAAAATCCCTTATGCGACCTACGAAAATCGCCTGTCCTTCCTTCAGATTCCTTCTCTTGAAATTCGCAGATTGATACTTGATGAATGTCTTCTCTTTAAAATATGTAACCGCCTTACGGATACAAATCATGATTCTCGAATTTATTATAGGCTAAATCTGCGCTCGGGTAGAAATGCTAGTATCTTTCTTGTACCCTTTGCTCGGATTAACCCATACTTCCATTCTCCACTGCTAACGCTATCTCGCAATCATGATCGTCTACAAATTGGTCCTTTTCCTCGTTCTCTTTATTTACTTAAACAAAAACTTATTAGTTTACTAATTTGTTAATTTTGTGTGTTTCTTAGTATATACTTCACCATTTGTATTAGAGGTAACTCTGTTAATGGCAACATAAATAAATAAATAAATAAACAATTTCAAAAAGCTGTGCCTCCTAAAAATCTTCCTATGTTTCCTGCTACGGTAAGTCTCAGGGCAGATTTCAGAGTTTCTGAACACTATAAAGAGAGGCAACCTCACGCGTGATCATCTGAAACTAACCCCAGCGCACGAATTAATATCGATTGCCAGTCCTGTGGGAGATCGGCGTTGAAGGAAAAAATATGGTTTCACTCAATTAGGAGCACATCTAACAAAGCCCTCAAACACGGAAACTTAGACCCCAGCGGTAAACCTGGACACACCCCTGGGATCCAGTAATGATTACGAGTATGAAGCAGACGTTGGTGCTACTCAATATGTAAGGCATAATATGAATGAAATTTATTCTTGAATAGAAGCGCAATCCTTTATTTAGTATTTCAATAATACAGAATTATCCATTTCGTGGTAGGAAAGTATAACCCTGCCATTTGACATCTGTCAGAATTAAATGTCATCCAAAGCGTGTTTTTTTTTTAGTTGAAGGTTTTCAATTTAGAAATATGGATCGTTTAACAGTAAAAGAACGCGTTGAAATTATCAAATTTTATTATAAAAATGGTGATTCTGCTGTATCAACATTTAGGGCTTTACGAGCCGATTACGGTCGACATAATCGACCTACACAGCAAACAATTTTGAACACAGTGAGAAAATTTGAAGAGGCTGGATTGGTTATTGATATTTCGAGGCCTGTGCATCATCGCAACATTCGTTCTGCTGAAAATATCGCTGTCGATGCTCAAAGTGTGAAGGAAGACCTGAATTTGTCAATTCCTCGACGTGTTCAACATTTGGGCTTGACTTACGGCTCATTGTGGCGAATTTTGCATTTGGATTTGCATCTCCATCCATACAAAATCCAACTCACTCAAGAACTTAAGCCTCAAGGCCAAACACAACGCAGAATGCATGCGAATTGGGTGATTGAACAACAAGCCATTGATAACGATTTTTCGAACAAAATTTTCTTTAGTGATGAGGCTCATTTTGCGCTCAGTGGTTACGTAAATAAACAGAATTGCCGCATATGGGGCTCTTAAAATCCTCAGGTGATCGCAGAAAAGCCTTTGCATCCGGAAAAAGTGACCGTTTGGTGTGCATTATGGTCTGGTGGTGTTATTGGCCCGTATTTTTTGAAAACGATCAAGGAAGAGCCAGTGCAGTCAATTCTGACCGCTATGGACGGATGATAACCGATTATTTTTGGAGAGAAATTGAAGATTATGATCTGGAGAACATGTAGTTCCAACAGGACATAGCCACAAGCCACACAACACAGGCTAATTGAGCACTTTTGCAAGATAAATTTCCAGGATGCGTAATTTCGAGATTGAGTGATGTCAATTGGCCCGCAAGATCCTGTGACCTAACATCTTTGGATTTCTTTTTATGGGGCTATGCGAAAGATCGTGTTTACGCGAACAATCCTCAAAATCTTGAGCAATTGAAAACCAATATTCGTGAAGTTATGGTCGAGATATTGCCGGAAATGTGCCAAAAGGTCATTGAAAATTACCTCAAAAGGATTGAGACCTGCAAGACGTCCCGTGGAGGACATTTGAATGAGGTCCCGTGGAGGACATTATAATGGCAGGGTTCAATCCTTATATTGAATAAAAAATTTTGTTTCCATCTGGATATTTTATGCGTTTTCTTCAGCTTTACTTTCCCAAGCGTAAAATGGATAACCCTATATAATGAATATAACCTAGGTATCACAAGAAAAGTGACCTGAAGTATCCCGTTTTGTTCTTTTGATTCAAAATATTTAAATTTGAATGAGGACTAAGAATTAGCTACTTAATTTCGCTAAAATTTCATTAAACACAAGATATTCTTGCTACATAATGGGACGCTTCAGTTTGGAAAATGCACCGGTTCTAAATCAATCACTCCACTGCGAATGTTAACCTTAAGTCAAAGAAAAGCTCACTGTAACTTCAAACAATTAAATCCCACATGCATCCCTCGTAAAACAATAATCCACCCTTCAAACTATCCTAATATCTATTGCCTCCACTGTAAGCAGCTTCGCGAAAATCGCATTCTGCTCCTCTTTCCCCGTGCAATCAAAATTGCAGAACACTCGAAGTGTGTGTGAGTTGTAACAATATACGTGATTCCTAAGAAATTGATCTTGGCACTTTAGTCGTGATAATAGCCGCAGTAAGGTAATACTATATGGCGCGAACGACAGTTGTATTTAAAAGGTCGCACCTTTTGGAAGAAATGACGGACCCCCGTCAACACGTAAGTGAACCTGAAATTAGGATGCCGCTTAACCTAGACGTGAATTCAGAGCATTTCTGGTATCTCCTGCCTATACCAGTGGAGATAATTATGCTGGGGGTGAATCCGCGACAGGTGCTCATCGAAGAGGAGGAGGAAAAGCTCCCACCGTACCGACCTTACTACTCGTATAGTGATGAAACGAACGAAAAGAAAAAAGATGCGGCCAAAACGGAATCCTTGAAGAGAATTTCGAACCTTAAACCCACCATTAGGAAGAATCGAACGCAAATCGGTATCAAGGACGCGATGCTAGGTTTCAACAATAAAAGGTCGTTACTAAAGTCAAGAAACATAAGAAATCTGTGAATTAATACTTTGTTATCTAGTGAAGAGGTTTAACTTTAGTTTTTAGTGTACATGTTTAACTTTAGTTTTATAGTGCAAATGTTTAATATATTTTAGTTATAAAGTGAAGATATTTAGTTTATGCTATGTTTCAATAAAACATGAAATTTTAAATAATTGGTATCTGTGTGCATGTGTGTGTATGTGGAAATGTAGTCAAGAGATGTTTCTAGGTTGGTTTCGTGCTTTTGGTTCGATTCGTGAAACAAAGGAAAACTAACGTACGATATTTGAAATATGTTTGCGCTCTAACGCTCCTACAAATACGCGCATGCTTGTGTGGCTAGGTATGACATGTGAATATCACAGTATCATACTGAAATTTTTACTAGGCGATATTAATATGGATTAACCCAAAGGAGTTCTCAATTGTTTCGAAAACGTTAACGGGTTGTGCCGCACGGCTTGTTTGATATGCCGGGAGTCCACGCGGCGCAAACAGTTATGCTCATCGCCACCGCGCGGACAAGCATCACCACATTTTCTTCGTATGTCTTTTGTCAATTTGGAATGTTGTCAGTGGAAGGTCCATCCGATTCTCATGATGTCCGAAAATAGAGAGGAAATTCAAGAGTTTGCAAGAGGCTGGTGTGTTGGTTGCCCAAGGGTGTTTGAGGGTAGAATGGGGAGGAATTTTCTAGCTTTCATCAGATAAATTGAGTATGGAAATACATATATGGTATACCGTCTTATGTTTGTAAACAGTTCGAAGAGATTTCTTTTGTTTTGCAGCAGCCATGTTAGTCGATGCATTTTTGTATGGTTCATTGAGTGGAGAGTCCAGCAATGCGAGAATAAATATGGATGCGATATTTTAAGAAAAATTTGTAGTTAAAAAACAGTGAATAAAATTTACTGGCTTTTAAAGTTTGTTTTGAAGGATTAGCTATTGGGGTGTACTTGAATTGCTCCAAACATGGGCTCAAGGTTAGAGGGTTTTAGATTTGCCTACGCTCACCTGCTCCAACCCAATGATAATCGCATCTAAGGAAAATATCCATAACCGTCGATAAGAGGAATCAATTAATTAACTATCGATTGTAAGTAGGATAGATTCGCAAATAATTTGGGAGCAGGAAGATTTGATTACAAATTATCATTGGAGGATACCTGTTAGTTTGTTTTAATAGAAAATCCGGTAACCTGCTTTGAGGTACATATTTACGAAGCTTATAGTCGTCACATCTCCTCCAAGACTCCGCTGACTGGATCTTCAGCCAGCAGTTTATCATGTGAATGTTATGAGATACAATTCCCTCCGGCTTTTCTGGGCTCCAGGGCACGGATCCTACAAGTTCCGTAAAAAATCTGCCCCTTTAGCTCAGGAGAGCTCTGAAACGTTGTCTAATAGTGTCCGGAATAAAAGGACTGTGGATGTTAGGGGATTGCTTTAATTAAAAGATAGCACCGCTTTGTTTCAGTAATGAATATTAACTCTCCTTCACAAATTCACCTTAAAAAAATCGTTTACCATCATATCATAGGATAAGTTGTTCCAACCAACCGCTTGCTTGGTTCGAATCGACTCGGTTGAGTACCTCGCTACGGTGTTGCCAAGTTGGAGTTGACAGCTCGGCCCTCCTGATCTGATCATCCTCGAGGCTTTTGATAACATAGCGATCGTTTTTCAAAACTTTGGCCACTTCATATGGCCCTCGATACTTTAGCTCCAAATTATGGGACTCCCCGGTTGCTATTGGTATGTTCTGTATAACCACTAAATCGCTTCTTTGTATAAAACAGGAGTCTTATGTTTCTCGTCGAATCTTATTTTCCATCGTTCCTTTTCGGTCATAATACGCTGTGTCCTGCCAAATTTCGCTTATAGACGGTTGATTATTGTCACCCGTATCGTCCTGTAGCGCTTGGATGATACGGCTCGCTGTCACATCCCTCAAACGGAAATAAAAAACTATCAGGTTAGGTGTGAATCCGATCGTCGAGTTGATTTGAGTATTTGATACCCATTGCAAACTCGGTAGTAGCTCGTTCCAATATTGATTGGTTAACGCGCATAACTGGGCCGTTAGCACGTGGAGTTCGCACAGGTACCTTCACGTGATGGATATCATACGTTACACAGTAATCCTCGGATTCTTTCTATGTAAATGCCGACCCTCGATCGCTTATAATACGGATTGGTAATCCAAAGTATGACGTGATATCCCTCAACATGTTAACTGCTGGTCGACTGTTGACTGCTCTCGTGGCTCGAACCATTGTGAATTTATTGAAGGGGTCCGTTACTGTGTATAGATTGCCTTTGTTACTCTTAGGAAATGGTCCTAAGTGATCATTATGCAATATCCTAAAAGGTATAGGTTCAACCGGTTCATAAAACAAGCGACTTCCGGTTTTTCCTGCTGGTACTTTATTGAGACAACGTTCCGGACATGAAGCAATGTACGACTTCACGTAGTTGCGCATTCGAGTAAACCAGAACAGTTCTTGTATCCTATAGACCGTTTTATTAACGCCAAAATGACCGGCATCGTCATGACAACCTTTTGCTAGTCTCCAACGGACGGCTGATAGCACTACAAATTTAAGATCATCATTTACTTTTCGCATCAATCTTCCTTTCTTAAGAGTGTAATGGCACTTAATTGGCCAAATTGAGCTGATTCACATACTCCATCAATTATATCCATAATTTCCTTTAGTTTCGTGTCCTGTCTCTGTAATGATATCAACCAGTGGCTCTGATCAGGTTCTTGTATCAGTAACACTTTATCTGCTATTGTTGTCGATTCTTGCCGTTGTTCGTGTGGTCGACGACTTAATGCATCGACATGGTTCATATTATTTCCTGCTCGATGTACCACATCAAAGTCAAATTCTTGGAGTTTTAGCCATCATCGAGCAACTCGATTGTTAAGTGAAGTGGTCAACTTCATCGTCGATATTGCATTGCAATCGGACACCACTCGGAAGTGTTTTCCAATCAAATAAAATCGGAATCAATTTAACGTTTCAGCGATTGCGAGTACCCCTAATTTTTGGCTATTGTACTTCGGTTCAGCATCGGTGCAATGTCTACTGAAATATATTGCTGGCCGGAATGGTTTCTCCTCCGTAGATTGCATCAAGACTCCGGCGAGGCCAATAGAACTGGAGTCGGTGTTTACCTCGTGTTCAGCCCGTGGATCATAAAGAGCTAGAACGGGCTCGCTACAGAGACGAGGTTCCAACTCGTTGAAGCTCACGTCTGCGGTCTTGTCCCATATGAAAGATTTCTGTTCCTTCGTTTTTAACAAATTCGTTCGCAGCTTAAAAATTTTTGAGAATCCTCCATTAAATTTGCGGAAGAAACACCCTAATCCAAGAAATCTTCTGACATCGATCACACTTTCGGGCGTTGGAAATTTTTGGATAGAATCAATTTTCTTGCTTTCAGGCTCGTTCTGTCTCTATGTATGTGATGACCCAAAAAGGGTAACTCGGATGCAAAAAAAACACACTTTGACGGTATAAGTATAAGACCCATCTCCCGTAAAATTTCCCGAACTTCCTTCAGAGTTTTGAGGCCCTAAGCCGCCGTCACACTGGGGATGATGACTTCATCTATATAGCTTACGATATTTCTTGATTTCACACGACGAATTAAGTCGATCATGAACTCTTGGAAAATCATCGGTGCATTAATGAGGCCAAAAGGCATTACGTTATACTCAAAATAACCAAGATGAGTCACAAATCCGGTGCACAGAGCATAAGTCTAGTGTCGTGAAGAACTGCTTTCCCGCGAGTTGTGAGAGCTGCTCCTCAACAGTTGGCATTAGGTACGGCTTCTTCTTGGTGATAGTGTTCCCATCTTGCTTGGGAACCAAAACAATAGACGAAGAGTATAATGAATTACTTGGACGAATTACGTTTGCGACCAACAATTCATTCACAATCTACTCAATCTTATCTCTTTTAGCCTACGGTATATGATATTGTCGAGCATGGATAGGCGTGTCGGACGTCAACTTGATACTCATTGATTTTGTCCTGCATCGACACATTTCGGCCGTAGTCTCTGCAAAACAATCACGGAAATCATCAAGCAGTACCCGCAGTTCGGCTGCAGTTAAATTTCTTTCCATGTTGGGTATTTCAGGACATTTACTTTCAACGTGGCACTCGTCATTTTCAAGAATTATTCGATGTGAAACTCCGTTCAACGCATCCAATTCCAAAAGCAAAATATTTGGTATGAGGTGATCCGCTAGAACATATAGGTCCACGCGTACGATTGTATCGTCCATTTTTAATGTCGCTATCATTTCGCTAGTACATTCTAAGCATCCACATGCAAATCCGTTCAGCTCAACCGACGGACCCTTTATTAAGTTGAACGTGCATGATTTTCGCACGAAATATCGATTACTACCCGAATCTATAAACGCGTCCAAAATTTTTCCATTCATCTGAATGTTTTTCACTATTTGGTTTCGTACGGAAAAGTTTGAATATAACTGACGAATATTCACGTTATTCACATATTCCGGTTTATTTCGACTTATCCGCACTGTGTCCCGTCTTTCGGCATGTAACACATCGCGGTCGTCGTTGGGGCAAAGAACATTTCACGGAAATGTGCCCCGGCTTATAACAATTATAACAAACACGCTTTCACACGTTGTTTGTATCGGCAACAGGCATCGCTCCCGATACAGACTTATTAGATATTTTCTTTGACATAGAGTTCACGGTCATCAGCCTTACACTTTTTATTTCACTATGTGATTTTCGCGTGACCGGTAGGTTTATCTTACTTTGGTTTGTTAAATAAGTTTTAAGGCAACACAAAAACTCCTTAGTTGTTTTGAATATAAAGCACGCGATAGCGGTTTGCACTTGAACGTCGTTTAAACCTTCACGCATATATCTTATAATGGCTTCATCACCAATGCCCGCACGTCTACTTTCCGCAGACATTCGATAATAATAATCCGTATATGGCTCATTTGAACGTCTAACGTTTGCCATCATGCGAGGATGTACCTCGGCTTCATTTTCGGTAGACTGGAATTCCTCTTCTAAAGAGCTTGCAAATTCATAGATG